>JAPTYO010000008.1:40482068-41183318 GCA_036873135.1 Clarkia xantiana subsp. parviflora
GGCAACTGCCCGTAGAGTCCAATGGGCCCAAGGCAATCATGAGTGAGAAGCTCTGTCATTCGAGAATTGTGCACAAGGCAAAGACCTCCGATGGTGATATCGGGAGGTTAGAAGACAAAAGCCTCCGATGGAAATATCGGGAGGTATGGAGATAAAAGCCTCCGACGATGAGGTCCGGAGGTCTAGAACCGGAAGACACGACGGACTGCAAGTCCCCCGTGTCTTGGGGGCAAATGATGGGTTCCGATGTAATCGTTAGCCCCGTTAACAGCTAATGGACGGCGAGTAGGTCCAGTAGGCCTCGTGAAAGGCCTGGGAAGCCCAGTACGAAGGGTCCCGACTTTAGCAGTCCCGATATATGAGCTAAATGCTCCCGACAATAAGCGTCTGAGTAGGCCCCGATATGCCTTAGTAAAGGCCCCGATACTAAAGCCCCGCGGAGGCTGGACCTGTCTCGTGAGACAAAGGGTCCTGGGTGGTGACCCAGAATAAGATAACTCTGGAGTCCCCGATATGAATTGGGACTTGTGATCAGAGGATAAGACCGTGAAACCCGCCTATTAGATAGAGTAGTGGGTAGACGGTTGAGATATAGATAACCTCCCCCGAGATGCGCAGGGCGTGCCCGAGATACGCGGAGTATGGGCAAGATACGCGGAGCGTGGGGCGAGATATACGGAATCCCGAACGAGATATACGGAATCATGGGTAAAACTGCCAGGCGCAGTCTCAGGTAACTGAGTAACTTCCCCTCCTATATAAAGGAGGAAGTAACCTCAGAAAACACATTCTCTAATACGAACTTAGATTACTGCTTACCACGCCATTGATCACATACTCATTTAAGCATCGGAGAGGGATTCTGGGTCACCACCCAGGTCATCCCCTTTTGCAGGATTACGCGGAGCCCAGGAGTTCGAGCTTTCCGTCAAGAACGTAACGGAGCTTCGCCCGTGATCCAACACATGGTATGATGTTAACTTCATCTCTCTCTTCTTTTTCTTCCCCTGGTTCGATGTAGTGAATTAGTAAGAGTAGAGCTCTAGTTCCAATTTATGAGATGGGTATGAGAGACTAGAATTTCTATCTCTTTTTGCCGATGATAAGAATGAATAGAGCTTATCTCTAATCTAATTTTGTTTGTTATCAAGGTAAGCGTGGAAAGAATGAAGATGATTTAGGGTGGGATCTAGTGTGGTATGTGTAGCTAAGCTTTCTCCATAACTTATTTTTCACTCCATAACTTTCTTTGAAGCTCTATCAAGTCCCCAATTAATTAACTAGCTCCTGGAACGTTGTTTACCTTGTATTAACTAGGTGAAAAATATCTCGGTTATTACATTCTTCCTAACTCACAAAATTTCGTCCTTGAAATTTCTGAGGGGTGGTAATACATATAGTGCAGTTGTCTCTGATGGGCCCCGGCTAAGGCCGTTAGGCCCCTTAACGATTGACAAACGGCGACTAGGCCCGTTGGGCTAGGAGCTGGGTTGCTGGAAGGCTAAGGGCTCCGACGGACGGAGGCCCCGACATGGAATAGCCCCGAGTGAGTATAGCCTCGATAGGGGAAAGCCCCGAAGATATCGGACCTGGACGTGGTCGGTCCCGATATGGGAGTTGACACCACTCCCCGACACCGAATCCTCAATGATGCAACTTGGGAGTCTCCGATAATGATCGAGACTCGCCAGTAAGAGCACAATCCCGGAAATCTCGCTATGATTACAGTAGTGATATAATGGGCGAGATATGTGGGATACGTATAACTGTACAGATACGTGGCGAGATATACGGCGAGATATGTGGGATAGTGGATCACAATCCAACCGCCTAATCAGGTAACTGGGATAGCCTTCCCCCTATAAAAGGAGGGAAGTTATCCCAGGTTAAGGTTACGTTTTTACACACATACACATACTGCTTGCTTACCCTGTTGATCACCGTACTTACGTTAAGCATCGGAGAGGGATTCTGGGCCACCGCCCTCTATTCCCCTTCTGCAGGATTGCGAGGAGCTAAGGAATCCGTCACCGTAACCAGAGTTCCTGCCGTGATCCAACATTGGCGCCGTCTGTGGGAACGCAACAAAAAGCCAAAGTAAGTTTGCTTCCCTTTGACTCCATACCATGGCTGGCAACAAGCCGCAGCGATCAGGCAAGCAGGTGCAGACCACCAGCAATCCCCCTGAGGATGATACACAGCATCAGGATCTGAGAGACGATGGTGACAGCACTCACCGAGATGACACCACCAGAGAGGTTGTTCCTCCGCGAAGAGAAACCAGGTCGATGACCAGGAACGAGCTCCCTGGTGGATCCAGGAACGAGGCGCCTTCCCAGAGCCCAGAGCTGGCCAGGGTAGTGGCAGAGGCCATGCCCCTATTCATGGAGGCCATGGAGGCCCTCTTAGACCGAAGAGAGGCTGCCAGAAGGCAGGCCGTAGATCTACCGCCGCTCCCTCCGCGGCGAGATGCTTCCAGAAGGCAGGTGGACGACAATCTGCCGCCACCTCCCCCGTTGAGGGAACAGCCCGTTCCCCCCAGGCATCCGAATCCAGCACCGGCGGAGAATTTTGTGGTCGATGGACCAGGGCCAGTACAGCAAAGGACTATTCCCCTGAATGGTCCCCTCACTGCTGATCAGGTGGTGAAGATTGTGGGTATTTGCATGGGAGATCAGAAGCCCATGATGTCGGAGTTGAGGAGTCGGGAGACCCATCCCTTCGTTCCCAGGCTGATCAATACCCTGGCCCCTCCAGGCTTGGGTATCCCGAAGATAGAGGAGTACGACGGGGACGCGGACCCGGTCCGCCACGTACAGAAGCACCTGACAGCGTGCATGGGCAGGACCCCAGATGAGGATGTTATCTGCGCGTTGTTCCCGAGTACCTTGGGAGAGAAGGCTTTGACATGGTTCTACAGTCTGCCCACCGGATGCATAACCTGTTGGGAGGATATGCATCAGCGATTCATCGCCCAGTACCAAGGGCGTCGACGGCTGCTGAAGAGTGTTCGGACCCTGCATGAGGTGGTCCAGAGGCCCGACGAATCGCTGGCCCAATACTACCAGCGTTACACGGCTGGCATGACCGAGCTGGATGAGGAGATATCGGAGGGCGAGGCCATCCGTACCTTCTTGAAAAACCTCAATCCCCCCTACGGCTCCGACTTACTGCACAGCGTCGCGGCCAAAAACGTCTGGAGCATGGAGGTGCTTCAGGCGAGGGTGAAACAGCAAATCGACGTCCAAGAGTCGAAGATCGCTGCCGGAGAGTTGGCTCCTCCCAAGGGGCGCGGAGGAAAGCAGTTGTTCAAACCATTGGACAACCAAAACAAGAAGGATAGCTCCGAGAGTAGTCGGAGTCGTGGACGCCCTGATCGAAGGGAGGATAGGCGTCTGACAAAGAAAGACAGTCAGAGGGAGGAGTTTACCCCCCTCAACAGGCCTTTGAGAGAGGTCTTGGCCGTAATGGAGAGGCAAGGCCTCGCTCGTTTCCCCAAAAAGAAGGAAGGCGAAAAGTTGGGCTCCCGCACCGACCGTTACTGCCGATTCCAGCAGGCCACTGGTCACGACACTGACCAGTGTCGGGAGCTGAAGAAGGAAGTAGAGAAGCTTATCCAGAGGGGTAAGCTGAAGGAGTTCGTGGGGGATTCGCGCTGCAAGCCCCATTCCGATCTCGGTCGAGATCCAAATCTCGATCGAGGTCCCCAAGGAAGAGAAGGTCCGAAGCGGAGCCTTCGGAGGGCCCATCAGGGTCCCGACAGAAGAGGGTCATTAATGTGATCCATGGAGGGTTCGCTGCGGGAGGAGACACATCGTCTTCTCGGGAGCGTTACGCCAACCAGGTGCCCGTAGCAGTGGCCTTGGGAAAAAGGTCCCGGTCATGGACCTCGAAGGAGGAAATGGAGATTACCTTCTCGGCGAAGGATCTGGAGGGAGTAGAGACCCCCCACGAGGATGCCCTAGTCGTGACACTGGATGTAGGTGGATTCGAAATGAAGAGGATCCTCATTGATGGAGGAAGCTCCTCCGACATCCTCTTCTCCGACGCCCTGGAGCAGATGGGGAAGAAGAAGAAAGACCTACGGGAGGTTAACTTCCCGATGGTAGGATTTTGCGGAACAACCTCTTATCCGTTGGGGGTTATTACGCTGCCTGTGTGGTTCGGCAGTGGCTGGAAAATGGAGAAGAGAGATGTGGAATTCGTGGTGGTCGAATCCACAGGGACGTACAATGCGATTATTGGGAGAACCACCATCAACCCGCTGATGGCAGTGGCCTCGACTGTCCATCAGAAAATGAAGTTCCCGACTGAGAATGGGGTCGGTGAAGTAAAAGGCGACCAGGTGGCGTCGAGACGGTGTTATGTCAACGCCACAAGGAGATCGAGGAGGGAGGCTATGTCGGTTCTCCAGACAGACACTGATCCTCGAGAGGAGTTTGGGCGCCCCGCCCCCATGGAGGACCTAAAAGAAGTCGAGATAGATGGGCCCGAGAGGAGGGTAAAGATCGGATCCGCCCTAACCGAGGAAAGGGCTCAGGAGTTGATCGCGCTCTTGAAATAATTCAAGGAGTTGTTTGCCTGGTCCCCGAGCGATATGCCAGGAATCAGCCGTGACGTGATCGAGCATGAACTGAATATCGACCCTACGATCAAGCCGATCGCGCAGAAGAGACGTCCGATGGGGACAGACAAGAGGATCGCAATCCAGCAGGAGGTTGGCAGGTTGCTCGACGCTGGGTTCATTAGGGAGATCCGATTCCAGACTTGGGTCGCCAACCCAGTGCTGGTGAGGAAAAGCAACGGGAAGTGGCGGATGTGTGTCGACTTCCGCGACCTGAACAAGGCTTGCCCGAAGGACTGTTATCCGCTCCTGCGGATCGACCAATTGGTGGATGCTACCTCGGGGCATGAGCTGCTAAGCTTTATGGATGCTTATTCTGGTTATAACCAGATAAAGATGGCGAAAAAGGATGCCCCACACACCGCCTTCTACGCTGACAGTGAAGTCTTCCAGTACGATGTCATGCCTTTCGGCCTGGTGAATGCGGGGGCGACCTATCAGAGAATGGTGAACAAGCTGTTCGGGGATATGCTTGGAAGTACCATGGAAGCCTATGTAGATGACATGCTGGTGAAGTCCCGACGAGCATCGGACCACGTTGGTAACTTGGCAATGGCCTTCGAGAGGATGAGGCTCCACCAAGTCCGCCTGAATCCAGCCAAATGTGCCTTCGGAGTACATTCAGGGAAGTTCTTAGGCTTTATGGTGAGCTAGAGGGGGATCGAGGTGAATCCCGAAAAACTAAGGGCGATAGAGGAGATGCAGTCCCCGACAAACCATAGGGAGGTGCAAGTGCTGAACGGTCGACTGGCTTCGATGAATCGCTTCCTATCCAAGGCAAGCGACCGGGCGATGCCATTTTTCAATGTGCTGAGGGCCAACCGACAGTTCGAATGGACCGCCGAATGTGAGGAGGCGTTCCAAGCGCTCAAACAACATCTCCGCACCCTCCCACCACTAGCAAAGCCAGCTCCAGGCGAGCCACTCTATCTTTACTTGGCTGTTTCTTCGTTTGCAATAAGCTCTGTTTTAGTTAAAGCTGTCGAGGGCAATCAAATCCCCGTCTATTATGTAAGCAAGGCGTTTGCCAAGAGTGAAATGAATTACCCTCCGATTGAGAAGTACCTCTTTGCGTTGATTATTACCGCTAGAAAGTTACGGCCTTACTTCCATGCGCATGAAATTACGGTGTTGACTGATCAGCCATTGAAACACTTCTTGAACCGGCCTGATTCGTCGGGGAGACTAGTAAAGTGGGCCGTGGAACTTAGCGAGTTTCGGATTCATTTCGCTCCGAGAACAGCTATCAAAGGGCAGGCATTGGCCGACTTTATAGTTGAATCTACTGTTCCCGATCCTGAAGCAACGGAAACAGTAGAGGGGGCAACCGGGAATACTGAAGAGGTCCCGACGGCGGAGCAGTCGGAACAGCCAAATAAGGAGAACACCTGGGAGTTGTACACGGATGGCTCCTCAAGCTCGGATGGATCCGGTGCGGGGTTCGTATTGATTCCGCCAGGCGGGGCGGAGCCACTTCGATATGCATTGGCCCTAACATTTAGAGCCACCAATAACGAGGCGGAGTATGAGGCTCTTATAACGGGGCTGAAAATCGCAAAGGGCACTGGAATTGAACATTTGAAGGTGAAGTGTGATGCTAGCCTGATTGTAAATCAGGTCCGGGGGCAGTATGGAGCAAAGAACCCGATCATGAAGAAGTACCTTCAGGAGGCTCGGACCTTGAAGGAGAGCTTCAAAAGCTTTGATATCGAGGCAATTCCGAGGGGAGAGAATGTAGAGGCTGATGCCTTGAGCAAATTTGCCTTGGGGGCACCTTTGGAAGAGAGTCGGAAGGTACACTTCTTGGAGAAGGTGATTCTATCGACCACCGATCCGTCGGAGGTGTGCGCCATCGGAACGGGATCGAAGGAAGAACCCACTTGGATGACCCCGATAATCGCGTACTTAACTACGGGGGCACTCCCTGAAGATAAAGTGGCAGCGGAGCGACTGCGACGAATGTCAATTAATTACGCGATGGTGGATAACCAGTTGTACAAGAAGGGTCTGCTTTCGACTCCTTTCTTGAAATGCGTGGCCGAACCCGATACGACTCGGATTCTGAGGGAGTTGCATGAAGGAGTCGCGGCATGTCACGAAGGCGCTCGGTCTATCCTGAGGAAGGCGCTGAACTTGGGATATTATTGGCCCACGATGAATAAGGAAGCAACGGCGCTTGTCCGATCCTGTGACGCGTGTCAGAGATATGCTCCGAATATCACAGCCCCCGCTGCCGATTTGATGCCCATTGGGAGTGCTTGGCCCTTCGCGCAGTGGGGCATTGACCTGGTGGGACCCCTTCCGAAAGCAAAAGGCCAGTGCACACATTTGCTTGTCGCGATTGACTACTTCTCAAAGTGGATCGAGGCTAAGCCGTTAGCCAAGACAACAGCGGGACATATTATCAAGTTCCTTCAGACCCGAATTTTGTCGAGATATGGGGTGCCGAAGGTGATAATCAGCGACAATGGTCCTCCGTTTAATGGGGCCCAGGTGGAGAAGTTCCTGGACGAGTTTGGTATCGAGCATCGGACAGCATCCGTCCATCACGCTCAGACCAATGGGCAGGTGGAGGCTGCCAACAAAATCGTGATGGAGGGTTTGAAGAAGAGGGTCTATGCTTTGGACGGAAAATGGCTGGACGAACTGGAGAACGTGTTGTGGGCGGTCCGAACGACACCCAAGCGGTCAACAGGTGAAACCCCGTTTGCACTTGTTTATGGGACGGAGGCGGTCGCTCCCGTGGAAATCGCTGTGGCGTCCCATCGGACCAGAAGCTATGAGCCCTCGACAAGTCCAGAAAGAGCCAGGATAGGACCTTTGACGAATGACGAAACAAGGCGCCTGGAGTTATCCTTGCTAGACGAAAAACGGCTGGAGGCCGACATAGTGCAAGCTCGGATGCGCTTGGCGACGGCCAGGTACTATAATCGGAAGGTCAAGTCGCGACAGTTCTACGCGGGAGAACTGGTCCTGCGTCGGAATGAGTTCGCCCTACAAGATCGGATCAACAAGATGTCCCCGAAATGGGAAGGGCCTTACAAGATCGTAGGCATGCCGGCCTCGAATGCTTATAAGTTAGAAGACCTCGATGGCAATGTATTAAGAAACACCTTTAGTGGTGAATATCTGAAGAAATGTCATGTTTGACAAATAAGTCGTCCGTAGAGGCGCAAAGATGTAATTAAGTCGCCCTGAGTGGTGCATGCTATATAAAAGACATCGATCAATAAAGAGGTTACTTCTGATCAAAGTATTCCTAAGTTGTTCTCGATACATAAAAAGCGTCATTGGACGTCCGAAAAATCCTTAAGTTTTTAAGGTCCGATTAAAAGCGTCATTGGACGTCCGAAAAATCCTTAAGTTTTTAAGGTCCGATTAAAAGCGTCATTGGACGTCCGAAAAATCCTTAAGTTTTTAAGGTTCGATTAAAAAGCGTCATAAGACGTCCGAAAAATCCTTAAGTTTTTAAGGTTCGATTAAAAAGCGTCTTAGGACGACGGAAAGCCTTAAGGTTCTTAGGGTCCGATAAAAGCGTTATGAAGAACATAATGTAATCGGAAATGATATTAATAAAAGGCTCGAAGGCCTAAGAGGTTCAATACAAGAGAGATAATGATGAAGGACTACAAGGACTTAAGTTATAAAATATTAAGCTCGGTCCTCGGATGCCTTAGGGTCGGATGCTGGATTTTCAGAGGGCTTCGGAGAGGTAGGATCGGAGGGATCTGCAGGGGGGTCGTCGGCATCTTCGGACGAACTCTCCGACGGGAGGCTAAAGTACCTTTCTGCGGCTCGGCCGAGAATCTTGGACTTCCTCAGGTCGATGGAGTCCCCGTAAGTTTCGTTAAGCTCTTCGACAATGTCAAGGAAGGCATTCTGCAAGTCTTCCTGACAATGCTTCGCCGCATCCGCTTTGAAGTCCTCCGAGCTCCGATATTCTTCGCGGCCCTGGACCTTCGCGTTTGCTATTTGGGCGGAACGGTCCGCCTTTTCCTCCTCCAGCTCCGCGATAGCCCTTTGCTTCTCAAGCTTCAGCCGATCAGCAGTTTCCTTCAATTCCGCTTTATCAAAGGCGGCCTGATTCCGATCGGCTAGGGCCGTTTGCTGCTCCCGCCTAAGCGAGCTCTCAAGGCTTTGAATCCGCCTTTGCTGGGATTGAGCCTCTTGAACAAGCTTGGCCTTACCCTCCTCAGCCTGCTGCCTACCTTCTTCGGCTTGCCTTCTGCCCTCTTCCGCTCGGAGTCTTGACGCCTCGGAGGTGGCCAGGTCCTCCTGGAGCTTAGTCAAGCTCTCGATGTTGGAGTTGGCCCGTTCTTGCTCCAAAGCCTCCTGCAGGGACAGGATGTAGCCGAAACAACGATCCTGGTCCGCCATTTCCTGAGGACAAATATAGCTTAGTATTTGATAGTCGGAATACTTTCAGATGAGTAAAAGCAAAGTATAACCTACCTCTACCCGACGGACGGCCATTTGACGGATGTCCGCCTTGATGTCCTCCCCTTCCAGTGAAAGGGGACGCCTCAGTGATGGCGGGATCGAGCCTGACATCAAGTGCAAGGCCAAGTTCTCCTCCTGGCACCCCCGATGTAGAGAAATCTCCTGCAGAGACTCCACCGGTTTCCAAGGCTCCGCACTCTGGTCCGAGGAGAAGGCCTGGTAATAGTCTCCATCCAAGGGGAATGGAGGTACTACCAGACGGGCTCCCCCATCTTCACTTGTCCGAGCTTCGGGGGTCGCGCTCCTAACAGGTGCCGATGTTAGCGCGAGGGGGAGTGGGGACGTCTCCTTAACAGATGACTCAGCAGGAGTCGGCCTCGATTTTCTTCGGAGGACTAGGCCTTCCTCCTCAGCTTGGTCCTCGGAGAGGGAGTCCTCCAAGTTGACCACCCGACTGAATTGGCCACGGACTTCTGTCGGGGCATCATCTACCCCCGGCTCCGCTGCAGGCACGGGGTCTGAGGCAGATGCAGTAGGTGCGACGTCCGTGTGACCTGCAGCGGGACGAACAAGGTGAGGAAGATTATTGATATCGGTATACCAAAATAGACAACGCTCCACATATTCCTCGCAGCCGAAAAAGTTGTAATAACCCGCTTCGAGGACGTGTGGAGTTTCCCCTCGAAGGACGAGCTTGACGTCCCTGATCCGCCCTTCCATGTCGGGGGCCTGAAGGTCCTGAGGAACCAACTGTCTATATCTTTTTACAGCACGAAAAACTTCCTTACCTTCCTTTTCGGAGCGGACGCCGAAGGCGGCCCTAACCACGTCCGCATTAGTCTGCTCCTCGGGTGTGGGGGCAGACCTCGATGCCTCGGAGGTCTTCTTCTTCTTCTGAGACGGCTCCGACGCGTCGGAGGACTTTCTCCTGGACGATGACTTCTTCTTACGTTTCAGCGAGTGGGAGGCATCGGTATCCTCCTGAAACAGATGGGCGGTCAGCGATGATCGATGGGCTGTAAGCAATGAAAACAAGAAATAATTAGAAGATTACCCAGAGAATTACATTGGAACGGCCATCACGAATTTTTCCCCCGGCTCGGGGATCAATCAGCATGATGGAAATTTTTATCCGTTGTTGGTCAGTAACAGAAGTGGCCTCGAAGGGCTGATAACCCTCCTCCCAGCGACGGGCTTGGATGAGCATCAAAGCCCTCTTAGTCTGTTCCCACCATTTACGGAAGGGCACAGGAGGGTCAGCTTCTACGGCGGTCTTCGGCCATTCGATGGGACCAGGCTTGATGAAAAAGTACTGTTCTTTCCAGTTGGCATTGTCATGCCCCTTGTCGTGGATAATGGCCCGTTCCTTGCAAATCCTCTAGGACACCTTCCCATCCCAACCCATCTCCTTATATTGCTCGTCGGTCCCCTCGGGTTGGCGGGGGGTAAAGGAGCAGATCCCATCTTTGTTGCAGGTCATCTTATAGAGGACCCGCCAGAGCTCCAGAGTATAGCTCCAGTCCTCTTTGTTAAGATCACACCACACTTGAAAGGCAATCCATGTGCGGATTGCGTGTGGAGAGAAGGTCGTGGGGTAAGTCTTGTAGTGGTTACATAGCTCCACCCAACTCGGACAAAACGGGAGTCGGATTCCCGCACGGATCTGCCCTGGGGAGATGAACACCTCGCCTTCATTAGGGAGTGTAACCCGGGTTTCGCGAGGATTGAATTTGAATTGCTCATAGGGATAGCGAGCCCCGAAGGAGGATTCGAAGATACCACCTTCTCGGCAAGCCCTATCGTAGTTAATAGGTGCAAGCGAGTTCTTGAGATACTTGAAGACAAAAGGTGGTCCATCATGGGAAGACCCGCTGTTGGTGGCAGATCCCTCGGCTGAAAATCGTCGATGGAAGGAAGGAGGGGAAATTGAAACCTAAGAAGATCAAAAATGGAGGAAAAAATGGTAACAAGGTGAAAAATCTTACCAGACATGGTGACTGAAGTCTTGATCGGAAAAGCTTGAGTGCTTGAAGCGCCGGTGAAAACTTGAAGTATGGAGGATCAAGGCTCTTGGGATCGCAGAGAAGAAGGAGTAGAGGAAAAGTGAAACAATGTCTGGGTTTAGGGTTTTATAAGAGAAAGAAGAGAGAACTGAAGGGGCGGGCAATCTGAGCCATAGAATTCAAAACGATTCAATCGGAATCGTCCAAAGTGAAACGTGCTAATCTGAAGAAGGCGAAACGATTTTGATTTGAACCGTCGGGACGCATGGAAGACAGATAAGACAGGAATGATGACGTACCGTGGTGGTTGAAAAGTGCTTTTTCAGAAAGCAGGCGTGCAGAACCCGAGGCGTTCCTTCACCTTCTATCAGCATTTAATGCTGGTCTGATCGAGAAATCCTCTCGAATCCAAGCAGGATCCCAAAAGATCTTGAAGAGATCCGAGGCAAAGGCCTCCGACGAAAGTAGGGCAAAGGCCTCCGATGTTTTAAATAAAGACCCCCGACAGGGATGTTGAAGGGTCCGATATTGGAAGACGCGACGCACTATAAGTCCCTCACGTCTTGGGGGCAAATGATGGGCCCCGGCTAAGGCCGTTAGGCCCCTTAACGATTGACAAACGGCGACTAGGCCCGTTGGGCTAGGAGCTGGGTTGCTGGAAGGCTAAGGGCTCCGACGGACGGAGGCCCCGACATGGAATAGCCCCGAGTGAGTATAGCCTCGATAGGGGAAAGCCCCGAAGATATCGGACCTGGACGTGGTCGGCCCCGATATGGGAGTTGACACCACTCCCCGACACCGAATCCTCAATGATGCAACTTGGGAGTCTCCGATAATGATCGAGACTCGCCAGTAAGAGCACAATCCCGGAAATCTCGCTATGATTACAGTAGTGATATAATGGGCGAGATATGTGGGATACGTATAACTGTACAGATACGTGGCGAGATATACGGCGAGATATGTGGGATAGTGGATCACAATCCAACCGCCTAATCAGGTAACTGGGATAGCCTTCCCCCTATAAAAGGAGGGAAGTTATCCCAGCTTAAGGTTACGATTTTACACACATACACATACTGCTTGCTTGCCCTGTTGATCACCGTACTTACGTTAAGCATCGGAGAGGGATTCTGGGCCACCGCCCTCTATTCCCCTTCTGCAGGATTGCGAGGAGCTAAGGAATCCGTCACCGTAACCAGAGTTCCTGCCGTGATCCAACAGTCTCCACGGTATCAAAACATTTCTATCTCTTCTACCTTGCATACTGAACTGGTTCTGTAAAATCTAATGTCCAACTTACTGCTCTTTTTACATCATCTCTTTTCTGATATCAACTCAGCAACTTTCTTTCATTTCTAATTTAATAATCTCCGTTCATGATCTCCCTTCATTACTGCTCATATCAACTTAATCGTGTTTGTCCAATTTCATTTCAATTAGAATTGGCAATTCGGAACATGACACAGAAACTGAGACTTACAGACGTATACGCAACTTGACTACGACACAAAATGAGACGACATGACACAGACGACACGTCAGTGACTCAAATAGACCCACACGAATTGTCAAATATAATCTCAATGAAGTGGTATCCAGCACAACTTGTCCATATGGAGTATGTTATATGATTTCATCACATATTTCTATCTCGTACTCCAAATCTAACCATAATCACAGCGAATATCAAATCAGTACTTACAACTGCTTTTAACTGCTTTCAAGTGCATCCCTCGCACTTCTACTCATCCACCGAAACACTTGATCTCAAGTATAACATCCATATGAATTCTTTCTAGTCAAGAACTACTCCGGATTGCTCATTTCAAACTCCAACCTGTCTATTACAATCTCAAACCGTTAAGGCTTTTACTTATAAAACCCAAACTTCATCATAACAAATACTGCCTCCAATTTGTTCACTGCCACTACACTTCATTCCCTGCACATTCTATTTTACTGCAACTCTTGTTCTTATCATCTGCTTAGCACTACAATCCTCTCTATGATATTTGTACTTCTAAACCTCATATCTGACTAACTCTTTTTCATATTATCCTTGATAAAAGCTGTCACGATTCCCTCCTAGATGTGGTTCTCTATGTCTCTTTGTAGATGGAAGCAATTATCCGTGCGATATCCAAAAAATTTGTGGTATTCACACCACTGTTCTACATCGTTTCCCATTCTTCCTTCTCTTTTCTTTTTCGGGGGTGACCACAAGTTAAGTCTTTTCATTTCTTGCAATATGACGTAAGGTTCCCTCGTGAGAGGGGTGAGGACAATGTTGTGGATCTCCTGGAGTCTCGTTGGCTCAGCAATCTTTGGTCATCCTTGAGGTACCCATCCTTGCCTTCGTGGCACCTGTGGTGCCACTTGTGGCTTACCCTTTCCTCCTCTTCCATCACCAAAGATTGTCGTTTCGTTCCCCTTCTTGCGATTTGAGCGAGATCGCTCTAGGTGAATATATGTTTTCACCCTTTCTGCCAATTATTATAAAGAATTAATTAGCAATACCTCCACATTGTCGACCAACGATGCGCCCCCGCGTCCTATGTTTCTTATGAAGTCTCAGACGATTTCCCCTTCCGAGAACTCTGTTGGAATATTTGATTAATTCTGGTTAAACCTTGTGTAATAGCTTGCCAGAGATTCGTTGAAAGTTTGCTTCACATCATCCAAACCTTAGTCGCCCTTCGACGATTGCCTTTCACCCAAAGTTTGTTGGATGAATTTGTCCGGAAAGTCTGCCCATGAGTACACTGATGCTTGGGGTAGACCAAAGAACCAATATGAAGCATTTCCCGACAGTGTTAAAGATAATAGTAGTGCAAAGTGGTCTTCTTCGGCGGTTCTCCTCAGCAGGGAAGACTCATGCTTCTGGATGTGTTGAATCAGATCCCCTTTGCCAACATAGTTGGGAATTGAACGCGGTGACTTTTGTGGGATAATGATTTGTAAAAGCTCTTGAGTAAAAGGGTGTGTGGCCCTGTCTCTCAGCTATTGATCTTCCTCGCTATGAGATCTTCTATTTCTTCTTTTGTCAAGGCTATTGTGATTGTATTTTGCTGTCCTGCTGGCTGTAGCCTGGCATGCTCTTGGGGCAAGTATGCTTGGTAGGTGGTGTTCCTCTGATGACGGTACCTCCTCTTTTGGTTCAGATCATTATAGGATTGTGTGTATGCTTGTTGGTGTTCCCACATAGATCTTGGTGGTGACACTTGCTAACGCGATTGTTCCTGCCTTAGGTTTGCCCTCATACGTTCCCTTCTATCTAGCATTTCTTCCAGTGCTGCTAGTAGTTCTGGAGAAAGGTTGTATGTTTGAGGGTTCCTCCTTTCTTGTCAATTGCTAGCTTGTGTTGGTGGGGGTGGGGGTGGTTGTTGGCTCACTGTTTGATGTGGCACCCTGTTACTTCTTTGGGGGTTTGTTGAAGAGTGTTGCTCTTCCCTAAATGAGTGTTCTTCACCACCCACTTCCTCTTGCCCCTATTGATGGTCGCCTGATGGCTTGCCACATGGACTTGCTTGTTTCCCCTGCAGGCACCTGCTTGCTTCCTTTTGTAGGGACCTGATTACTTCCCCCTCCTCATTGAGCTTTGCTCATTGCCATCGAGCATAGGTAATAGCTAACTGACTTCTTGTTCGGATCCAGCTGACGGCGCCAATTGGCACCGGGGGGGTTCCCAGTTAGCCCACTCTGATGCTTAAATGGGCTTAGAGAGAGAAATTAAGCTTAGAAGAAGATAGATTACCTCCAAATGAGGGATGGAGAGCTCTATTTATAGAGTTCCTATTGAACCGCTCCGATTCCGGTGATTTTCCGGTCCGGTTATGGCATTTTAGTAATATAAATCGGTGTTGACCGTAAATATAGTGTATTTGACCAAGGTTCAACCGTAGGTGAGCTTTATAGCTTAAGTGTCCCAAAAATGGCCTATAAGGGAAAGCCCCGGGTGAAATATCGTCCAGGGTAAGGAGTCCGGACGAGTTTCACTCATCCGGATAGAGGGTGTACTCCTAATGGAGCACTCAGGTCACCCGAGTGTTCCGCTCGAGTAACCCGAGCGCTCTTGCTCGGGTACCCCCGAGTGGTTTTTACCACTCGAGGTTTTCCCGAGTGGATTTCGTCACTCGGGGTGTTTTTGGGCCTAAGTGTTTTGGGCATCGGGTGTCCGTTTTCCAAAGTTTCGAATTATATTTGAACGTGGCCTAATTAAAAGGGCCCAATATGTGATAGCTTGGGTGTATATCCAACAACAGCCATCGATACTAACATTGATAATTATGCGAAAATCAGGGAGACAATAACATTTTGGAAAAAGAATTGCATACATCGGATATCTATGAGACAGAAGGCGACAAGCAATGATTGCTCAGTCATCTAACCAACACGACCTCCAGTAAACCAATGGAAGGAGGCCGTGAAAGACTTCACACTACTAACGTCTCCTTTCTAATAGATCAGTCTTTTAAAACGATTTAACCGCTCTCACCAGAATGGGGAATTTTAACATACACACGATCTTGGCTTTCCCAATGCCCTTTTTAAAACGTTTCGAGGATTCATGCAAGTATATACAATTCTACTACACAAGTAAATCATCATATGCAGCCACATCCAAGATAGAATCCAATCACATGCATACGTATCATGCGTCTAATGTTTCGAGGAACTCATGTTGGCATATATAATTCTACTATCCAAGTAAATTATCACATGCGGTTACATCCTCCACATTCATGCATACGTGTCATGCGTGTTCACTCAAGAATAAACATGCATATTTGGCGACTGATTTCCAATTTTAAACATTTGGGGCTGACTTGCAATTCATGCTATCAATCAATCCTGCGAACTTCTAGACATGCATTATAGGCAATAACAAGCATCACGGCATGTCTATCCTAGTGCGTAGCTCGTTAATTAAAATTCAGGGCTCGCCAGAACATGCATTATCCAGCTAGCTTGACATCATAAAGACGCGACTCTAATCATGCAATAATATCAATTAAAATAACAAGGGTTAACAGGTCTTTTGGTCCATGATGTTTGACAACTTTTGGGTTTTGGTCAATGATGTTTTTTTTACCTAGTTTTGGTACCATATGTTTGCAGATTTTTTCTAGTTTTGGTCTAACAGTTACATTCCGTCCATTTTTTTACATGTACAAGTCACGTGATCTACCCTAAACTTTCAATTTTGTTCAATTTAGTCCCTCTAATACTTTCCTAACCTTTTTTTGGTTCAATTTAGTCCCGAAGTTTTAAAAATTTAATTGGACCTATTGTCCAATTGGGGTCAATTTTGAAACTTTGGGACTAAATTGAACAAAAAAAAGGTTAAGAAAGTATTAAAGGGACTAAATTTAAAGTTTAGAGTGGATCACGTGACTTGAATATGTCAAAAAATGGACGGAATGTAACGGTTAGACCAAAACTAGAAAAAATCTGCAAACATATGGTACCAAAACCAAGTAAAAAAAAAACATCATTGACCAAAACCCAAAAGTTGTCAAACATCATGGACCAAAAGACATGTTAACCCAAATAACAATTGCAATTCCGCCAACTAAATGACTCAGTCCCAAAATCATTCATATACGAGATTCATCCCCATAATCGAAACTAGGCATCATGTTTGATTATAACGTGAAAATTTTAAACTAATTTGCATTGTGTAGTTAATTTTAAATTGAAAACATTTGGATTTTAAAATTTGACCATCCTATTTTCAGTTGACTCGGGTCAGTTCGACCTAAACGACCCGGTTCACGTCAATTCGGTCTGATTAGTCCGGTCAGGTTCGATAAAAATAGGTTCGGTTCAGTTTTAACACACAAACTGGGTCGGTTTAGTTCGACCCATTAGTTACCGGTCTGACCAAACCCGGATGGGTCGAACCGATTAAGAAAAGCCGGATTGGTTGACCCGCTCCGGTTGGACCCGTGGAACCCGACCGGTTCGGCCGGTTCGGGTTCCTATGGTCCTCCGGCTCAGTTGGCCCGACCCGGATGTTCAAAATTGGACTGATCCATTACCCAATAGGGTTCGGAAGAAACTCATACTTGTGGCCTAAGTAGGTTTTAAAATCCACTAAAAACTTAACTTAGCCACCAAGTAAGATTATAGATATAAATTTAAATATTTTTCACAATATATATATATATATATATATATATATATATATGTATATATTTATTGATTTTCAAGATTCTATGTTTAGAGATATAAATCTATTAACAATATATTTTCTCAATATTTATGGTAACTAAATCTATCAATATTATCAATATTGCAAATATTGTGCTAAAAATATATTGATAGATATTATCAAAATTATCATGTGAATCAAGCCCTAATTGTTGCCACATCCTTCCTAGCAATATGGCCGAAATTTAATTAAAAAATATACACCAATATTTCAGCCAAAACTTTTGTAACTTGGGGCCTAATAAATTAAAAAATTCACTTTGTAAACCCTAATGCGGTTCGGCCGAAACTAGTAAATTAGGGCTAGTGGTCAAATTTCAAGATCAAATTTTACTAAGATCATTAATCCTATGTTTGATTTTGATAAATGTCACATTTTTTCTTGAAAATCATGAACACCGGTTTTACCGGAAAAAAAAAACACTCAATTTCATGAACAGTTTACCAAAAACTTCAAGAATACCAATTTAATCAAAACCAAGAACTCCCTAACACAGGCTCTGATACCACTGTAGGATATTATGGGATAGTTACTACGGACAAGAAACACGTTTACATGCCAGGTAACTAATTACGCAGTGGAATAGGGACACATACCAGTTTCTGCTTAGCCTTAGTCCCAAGATCTTGTGGGAGTTCGAGGTCGACCGGCCAGATCCTGTAGTGATTCTTCTTAAGGAATCACCAACGAAGAATGGTCTCCACAGCAAAGTCGCTTGACGATTCCTCAAGGGATGGATCTCTGGGGTAAATTGCTCGAAGCAATTTGGCACCTCCTTACCACAAAGGTTCAGCCGAACTAGCTAGTATAGGGAGGAGGGATTTCTTTTGTCTCAACACTTTGGAGAAATGAGTTATTAACTATTAAATTTAGAGAAATCCTGACACCCCCTATTTATAGGAGGAGGTAGGAAATCCCATCTCCTTTAATCACATAGTTCGGCCGGCTTACATAGAAGAGGGGAGGCCAAATTTTGGGCCTCTCATGTCAATTGGGATTTTAGGCCCAGCCCAAAATCCATTATATGACATTACCCAGATTCCTTAACTGTTGGGCTTATATTAATGGGCTTCTATTACGGCGACCCATTCACCAAATTCCAACACTAGGTTCACCACATAATTTGCAGTCAACTAAACATCATCCTAGTGTAAACACTCGATTTTGACCCGGACGTAACGACGTTACACATGATACGTCAAATTCCGGACGCGTCAAGCCACAAAGTCTCAAAAAATGCTCAAGGGCACATTAGGGAAATTATTATAAAATATATTTTAAATTATTTCGAATATATTTAATATTTTCGGAACTTTTAAAAATATATATATATAATAATTAGTTTTTTATTTTTAGAAAAATTATCTGTAAGATATTTATCTCAAGATATTATTTTTTATTAAAAAAAATAATTATCTGTAAATATAAATATCCTTAGGAATATTCTCTAGAATAATTATCTGTTAGCATTTTTTATTTAAATTTTATCTGTAATCTATACTAGGTTTTTAGTATAAATAGGGGTCTAGGTTTACATTGTAAGACACAGAAAACACATAGAAAATAATAGACTACTGTTCTTGGGATCCATGCGAATTTTGTCATTTTGTGCTTTATTTCAAAAAAAAAAAAAATTCTCTTCCCGCTCCTTGTGTCCTGCAGCAAGACGACGTCGCTCCCGGTGCCCTGCAGCCAGACGACCACCGCGACCTCGCCCTGCCTGGCCCGACGCCGAGCCGCCCTTGCCACCACGACGGTCCTGAAACCGGAGAAACTCTCGTCCGTCGCCCCGCCCTCTTTCATGAGTCACGGCAGAGCTCTTGGCCAGAGCTACTACGTCGTCGTTCCGCCGGAGTTCCTGCGCCACGTCGCCGCGTCTGATCGTTGTCTGCCTCACCGTGCCGGAGCCCTCTCCTGCAGCCACCGGCGAAACTCCATCACCTCCGCATCAGCCCTTCTCTTGTGCCGTCCGTTCTCCAACCCTCTGTCGAAGGTAATTTTGATATTTTTTTATTTAATTAATAGTTTATTATTAATATTTTGTTATTATGTTTTCTGTTATATTATTATTATTATATTACAATTAATTAATAATTTAAATGTAATTAGTTAGATTTAATTAATAGTTTAAATGTAATTGGTAAAATTTAATTAGTAGTTTAATTTAAAGTGATTAAGTTTAATTTAATAGCATGTTAAAAGTATTTTTTTAGTATTTTGGACTTCATTTTTAATAGGAGTTATAGGTTATAATTAATTTTTAGATTTGAGATTATATTTGGTAATATCTTTTCGTATGATGAAATTTGATTAATTTTGACATTGTTGGATTAATTTAGCGTAATATATGTATAAACAATAGAATTGGCAAATTCGTGAATTGAGTACCGAAAGGGCATGATTAATTCCATGAGTTTTAATTCGTAATAGAACCCCCGAACTCGTATTTCTGATCGTAGACTGATTTAATACCTAGGTGTTTAATTAGTTATCCGCTTAGGTAATTTAGGATTCTAGTTAGCCTAATAATTAACTAGTGGCGACTCTTTTTCAAAATTGCACGTTTTCAAAACGTAATTCGCCGTAGGTTAGATTTAGGTCTGACAATTTGGCGACTCTGTTGGGGACATGCTTGAGGGTTCGGGCTCTTACATATTTGCTTGTTTGCCTTCTTAGTTTTTTTTTTTTTTCTATATTCAACTTTGTCGTCCTAATTTGATTGCTTTTGGGTGATTTCAGGTGTAAATATATTTTATAACAGACTATTTTTCTTTGTTGTAGTCCGGAGCGGCTGGGCCGCCGGTACGGCTCAGAAAAACTCTACTCGCTTGTGTAGGTCCTGTGATCCCTATAATGGGGTGAGGAAACCACCTTTTCGGGAACCTATCAGTGGAACCAACCATAGAGCAAAGCAAAACGCACACTACCTGAAGCTTCAATCCGGCTGATATGCATGCATGCGTGATTTTTTTTTTTTGTTTCGCTTTATCATTCTGGACCCCTAGATTTTATGATGTATAGGATATGGGTCCATATGTAATCTTCATGTTATAGTGTTGTAATTGTAAATGTGACATGGATATTAGTGGAAACTTTACTTTTAAAGCATGCATCATCATTTTAAAAAAAACAAACTTATTTGCCATTCATTTCACCAACTCTAAAGTGTTTTACACTCCATTTTGGTAAGGATGGAGGTAGTACGCAAATTCCCGCACCTCATGACTTTGCCAGCTCCCAAGGAAGATATCAATCGAATATGGAATGCCATGCTAAGCACGGAACAAGATTACGTCACCAAGATCATTGGGGGAATTCAACGGCTCCCCGACTACAAAATAGAGTGGCATATGCTTGAAGCTTTAACCGACTTTTGGGACCCGGAAAAAGCGGTGTTCATCATCAATGGCGTAGAGCTCACCCCCACGCTAGAAGAATACGGACAACTAGTGCAAGGTGTCGAGTGGAATAGGAATATTATACTGCCACAATTCGGAGCCCCGGAGAGATGTATCATGTCCGCACTATTACGAGCTAAAAAAGGGAGGGTGGCTAACGAGCTTATGGTGAATGTAGAGCATGGTATATCTATCGAGCGTTTAATAAGATGGATCGATTTCAGAATGAAAGATGAACGAACGATTCGAGGAGCAACTCACGCCTATCTCTTACTTTTTTTTCGGGACTGTCTTATTCCCCCGCTCCAAAAGCCATATAGACGTTGCATTAGCACACGTCGTCCTTCAGGTGGTCGAGGGCAGAGGTTACATAGTGGCGTTGCTTGCTGAAACAATCACGTCACTAAATCTCATAAAGGCTAAAGGAAAAGGGGTAATTAAGGCAAGTCCAGATTTACTACAAATATGGTTTTTAAGTCATTTAATCGAGATAGGCGCGGGTTTCCCCAAATTTCGTTTTCTCATTGACCAAAAAATTATATCAAGGATGATAGATTATTCTCGCCATGTAGATAGAGGATGGAGCGCCCTTGAATGGAAAAAAACATTTTTCAAAACTTTTACCTAAAGATATTTTGTGGGTAACTCGTTGGTTTTCGCCAAAACCCGTATTTCTAAAATGCAAAGATTTCGAAGGTATCCCTCTTATCAGTCACCTAGGCTTAGTAGTCACCTACCCGGCTCGAGTCACACGACAACTGGGGGGCCTCCAAGGTATACCGGCGAGCGGGAAGGGAACCTCTCTCGTGTTCAAATGGCATGACAACAAAGTCACTCAAGCCACGCTCAATGAAGGTGCCAGACAGATTCAAAAGATTTGGGAAAACCGAGTCGATGAGAAGGTCCATATGCCGGATGATCTCGGAGAAGAGGAAAAGATGTATTGCGCTTCCAAAGAATACACTTACCGATTTCACACAACTCCAAGTGAGCCACTCATTGACCCCACAGAGATCCTCGGGCAAAGGCCCCAAACTCAACATCCTTCTAGCGAAGATGTGTACGACACACTGGCGGCTCGGGTAGAAATTCAGTGCACGACATGGGTCCAGGACTGTGCAAGGGCCAGGGAAGAGGTCAAGCGGCTACAAAAAGACCTTGATGAAGCAAATGTCACCGTCATGGAACAACAATGGGCTCTCAAAGTGAAAGAGAGACAGAAGACGCGTCTAAGTGCCGAGCTTGAAAAGTTCAAACGAAGAGCGAGAAAACTCAATTTTTTTTCAAAGCATTTATCTGTCGCTTTCATTAGAACTAAAGAGCAAGCACTCGACGCCCTCGGCGAGATGCGCAGTCGTGTAAAACATTTTAGATTTTAAATTTTAGTTGTAAAACTATCTCTTTTATGAACAAGATGTTGGAATGAATGGCACATTAATTTTTAAAAAAAAATCATGCATGGAATTCTTTGTCCACATTTTGAATCGTCATTTTTTCCAATTGAAGGAACTAGCTAGTACTGGCACGTACGCCAAAAATCACTCATATGGAGAACACGCAGCAAATCCAGCGAGATGAGGAACGAATGGTCGAAATCGAGGCAGCTAACGCAAAAATGCATGAAGATATGGCCACCATGTTAGCAAACATGGAACGCATCATGGCATTCCTCGAGGCTCAGTCAACCATCAATGCTCCAAACCCGCTCTTGCCGACAGGGACCTCAACTCCAGGCCCCTCAGCGAATATAGGAACCGCAATACCAACTACCACTGTACCTCCCAACACCACGGTGGACCCCTCTCAAAACCACCCTACTTTGATCAGCCCCGATCAGACTCTACCAACGCCATGTGTCTCTCCGAGCCCGACCATAATGCACGGGCATGTTAACCAAGGGGGCGCAAGCGGCGCAAATGCTTTCACATCATCGCCTGTCATCGAGACTGAACACGATCGCCGCTTGAAGAAAATGGAGGAAAAGATGAAGGCGTTCTCCAGTCTCGAACAATATGGGGGCATTGGTTACTCTGACCTGTGCCTTTTTCCTAACATGTAAAGACCGGAGAAATTCAAAGTCCCTGAGTTCGAGAAGTACGATGGCCTTGGTAATCCCATAGTCCACCTGCGGATTTACCTTACGAAGATGGCCCCTTACCAACAGTATGAGGAGTTCTTGGTCCAAACGTTCCAAGAAAGCTTGGAAGGAGCAGCTTTGATTTGGTTCGTCAGCTTGAAGGCCGGCGATATCTCAACATAGGAAGAAATGGCCAACGCTTTCGTTCGCCAATATAAGTTCAATCTGGACACCGCTCCGACCCGCATGGATCTCCAGAGCATGGAAATGAATGCGGGACAGTCCTTCAGGAACTATATGCAGTCTTGGAGGGAAAAAGCGGCTGGAGTCCGACCACCTCTAGAGGATGCGGAAGCGGTATCCATGTTTATTGGAACTCTGAAGGGAGCATATTACTCTCATTTACTGGGACATGTTTCTGCAAATTTCGCTGACTTGGTGAAATCCGGAGACATGATCGAGCAGGGAATCCGGACAGGGAGGATTGAAGATCCCCTCAGAAGCTACCAGGGAGACGGTTTGAGAAAGAGTGGTGCCAAAAAGCTGCTCCCAAAAGACGCAACTGTCAGCGCAGTCTACCCGATGCAATTGGCGGCACCTGTGGCTCAGCCAATGACTCAAATACCCCCGGCTCCACAACCCTCCTTCACAGGTGGACAAGGAAATCGAGTTAATTACAAGCAGAGGGACGTAAGATCCTTTACGCCCTTACCTGTGTCAATGGCCGAGGTGTACCAGAAGATGTTAGAACAGAACCTCATCGGCCCCGAGTTCATGAGGCCAGATTCAAAAGTACCCAACGACGACCCAAGTTCGAGATGTGAGTTCCATATGGGGATAGCAGGACACTCCATAGAGAAGTGCACCCGCCTGAGGCACAAGATTCAAGACCTCATTGACAACAAGCTCCTTATTCTCAACCCGATCCCTCCTCCAAATGTCAAGACGTACCCTCTACCGCAACACAATGCGGGTTCATCATCGTCTATCAACATGATCTGTCTTGAAGATGAGTCGTCAGAAGATGTCGCTATCGCGGTAATCACACCATTCGTACTAAATTTTGTGCCCGAACAGCCAGCCAGGCTGCCACTAGTGATGCAGGGGCCAGCTCCTTTCCAATATGAAAGAAACAAGAAGGTCCCTTGGATCTATGAAGCTCAAGTAATCGGGGCACCAAAACCAGATGATCATGTTATGATCATGACACGTCCGGGTCGCGTGTACGCAGAGGATGTTTCTAAAGACAAGATTGTAGAAGTAGCACCGAAGAAGAAAGTAACCGACGACGAAATTGAGGACTTCGTAAAGTTCATAAAGGAAGGAGAAGACAAAGTGATTGATCAGCTCCGCAAGACCCCGACTCATATTTCTTTGCTTGCCCTCCTCTTAAGCTCAGAAAGTTACCGCGAGGCTCTCATGAATGTGTTCAAGGAAGCGTTAGTTCCAAAAGAGACCGCTGCCGAACAAATGGGCAATGTTATTGGCTCCATATTCTCAAACCAAATTTATTTCGGGGACGATGATCTGGGAGTCGACGGCCAGAACCATGTAAAAGCCCTTCACATTATCTGCAAGTGTAACGGATTTGTGCTCTCGAAGGTCATGATTGACGGTGGTTCGGCAGTCGATGTTTGCCCATTACCCACGCTCAAGCAAATGAAGATTGACCTGACACATATACGTACAATCAAGTCGGCGGTTCGAGCTTTCGATGGTACGAAGAAGGAAGTCTACGGAGAGATCGAATTATAGCTCGAAATTGGTCCAAATGTTTTTGATGTAACCTTTAGGGTCATGGATATCCCGAATGTTTTCAGCCTTCTCTTGGGAAGATCATGGATCCACGCGGCTGGGGCAGTTCCATCCACCATACATTAGAAACTGAAGTACGTGATTAACAACCGCCTTGTGGAAATCAGGGGGGAAGGTGATCACAACATTTACCAGGAAATGGCGGTGCATGTCATCAACACCAGCAGAGATGAATCACCCGCATTCCATTCCTTTGAATTAGTCTCTGTCATCAAGGATTGGGGAGAGCCAACACTGAGCAAGGCAGATATCATGGTGGGAAGATTCATGTTGAAGAATAATTTTGTCCCGGGTCAAGGCCTGGGTATCAGGTGTCAAGAAATCCCGCACCCACTTCAGCTGAAGGAAAGTGTATGCAGACACGGACTGGGGTATTCCCCTTCCCAAGAAGAAGGTCAAAGTGCACATGGAGAGCAACAACTGATGGACTTCCAGAGGGGACGATTCGCTAAAAGATGGAGGCCTATGAACATTCCGCCACTGTCAGTCACTTTCCCAGGACCAACTCACGTCATTCGAACCGATGAAGATGAAGCATTACAAGCCTTAGCAAGACTGTTCATCACCGACAACACAGTCGGAGCCGTCCTCGAAGAAGCGCCCCCAGGCATTTATGTTCGACCCTCTATTGAAGGAGAAGCAATCACCAATTGGTTTTCAATTCCGGTTTATGCTCTTTCGCTTAGCGATGAGTAAGATTTATAAGTTTCTGTTGTACTCCTTTGCGCGGCAAGATTATGAGCCCCGCATAGGAAAGAGGGATATTGTCACGATCTTATCAATATAAATAAATCCCTCTATTTCGAATTTTTTTTCCGTCAAATTCGCATTGATTCCGGTTATTTTCCTTACCGTAGGAAAAATTCATGAAAACACGAAAACCATGACGATGTGATTCAATCAGAGGAATATAGTGATGACCATGTTCCAATCGAAATAAGAGAAAGTCTCGAGAGATTCGAGGATAGGAAGCCATCAACTGCCGAAACTATCGAGATAGTTAACATCGGTACAAAGGAAGAACCCCGAGAGCTCAAAATTGGGACAACTCTTGATCCCTCTCAGAAAGCCCAGATGATCGAGCTACTAGACGAGTACAAGGAGATCTTTGCCTGGTCATATTCCGACATGCCAGGTTTAGATACATCAATTGTGCAACATACTTTGCCCATAGATACTTAGAAGTTCAAGCCCAAAAGACAACATTTAAGGTGACAAAGTCCGGAGTTACTCCTCAAGATCAAGGAAGAAATCATCAAGCAGATTAACACAGGATTCCTTGAGGTGTGCAACTACTTTGAGTGGGTTGCCAATATTGTCCCTGTACCGAAAAAGGATGGCCGTGTTCGAGTCTGTGTTGATTATCGAGATCTCAACAAGGCTAGTCTGAAGGACAACTTTCCACTCCCTCATATTGACATGTTAGTCGATAGCACGGCACGACACAACATGTTCTCATTCATGGATGGGTTTTCTGGATACAATCAGATCAAGATGGCGGAAGAGGACAAGTCAAAAACAACTTTCATCACGATGTGGGGCACGTTTTGCTACAAGGTCATGCCTTTCGGACTCAAGAATGCGGGGGCAACTTACCAGACAGCGATGGTGACATTGTTCCATGACATGATGCATAAGCAGATAGAAGTGTACGTCGATGATATGATCGCAAAATCCCGCGAAAATGAGGACCACCTTGTCAACTTGCGGATGCTCTTTGAACGGATCAAGAAGTTTAAACACAGGCTAAATCCAGCAAAATGCACATTCGGGGTAACATCCGGTAAGTTGCTGGGCTTTATAGTCAGCAAGAAGGGTATAGAAGTGGATCCCGACAAGGTCAAGGTGATACTAGACCTCCCACCACCGTCTACCGTCAAGGAAGTCAAAAGCTTGCTCGGATGTTTGATTTACATTGCAAGGTTCATCGCCAATATGACGAACAAGTGTCAGCCTTTGTTCCGCCTCCTGCGAAAAAATGCATTGATTGAATGGGATAAAGAGTGTTAGCATGCCTTCAATTCAATCAAAGAATATCTCGTCAATTCACCAGTCCTGGTCCCACCCACTCCGGGTCGGCCGCTTATTTTGTATCTGGCGGTTCGAAAAGGCTCATTAGGATGCATGCTGGGGCAACTAGATGAAAATGGCCAGACAGAGCACGTCATTTATTACCTCGGCAAGAAATTCACTGAAGGAGAGGCCAAATACACGGAAGTTGAAAGGACGAGTTGCGCATTGGTGGGTGATGCAGCGACTCCGACGGTATACGCTGTATTACACCATACACCTCATTTCTAAGCTGAATCCCTTGAAGTACATACTAGAAAAGCCGGCGTTAATGAAGAATGTCGCCAAATGGCAGGTCCAGCTTGCTGAATACGACATACAGTTCATTCCTCGTACTTCTATAAAAGGGCTGACTGTTGCAGATCATCTAGCTGAGTTTCCCATTGATGACGATCATCAAGCAAGCCACGAGCTTCCGGATAGCGACATACTTCACGTGGAAGAAGAGACATAAAATGGAAGCATGTGGAGAATGTATTTTGATGGAGCCGCAAACTCCACCGGCTGTGGTGTAGGGGCAGTACTCGTATCCCCAAAAGGCCAACATTTTCCGGTAGCGGCGAAAATTACGAAGCATGCATTCTCGGGTTGCGAGCGGCAATTGATTTCAAGATACGTGATCAGGAGGTTTATGGAGATTCCATGCTGATCATTCTCCAAACCTTAGGAGAGTGGAAAACAAGAGATCCCAAGTTGCAACAATATCATCAGCATATTGAAGAGTTGAGCGAGAATTTTGAAGAAATAACGTTCACGCAGATGCCTCGGAGTAAAAACTAGTTCGCAGACGCATTGGCGACCCTCGCGTCAATGGTGAATATTTCAGATGCGAGTTCCATAGAGCCTCTTGAGATCGAAGTAAATAAGCGTCCTGCGTATTGTTGCACACTTGAAGAATCAAATGGCGAACCCTGGTTCATCGACATAAAAAGATACTTGCAGTCAGGCGAGTTTCCCGAGGGCGCAAGTAGCAAGGATCGGAAAACCATCCGCAGGATGGCATGTAATTACTTTCTTAGTGGTGAGATTCTTTATAGAAAATCTTTTGATGCCACTCTTTTGAGATGTGTAGGTTCGGAAGAGGCAAAGCGATTGATGGAGGAAGTCCACGAAGGAAGCTGTGGACCGCACATGAGCGGTCACATGCTCGGAAGAAAGATCATGAGGATGGGCTATTTTTGGACTACCCTGATGTTGGACTGTTTCAAGCACGTCCAACGATGCCACCTATGCCAGGTGTACTCTAGTCAGATTCATGCGCCGCCAAACAGGCTGCACCCGATGTCTTCTCCGTGGCCTTTTTCAATGTGGGGAATCGATGTGATCGGTCTCATCTCACCAAATGCATCTAACGGCCAAAGGTTTATTTTGGTGGCAATTGATTATTTTACCAAGTGGGTAGAGGCGGTCACGCTTGCGTCAGTTACTGCAAAAGCGTTTGAGCGTTTCTTACGAAGAGACATTGTTGCCCGTTACGGGGTGCCTGAGACGATAATCACAGACAATGCCAAGAACCTCAACAACAAGTTGATAAACAATTTATGTGTTCAACTCAAGATCAAGCACAGGAATTCGTCCCCATACCGCCCTCAGATGAACGGCGCGGTGGAAGCAGCGAATGAAAACATAATGAAGATCATTGAGAAGATGACAGTCACATACAAAGATTGGCATAATATGCTACCTTGGGCACTCTTGGCATACAGAACTTCGATTCGTACTTCAACCGGGGAAACTCCGTTTTCTCTCGTATAAGGAACTGAAGCTGTTCTACCCGTGGAAGTAGAGATCCCCTCTGCAAGGATCCTGGCAGAATCAGGGCTCGACGAGGCAGAATGGGCAAGACAGAGGTATGAACAGTTGAACCTCATTGACGAAAAGAGGCTCACGACACTATGTCACGGGTAATGTTACCAACAACGGATGGCTAGGGCCTTTGACAAGAAGGTACGACCACGTAATTTCCAACCGGGGGACCTTGTATTACGTAAAGTGCAGCGTATCAATCCTGATTCGTGAGGAAAGTTCGCACCAAAATACAAAGGACCCTACGTGGTCAAATAGGTGTTCGAGGGAGGTTCACTGATCATCGCGGATATGGACGGTCAAGACCTTCCTAGTCCAATCAACGCAGATGCACTTAAAAGGTACTATGCCTAAAAAGGGCAGTTTCTCCATGTAAAGCTTAAAAAAACAAAAAATCCCGCTAGGTCGAAAACCGGTAAAGGCGACTTAGGCAAAAATTAGGGATGAGAGACATGATTGAAAATCTGAAAGGACAATCATGGTAAAAGGAGAGTTGAAAAAAAAAAAACCAGGGTTTTAAGTAGCGATGACGACAAGCTTCATAGTGCATCCTGAGCTACTTACCTGAGATTTTCAAACTGCATTCTTAAAAGGGCCACAGTCGTCCCTAAAACGACTACAAAATAAAGGGCCACAACCACCCTTCAAATGGTTACATATAAAAAGCGCTCCCGCAACATCAAAAGCGGAGAATAAGTGAAAGGGCCACAGCCACCCTCCAAACGGCTAAAGATAAAAGAGTGACCCCGCGAATCCTGTGAGGGCGGGAAAATAAAAAGGGCCACAGTCGTCCCTAAAACGACTACAAAATAAAGGGCCACAGCCACCCTCCAAACGGCTACAGATAAAAGAGTGACCCCGCGGATCTTGTAAGGGCGGGAAAATAAAAAGGGTCACAGTCGTCCCTAAAATGACTACAAAATAAAGGGCCACAGCCACCCTCCAAATGGTTACAAATCAAAAGAGCTCGCACATTGAAGACGGTGAAGAAAGGGTCACAGCCACCCTCCAAATGGCTACAAATACTCTCGCATCAAGACGGGAAATAAAGTACGGGTCACAGCCACCGTTTAATCGGCTACCAAAAAAGAGTGCTTCCGTTAGGTTGAAAACCCGAAAGGTCAGCCTAGGCAAAATTAGGAAATGAGGGGTATGATAGCAAATTCAGAAATTGCAATCATGGCAAAAGGAGAGAAAATAAAGCCCCAATAGAATGAAAACCCCAAAGGGCAATCCATGCGAAAATTAGGAAAACCGAGGGGCACGGTCTAAAATTCTGACCGTGGCAAAAGGAGAGAATATGAGAGATTAAAAAAAAAAAAAAAAAAAGATCCCGCTAAGCTGTCGCGTCATGCGCAGATTAGGCAAAAATTAGGGACATGCATTCAAGTCGTCAAGCCACTCGAGGCCCTTATCCAACGGACACCACTAGAGGCATTTCTCCGACATATGCCACTAGAGGCTCTTCTCCGACGGACACCACTAGAGGTTTTTCCTTGTCGCACGCCACTGGAGGCATCATCGATTGAGATTTTACTTTTCCGCACGCCACTGGAGGCTTTACTTTTCCGCACACCACTGGAGGCTTTACTTTTCCGCACGCCACTAGAGGCTTTACTTTTCCGCACGCCACTGGAGGCTTTACTTTCCCGCACGCCACTGGAGGCTTTACTTTTATGCACGCCACTGGAGGCTTTACTTTTCTGCACGCCACTGGAGGCTTTACTTTCCCGCACGCCACTGGAGGCTTTACTTTCCCGCACGCCACTGAAGGCTTTACTTTCCCGCACGCCACTGGAGGCTTTACTTGCCCGCACGCCACTGGAGGCTTTACTTTCCCGCACGCCACACCGCCACTGGAGGCTTTACTTTCTGCATCGCTAATGGAGGCACTGCCAACAGGCGTCCCGCCGACAAAAGTTTTATCGTTTCCACACCAGAATAAGCGTATGAGCCACCTTGAAGACTTTGAAGAATTGGGAGAGAATATACTTTCTGGTCAAAATCAGTGTTTCTTCGTCTTTGGACAAACCCCTTCGAACACGTTCTACGGGAGTCCGTCCAAAGATGGGCAAACTGTAAACACTCGATTTTGACCCGGACGTAACGACGTTACACATGATACGTCAAATTCCGGACGCGTCAAGCCACAAAGTCTCAAAAAATGCTCAAGGGCACATTAGGGAAATTATTATAAAATATATTTTAAATTATTTCGAATATATTTAATATTTTCGGAATTTTTAAAAATATATATATAATAATTAGTTTTTTATTTTTAGAAAATTATCTGTAAGATATTTATCTCCAGATATTATTTTTTATTCATAAAATAATTATTATCTGTAAAGACAAATATCCTTAGGAATATTCTCTAGAATAATTATCTGTTAGCATTTTTTATTTAAATTTTATCTGTAATCTAGACTAGGTTTTTAGTATAAATAGGGGTCTAGGTTTACATTGTAAGACACAGAAAACACATCATAAAATAATAGACTACTGTTCTTGGGATCCGTGCGAATTTTGTCCTTTTTTGCTTTATTTCAAAAAAAAAAAATTTATGCTCCTGGTGTCCTGCAGCAAGACGTCGTCGCTCCTGGTGCCCTGCAGCCAGACGACCGCCACGACCTCGCCCTGCCTGGCCCGACGGTCCTGAAACCGGAGAAACTCCCGTCCGTCGCCCCGCCCTCTGTCCGGAGTCACGGCAGAGCTCTTGGCCGGAGCTACTACGTCGCCGTTCCGCCGGAGTTCCTGCGCCACCTCGCCGCGTCTGATCGTTGTCTGCCTCACCGTGCCGGAGCCCTCTCCTGCAGCCACCGGCGAAACTCCATCACCCCGCCTCAGCCCTTCTCCTGTGTCGTCCGTTCTCCAGCCCTCTGTCGAAGGTAATTTTGATTTTTTTTATTTAATTAATAGTTATTATTAATATTTTGTTATTATGTTTTCTGTTTTATATTATTATTATATTACAATTAATTAATAATTTAAATGTAATTAGTTAGATTTAATTAATAGTTTAAATGTAATTGGTAAAATTTAATTAGTAGTTTAATTTAAAGTGATTAAGTTTAATTTAATAGCATGTTAAAAGTTTTTTTTTTTTAGTATTTTAGACTTCATTTTTAATAGGAGTTATAGGTTATAATTAATTTTTAGATTTGGGATTATATTTGGTAATATCTTTTCGTATGATGAAATTTGATTAATTTTGACATTGTTGGATTAATTTAGTGTAATATATGTATAAACAATAGAATTGGCAAATTCGTGAATTGAGTACCGAAAGGGCGTGATTAATTCCATGAGTTTTAATTCGTAATAGAACCCCCGAACTCGTATTTCTGATCGTAGACTGATTTAATACCTAGGTGTTTAATTAGTTATCCGCTTAGGTAATTTAGGATTCTAGTTAGCCTAATAATTAACTAGTGGCGACTCTTTTTCAAAATTGCACGTTTTCAAAACGTAATTCGCCGTAGGTTAGATTTAGGTCTGACACCTGGAAGGAGATCGGAAGTTGAGCTTGCGACATCATGATACTGACCATGTCCTGAATAATGTGTGATTATGATGCTCCGCCAATCTGATTCTTCAAAGGTGCACTCCAGATTGTAGTTTATCAGACAATCAATTTCATTGCATACTCATGCTTTGAGGTTTCGTCCGCCTCAAATCGTGCGATAGGTTTTCACCCTATGCTCGTTTACAATTCTCGATGAGAAGTTGTTTGAGTATTAGACCCTAATCGGGTATCTGTGCGATGAAATTTTTTATTTCGAGCATTAAAATAAACACATTATAATAAATTTTTACTTTGAAATGATGTGTCCTATCTATCGAAGGAGCTGCGCACCACGCACGCATCACCATCTGTTACCCGTGGTTGAAATCGCTCGTTTCCAAATTTAATTTAATCGGTTTCGCACATGTCTGTCATTACGATTTATTAAAATTAATTTTAATGGAGTACTAACAAATAAGGAAGATTTAGATCGGTTCGCATTCTAACTACACAATCGACAGGTTTATACTAATTGTGATGGAGTATGTTTATCGTTTCATTTCATTCGTCTACTTGATATGGCCGAATTTTTGGTTCCAGAACCATGGGTTTGGTTCTTCATTTCGGATCGTTCCCATTGACTGGGCCGATAATTCATAAGTAAATTGCACTTCGAATCGAATAACAATTACTTTATTCAATACTTTGAATCTCAAAAACAACCAAAATTTAATAATTCAAACGAACGGCGAGATTTACGACAATATAAAGATTCATGATCATTCATGAAGTAGTAAAAGGGAAGCAAAATTATTCGAGAACTCTTGCCATGTTGACTCTGACACCTGAAAAGTTCCCAAGTGAATCAAATTAGATGACTTTCATCAAATAAAATGTTTTACGGCTTTATGTATATGGCGAGGCGTACCTTAGGTGCACTTTCATCGACGGTGTTTGACCCACCGAATATTGTTTAGGACCACGTAGATCTTGTTCCCTCCATGGTCTCTTGACCATGGTCAATTTCCCTTATTCCCATGTGGTGATATACGAAAGAGCTTTCCACTTATGTTGGTTGCTTTCAATGGATAGAGTTATAGTAAACTTGACTGATTCAATCAATTAACTTAGCCCTTCATCGTCAGCCAACCATGATAAAGGGCATCTCCTCAGGATAGTAAATATCATATTCCATATAGACCTCTCATCCTGAAGATCTCGTGCGGATTTGACACCCGCATCGATGGAAATAAGATCATCATACTCAATTAAAACATTCCTAGCTTCGGCGGCTTTTCCTCCACCGAAGCGGATTATGAGGGCACACCAAAGTAATAATGCGAAATAATTGAGTTTGAAGTCCTCAACAACCTCTTTGTCCAAGATTGACATTATCACCAGCATGCTTCCTAATCATCCAAGAATCTCTTCCCTTGAATGGGATGTGGATTACCAAATTCACCAAATATTGTCCTCTTTTCTTTTGCATCAATACATTCGTAGATGCCTGTAGCGTCGAGCAAATCTCTCACATAAACACTCCAAGCATCGTAATTCATAGCATCTAAATTGTTAGGTATATAGAAGCGCACCATCCAGCCATCTATATTAACATTGATAATTATGCGACTATCAAGGAGACAATAACATTTTGGAAAACGAATTGCATACATCGAATATCTATGAGATAGAAAGTGACAGGTAATGATTCCTCAGACATCTAACCAACTTGCCCACCAGTAAACCAATGGAAGGAGGCCGTGAAAGAGTTCACACTACTGAAGTCTCCTTTCTAATAGACCAGTCTTTTAAAACGGTTTAATCGCTCTCACTGGAACGGGGAATTTTAACATATACCCGATATTGGCTTTCCCAAGGCTCTTTTTAAAATGTTTCGAGAATTCATGCAAGCATATACAATTCTACTACACAAGTAAATCATCATACGCAGCCACATCCAAGAAACAATCCAATCACATGCATACGCGTCACGCGTCTAATGTTCCGAGGAACTCATGCTGGCATATATAATTCTACTATCCAAGTAAATTATCACATGCGGCTACTGTTAACATATAGTGATTGGGCGCCATAAATGGAAGCCCATTAATATGTATATGTTACCTAAGAAATTGGGTAAATGTCACATTAGAGAAATTGGGCTTGACCCAAATCCCAATTGACATGAGAGGCCCAAAATCGGGCCTCCCTTATACTACATAGGCCGGCCGAACTTAACAAGGCGCAAAGTGGGCTTTTTGTCCACTTTGCTCCTCCTATAAATAAGAGGTGTTAGGGTTTTTATTAGGGTAATTCACAATTCCTCCTTAGTGGTGGTTTGAGAGAAAAACCCTCATCCCTAAATACATAGTTCAGCCAAACCTCACCAGACACCAAGGGTGTGCTAATTTGCTTCGAGCAAACAGTCCGGAGATCCGTCACTGCCAAGATTCGATCAGAGGCTTTGCTGTGGAAACTATACCGTGTAGGGCTTCCTTAACAAGAACCTCTATGGGTTCCGTCCGGTTGATTGAGAACTCCATCAGCAAGATCTTGGGACTACGGAAAAGGTTTAAGGTATGTGCACATCTTTCGCTGCGTAATTCTTATTACAAGAACGTACCTGTGTTTATGTTTTTGTAGTAATCTGCCCCGTAATCCTACAGTGCTATCAGAGCTTGTGTTAGACGTTCTTGATTTTGATAAATTGGTGTTCTTGATATTTAACATTGTTGGCCGAAATTTTTAAAGTAAAAATTTAAAATTTCTGATTTTTATAATTGTTAGTGCCGAAATTTTCATGATGTTCTTAGTAAATTTTGATGTTCATGATCTTCAAAAAAAATGTGACTTTTATCAAAATCAAACATTGGATTGCATATCTTATTAAAATTTGATCTTGAAATTTGACCACTTTTTCCAATTATGAGTTTCGGCCGAACCCTAGGAGAATTAGCAAGGTTTTTTAATTTCTTAGGCCTCAAGTAGTCAAGTTTCGGCCGAAAATATTATTGATATTGTTTACCATATTTTAATTTTTATTAAAGGTGACAATATTATCTATAATTGGAAATATATGGATAGGTTCACATTAATATATAGAAATATATATATAATTATCAATATATCTATCTAATTTATAGGGATAAAGATATTATTGATAGATTTAGTTACCTAAAAAATTAAGAAAATATATTGTCAGTATATTTATTTCCCTATTAAAGATATTTACAATAAATATATATATAGTAAGGCCGAAATTTATATATATATTGTTTATTGATTTACATCTTATAGATAGAATCTTGACAATAAATAATATAGATGTGATCTAATTTTATATATAGATATGCAATATTGGAAATTATTTTACATAGTTTAAAATTCTTGGAGGCTATGTTAAGTTTTTAGTGGACTTTAAAACCCATTACGGCCGAACCCTAGGGGTTTAATGGGCCGGTCCAAATTGCAAAACCGAATAGGATTAAAACCAAACCAGATTTTCTTAATTGGTTCGACCTAGTCGGGTTGGGGTCTAAACGGGGTAAATAAGTGGACCTAACCGAACCGGTTGTGAGTGTTGAACCGAACCGATATCCTATTCTATTGAACCGGTTCGGACCAAACCAGATTTTAAATAAAACCGGACCGAACCGAATTGAACCAAATTGACTGAACCGAACTGGATTTTCAAAATCGAATTCAAGTCAATTAATAAAATGGGATGGTCAAGTTTTAAAATTCAAATGTTTTCGAACTTTAAATAGTCTACACAGTGCTCGAAGGTTTAAAACTTTCATGTTTTGATTAAACCTTAATGCCTAGTTTCGATTATGGGGATGGATCTAGGAAATGCATGATATAGGGACTGGATTAATTAGACGGCTGAATTGCAGTTATCTACTTTTAGTCACATATATTTTTTAGAACTGTTGTATTGACTATGTCAAGCTACCTGGATGTTGGGGGCAGAGCCCTGGTTAAATATATCGTTTGCGCACTAGGATAGACATGTTGTGATGGTTTGATTGCCTAGGATTCATGTCTAAAACACGCATGTTTAATTGTAAGCATGAATTGCAAGTCAGCCCCAAATATTTAAATTTTTTTTTAAAACAAAAGTCAATCGCCAAATATGCATGTTTGATGTGGAAGTTTCATGTATGACACGTATGCTTGAATGTTAAGGATGTAGGTGCATGTTATAGTTAACTTAGAAAGTAGAATTATGTATATGCTAGCATGAGTTCCTCGGAACATTAGACGCGTGACGTGTATGCATGATGTGTGGTTTGGATGATGAATTTGGCTTGCTATGATAATTTAGTTGTGAAGTAGAATTGTATATGTAAGCATATGGTGATGGGCGCCGTAATCGGTAGCCCATAATATGTATAGTTTACCTAAGGAAATTATGTATATGTCACATTAGGGTAATTGGGCTGAACCCAAATCTCAATTGACATGTGAGGCCCAAAATTGGGCCTCCCTATGCATAGAGGCCGGCCGAACTATGGAGTGGGCAAAGTGGACTTTTGTCCACTTTGCTCCTCCTATAAATACATGGTGTTAGGGGATTTTTAGGGTTAATAACAATTTCCTCATTAGAGTGTTTTAGAGAGTAAAACCCTCCACCCCACACAAGGGTTTCGGCTGAACCACTCCCACCAAAGGGTGTGCCAATTTTCTTTCTAGCGAACACTTAAGAGATCTGTCCCCTTGCCAAGAATCGATCAGAGGCTTTGCTGTGGAGAATATACCACGTAGGGCTTCCTTCACAAGAACCACTACGGGTGCCGACCGGAGGATCGTGAACTGCAGGAAGGATCTTGGGACTACTGACATCGTTTGAGGTATGTGCGAATCTTCCGCTGCGTAATTTTGATTACTCGCATGTACTACGATTTAATGTCCGTAGTAATTACTCCCCGTAATCTAACAGTGGTATCAGAGCCTGTGTTAGGAGTTCATGATTTTGATAAATTGGTGTTCTTGAATGTTTTAAAATTTTCGGACCGAAATTTTAAAAAAAAGATTTAAAAATTTCGAATTTTTATGTTTATGGTAGTCCGAAATTTTCATGACGTTCTTGGTTAATTTGATGTTCACTATGTTTCTCGAAGTGTTTAATGAATGCTTTTAGCCAAACTCTTCGTTCAAGGTTAATGGTGGGAGAGTCGTTTTACCGACTACTTCTTTTCGTTTATTTAACTCATCCATATATTTATCTATCTTATGGACCATGCATTTAAGTTGTCGCTTTTAATGACATGGTTGATATTCTAATTAGATTGAAGTAGCTGGAAGGCTTACATTAAAATCTAAGTAGTTATCAATGAGTTATATCTGAAGAATTACAAACGAAAATTCCGCATTCATAAAAATACTTGATTATTAAATTCGTATTCTAAAACGATGTGTCCCGTATTACGAGATGACATGCGCCTCGCGCATACCCGGTTAAAAACTATGGTTTTGAGAATCGTTTTAGTCTACAAATTCAAAAGCAAATCGGTTTTAACATGCATATTATTTCGGGAGCTTTATCATTTTAATGGAGTACTTAACAAATAAGGATGTAATTTTCTGGTCGGTCTCTTTTGGAACTACGCAATCGATGGATGATTGGTTAGGTGAGTGAATGTTTTCTGGTTCAACCTTTTTATTGGAAGAATATCATATTAGTTGTTCGTTTCGGATTGGGCTTGTTTAACTGGCCCAATTAATTTTGATAAGTAGACCATATCATGGAGCGAATGGTTACTACTTTATTCAATAATTCTGAATCATAATTAACTAATATCAAACATTTATTGATAGTAAGAGAATTTATAGATATTGGTACGTTAATGAGATACAAAATAAAGCCTTTTAGAGGTAAAGGAAAATTAAGTTGAAAAGGAAAACTCTAGTCATCTTCACCAAGCGTCCCTGAAAAGAATTCACAAGTGAATCATATCAGTAGACTTAGTGATATAAAACGTTTAACGGTTTTATATGTGTGGCAAACGAGGAGTACCTTTTAAGGTACGAAATCAGTAGCATTTGTCATACTACGGATCTCGTTTGAGGACCAAGTTGATCATGTTTCCTCTGCTATATCCTTTATTCTCTTGCGATAGTGTACCGGGGAACATGTCAGTCTCTTTTGATTGCTTTCGTGAATAAGTACATAGAGTACTTAATAGCCGTTATTAAGTATCCTTGTCCAAATTCATCAGCAAACCATGACATAGGATATCCCTGTGCGATATTGATTATATTTCTTCAATTAGACCTTTCAATCCTTTGGTTAGACCCAGATTTTGCGCTGGTGTCGTTTGAAAGTAAGTCATCATACTCAATTATTACATGTCTTGCTTCGGCTGCCTTTCCACTTCCGAAGCGGAGTTTAAGAGCAGCCCAAAGATGAGCAGCTGAATAATTGAGTGTGAAGTCCTCTGCAACCTATTTATCCAAGGCTGCCAATATCACATCGCATGCTTTCTTATCTCCCAAACCTATATTCCCAATTCTGGGAATTAGGTTGCCGTCCGGTTGTACCAACATCTCGTTTCTTATTGGCATGATGCACATATGTGTGTCACATGTTATAAGACGTTCTCTTACCATATCACTCCATGCCTCGTAATCCATACCATCCAAATTGCATGGTTTATAAAAGCGTACCGACCCAGCCATCAAAACTAACACATATATTTTATGTAAGTTAGGAAGACAACACCATTTTGACAGAATTGCAAACATCGGATTACCTATTAAGATGGAATACGAAGAATAGTGATTCTTTAGTCACTAAACCAAACCAACCTTCAGTAAACCGGGGAAGGGGGTGTCATGAAAGAATTCACACTATTGTCGTTTTCAATCTAATAGATCAGTCTTTTGAAAACGGTTATTCTATTGCAAATTACCGGGACGGGAATTTTCAAATAAGCATACCTGATTTATCCTTTCCCAAGGCCCTTATGATTTTATAAAATTATCCGATAATTTACGCATGCATATTTATAATTATACTACATCTAGCAAATCATCATATCATGCCATAAACATCGAACATAACATGCTTACGCGTCATGCGTCTAATGTTCCTAGGATATATAATTCTACATAAAGTAAATTATCACAGGCGATCTATTATGAACATCCTAGCATACGCGTCAAAACATGCAACATCCGCACACATATGCATAATTGGGGCCTGAAATTTTCGGTTTTATAAAACATTTTGAAAATATTAGGGGCTGTTTTGCAATTCATGCTTACAATCAATCATGTGAATTTCTAGACATGGATTCTAGGCACTTTCAATCAGCATAGCATGTCTATCCTATTGCGCAAACCATATATTTAAATCCCAGAGCTAAATGCTCGCAACATAATATCCAGCTAGCTTGACAAAGTCAAGACGACAGTTCTAATTATATCAAAATATATGATGCAGAAAGTAAACAATTGCAAATCAGCCCATTAATTTAATCCAGTCCCAAAAACATGCAAGTCCGAGATCCATCCCCATAATCGAAACCAGACATTAGGGTTTTAATTGAAACCGTGTATTAAAACACAAACCCTAAGAGCACTGTTTAGGTTAATATTAAAGTTCGAAAACATTTTGGATTTAAAATTTGGCATCCTATTTTATTGAACAATTTAAAATTTTTGGAAAATTTCAAAATGGTTCGGTCCAAATTTTAAAATCCGGTTCAATTCGGTCTGATTATAAAAATTCTGGTTTGGTCCGAAACGGTTCAATAAAATAAGATAGAGGTTCGGTTTATCACTCAAAACCGGTTAGGTTAGGTTTAATTTAGTTACTACGGTCCGACCCGACCCGACTAGGTCGACCCGATTAAGAAAACCCGGATTGGTTTTATCTGTTCCGGTTTAGCAATTCGACCGGCTCCTAAACCCTAGGGTTCGGCCGAAATATGTCTTGTGGGCTAAGTAGGGTTTTAAAGTCCACTAAAAACTTAACTTAGCCACTAAGAAATATTAATTATTTAAAATAATTTCCAATATTGCTATTATATATATAATTCGGCTAAACACACATATATATATAAATATTGTCAAGATTTTATCACTAACATGTAAATCAATTAACAATATATAATATTTATATATAAAATTCGGCTAAATCAATATATATATATATATATATATATATATATATATATATATATATAAATATTGTCAAAAATATATTTAGGGATAAAATATATAGACAATATATCTTCTTAATCTTTTTAGGTAACTAAATCCTATCAATATATCTTTATCCCTATCTTTTAGTTATATATATTGATAGTTAATATCTTTTACAATATTATACCTATCCATATTTTCCAACTTATAGATATATAGTTACCCATTAATAAAATTTAAAAATGGCAACATATATATTTTTATATTAGTGGCGTTTTTTTAAAGTCTTGGTGACCAAGAAAATTAAAAAATTTACCTAAAATACCCCTAGGGTTTCGGCACAAACATACAAAGTTGGAAAAGTTGTCAAATTTTAAGATCAAACCCTAACTTGATCACGAATCCAAAAGGTGTTCTTGATAAAACTCATGGTGTTCTTGAAGATCATGAACATTAAACTTATATTTAAACCCAAATTTTCGGCTATGATCCATAAAAACATGTAAAATTTGAAAATTTAAAGATCAAACACATAGAAATAGCTAAAAATTTCGGATTTCTTCATGGTGTTCATATACTTGAAAATTTCGGATTTTTCATAACATCAAGAACATCAATTTATAAAAAATTTAAGAACTCCTAACTCAGGCTCTGATACCACTGTTGGATTACGGGGACGTAATACTACGTAATGCTAAACGTGTGCTAGCAAGAAATCTAATCTACGCAGCGGAATTAGTACACATACCTTTTAGCTTTCCTGTCTAAGAACGATGAACGATGTGGAGGGAGTTCTGATCCTCCGGTCGGAACCACGTGCAAGTTCTTCGTCAGAAGAAGTCCCAGGCGATGTAGCTCCACAACAAAACCTCTGATCGATTCTTCAACGGAAATGGAACCTCGGACTTGATATTGATGGTGCCGAAATTTAGACTAGGGTGACAAGTTTTCTCAATGGAGATCCTTGTTCTTAATTGTGTGTTTAAACCCTTAGGAGTCACCCATATATATAGTATTCGGTGGAGTTGCCAAAAGTCAACTCCACCCTATGTGGTACTAGGGTTTCAGCCGAACCATGTAAAAAGGGGGGGAGACCCATTTTGGGCCTCCCTTGTCAATTACTAATTGGATTTGGCCCAATTAGCCCAGATTGACAATTACCTAATTAACTTAGGTAATTCCCTTAATTAACAGGCTCCTAATACGGCGCCACGTCACCATATGCTAACATATATATTGATAGTTAATATCTTTTAAAATATTATATTTAGAACATATCCATATTTTCCAACTAATAGATATATTTTTACCTTTAATTAAAATTAAAATATGGCAACCTATATCTCTAATTATTTGGCCGAAAATATTAAGCTTGGTGACCAAGAAAATTAAAAAAATTACCTAGAATACCCCTAGGGTTTTCGGCACAAACATGTTTAGTTGGAAAAGTTGTCAAACTTTAAGATCAAATACTATTATGATCATGAATCCAAAAAGTGTTCTTGATAAAACTCATCGTGTTCTTGAAGATCATGAACATCAATCTCAAATTTAAACCCAAAAATTCGGTATTGATCCATAAAAACATGTAAATTCAAAAAAAATTAGTTTTTAAAGATCAAATACATGAATTTTGTATAAAAATTTCGGATTGTTCATGGTGTTCATAATTAAAAAAAATTTGATTTTTATGAAAATTCAAGAACATCAGTTTATCAAAATTTTAAGAACTCCTAACCTCGCTCTGATACCACTGTTGGATTACGGGGACGTAATACTACCGAATGCTAAACGTGTACATGAAAGTAATCTAAATACCTTTTAGCTTTCCTGCCCAAGAACGTCGTGGAGGGTGTTCTGATCCTCCGGTCGGAACCACGTACAAGTTCTTCGTGAGAATAAGTCCTACGCGGTGTAAGCTCCACAACAAAGCCTCTGATCGATTCTTCAACGGGGACAGAACCTAGGACTAAGATGTGCCGAAAATCTCAACTAAGGGGGTGAGAGGGTTTCTCTCAAGTTCCTCAATAGAGGTACTTCTTATTATGAATGATGTCTAAACCCCTTAGGTGATTCCCCTATATATAGGATTGGTGGAGTGGACAAAATTCCACTCCAACCAATGTGGGACTAGTTTCGGCCGAACCTATGCTATTAAGGGGGGAGACCCAATTTTGGGCCTCCCATGTCAATTAGGGATTGGGTTTGGCCCAATTAGCCTAATGTGACAATTACCTAATTAACTTAGGTAATTTCCTTAGCATTAACGGGCTAGCAATTACGGCTCCACGTCACCATATGCTAACACAGATATAGATAATCTAAATTCCCTATAAAAGATTTAATCTTATCTATGTGTATTTTCTATATTTCAATTTTTTTATTACATATTGTCTGCTCTAATGTTAAGATTTCCAAAGCTTACTGTTTTGTCGAACAAGATGTTTAAATTATCAAAGGATACTCATAAAAATTCATATATTATTTTTTAATCAACAAACTTTGTATATCTTACTTACGATAAGAATAATAAAAAAAATCTTGACATATTTAACATAATTTTGACACTTATATATTTTTATTTTTTTGTATTATTATTACTAAAAACATGAAATCTATACACAAATTTAAAATGTGTGTGTGCAATGCACGTGCAATATAACTAGTATCTATATATAATATAATTCTGAAAAATCTTATACCTACAAGTAAGCTTTTAACACAAATTTATCTTTCATATGTGTTAAAATCATGACATTTGATTGGTCCATATTAATTTTTTATAAGTTACATCATCATATAACCTCCACATGTAACTCTAGAAATTAAGCAAAGTTTCATATTGCATTTCAAGAGACGTTTCATTTTTAAGTTGTTATATTTGAGGTTTGAACTCCATACAAAAGAAAAATGCAAACTTTCACCCTAACAATTAATTTGGAGAAGTGCACTAAATTTTGGTTAGAAAAACAAAAATAAAAACATAACAAATAATATTTATAAATTAAAATAAATAAAATATAGAATATATACTTTAGCTTAAACAATTAATATATATAACTATATTTGGTTTCATGAACTTATAAAATACTTTTTTCAACTATTGTGTTATCTTATCCTATATTTTCACTTAAATAAAAAAATGAGAGAAAAATAATAAATTATATTTAACATTTTTACCTAAACTACTAATTAAAATTTTAACAAAAAATTAAACTTAAAAATTACAATTAAAGATATGTATACGATATATAAAAATCTATCAGATACTACCATCTTAAGAATATATGATTAATGATAATATTTAGTAAGTATTTATCTATTATAATATTTTGATGGTTTGTTATGAGTATACCAAAAAATTGTAGTATCATGTGCGCAAACCTATTAAATAATAAATACAACTTATGTTCACACACGTTAATATAGTATTACATGAGTTTATATACACATTAATAGTATAATAGTTTCATTTATATTGTATAAATTATTTCAAATAAATCATACAAATCAAATTAATTATTAATATCAAGTTTGAATTTTCATAATACGCTAATAATAATTATATAAACAAATTACTTACCGTGCAACGCGCGGATCAGCTACCTAGTATAATAATAATATAAATACGAAAAGGATATAAAGAGCGTCGAGCTAATAAAGACTGAGAACATTGACTCTAAAACACATTCCACGAAAGGTTTCATTGTAGAAAATAAGACGTGCCTTAACCAACTGTCCCATAAGTCCGAACTTGTGGGGAAGGCATCAGCTACACTCTTATATCTCAACATTCTCCCGGCCTCTTCGGCCTTGACCAACTCTGGGTCAAACTATGGATATTAGCCCGGCCACTTCGGCCTTGACTATCTCTGGGTCGCGGAGACTCGAACCTGCGCGCTCTGATACCATGTAGAAAATAAGACGTGTGCCTTAACCAACTATCCCATAAGTCCGAACTTGTGGGGAAGACATCAGCTACACTCTTATATCTCAACACACATGTTTGCAAAAATTACACTGTTCATACAATTAGTATTTTTTTTTTTTTACCGAATTGGTACCATATGTTTCCAAACCTTACTGTTTTGGTACTTCCGTTACCATTCCGTCAAAAACGGCCGTTAAATGGCATGTTCCATGCACGAAAGCAGCCCAAAAATTTCAATTTTGTTACAATTTAGTCCATATAATGCATCCCTAACTTTTATTTTGTTCAATTTAGTCCTAAAATTTAAAAACCAAACCATTTTCCCAAATTGACCTAGTTTAATTGGGGCTAGGTCCCAATTAACCTAGCCGGACCTAGCCTAGGGCTAGGTCCGACCCTGGGTCAGGGTCGCCTGGGTCCGGTGACCCCGACCCAGGGTCGGACCTAGCCCATGGCTAGGTCAATTTGGGAAAATGGTTTGGTTTTGAAATTTTAGGACTAAATTGAACAAAATAAAAGTTAGAGATGTATTAGATGGACTAAATTGTAAAAAAATTGAAAGTTTTGGGCTGCTCACGTGCATGACACATGCCATTTAACGGCCGTTTTTTACGGAATGGTAACGGAAGTACCAAAACAGTAAGGTTTGGAAACATATGGTACCAATTCGGTACAAAAAAATACTAATAGTATGAACAGTGTAATTTGTACAAACATGTGGTACCAAAAGGACCCTTAACCCTTGTTGGATCACAGTTGGAACTCCGGCACGTTCTTGACGGAATTCCGAACTCCTTTACTCCAAGTAATCCTGCAAGAAGGGGATAGACCGGGCGGTGACCCAGAATCCCTCTCCGATGCTTAAATGAGTATCTCGATGTAGGCAAGCAAGTATGAAAGTATGAGCGTGTAAATCAGCGTATCTCAGTTCTGAGGTAACTCCTTCCTTTATATAGGGGAGGATTTGCCCCAGTTACCTGTCGTGGTAACTGCCAGGGGCAGTCAGCCCACGTTCCGTCTTTTAAGGCCACTCCTCCACTATGCTGATAGTGGGCGTGTTTCTCGGCCTCATCCTCTGGTGGCAAGTCCCGACGGAAGTCGGGGACTCCAGAGTTATCTCCTTTGGTCACCGCTCGGGGCCCCTCGTCATCGGGACAGGGCCAATATCCTCAGGGATTCAATATCGGGGCCTACTCAAAGGCATATCATCGGGGCCTACTCAAAGGCATATCATCGGGGCCTCCTTAAAGGCATATCATCGGGAGTGTACAACTCATATGTCGGGACCGACCTTGTCGGGATCGACCTTGTCAGGACCGACCTTGTCGGGACCCCTCACATTGGCCCTCTAGGCCTCTTTTGGAGCCCAGTGGGCCTACTTCACCGTTTACTCGTCGTTAATGAGTCTAACGGCAATATCGAAACCCATCACTTGCCCCCAAGACATGAAGGACTTATAGTTCGTCGTGTCTTTCAACTCCGGACCTCCCGATATTGGCATCGGAGGCTTTTGACTTCGGACCTTCTAACTTCTGACGCGGATCTTCTCATCCATGATTCCCCGATATTCCGAGGATAACCACCAAATCCAAAAGGATTTCTCGGTTACTCGACTATTAAATGCAATGGATGATGAAGTGACGGCTTGGGTACCCGTGCCTGCTTTTTCTGAAAAAGCACTTTTTAGCCGTTTTGTCGTTAGCGTCTCAACGACTCAGGTTGAAGCATTTCATCTTCAACGGTCTGGGTTGCAACGTCTCTTCGGCTATCTTCTCTCCTATAAAACCCCAAATCTTGGCACTATTCAGTTCTCCTTCACCGTTTCATCCTCTGTGATTTCAAAAGTTCAAGTTCTCCTTTCTGATTTCTAAGCAACACTCCGGCAACCAGGATCTCCGACCATCAGGATCATCTTTTTTTCTCCGATTCAACATGTCTGGTAAGATTTCCACCTCCGATTCCCAAAAAAGTTGTTAGCATAGTTTTTCTTTTTATCGCAATCAACTTACCCGGACTTTTGCGAAAATCAACTGTGCCTTTTCTTGCCATGATCATTTTCCAGACGGTGAATCCAGTTCTGGGGGGAGAAAGCCCTTCAAGTTTGATTATGGTTGTAATGAGATTTCGGAAACCGCCTACGATGCAGCTCTCCGGGAAGGATGTATTACTTCCACCTGGGAGCCTCGCTTCCCCTTTCCTCGCCCTCGCATCCCGGGCGACCCTGTGGTCACTCGTCCCCGGGAAGGGGAGGTATTTGTCTCCGTCGGGAAAGTATCGGCGGGGATCCGATTCCCTTTCTGTGGGGATCTAGTCGAGATGTGTGAATATTACAAAACACATCCGACTACTTTTTCCCCCCACGCCATCCGTGTGTGGATCGCCTTCCATGTCCTTTGCCTCCGCCAACAGTGTACCTATAGCCTCCGACTTTTCCGGACCTTCTATGGAATGAAGTGCAATGATGCCGGGGTCTGTGCCTTCTACCCGCGGATGCCTAAATGGAGCAAGGCGCAGCTTTCTCGATATAGCTGGAATGGCGACACCTGGAAGGTCGCCAAAGGTCGGGGGCTCATCACTGACTCGGGGCCCGACAACAGTGGCTGGAAGAAGAATTACTTCTTCATTCGGAAAAGCTCCATCCCGTGGCCCCGATGGGAGGTTGGGGCAGACCCTCCTCCCGCTTATCATACTTACTCCGAGGAGGATTTTCAGATTCTCCACTGCATCCAACTCTATCGCTGGGGGGATTCCTTCGCTCCCCTCGATGCCAACTCCATCGTGGAGCGGGATCTGGTTCTGGCCGGAATCCGTCTCCTCGATGTTGCCTCCGGGGGTTAACTCTTCGACGGCCCCTCCAATGTCGTTCCTTGGGTAATATCCTAATCGCACCTTTGTTTTTTTCTTTGCAGCTAAGAAGGTACCATTGCTGACCAATATCATGCTTAAGCAATCGGAGACCGATGTCGTCCAACGCCCCGCAAGGAAGAGGAAGTCCTCGAAGAGGGCCGCCTCCTCATCGGCACCTCCAACCGCATAGGAGGTCAAGCGGGCCCGGGTGGACAAAATGGAGAGGATCTTCAACACCCAGACTCCCGAAGAAGGTAAGCGACTCCGATTAGCCATCCGATTATACAGAAAGCGTATTCCCGATGAGTTAATCCCCTCCGATAAGAAAGCCAGAATCGAAGGGATCAATCGCATCATGCAAGGAGAAACTCCCCGCATCCTCAAAGCGGGTTACTACAACTATTGCGGGAAAGACCAGTATCTCTCCCGTCGCGTCATTTGGTGTAAGGATCCCGATCAACTTCCTGATTATCTTTCTGAAGCTTCTCGTCCTCCAGATGCAGGTCAATCGGGAGCTGAAGCTTCAGCGGTGGTGCTACCCTCCGACGCCCGGGTCGGAGAGCCTCTCATTTCACTTCCTGCCCCGAGAGGATCGGGGACTGAAGATGCCCCGACGGATGGTCAGTTCCGTCGGGTGGTTGACCTGGACGTTTCTCACTCTTCTGAGGAGGCGAGCGAGGGTCAAGCCCTGATTCGTCGTTAGGGGGTGAGGCAGACCCCGTTGGAGCCGACTCCCGAGGGGCTGCTTCCATCCTCCCCGCCACAACAGCATTCGCCGATCTTGAGCCTGACTCCCGAAGGGACGACTGGGTCTCATGGCGGCTCGGAGGCGCGCTCCCTGGACCCCGATCGAGTCACTGCAAAGGGTCCCGCTCCGTCGGGGTGATGCACCACCAGAACTGGGTCTGCACCTGCTGGCAGGTTCAGTTCCGCCATCTTTGAAGCTCCCACTCTCCTTAGCTCGAGAGGACATCCACACGGACATTCGCGAAATGGCCGTTCGTCGCGTGGAGGTAAGGTTTCCTGTCGTTACACTTAGTATATAAGGTAAATTTTCTCATGTACTAACCTCTTCCTTTTTCACAGGAAGTGGCGGACCAACACCGCTGTTTCGGGTACATCCTGGCCCTGGAGGAGGCCTTGGAGCGGGAGCGAGCCAAGGCGGCCACCGAGGTCTTGGCCAAGCTCAAGGAGGATCTGGCTGCCTCCGAATCGTCGAGGGGCAAGCTAGTTAAGGAGCAGGCCCTCCTTAACCAGAAGACTCGGGACCTCCTGAGGCAGGTCCACGACTTCGAGCGGTTGCTGAAGCAGGAGCGACAAAAGCTCAAGGAAGAGCAGCAGGGGCGCACGGAGGATCGGGACAGGCTCGTCCTCGAGAAGAAGGCTCTTGAGGACGCCAAGGCGGGACTGGAGACTGAGAAAGTCCTTCTCGCCAATCGGTCCCAACAGATGGAGCGGGAACTCGCTGAGTTTCCCACCAAGCTGGCCGAGGCTGAGGCCAAGGGTCGGGAAGATTATCGGGGCTCCGATGATTTCAAAGTGGACGCGGTGAGGTTCTGTAACGCGGAGATGGAGACCACCTTGCTCAATGTTGTCGAGGAGCTCCATCTGGAGTATGGTGGTGCCATTGACTTCACCAAGTCTCAGACTCTCGCCCCCTTCGCGGAGAGGTATTTCAGCCTTTCAGAGGAGAGCGACGGGGCCAACACACCCGAGGGGACTGCGGGTGCTGAAGGCACGGTGGAGCCTCCAAGTACAGACCTCCCGACAACTGACCCCCCGACAATCGACTCTTCACTGGCTGACCTCCAAGGGTCCGATCCTCCTGCGGCCAATCTTCCAGGATCCGATCCTCCGATCGCGGAGCCTTCTGCCACGGACCTCGTGGACTCTGCTCCCCTCGATGCTGCCAAGGACCAAGCTTAACGCTTTATCTTAGGATCCTTTGTAATTTCATTCTCTTGTTGTGAGCCTGATTGCCATTTATAATATCAATCCATTTTGGTTCCGATCATCGCTGCACCACTTAAGGTGAATTAACCATGCCACTTAAGGCGACTTGATCATACCACTTAGAGTGATTCAACACGTCACTTAAGACATTTTACCCACACCACTTAAGGCGATTTAACCACGCCACTTAAGGCAATTTAACCACACCACTTAAGGCGATTTAACCACGCCACTTAAGGCGATTAAGCTACACCACTTAAGGCGATTTAATCACACCACTTAAGGCGATTTAGCTACACCACTTAAGGCGATTTAATCGGAAGCAACCTCTTTATTCATTGATGGCTCAAAACCTGTTTATATCAAATCAAAACAATAAACAACATGCACCACTAAAGGCGACTAATATCAGACATGACATTTCTTCAAGTGTTCACAACTGAAAGAATGCTTCAACACATTGCCATCGAGGTCTTCAAACTTATACGCATTTCTAGCTGGCATCCCCACGACCTTATAAGGTCCTTCCCATTTTGGTGACATCTTGTTGATCCGATCCAAAAGGGTAAATTCGTTCCGACGCCAGACCAGTTCCCCGACAAAGAACTGTCGAGACTTGACTCGCCGATTGTAATATCGGGCCGTTGTCAAGCGCATCCGAGCCTGGGCCCCCTCGGCATTCCGCCTCTTCTCTTCGACCAAGTCCAAGTCCAGACGGCTCATTTCATCATTCGACAGAGGTTCGTAATATCTCATTCAATGGGATGCCACAGCTATTTCAACGGGAGCAACTGCTTCCGTGCCATAAACAAGGCCAAACGGAGTCTCCCCAGTCGATCGTTTGGGTGTTGTTCTAACAGCCCAAAGCACATTTTCCAGCTCATCTAGCCATTTGCCCTTCAAGGCGTGGACCCTCTTCTTCAGGCCATCCATCACGATCTTGTTGGCTGACTCCACCTGTCCATTGGTTTGAGCATGATGGACAGAGGCTGTCCAATTCTCAATTTTCAGTTCCTCCAGGTACTCCTTCCACTGGCCCCGTTAAACGGAGGGCCGTTATCGCTGATCAATACCTTGGGGATCCCGTATCGGGATATGATATGGGTCTGAAGGAATTTGAGGATATGGTTCCCCGTTGTCTTGGCCAATGCTTTAGCCTCTAAGGCGACTTTCACTAAGGCGAAACCACTTAAGGCGATTTAACCACGCCACTTAAGGCGAAACCACGCCACTTAAGGCGATTTAGCTACACCACTTAAGGCGATTTAACCACGCCACTTAAGGCGATTTAGCTACACCACTTAAGGCGATTTAATCACACCACTTAAGGCGATTTAGCTACACCACTTAAGGCGATTTAATCGGAAGCAACCTCTTTATTCATTGATGGCTCAAAACCTGTTTATATCAAATCAAAACAATAAACAACATGCATCACTAAAGGCGACTAATATCAGACATGACATTTCTTCAAGTGTTCACCACTGAAAGAATGCTTCAACACATTGCCATCGAGGTCTTCAAACTTATACGCATTTCTAGCTGGCATCCCCACGACCTTATAAGGTTCTTACCATTTTGGTGACATCTTGTTGATCCGATCCAAAAGGGTAAATTCGTTCCGACGCCAGACCAGTTCCCCGACAAAGAACTGTCGAGACTTGACTCGCCGATTGTAATATCGGGCCGTTGTCAAGCGCATCCGAGCCTGGGCCCCCTAGGCATTCTGCCTCTTCTCTTCGACCAAGTCCAAGTCCAGACGCCTCATTTCATCATTCGACAGAGGTTTGTAATATCTCGTTCAATGGGATGCCACAGCTATTTCAACGGGAGAAACTGCTTCCGTGCCATAAACAAGGCCAAACGGAGTCTCCCCAGTCGATCGTTTGGGTGTTGTTCTAACAGCCCAAAGCACATTTTCCAGCTCATCTAGCCATTTGCCCTTCAAGGCGTGAACCCTCTTCTTCAGGCCATCCATCACGATCTTGTTGGCTGACTCCACCTGTCCATTGGTTTGAGCATGATGGACAGAGGCTGTCCAATTCTCAATTTTCAGTTCCTCCAGGTACTCCTTCCACTGGGCCCCGTTAAACGGAGGGCCGTTATCGCTGATCAATACCTTGGGATCCCGTATCGGGATATGATATGGGTCTGAAGGAATTTGAGGATATGGTTCCCCGTTGTCTTGGCCAATGCTTTAGCCTCTATCCACTTTGAGAAATAATCAATAGCCACAATCAAATATCGGCACTGACCTTTTGCAACTGGAAGGGGTCCCACCAAATCGATTCCCCATTGCGCGAAGGGCCAAGCACTCTTGATGGGCGTCAGATCGGCCGCTGGAGCCACGATATTCGGGGCGTACCTCTGGCAAGCGTCACAGGATCGGACTAGCATCGTTGCCTCCTTGTTCATCGAGGGCTAGTAATAGCCCAGGTTCAGCACTTTCCTCCCGACGGATCGGGCACCTTCATGACAAGCCGAGTATCCTTCGTGCACCTCCCTAAGGATCCGATCTGTGTTGGGCTCAGCCACACATTTCAAGTAAGGATTTAAATACCCCTTTTTATACAGCTGATTGTCCACCATCACATATTTTACCGCGATTCGGCGTAATTTGCCGGCTGCTACTTCATCATCGGGGACTGCCCCCGTAGTCAGGTACGCGACTATCGGTCATCCAAGTGGGATCCTCCGATCCGGTCTCGATGGCACATACCTCCGATTGATCGGTGGCTGACAGGATCACCTTCTCCAAGAAGTGCACCTTCCGACTTTCATCGAGGGGTGCCCCCAAGGCGAACTTGCTCAAGGCATCTGCTTCCACATTATCCTCCCTCGGGATCGCCTCAATATCGAAGCTCTTGAAACTCTCTTTCAAATTTTTCACCTCACGAAGGTACTTTTTCATCATCGGGCTCTTTGCTAGCATCACACTTCACCTTTAAGTGACCAACTCCCGTTCCTTTGGCAATCTTGAGGCCGGCGATGAGAGCCTCATATTCAGCTTCATTGTTGGGGGCCCTAAACGTCAAGGCCAAGGCATATCGAAGGGGCTCGCCTCCACCTGGCGGTATCAGTACAAACCCTGCTCCCGATCCTTCTGAATTTGAGGAGCCATCGGTATACATCTCCCAAGTGTCTTCGTTATCGGGCTGTTCTGACTGCTCTGCCATCGGGACTTCCATGGTTGCCCCCTCTTCAGGACCCGCTTCTTCTAGATCAGGGGTTGTAGACTCTGCTATGAAATCCGCCAACGCCTAGCCCTTAATAGCCGTTCTCGGAGCAAAGTGAATGCGGAACTCACTAAGCTCGACTGCCCATTTCACTAATCTCCCCGACGCATCAGGTCGGTTCAAAAAATGTTTCAAGGGCTGATTCGTCAAAACGGTAATCTCATGCGCATGGAAGTAAGGTCTCAGCTTCCGAGCAGTAACAATCAACGCATAAAGATACTTCTCAACGGCGGGATAATTCATTTCAGACTTGGTGAGTGCCTTGCTTACATAATAGACGGGGACTTGGTTACCCTCTACGACTTTCACTAGGACAGAGCTAACAGCAAATTCAGAAACAGCCAAATACAAATAGAGTGGCTCGCCTGGAATGGGCTTCGCCAACGGCGGGAGGGTGCGGAGGTGCTGCTTGAGTGCCTGGAACACCTCTTCACACTTGGCAGTCCATTCAAACTTCTTGTTGGCCCTCAGCACTTCAAAAAACGGCATGGATCGGTAGCTTGCCTTGGACAGGAAGCGGTTCATCGCGGCTAGTCGGCCATTCAGAACCTGCACCTCCCGATGGTTCGTCGGGGAGTTCATCTCCTCGATCGCCTTCAGCTTCTCAGGGTTCACCTCGATTCCACTCTGGCTCACCATGAAGCCCAGAAACTTCCCTGAGTGCACTCCGAAGGCACACTTTGTCGGGTTCAAGCGAACTTGATGAAGCCTCATTCACTCAAACGCCGTGGCCAAGTTGTGAACATGATCCTCGGCCTGTCGGGACTTCACCAGCATATCGTCCACATAGGCCTCCATCGTTTTCCCCAGCATATCCCCGAACAGCTTGTTCACCATCCTCTGATAAGTTGCAGCGGCATTGATCAGTCCAAAGGGCATGACATCATAGTGATAGATGTCGCTATCAGCATAGAAGGCGGTATGGGGGGCGTCCTCCTTGGACATCTTGATCTGATTGTAGCCGGAGTAGGCATCCATAAAGCTCAGCAACTCATGTCCCGATGTTGCATCCACCAGCTGGTCGATCCTCCGGAGCGGATAGCAATCCTTCGGGCATGCTTTGTTCAGGTCGCGAAAATCAACACACATCCGCCACTTGCCATTGCTCTTCTTCACCAGGACTGGGTTGGCGACCCAGGTCTGGAATCGGAGCTCCTTAATAAATCCAGCATCGAGCAATCTGCCCACCTCTTGCTGGATCGCGACCTTCTTATCGGCACCCATCGGGCGCCTTCTCTGTGTAATCGGCTTGATCGCGGGGTCAATCTTCAGCTCATGAGTAATCAAATCGGGGCTGATTCCTGGCATGTCGCTCGGGGACCAGGCAAACAGCTCCTTGAACTCCTTCAACAAATCAATCAGTTCTCGGGCCGTCTCCTCAGACAGAGCGGACCCGATCTTTACCTTTCTTTGAGGTCCATCGATCTCGACCTCCTTCAAATCCTCCATCGGGGCGGGACGCCCGAACTCCTCTCGGGGATCAGCATCAGTCTGGAAAATAGTCATAGCCTCTCGATTCCTCCTTTGAGTGGCATTGACATAGCACTTCCTGGAGGCCACCTGATCGCCCTGGACCTCCCCGACTCCGTGGTCGGTCGGAAACTTCATCTTCTGATGGACAGTTGAGGCAATTGCCCCCAACGGGTTGATGGTGGTCCTCCCGATAATTGCATTGTAGGTCCCCGCAGACTCGACCACCACGAACTCCACGTCCCTCTTCTCCGACTTCCAACCACTACCGAACTCGACCGGTAAGGTAATCATCCCCACCAGGTAAGAGGTAGAGCCAGAAAATCCGACCATCGGGAAATCCGCAGGCTTCAAATCCTTCTTGGTTTTTCCCATGGCCTACAGCGCATCCATGAACAAAATGTCGGAGGAGCTCCCTCCATCAATCAAGATCCGCTTCATCTCGTACCCATCCACGTTCAGGGTCACGACCAAAGCATCATCGTGCGGGGTCTCCACACCTATCAGGTCCTCTGCTGAGAAGGGAATCACCATTTCTTCCTTCGAGTCCAAGATCGGGCCCTCTTGCCCAGCACCACAGCAATAGGAATTCGAGAAGCATAGACCTCTCGAGATGCCGTGGTGTCACCTCCTGCAAAAAATCCTCCATGGATCACATTAATGGTTCCCCGCTTCTCCTTGCGAGCATTGGAAGACTCGGGCTTCTCCTTCTTCGGGGACCGATCGCGGGATTGGGAACGGGACCGCGATCGGGACCGAGAACGGGATCGGCCCCGTTGCCCAGCCACAAATTTCTTGAGCTTCCCCCTCTGGATCAGCTTCTCAATCTCCTTCTTCAATTCCCGACAGTGGTTAGTGTCGTGACCGCTGGCGCGATGGAAACGACAATAACGATCGGTGCGAGCTCCCATGAACTCTCCATCCTTCTTCGGGGGGTACCTGGCGATACCCTGTCGGTCCATCACCGCCAACACAGCACCCATGGAACAAATGAGAGGAGTGTAACGGTCCTCCCGCTTATCCGATTTCGAGGGACGCTTGTCTTCCCTCCGATCAGAGCGGCCTCAACCCGAACTGCTCTCGGGTTTATCTTTCCTCCTGCGATCGCCCGAGGGCTTGAACGACTGCTTCCCCTTGTTCGATTTTGGAGGGTCGAGCTCTCCGGCAGCTATCTTCGACTCATGTACGTCGATTTGCTGCTTCACCCTCTTCTGCAGCGCCTCCATGTTCCACACAGCCTTCTCAGCCACGCTGTGCATCAGGACGGAACCATATGGTGCTGTCAGGTTTCGAATGAAGGTGCGGATGGTCTCTCCCTCCGACATCTCCTCATCAACCTCAGCCACGCTGGCAGTGTACCTCTGGTAATAATGTGCCAGCGACTCGTCGGGCCTCTGTACCACCTCAGCCAGGGACCTCGCGCTTTTCAGGAGACGCCGACGGCCTTGGTACTGCTGGATGAAACGATCATGCATCTGGGTCCAGGTAGAGATGCATCCTGGAGGAAGGCTGAAGAACCACGTCAGGGCCCTCTCACCAAGTGTGGCCGGGAACAAAACGCACACTATATCGTCATTCGGGGCTCTGCCTAGACAAGCCATAACATGCTTCTGGACATGGCGAACTGGATCTCCCTCGCCATCATACTCCTTGATTGTCGGGATACCAAGTCCTGGCGGGGCAGTGGTGTTCACCAATCGGGGGACAAAGGGATGGGTGGATCGATCCCTTAGCTCCGACATCATCTTCTTCTGGTCCCCCATACAGATGTTCACGATCTTCACCACCTGGTCGGGGGTGATAGGACCATTAAGAGGGATGGTCCTATGCTGCACCGGTCCAGGCCCATCAATCACGAACTGCTCCGACTGGGCGGGCTCCTTGCCCTTGTCTTGGTGCTCGGGTTGGGCCTCCTGCCCGTCCCGATTCTCCCTCGGCGCAGGCGGAGGCAACTCCTCCTCCTTCTTGGCAGCCTCCCTTCGGTCCAGGAGAGCCTCCATAGTCTCCAGGTATATCGGCATGGCATCCATCACAGCCTTCGCCAAATCTCCCTTGGTCGGAGCATCCTGGTCCCTCCTCGGGATTTCTTCTCTGCCCTCCGACGAGTTTCGAATGGAATCCTCGTGATCATCATGCTGCCCCCTGTTTGGGAGACAGCAGGGGGAGGGTCATTCCGATCATCAGTGCGCTCCGGCAGCCCTGAATTTAGAGTTCCAGCAGGATGGCGGGAACCGCCGGATTGTCCTTGTTTCTTCTTTTGCTTGCCAGCCATCGATTGGGTAGAAGCTATCTTTGCTTTTGTTAGATTCCCACAGACGGCGCCAATGTTGGATCACAGTTGGAACTCCGGCACGTTCTTGACGGAAGTCCGAACTCCTTTGCTCCAAGTAATCCTGCAAGAAGGGGATAGACCGGGAGGTGACCCAGAATCCCTCTCTGATGCTTAAATGAGTATCTCGATGTAGGCAAGCAAGTATGAAAGTATGAGCGTGTAAATCAGTGTATCTCAGTTCTGAGGTAACTCCTTCCTTTATATAGGGGAGGAGTTACCCCAGTTACCTGTCGTGGTAACTACCAGGGGCAGTCAGCCCACGTTCCGTCTTTTCAGGCCACTCCTCCACTATGCTGATAGTGGGTGTGTTTCTCGACCTCATCCTCTGGTGGCAAGTCCCGACGGAAGTCGGGGACTCCAGAGTTATCTCCTTTGGTCACCGCTCGGGGCCCCTCGTCATCGGGACAGGGCCAATATCCTCAGGGATTCAATATCGGGGCCTACTCAAAGACATATCATCGGGGCCTACTCAAAGGCATATCATCGGGGTCTACTTAAAGGCATATCATCGGGAGCGTACAACTCATATGTCGGGACCGACCTTGTCGGGACCCCTCAGATTAGCCCTCTAGGCCTCTTTTGGAGCCCAGTGGGCCTACTTCACTGTTTACTCGTCGTTAATGGGCCTAACGGCTATATCGAAACCCATCAACCCTTAATATTAACATGAAGTTTCATTGAGAGTATAGAAAGATCTCAACTCCCATCAGTATTTAGTATATCCTTAACTTTGAGGTTTAAGTAATCAATTGTTAAGAGGTCTTGAATAATAATAAATCAATAGGTAGTTGCATATCTCATCCCTTTACATGATCTCGGCTTGCAAGAGCAAGGTTTAGGTTTCTCTTAGGAAAAGAGTTCATACAATTTTTTTAGGTAAGTTCTATTCGTAAACTATTAATTACTGCAGACTGCAAATTGTATAATTTATCTAGTCACCCACCCTTTAAGTTTTATTGTTTTTCTTTCTAAAAAATAACAAAAAAAACTAGATAAAACTATGTAGAAAATGAAAAAAATAAAAATAAAAAAAAAATCCAAAGAGATTCTACACAAACAATATGATATATTTTTTTTAGTGTAGATTTTTTTTTTTTATAAAATTAAAATCGAATTTTCTTTTAAGAGAGTATATTTTTTCAGTATTAGAGCATCCACAGTGGTTTTACATAAATTGTATTCTATAAAGTTTCCACAAAGATATTTATGTACACTTTAAGTAGTACGTAAATTTAAGACACACGTAAAAAATATTTTCTCTACAATCGTATTACTTAAACATATTCCTTAAATATATTTTATTATTAAATTTTCCAACAACCACCAATAAGATATTAGCATTAATTATAAAATGAATTAATTTATAATAAAAAATTGGTTACGTAATACATAGAGCATTACTTAAATTTAAGGAATGCTTTATGTAAAAGTATAACGTGTGGGTCCCATCTTTAAGGAATGCTATGTAAAACCACCGTAGATAGTTTTTGTTGCTTTACTTAAATAAACATGTAAGACCCACGTTTGCGTAATCTTTACGTAATACCACTGTGGATGCTCTTATGCATAAAATTATTGTAAAACCTTTTTTAATTTATTTATGATTTTATTGGTAATTTTAAAAAAATAAAATAACCAATATAATAAGGTAAGGATAAAGTTAGAATAATGATAAATTAGTTTGAACGAGGAATCCCAAGTTGTCCATTTTCTTTAGGGAGACGAAGGGTATATCAATTTAAGACATGTAACAAACTTCCTTTTCTCATTGGCTGAAAATGTCTGCTGTTGTGGATTTCCTGGTTGCAAGTAAAAGTGCACCGCATACTATGAGAAGCCATTAATTAGTGATTTGATCAGAAGGGTTCTTCTTCTTCCCTTAGCTGCTATTCTATTGTTTCTCCTCGCATTTGGTTGCTGCTGCTATGAGAATGAGAATGAGAATGAGATGTTACAAAACAAAATTGTTAAAGAGCTGCTGTAAAATAAAAGAGGGCCTCCGCTCATTTCCTCTTATTATACATGATACATCCATCCCCCAAGACCCCAACTATAACAACAACTTTACTCTGTGGCTATCATCAATTGATTTGTGATTAGACACAATCTAATCCCTGCCCTCCAACTAAAATCTGCAAAAATTCTGCACAAACTCGCTCGATTAGCAAGCACAGTGGGGATTCGGATTAGTAGGGGAACACATAAGGCAGAGCATAAATATCAGCTGACTCTATGTGAATACATTCTCCCCAAACCTCCTCTTCTTCTGGCTTCTTCACACACCATCTTCCTCCATTGGACTTCTTCTTGCTACTGCTGCTAAACAGCCATCCTTGCTCATCCTCTAATTCCGGCCACTCATCTAACTTTGGGACTTTCAGTATCTCAACAAGAAACTTTGAATCGGGATGTGGGGGTTTCACTGATGAAGAAGAAGATGCTTCTCCTAATAGTAGCAACCCAGCAGATGAAAGAGGGTGGTCCAAACAGGAAATGGGAGATGCATCAGCACATCCCTTCACACCATTTATTATTTTCTTTTCCTCTTTATTTACCTTTACATTATTGGTGGGTTCTGCCCCATAGGAAATTTGATGGCTTTCCATTCCATTCTTCACTGGAGGAGTCTGCAACTTGTTGGCCCTAACTTCATCCCCTGTAAAATGTCAGATTGGAAGCTTATGGGGTGAGTCATCTTTCAAATTAAAAGCTTGTGTATCCTCAATGCTGACAGTAACATAAATATATGCAACTTCACAGCAGTTTAGCATCGTCTTAAAACTGATTTTGATGGAAACAATAACTAAAACGTAACAAATCATGTCCTATTCTCAGTTAAACTGTAGTACAAGTTCAACAATGAAAAAATTATGCAGTAAAGAGAAAAAGAGGTCCTTATCTCTGGAAAACTATGGAAAAGAAAACAGAAAGTAGGAACTTTGCAAGATCACTTTACAAGAAAACTGCAGCATATTTATTTTCAGAAAAACATCTACATATATACTGGCAATACATGAAGTACGTGATAAGACTTGCAGAATTATACCATCTAGATATCACATCGGCTGTGCCACAAAAACCACAAGGTCAAAGAAATATCATAGTAACATTGATTTAAAGAGCTCACCAAGCAGAAACCCATTTGGTTCAGCCTTTCTCTTCTTAAGATTCTTCCCTTCAGTAGCTACAGTTCCATTGGGTACCTTCATGGGCTGTAAGCTATTTAAATTAGGGCTACCAAGCATACCATTCTTATTGCCTGCTTTCGACTTTTCTTGATCACCCAGTTTCGGCTCACTCTTCTCCTTTGACTTTTCCTCTTTTTTCCTCGATTCTTTCACATTACCTTTGCTCTTATCTATGGAATGGTCCTTTAACTTACCTCTTTGCTTATCACCACCTTCCCTTCCTGTCACAATTTCCCTCCATTCCATTTCTTTAGCATTTACTTCGGAAGGTTTTGCTATCTCCTGGAGTTTCGTTCGACCAGGGGCTTCCCCTAAACTTTGGGCCTTCACAGTTCCATTTAGTCCAGTTTGCTCCTTAATCACAAGTTGATCAATCTTTTTTTCATTATTATGTCTCCTGTCCTTTGTCCTTTCTTTACCTTCCAGCCCAGCACCAGCACCAACAGCCTTGCCTAAAAGCTGGCCCTTCACATCATTCTTTTTCAAGTCTAGAATAGCAGACGCTTGTTCGGTCCCGGAACACTGGTCATTTTTCAACCTCTTGGCCAACTCTTGTATGCATTTAGCATCGCTCACCCTAGAAGCCACATGATTGGCGGAAACAACCCTCTCACCATTCTGACCACCAAGTGCGAAAGATCTCTTACCTTCTGTAATGCTGTTTCTAATTTTATCTTTCTCTTTTTGAGTGGATTTCTCTCCAGCTTGTGAAGCAGGAAATGCAGGAGCTCCTTTGTGGTCCAAAAGTTTCTCCTGGTTGATATGGCCAACCTGAACGGGTTGGTTTTTCTCATTTGAGGTGCTACTTCTATCCCTTTCTCTCTCCTTGTCTTTTTCTTTTTCCTTCTTGTCTCTGTGTTTATCTTTCTTCTCTTTCTTGTCACGATGTTTTTCAACCCCGCGGTCTTTTGCCTTCTTTTCTTTACCTTCTCGCTTCTCTTTGTCTCGTGTCTCCTTCTTATGCTTCTTTTCTCTCTGCTTCTCCTGCCAAGTATAGAAAATCAGGTCAAATTTAGAGAGAAGTGTTTCTTGTTGATTGAAATTGGAACCCAGATAAAAAAACCTCTCCCCTCACACTCATGAACAAGAATGATATCATGAGCAATAACAGGATCATCCGATTATGCTATCACTAAAAGGCATCTTCACTGCAAGTATTTGTGGCACCATATCCTATCTAAACAGTATCATGAGTAGCAGGTCATAACAAATTTTCTAAAACCTCCTAGATGTCCTACGTATTGATAAACAGAAGGTCCGCATTCAGGGATTTGCAGTCACCTTCTACCTTTACAGTCAATATATTCTCACTTAGACTTCTCCAAGTGCACTCATGTACTTGCAATCAAATAAGTCCAAAGAACACGTGTTATATATTCCTTCAAATATCAAACCATTGAAGATATATTTCACTGGTTGCACTCAAAAAAGGCCTCATGCTTTCTAGTTTCTCATAATATGAAAGCATGTCCATAGGCATAACATAAGGCATATGAGTCATTATCTTACAGTTTCCTAATTCAATCTCTTACTGTCAAACTACGCATTAAGATTTTCCAATATGTCCATGACTCCAAACAAGTCATATCTTTTGCAACTTCAATTTTCTTTTGCACAATCAACTATAATCGGCCAATCTCTATAACCACTCAGTTCCTATCCAAATTTCACCATTATATTTCCATCCAAAATGCAGAGAATAATTTCAGTTCTTTCTCACTAATTCTTCCATCATAATTATTTTTTTCCTAGAATTTTAGTATTTTAAAGCTATCTTGCCAATGTAACAATGAAGCTTAGACATATTCATGATGCAAATATTAAGTGGACCCTACAAGAAAGATTTCACTATTCTATAACATCTTTCAAACTGCTTCCTTAAAAGTTCGTTGATATTGCAAAAGTTACAAGAATATACTAGTCAGACTTACTCCTGGAATAACCCTTTTTGTCAAAACCTTTAAAAAAAATATCTGTTACCTTTTTTCTGCAGAAACTTTTACTTATTTACTAGGAGACACGAAATCTAATTCTAGAATCCCACAGACGCATACAAAGAAAAGTTAAACCAACTTGATCAAATGGATAAAGCATGTTTTTCCTACTATCACTTATTGTTTAGTGCCATGTGAGTGACCCTGTATATCACACTGATCAGCTGCTACCACTAGCAACAGCTAAAGCATCCTCTCTGATGCTATCCGACCAGCTGCCCCAGCCCATATGAGAGATCTACCTTCATAGAACATACAACTGAACTACTTCAACCATCTTCTAACTGGTCAAATTAAGATCGTTTAAATCTATTGAAGGGACCTTTTTAATCAATAGCAGTAACGTTTTTTCAGAGTTCATCTTTCCCCAAACCAGTTTCTCTGTTATTTGTTACTTATTTTTATTTTCAGTTTCCTTCGTTGCTACGGTCCAAAAAAAAATTCCTTCGTTGCTGAATTCAACCCAATTAGTGGCTCTGCTAGCTTTCTCAATTCTCTAATTTTTCTAGCCTCCCTTCCCCTTTCTATTTTCTGTCAACATGTATGCCCCTATACATAAATAGAAGTTGGTTGTTTTTTAATAGAGGAGAACAGAAGGTAGTTACAAATGAATAGGATATCTATCTATCTTGAAACACAGTAGCTAAGAATTAACAGAACTCTTATAGGCATCAAGAAGCAGCGAAGAAAGGCAACTCCAAGTACTTAGGCAGTCAAAACTGGCAAATGAGCAGATATATATATATATATATATATATATATATATATTCAAAAAGAGCCTGAATAAAATAATGAGCATTCAGCATATCCGCTACCAGGCCATCAAAAAAGCAAAAGCCTTTCCCTATACTCAATGCTAAACCAGCCTTTAGAACTAAGACAACTAGGTGCCTGCATACGGAAGTTAGATTTTTTTACAAGAAAGAGGAGACTTTATAACAATAAACTACAATCTGATAGCAAACTCATGCATTTACTATTTTAAAAACATCCAGCCCAGTCTTTCATCGACATTATAAATATGAAACAGCATAACTAGATTCCTTAAAAATTTGAATATCCAATATTTCAGCAGAACTAACCTCTTTAAGGAAACAAGTGTTATAAAGGCAGTAGCTAAATAATTCTGAATCTTTTCCACCAAACAAGTACGTAATAATGAACCAAAAAACCATTGGAAGTATCAGTAGAAACCAGGGTTCGAAACATGCTATAACTACAAACCCTAGTCCCAACAGCGTGTAAATTGCTTTTTGGAATATGTTATCAAAGTTGGCCCAAAGCTAGTCAACTTATATGATGGGACAAGATCAAGGAAGCAGCAATTAGAAGAAAGTCGTTAACACACACACACACACACGCACATGCATATATATATATATATATATATATACTTGCAGTACCAGGAAAGTTCAATTGTATGCAAACTTTACGTAAAGAAGATCTTTAAGAGTCTAAGACTATTAACATTCTTAGCACGTCTATAAAATTAGCATCAAACAATAAGCCTTCATTACAATCATAATCCAGTCAACTGAAAAGCTGAATAATCTAGTAGTTTAAGATACAAGTAACAGTAACAATCTAAAGCCCTATTATCGAAGAAGGGACTACCAATGCCTATCCCATAATTTTATACCAAATCCCATAATATTGCATGCTGATGAAAGCTCTATGCCTATCTAAGTATCACCTAGTAAATTAACTGAGCGAATACATGATCTAAAAGACAGCCTCACAGCTGTCCTTTCCAACATTCTTAATCATAGTAGTAAGATGCTTTAAACAATTTCAGTAGGCAGAGAACAACTTCCAGTCCTCTTATCAGCACTACCAGCATCAAAGAGATGGATAGAAGAAAGTAAAACATGTGATTACTTTGTATCTGAAATGACTAGTGTAGCCAAGTAAAAAATAAGGCTGCTTAACCTGTTTTAATACGTCCACATTTTCTGCTCCAATTTTCCTTTCATATCCTGGTGGTGGGAATGGAAAGCAGCGCGACATTGCAGATAGCTGGAAATAGAATCTCTAAAGGGGAACTTCTGGAGTTCCTTCCCTCAGGGTTGTCCAACAAAAGTAAGAACCACAAAAAAAGTTATTGTTCATGCACCATGTACCAGCAATCAGTTCCAGCTCCAAAATGGCTCCATGAAACTCTCAGTTAACTAGACAGAACAACTATCAACCCAGCAGACAAAACATGAACAAATTGACGAATAATTCAGTCCAAATTACTGTTCATCAGCTCAGAAACTCTACTGCAGCTGTCTTATACTAAGTCCTCAGATCCTGGAAAACTCGAGCACAAGAGACAACTTAAGAAGCTCTAGCTGTGCTCAAATTTCAGCTATAATTATGTGGACATTAGTGGTTTGTTGAAGAATGAGAGGTGCCCACAACATTCCAATTTCCAATGCTTCTTCCTGACCCAGTTCACAAACATTACTGCTTCTAGTCAGAGATCCTCGTGTAGTAGAAAGATCATTAAGGGGCTAGGGACCAAGTAAAGCCATGGAAACTCAACATCCAGTAGCATAGGGCTCCATTCTGCTAACTGTCAGCTGACATTCAATACGAAGTAGCGTCTTCCACGCTCTTTAACCCCCTACCCTCTTCCCAGAATAGAAATTTTGAATTCCAAAACAAAAATTCAGGTGCTGCAAAGTTCTAAACTCCCATTGAATGAATAGATGGCAACTGTCCCTGCCAAATCAGTGGCGATTGGCCAACCCTAGTACGACCAATGCGAAATTGAGGAACTTTCCAGTTCGATCCGCAGATACCTAGAAAGAAATCAAGCAGAAGAAGTTGCTGAGGAAATTCCAAAGTCTGAGCTAGGGTTTGACGGAAGAAGAGAGAGTTCGATGGTTTATCCTCTTTTGGGGAGGAAGGGTTAGTGCAGTACAGGGTAGATACTGCAGTCGTCTGAATAGTATATAGATCAGAAAAGGAGGTCCATTGAAAGCGGAAAGGAAGAATTGATGGAAAAGCAATCACAAGATCACCTTAAGGAAGTGGGGGCATCGTGCAATGCTGCAGATACACAAAATCTTTCACCATAAATTCCTTCCTTATTCGATGAAGATGATGGGATGATGATGATGGCGACGGTGTTAAAGAGTACAAGGTTTTGTTTCTCTGTTTTCTCCTTTTTCTTCTTTTCTGTGTGTATATTTCCAGAAGCTCTTCTCTTCTGTGTAAAATTGAACTGCGGGGAGAGAGAGATGTGTTAATAATTCGGTGGTTCCTTCTTCCTTAGTGTTTTTTTATAACTTTCCTCTACGCCAGGAATGATTTAAGAAGATTTCATCAAGCCTGGAGGAATCTAAGGGCAAACTCGGAAAATCCATTCGCGGCTGTAAAATGGAACCTTGTAAATCATCTAAAGTGACGTACCAAACTGCATCTACATGATTACATAATGTAATGGTTCACCAGTTTAATTATGAGGTTAAATGTTCAAATTTGGCTAATTATCTAAAAATGGAAATTGATTCAAACATGTTTGATGGGTTCCGATGTAATCGTTAGCCCCGTTAACAGTCATTAGACGGCGAGTAAGTCCAGTGGGCCTCGCGAAAGGCCAGGAAGGCCCAAAAGCCCAGTATGAAGGGTCCCGACCCTAGCGGTCCCGATATATGAGCTGAATGCTCCCGACAAGAAGCCTCTGAGTAGACCCCGATATGCCTTTGTAAAGGCCCCGATAATAAAGCCCCGCGGAGGCTGGACCTGTCTCGTGAGACAAAGGGTCCTGGGTGGTGACCTAGAATGAGATAACTCTGGAGTCCCCGACAAGAGTTGGGACTTGTGATCAGAGGATAAGGCCGAGAAACCCGCCTACTAGATAGAGTAGTGGGGAGACGGTTAAGATATAGATAAACCTCCCCCGAGATAAGCAGGGCGTGCCCGAGATACTCGGAGAGTGGGCAAGATACGCGGAGCGTGGGGCGAGATATACGGAATCCCGAACGAGATATGCGGAATCGTGGTAAAACTGCCAGGCGCAGTCTCAGGTAACTGAGTAACTTCCCCTCCTATATAAAGGAGGAAGTTACCTCAAAAAACACATTCTCTAATACGAACTTAGATTACTGCTTACCACCCCATTGATCATATACTCATTTAGGCATCGGAGAGGGATTCTGGGTCACCACCAGGTCATCCCCTTTTGCAGGATTACGCGGAGCCCAGGAGTTCAAGCTTTCCGTCAAGAACGTAACGGAGCTTCGCCCGTGATCAAACATTGGCGCCGTCTGTGGGAATCTGAACGAAAAGCCAAAATAGTTTCTACCAGATCAATGGCCGGTGGTGGCAAGAAGAAGCAAGTCCAAGCCGGTAGTTCTCGCCCCGCTGGAACTGTGAATTCCCCGTTGCTGGAATATGCTGCTGAACAAGGTGAGCACCCCGCTGTTTCTCAGACAGGGGGGCATGGTGATGATGAGGTCTCAGTCCGAGACACGGCGGTGAACAGGCCAGAGATCCCGCGAAGGGAAGTTGATGCTCCTCCAAATCCGGTGGTGCATAGAGAGGAAATCCCGCGAAGGGAGGTAGGTTCTTCCTCAAACTTGGAGTTGGCTAAGGCAGTAGCAGATGCTATGCCTATGTTCTTGGCGGCAATGGAGGCTCTGTTGGACAAGAGAGAGGCTGCCAGGAGGGCAGAGGAGTTGCCTCCGCGAGAGGAGTTGCCTCCACCCCCTCCAATGGTGGTTCCAGAAGAGCAGGAGGTTCAGGAGATTCAGCCCAGGAATAGGGGTAAGGAACCCGCGCACTCGGAGAAGTTCGGTGGATGGTCCCGGACCAGTGCAACATAGGACCATTCCCTTGAATGGCCCCATTACCCCCGACCAGGTGGTGAAAATCGTCAACATCTGCATGGGTGACCAGAAGCAAATGACATCGGAGCTAAGGGACCGATCCACTCACCCTTTCGTTCCACGACTGCTAGATACTGTCGCCCCGCCAGGGCTAGGCATCCCGACCATCAAGGAGTACGATGGTGAAGGAGACCCGGTCCGCCATGTTCAGAGGCATGTCCAGGCCTGTATGGGTAGGAATTCGAATGATGACCTCATATGTTCATTGTTCCCGATCACCCTGGGAGAAATGGCCATGACATGGTTTTTCAGACTACCACCGGGAAGTATTACGTGCTGGGCCGATATGCACGATCGCTTCATCAAGCAATATCAAGGTCGTAGGCGTCTCCTGAAGAGCGTGAGGTCTTTGACCCAGGTGGTTCAGAGATCCGATGAATCGTTGGCATACTACTACAAACGATTCACTGCCAGTGCCGCGGAGATCGATGAGGAGATATCGGAGGGAGAGACTATCCGCACATTCCTTCGAAACCTGACTGCTCCGTATGGCTCCGATCTGATGCACAGTGTAACCGCGAAGGCTGTGTGGAGTATGGAGGCCCTGCAAGCGAGGGTGAAACAGCAAATCGACGTGCAAGAATCGAAGACTGCTGCCGGAGAGCTTGATCCTCCGAAGTCAGGAAGAGGAAAGCCATCGTCCAAGCTGTCGGATGATCGCAAGGGGAACGACAAATCGGAGCTGTGGTCGCCCCGAGAGAAGGGAGGATAGGCGTCCTCCGAAGAAGGATAACCGCGAGGGTCGTACTGTTCCCATCAACAGCTCGATGACCTCCGTGCTGGCTGTGATGGATCGGCAGGGTCTCGCCCGATACCCCCGAGGAAAGAAGGTGAGTTCTTGGGAGGCCGCTCCGATCGTTACTGTCGGTACCATCGAGCCAATGGTCACGATACGGATAACTGTCGCGAGCTGAAGAAGGAGATAGAGAAGCTGATCCAGAAGGGGAAGCTGAAGGAGTTCCTCGGAAGGGGACGGTGCCGATCCCGCTCCAAAAGTCAGTCACGGTCCCGTTCCAAGTCCCGTGATCGATCCCCGAAGAAGAAGAAGGTTGAGCCGGAAGCCTCCGGTTCTGGTGCCCGTAAGGAGAGGCGGGGGACCATTAACGTCATTCATGGAGGAATGGCAGCGGGAGGTGATACCTCCGCATCTCGGAAGAATTATGCTTCCCGCATCTCTGCTGCTGTGGTGCTAGGCAAGAGGTCCCGGTCGTGGACTCTAAAGGAGGAACTGGTGATTTCTTTCTCAGCGGAGGATTTGATAGGCGTGGAGAGCCCCCACGATGACGCTTTGGTCGTGACCCTGGACGTGGACGGATTCGAGATGAAACGGATCCTGATAGACGGAGGGAGCTCCTCCGACATTCTTTTCATGGACGCCCTGGAAGCCATGGGAAAAACGAAGAAGGACCTGACACAGGTGAACTTCCCGATGGTGGGATTCTCTGGATCGACTTCCTATCCGTTGGGAATGATTACCCTACCGGTGGAGTTTGTTAGTGGCTGGAAGATGGAACGGCGGAATGTGGATTTCGTCGTGGTAGAATCGGCGGGAACGTATAACGCTATTATCGGGAGGACCACCATCAATTCTCTCATGGCAGTTGCTTCAACCGTCCACCAGAAGATGAAGTTCCCGACTGACAATGGGGTCGGAGAGGTCAAGGGTGACCAGGTGGCGTCGCGAAAGTGTTATGTCAATGCCACCCGAAGGAGAAGGAGGGAAGCCGTGGCTGTCCTACAGACTGATGCCGATCCTCGAGAGGAGTTTGGGCGTCCCGCCCCCGTGGAGGATCTGAAGGAGGTCGAGATTGATGGACCTCGAAGGAAGGTAAAGATCGGGTCCGCTTTGTCGGAGGAAAGAGCCCGAGAATTGATCGAGCTCCTGAAGGAGTTCAAGGAGCTGTTTGCCTGGTCCCCAAGTGATATGCCAGGAATCAGCCCCGACGTGATAGTGCACGAGCTGAAGATAGATCCCGCGATCAAGCCTATCGCACAGAGGAGGCGCCTGATGGGCGCGGATAAAAGGATCGCGATACAACAGGAGGTGGCCAGGTTGCTCGACGCTGGATTCATCAAGGAGCTCCGATTCCAGACTTGGGTCGCTAACCCAGTCCTGGTGAGGAAGAGTAATGGGAAGTGGCGGATGTGTGTCGATTTCCGCGACTTGAACAAAGCCTGCCCGAAGGATTGTTATCCGCTCCCGAGGATTGACCAGTTGGTGGATGCCACATCGGGACACGAGCTGTTGAGCTTCATGGATGCTTATTCCGGATACAACCAGATCATTATGGCGAAGGAGGATGCCCCCCATACAGCCTTCTATGCTGATAGTGACGTCTATCACTACGACGTTATGCCCTTCGGACTGATCAATGCTGGAGCAACTTACCAGAGGATGGTGAACAAGTTGTTCAGGGACATGCTGGGAAAGACCATGGAGGCTTATGTGGATGACATGCTGGTGAAGTCCCGACAGGCAAGAGACCATGTCCAAAACCTGGCGGCGGCGTTTGAGCGGATGAAGTTTCATCAAGTTCGTTTGAAACCAGACAAGTGCACTTTCGGGGTGAACTCGGGGAAATTCCTAGGGTTCTTGGTGAGCCAGAGAGGGATCGAGGTGAATCCCGAGAAGCTGCGAGCAATCGAGGAGATGCAGTCTCCAAAGACCCATCGGGAGGTTCAAGTGTTGAATGGCCGGTTGGCCGCGATGAATCGATTCTTATCCAAGGCGAGTGACAGAGCCATGCCATTCTTTGATGTGCTAAGGGCCCACAAGAAGTTTGAATGGTCCGACAAGTGCGAGGAGGCATTCCAAGCACTTAAGCAGCACCTCCGTACCCTCCCGCGGTTGGCGAAACCGGTTCCAGGCGAGCCGCTTTATCTCTATTTGGCTGTTTCTGAAGTTGCTGTTAGTTCTGTTTTAATAAAGATTGTCAAGGGCAACCAAGTGCCTGTCTATTATGTAAGCAAGGCGTTTGCCAAATCTGAAATGAATTATCCCGCTATTGAGAAGTATCTCTTTGCGTTGATTGTCGCTGCTCGAAAGCTACGACCTTACTTCCATGCCCACGAGGTTACGGTGTTAACTAATCAGCCCCTCAAACACTTTTTGAACCGATCGGAGGCGTCGGGGAGATTGGTGAAATGAGCCATCGAGCTTACGGAGTTCCGTATTCACTTTGCTCCGAGGACAGCTATTAAGGGCCAGGCATTGGCAGATTTTATAGCAGAGTCTACAGCACCCGATCTGGAAGAAGCAGGTCCTGTAGAGGGGGCAACCATGGAGGTCCCGATAGCAGAACAGCCAGAACAGCCAGAACAGCCAGAACAGCCAAATGAGGAGAACACCTGGGAGATGTACACTGATGGTTCATCAAGTGTAGAAGGATCGGGGCAGGATTTGTATTGATACCGCCCGGTGGAGGCGAGCCCCTGCGATATGCCTTGGCCTTGACGTTTAGGGCCACCAACAATGAAGCTGAGTATGAGGCTCTCATCACGGGCCTTAAAATCGCCAAAGGTACGGGAGTCGATCATTTAAAAGTGAAGTGTGATGCCAGCTTGATCGTGAATCAAGTCCAGGGGAACTATGAAGCCAAGAGCCCGACAATGAGGAAGTATTTGCACGAGGTGCAGACTTTGAAGAGGAGCTTCAAAAGCTTTGATATTGAGGCAATCCCGAGGGAAGAAAATGCAGAGGCGGACGCCTTAAGAAAGTTTGCTCTGGGAGTGGCCCCCGAGGAGAGTCGGAAGGTGCACTTTCTGGAGAGGGTAATTATCTCAACCATCGATCCATCGGAGGTATGCGCTATTGAAGCAGGATCGGAGGAAGAAGAGAAACCCACTTGGATGACCCCGATAGTCGCATATATGACTACGGGGGCGCTCCCCGACGATGAAGTGGCAGCTGTTAGGTTGCGTTGAATCGTGAGCAACTACGCGATGGTGGACAACCAGTTATACAAGAGGGGGCATGTAAAGCCTTTTCTGAAATGTGTGGCGGAGCCTGATACGAATCGGATCCTAAGAGAGCTGCACGAGGGAGTCGCGGCCTGTCATGAAGGGGCCCGATCCATTGTGAGGAAGGCGTTGAATCTAGGCTACTATTGGCCTTCGATGAACAAGGAAGCGACAGCGATGGTCCAATCCTGTGATGCATGCCAGAGATACGCTCCGAAAATCGCGGCTCCTGCCGCGGACTTAATGTCCATCAGGAGTGCTTGGCCCTTCGCACAGTGGGGCATTGACTTGGTGGGACCTCTTCCACAAGCGAAAGGCCAGTGCAAATATTTACTCGTGGCCATCGATTACTTCTCAAAGTGGATAGAGGCTAAGGCGTTGGCCAAGACAACGGGACAGCAGATCCTCAAGTTCCTTCAAACTCAGATCGTATCCCAGTATGGGGTTCCTCGAGTGTTGATCAGCGATAATGGCCCTCCGTTCAATGGGGCTCAGTTGAAGGAGTACCTGGAGGAATTGAACATCGAGCATCGGACAGCTTCCGTCCACCATGCTCAGACTAATGGCCAAGTTGAGTCAGCCAACAAGATCGTGATGGATGGCTTGAAGAAGAGGGTCTATGCCTTACTGGGTCATTGGCTAGATGAGCTTGAAAACGTGCTGTGGGCTATCAGAACAACACCCAAGCAGTCGACAGGGGAGACTCCGTTTGGCCTTGTCTATGGCACGGAGGTAGTTGCCCCTGTGGAAATAGCGGTGGCGTCCCATCGCAGGAGGTATTATGAACCTCTAACGAACGAGGAAATGAAACGTCTAGACTTAGACTTACTCGAGGAGAAAAGGTGGAAGGCTGATGAAGTTCAGGCTCGGATGCGTCTGGCAACAGCCCGATATTATAATCGGCGTGTCAAGTCCCGACAATTCTTCGTTGGAGAACTTGTCTGGCGGAGGAACGAGTTCGTTCATCAAGATCGGGTAAACAAGCTATCGCCGAAATGGGAGGGACCTTACAAGATCGTAGGGATGCCAGCCCCGAATGCGTACAAGCTAGAAGACCTTGATGGCAAGATATTGAAACATTCCTTCAGTGGCGAACACTGGAAGAAGTATCATGTTTGATATTAAGTCGCCGCGAATGGCGCAAATTGTCTATCGATAAAGATCCGATGTAAGCCAGCTTTGAGTTGTTAATGAATAAAAGTTGCTTTCGATCAAATTGCTTTTAGATTTATTCTAACTGTTAGTAAGACGTCCTGAAGGACGCGACAAAAAGCCTTCCGAGGTACGGACAAAAGCCCTACGGGGTATGAGTAAGTCGCCTTTACGGCGCGACAAAAAGCCTACCGAGGTACGGACAAAAGCCCTACGGGGTATGAGTAAGTCGTCTTTATGATGCAACCAAAAGCCTAGGTACGAAAAAGCCCTAACGGGTCCGCGTAAGTCGTCTATATGATGCGGCAAAAAGCCTTAAAGGGTACGAAAAAGCCCTAACGGGTCCGCGTAAGTCGTTATATGATGCAGCAAAAAGCCTTAAAGGGTACGAAAAAGCCCTAACGGGTCCGCGTAAGTCGTCTATATGATGCGGCAAAAAGCCTTAAAGGGTACGAAAAAGCCCTAACGGGTCCGCGTAAGTCGCCTATATGATGCGGCAAAAAGCCCCAACTGGTGCGATTAAGTCGTCGGGAATGACGCGATAAAAGCCCTGAGGGGTACGATTAAGTCGTCTAGAATGACGCGATAAAAGCCTTAAGGGGTGCGAAAAATCATCTTAAGTGATGTCTAAAATTGCCTTAAGAGACAGGGATGAGAAACCTTAAGTGGTAAAGTCCCGAGGAAAATGTCACGAAAAGACATATGAAATTACATTAAGTGACTTAGACGAGAAACCTTAAGTGGTGAAGTCCCGAGTGGACGAGAAACCTTAAGTGGTGAAGTCCCGAGTGGACGAGAAACCTTAAGTGGTAAAGTTTCGAGTGGACGAGAAACCTTAAGTGGTGAAGTCCCGAGTAGACGAGACACCTTAAGTGGTAAAGTTTCGAGTAAAGCATCGGAAGGATGTATGAAGTCATCTTAAGTGGTGCATTGGAACGTTTTAAGTAACGGATCTAAAGTCGCGTTAAATAGTGCAAACGATTATCGAGACCAAAACAGATGAAAGAAATTTCTTATATAAAGGCTCAAAGGCCTAAAGGTTCCGATACAAAAGATAAGGAGGATACAAGGAGGAAAATTACAAGGACTTAAAGAATAGAGCATTAAGCTTGGTCATTGTTGGAAGTTGGGTCCTCAGCAGCTTCGGAGGGAGTAGGATTCGAAGGGGCCTGGGCAGAAGGCTCCGCAGTCCGCGGAGTCGGGTCCGCGGCATCAGCCTCATCACTCTCCGCGGGGAGGTTGAAATACTTCTCCGCGATGGGGGCAAGGGTCTCGGACTTCTTGAAGTCGATGGAATCCTCGTATGCCGTGTAGAGCTCCTCGACGGCATTGAACAGAATGTTCTCCACCTCGGTTTTGCAGAACTTCACGGCATCCGCCTGGAAATCATCGGAGTTCTGATACTCCTCGCGACCCTGAGCCTTTGCCTCAGCCAGCTTGGCAGAGAATTCAACCTTCTCGGCTTCAAGTCTCGCCTTGGCCTCCGCGAGAGCTTCCACGAAAACGCCCTTCTCGTGGATGAGCTGCCTCTTCTCCGCCTCGTTCCGCCGCTGATCCTCCTGGACCATCCTCCGCTCCCGACGCAAGACGGCCTCATGATCGTGAACCTGCTTCTGCAGGCCCGTAGCCATCTCGTCGAGGAGGGTCCGTTCCTTGGCCATCTTGTCCCTGACCGCTACAGCCTCGTCGAGGTCTGCTTGGAGTTTGGCCAAAGCGTCGGGGTCCGACTTGGCTTGTGCCTCCTCCAAAGCACCCTTGAGAGCCAGGATGAAGCCAAAGCAGCGCTGCTGGTCCGCGGTTTCCTAAGACGAAAGGGAAAAAGATTAGAATCTGATAATCGAAGGAAAGAACAATGAAGAGAATAAAAAGGTAAAGTCTTACCTCCATCCGACGAATGGCCATATTGCGGAGCTCTTCCTCGATGTCCTCCCGCGCCAAGGAGATTGGCCGCTTCAAGGCTGGAGGAATTGACCCTGCCAGCAGATGCACGGCCAATTCAGGCTGAAGGTCCCCCCGTTGGAGTGAGACCCCTTGGAGAGACTCGATCGGGTTCCAGGGAACCGTCTCCTGGTCGGGGGTGAAAACCTTGTAAAGATTTTCATCCACGGGGAGAGGAGGGATGACCCTGGAAGCCTCAGCCGGAGGAGCCACCTCGGTCGGAGGCTCGGGAGTTGGAGAACGGAGCTCTGGGGGAGGACTCCGGGACACGTCCTCCACGGTTGGCCTCAGGATGCTCCGACCTGGCCGTCGGCGGAGAAGGCCACCTTCATTTGGCTCCTCGGAGGAAGGAGAAGCCTCCAAGTCGGTCACCTGACGGAATTGAGCTTCCGTCGGGGTATCCTCCATCATTGGCGCCTGTGGAGTCGCGCCCCGTGCTGGAGTAGCAGCCTGCCTCGGAGTGAAAGCCTCCGATGGACCTGCGGTTGCGGGACGAATAAAATCAGGAAGAGTATCATGGGGGCACCAGATGATTTGGCGCTCAAGATGTTGGTCCTTTCCAAAGAAGTTGTAGTATCCCGCCTTGAGAACGCGGGGGGTTTCTCCTCGAAGGATGTATTTGATTTCACGAACCCGCGATTCCCGATCAGCGGGGATAAACTCCTCGGGGACCAGCTTCCTATATTTCTTAATAGCACGACGAACACGCTTACCTTCCTCGGCGGTAGTGACCCCGAAGGCTTGGTCTATCTCCTCCCTTCGGGCCCGCTTGGCCTCGGTCCGCTCTGCAGTCGGGGGAGCAGCAGAAGAAGAAGCCCCCTTCTTCAGCGACTTCCGCTTTCGTTTAAAGCCACCCTGAACGGCATCAGTCTCCCCCTGCTTCAACATGAGATGGGTCAACAAAGATGCCTTCTTGGCTGCAAAAATGAAAAGACAAAGTGGTTAGAATTGTTACCCAGATGACTAAATCCTTGGAAACGGAATCGAGGAGCCGGACTCCGATATGAATCAAGTCCTTCTCCACGAGCTTGTTGGCGTCGAGGGGAATGAAGGATTCCCCCCAACGGTAGAGCTAGACCAGCTGGAGAGTGTTGAGGTCATCCTCGGTGTAAACCTCGAGCTTGGGGGCAGGGTCCGCCACAACCTCCCATCGGGGCCATGGGACAGAGCTGTTTTGGACGAAGAAGTAATACTTCTTCCATCCGCTATTGTCGGACCCTGAATCACGAATAAGCACCCGATCCTTGTGGAACTTCCAGGTCTCGCTATCCCAGCCGAAACGTGAAAGTTGCTCCTTTGTCCACTTGGGGAGTCGGGGGGAGAAGGAGCAAACACCAGCCTTATTACACTTCATTCCGTAGAAGGTGCGGAAGAGCAGCAAACTGTATGTCCACTGCTGGCGGAGGCACAGAAGCTGGAAAGCGTTCCACACGCGGATGGCATGTGGAGAGAAGGTGCAGGGATGTGTCTGGTAGAAGTTGCACATCTCCACCAGGTTCCCGCAAAAAGGAAATCGAATCCCAGCACTTATCTGCCTAGAGGAGACGAACACTTCTCCCTCTCGAGGACGCGTGACGATATGCTTCCTCCTGGTGGTGGGCTGAGACTCGTAGGGGAAGCGGGGTTCCCAGTCCGAGGTAATGCACCCTTCTCGGAGAGCAACCTCGTACGAGGTCTCGGAAATCTCATTAACAGCAAGCTCAAAGGTAAAAGGGGTCCTGGCCCCAGAACTAGCCTCGTCTAAAAACGGTTACAAACAGGAAAACTTGAGAAAGGAGGAGAAGGTAACATCAGCAAATCATGAAAACAGAGAAGGAAAACCTTACCAGACATTGTTGATGATGGCTTGGAGAAGATGAAGAAGAATCGGAAGGACTGAAGGCCTTGGATCACTTGAAGAGCAAAAGAAACTTGGAGAAGAAGCTTCGAGTTCGAAAATGGCAGAACTTCCAGAAATTGAGACGGTGAAGAAGAAGTGAATAATGCCAGGGTTTTAGCTTTTATAAGCAAAAGGACAACTGGATGGACTCAATCTTGACCGTGGAAGACGAAACGATTCAATCTTGATCTTCGAGATTATGGGGACGGTACGGAAGAGACGTTGGTGACGTAATGAGTGCTTTTTCAGAAAGCAGCAGTCACGCCGATTTGAGCGTCGTTTCATAATCCCCAGCATTTAATGCTGCAGTAACCGAGGAGTCTCCTCGAACTTGGCAACTGTCTTTAGAGTCCAGTGGGCCTAAAGTAATCATAAGAGAGAAGCTAAGCTATTCAAAGATCGTGCTCAAGGCAAAAGCCTCCGATGACAATATCGGGAGGTATGAAGACAAAAGCCTCCGATGGCAATATCGGGAGGTACAGAGACAAAAGCCTCCGATGGCAATATCGGGAGGTACGGAGACAAAAGCCTCTGACGATGAGGTCAGGAGGTCTGGAATTGAAAGACACGACGAACTGAAAGTCCCCCATGTCTTGGGGGCAAATGATGGGTTCCGATGTAATCGTTAGCCCCGTTAACAGTCCCGATATATGAAGGGTCTCGACCCTAGCTGTCCCGATATATGAGCTGAATGCTCCCGACAAGAAGCCTCTGAGTAGGCCCCGATATGCCTTTGTAAAGGCCCCGATAATAAAGCCCCGCGGAGGCTGGACCTGTCTCGTGAGACAAAGGGTCCTGGGTGGTGACCTAGAATGAGATAACTCTGGAGTCCCCGACAAGAGTTGGGACTTGTGATCAAAGGATAAGGCCGAGAAACCCGCCTACTAGATAGAGTAGTGGGGAGACGGTTAAGATATAGATAAACCTCCCCCGAGATACGGCGTGCCCGAGATACTCGGAGAGTGGGCAAGATACGCGGAGCGTGGGGCGAGATATACGGAATCCCGAACGAGATATGCGGAATCGTGGGTAAAACTGCCAGGCGCAGTCTCAGGTAACTGAGTAACTTCCCCTCCTATATAAAGGAGGAAGTCACCTCAGAAAACACATTCTCTAATACGAACTTAGATTACTGCTTACCACCACATTGATCATATACTCATTTAGGCATCGGAGAGGGATTCTGGGTCACCACCCAGGTCATCCCCTTTTGCAGGATTACGCGGAGCCCAGGAGTTCAAGCTTCCCGTCAAGAACGTAACGGAGCTTCGCCCGTGATCCAACAATGTTGATACTCTTTGAATGGGAAAATTTAAGTGTGTTGGTGCATACATTCTCTTTGTAAGAATGGAAAGAGATTCAACCATGTTGGTACTCTAAGAATGGAAAAAAATCTAAATAGATGTTTAGATGGACGTAATGTGTGAGATATTTGAAATGTGAGATTATTAGTAATGTGATCTATGAATGTATTATTAAATTATAGTTTTTGGTTGTGTTGTAATGTGGAGTGTAATGTTAAATTACATTGTTCGGTATGTGTTTTATAATGTATATTATAATGTGACTTTATTACTTATTAATTTATATGATAATATATCTTAATACGATAAGATTAAAATGAATATTTATTTTGAGAAAAAAAAACTTATTTCTTAAACTTTATATTTTGTATTTAGTCTGTATAAATCATGAACTATAAGAACTAAATTTTTAAAAATTCAAAACTAAATTCTTATAGTTATTTAAATTTTATTAGTTAAAACATTTTGTATAGTTTTATAATAAAAAATTCATAAAAATGCCACGAAATAGAGTTTACTCATTTTGTACGAACATGATGTATATTATTATTTATTATAAAATAATAAGTTATGAAGTACATAAAAAAATAAAAATAAAATATTAATAATAGACTAATCTATAATGATCTTATAAAGTACATTATTTATTTAAAATAAATAGTAATAAAATTAAATTAAAAAAATTGCAATCTCACAATATATCTGATTTAGGATGTCATCTCACTTTACATTGAATGAGTCTGGACCTAATCTCATGTTACAATGAACTTTACATTACAATGGACATTAAATTGTTTGATTTCCAAACGGCATAATATGGATGTAATGTGGATTTAATCTCACATTACGCCTCACATTACATCCATAATACGTTGGAAAATCAAACAATGTAATGCGCATTGTAATATGAAGTCCATTGTAATCAGAGATTACATCCAAACTCCATTCACTGTAATGTGAGATTACATCCAACATTACAGAGTGTTCATTATTTTAGTATTACTTATTAAATAGATAAAGTAGTTTGTATGATAATTATAGTTTATTATGATATTATTATTTTTTTTATTTTTTAACTACTTATTGACTCATTATTATAACAAAAAATAATGCACATAATATTTATACAAAATGAATAAAATATTTATTGTGATATTTTTATGTGTAAATTATCTTATAAAACTATTAAACAAATATTTCAATAAGTATAATAATTGTAATAGATTTAGAATCTGACAAATATTACTGATTTGTTATATTTGTTATTGAAAAAATCTCCCTACATTGTCTGATAGTCTATGTTACAATCAAAATTGTGATCGAAGAGGTAAAAACAAAGAACATCCACCTATCTCCTCTTACATCCATCCCCCAAGCTATAACAAGTCTACTATCGTTGGCTATATCGTCAGTCATTCTAACCTGCATTTCACTTACTTGCTGCCATCTTCCTAAATCCCCAGTCGCCTTCAACTCCCACACCAAAAGCAGAACCCAAATAAGGAAGGAGGTGGTCAATTAATAGGGAAACACATATGGCAGAGCATAAATATCAGCCGACTCTATGTGAATACATTCTCCCCAAACCTCCTCTTCTTCTGGCTTCACACACCATCTTTCTCCATTGGACTTCTTGTTATTGCTACTAAACAGCCATCCTCGGTCATCATCTAAATCTGCCAACTCATCCAACTTTGGCACTTTCAATATCTTACCAAGATACTTTGAATCCGGATGTGGCGGTTTTACTGTGGATGATGCTTCTCCTAATATTAACTTAGCTTGTGTAGTAGTAGCAGCAGCAGCAGCAGCATATAAAGGGGGGTGCAGATGGGAAACGGCAGATGCATCTGCACTTTCCTTTACACCATTTATTATTTTCTTTTCCTCTTTATTTACCTTTACATTATTGGTGGGCTCCTCTGTCCAAGGGGGACTAGTTGTTTTCGTGGGAATTTTTAAAGCTTCAATTCCATTCTCCATTGGAAGCTGAAACCCCTGAGACTGTTTCTGCAACTTGTTGGCTCTAACTTCATCATCCCCTGTAAACCGCCAGATCAATATCAAATCACTAGCTTCTCAGTTTAGAAGAACCTATGGGCCATCACTGAAATGAAGAGCATTATTTATCCTCGATGCACAACTAATGGTATCATCCGTAAACAAAGCTTTACAACAATCCAGTGTTGTATTATCTGAAAACTCGTTTTACCTCTAAAAAATTGCTAAAATGTAAAGACTGCACCGTCCAGTTCTCCTAACTAGAGGAGATATACAAACACATGCCCTACTTCCCAATTAAACTGAAAGTGCATGTTAACAATGAAAAAATTATGATGCTCGGATAAATAGAGGTTCCTACTTCCGCAAAAGCAAGAAAAAGAAAGCAGTAAGCTGATATTTTTCCATAAAACCGCTACATAGATAGATAGATTAGAGACACGATTGTAAGCAAATATGCATATGCAAGCAACACATGTAAGTGCGTGATTTTGGTTATAGAACCATTTAATATCATATTTGTTTTAACGGCATATTACTTAACCATGGTAATATTTCTTTAAAGAACTCACCATGCAGAAATCCATTTATTTCAGACTCCGTTCTCTTCTTAAGATTCCCTTCGGCAGCTACTGTCCTATTGGGTTCCTTCACAGATTGTAGGCTGTTTAAATGAGGGCCAAGCACACCGTTCTTATTGCCCGCTTTCAAATTTTCTTGATTGATGTGTTTCCGCTCACTCTTTTCTTTTGCTCTTTCCTCCTTTTTCCTCAACTCTTTCACCTTCCCGTGGCTCTTATCTATGTACTTGTCCTTTAATTTATCTCCTTGCATATCACCATCTTCCCTTCCTGTTATAATTTCCCTTCATTCCATCTTCTTAGCATTTACCTTAGACAGTATAGATATCTCTTGAAGTTTCTTTTGACCAGGGGCTTCCCCCAAACTTTGGACCTTGAAAGTTCCATTTAATCTAGGTTGCTCCTTATTCACACTTACATCCAGCTTCTGTTCATTGTTATGTCTCCTATCTTTGGTCCATTCCTTACCATCAGCCTTGCCTAAAAGCTGGTCCTTGCCATCATTCTTTCTATGGTCTGGAGCACCAGATGCATGTTCGCTCCCAGAACACTGATCAATTTTCAGCCTCTTTGCTAACTCTTGTACACATTTAGCATCACTGACCCCAGCCACATGATTGGTTGAAATAACCTTCTCACTGAACAATATTTTTGAATTTATCCTTCTCTTTCTGAATGGATTTCTCTCCAGTTTGCAAAGTGGGAAATATCGGAGCCCCTTTCTGGTCCAAAACCTTCTCTTCATTGGTATATCCAGTCTGTACTGGCTGCTTTTTCTCATATGAAGTGCTACTTCTATCCTTTTCCTTCCCTTGTCCTTCTTGTCTCTGTGTTTATCTTTCTTGTCCCTCTGTTTTTCATCACCGCGATCTATTTCCTTCTTCTCTTTACCCTCCCGCTTTTCTTTGTCTCGCTTCTCCTTTTTATGCTTCTTTTCTTTATCCTTTTCCTGCCAAGTATAGAAAAGGGAGTCAAATTTAGTGAAGCTCTTAAATTGATGATGGCCTGGAGAATCTTATTGAAACTTGAAACTCACCAAATATCTAAAGTGCCACTTCAGATAATAACCTATCATCTAGTTGTTTTTAACGGCTCTCTAGCCACTTAATACCAAGATAACACATTTAGAATTAACTCAAACTCAATCTTTGTAATGCTCGCATCAGATAAGTAGCAAAATTGCACAAAACATAGACAAGCATTGCCTATATAATGAAGGGAATAAAATCTCCTAGCTTCAGTAATCCTAACCTGTTATTTATAAAATATATATATATATATATATATATATATATATATATATATATATATTCAAAGTATGATAAGTCCAAATTATGCTAATTCAGCATTTTCTAACGAAAACTACTGTCTACCTGACCAACATCTTTGAAGGAATCCAGAGAGTCTAGGTCAGGTCATTTATGACTACCCAGCTGTCCTAGAGCATGAATTATGTCTATGTGTATAATGTATATATATATATAACATTTGAGGTTTGTAAAGTCATTTTCTCATAATATATATAGATATATAAGAATAATGTATTGTTAAATGTTAAGTCAGTTTCTTATAGATGCCTCGGGAGAAATGATAGGACCATCCAATAGATGGTGCTTCTGAAATCATATTACTCAGTATTTGTCACTTTAAGTAAGCTGTAAGAGTTTAAAATATTCCCTATCTAAACTGTTTAACAAAATATAAGCAGAGAAAGGCCAATGAGAAAAACAGAACCTTCGGGATTCAATCAGCTTCAATCCTTAGTTGCTGCCTCTACAAAATCTTAACTACTGCGTGCGTATATTTAGTGCTCGTCCAAAATACATGCAGTTACAAATGTTTCACTACCAAGTGTACTAGTAGCAAGTATTAAGTTTATTCAAAACCTCCTTGATGTTGATAACCAATAGAAGAGAACACACAATCAGGAATATGAAAGAACATTCTAATTTTACAGTCAAGAGGATTGCTCAATCCTCTCCAAATGCTGTCTTGCACATGTATAATTCCATCAGCAGTATCCAAATATTTAGTTCATTAATATTTGTAAAATTCAGTTAGTCTTCATATGTCAAATCGCTGAAGCATAATTTCACTGCCTCCACTCAACAGAATTGATTTTTCTTGTCTTTCATGATTTATGATATGATTCATACAATTTCCAAAATGTTTTTTTTGTCTACGAAATTGTTTTCGCAATTCCAGGAAGGGAGTATTAAGGTTAAAACCATTGAAGTACCCCCTAAGGTGGCATCTCCAATGGGATCCAAGTCTGGTTCCCCCATGGGCATCACAACTAGCATTACCAGTGCTATCACTACTAATCGACTACTGAAAATATCCTTAAATTCTTTTGGACAAGGTCAAACAATCGTATTTAGTCAGCTATCTGAGCACAGCTTTTAATATTTTTGTACAGGGAAGATTTTCAGGGAAACATAAATTTTATTGATGGGAAAAGGAAATTCTCTCAGACTGTCTATTTCAGGTTCAACTGTTTTACCCTGACAATGCATTTGACAACTTTTCAGCAGGTCCAATGTACAATAAAGAAGTTATCATTTGAACTTCAAGATTCTTCTACCCAATCAGAAATAGTACTTTCCTCTAGTGCCTAGACACGCATTTTCAGTTCCAACCCAAAATCACCAGAATGTCCTATTCAAGTTCCTTCTCAATACTGCTCCTTACACTCCTTTTTCAGAGTTTCATACTCTGAACTTAAGTCACTGTTGCTAGCTTGCAGAGGAAGCAATGGCCTCGTCATGATGCAAAAAAAAAGTTCGCCCTAGAGGGAAGGAAGAAACACCCTGAACTTGAGCACAACGTGATATCCAATATGCTATTACTGTTGCACATACAAATGTAGATGGGACTGGTTGAAGGTGTGGGGAGGCAAGTTGAAGTGAATTTGGCCTAAGCTTTTGGAGTTATCCAAGGCTCAATGCTTCCTTCTACGCACATGACCAAAAAGGTAATAACTAAGTGACAACAGAATAGAAGAATGTAGAAACATTCTGCATCCATCTTACTTGTATAGTCAGCTAACTAATAAGTGACAACAGAAATAGAAGAATGTAGAAACATTCTACATTCATCTTCTTTGTATTGGTCAGCTTACTTTTGGACACAAGTCCATTTTAGGATCACCCACAAATTAGTATTAACTGAAATGGTCAGAATTTCAAAAGGGAAAATGATTTAAGGAACTAAAAGGTGGTGGAGAATCTATTGGGCTTCTATCTTTCTCATCATCATTAAAGACAGTAGAGAGCGTGATCCTCTGATAACTACTAATCAGCCAAATTGCTAGCACACCCTCCATCTACATCTGAAAAAAAATATGATAACAACCGCCATAACTACATATAATGTTTCCTACACCTTTAAAATGCTTACTCTCAGCCATAAAGTATGTCGCATTCTTAGCAGAAAGCAGCCACATGCAACATGCTGAAACCTCAACACCCAATCCCGAAGAAGTATTATAATTATAGTTATCTTCGGAGAGCAAGATGAAATAACAGAAATAATGTAGCCAACCATAATATGCTGGGATAAGATTGCAGAAAGTAACACTAGAACAAAGGTCTACTGGTAAACTTTAAAATTTGTTCTAGAAAAATCTTAAAGCATTTCATTTCTTATCAATTAATGATGGAAGCATTCATCTCATCTAAGATCACCTATTGAATTCTCAGAAGCACTAGAAAACTACAGCCAACTGACGTTGTAACACAAATAGTTACACTTACAATTTCAGGAGGTAGACGACTACTTTCTCCTTCCTATCATCACTACCATCCTATGAAAAAGTTGATAGCACTTGAAGAAACTCAACCATATAATTATGGCGCACCTGTTCTAAATTTTATAGCATAAAATGAAAGAGAAGCTGATTAACCTGTTTTAGCAAGTCCACGATGTTTGCGCCAGCTTTCCTTTCATATCCTGGTGGTGGGAATTGAAAACAGCGTGACATTGCAGAAAAATAAAACCTTTCCTTCCTCTCAGGTCGTTATCAAGATGCAGTAAGAACCACAAACTATGTTCTTGTTCATACACCATGTACCAGTGATCAGTTCAAGCTCCAAAGAGCCTTGATGAAATTCTCAGTCAACTAGAAAATCTAACCTCAGTATCCCATTGTCAAAATTCCTCTATCTCAAGAAAAGAACCAAACTTGAACCAATTTACCTGCAATTCAGTTAAAAATCACAGTTCACCAGCTCAGATTTCAGCTGTTCTAATACTAAGTCCTCAGGTCCCAAAACACAAGCACAACAAACAAACTGAAGAAGCTCTATTTGTGCTCAAATTTCAGCTCAAATTATGGCGACATGAAGGATTTGGTGAGGAATGAGAGGTCCAATTTCCTATTCCTCGTCCTGGCCCAGTACACAACCATCACCACTTCTTGTAGAAGACCCACACAGAGTAGCAAGAACATTCCAGGCTAGGAATATAGTACACCCATGGAAAGAAGAAACCCTGGCTCCCTGGAAAATATACATTAGCCAAATTCTTAGGCAACTTCTGACATTCTACACGAAGTTGCGTCTTCCACACTCTTTGCAACCCTATATTCTTAATTAAATCTCCGTGAGACTCTTTATGAACTCAAATTACAGAGATGAAAAGTTCTAGACTCTCATTCAATGAGAAGATCGCAGCTAGCAGTCTCCTAATTGGTGGCAATTGACCCAACGACTAGTCCTCAGTTAACCTAAAAAATAAATCCAGCAGAAGAAGTGGCTGAGAGAAAATTTCCAAACCACAGTAGACTTGGGACAAAGAACCGAAATTTGATGAAAGAGAAAGAAAAAAAAAAGCTAAATTCCATTCCATTATTATCCTCTTTTAGAGTTAGTATCTCCTCAGTCCGCAGTACCGATCAAAAAGGAGCTCGATTGAAAGCGCAAAGGAAAATTTTTCAAAATGAGGAGACAAATAAAAAGAAAAGCAATCATAAGATCACCTTGTGGCAGTGAAGAGATTTGGGGAAAGCAATGCAGGCACAAGATAATTCACCGGAAATTCTTGCATTGGGAGTTGATGCGGATGAGGATGAAGATGGTGATGGTGTAAAAGAGTAGTATTAAAAGTTTTGGTATCTCCGTAACTGATTGATGATTGTTCTCTCCCTTATTTCTCTGTGATTATGGAATCTCTTCTCTTCCTCTTCTGTGTGTAAATTCTACTTCTCCGGAGAGAAGAGGAGAAAAGAAGAGAAGGGAGATGATGCTCTCAGTAGGTTTTTATTTTATTTTATTTTTCGTATTTAAGTTTTTGTTTTTGCTTATGGTGTGTGCGTTCGGAAATTATACACCAAACTTTAGACCGGTGTTTTGGCCGGACCGGGTTGGATTGTAAATCGGAGATCATGCCGGACCGGCTCTTGTAAATGGTTAATATGCATAGCAAACCCGGTTCGAACATGAAATCGACGGTCGGCCAAGGTTTTTTCTGATGAACCGGTGCCGGATGAACCGGGCTTTTCAACTCACCAATATAAACCCTAAAAAATCTCTATCCTGCTAAATCAAACTCCCACACATAAATAACACTGGCGGTGTCAAGAACGACATCACGTTTGCGACCACAAACGTGTTGGAGAAGAGACCATAGGTCGCGCGATGTTGGGTACGAACTAATCATCCTAGGTGTTTTTCTCTGCAATTCAAGGTTGTAAAGAGAGAACTCAGAGACATTCACGGAAGAAGCCGATACGGGTGCCCTGTCTTCTGATATTAATCGGAAGACCCAATAGAAGAAGGGGAAGAATGGAGCTTGATCGAGTTGAAAGTGACTGCTTAGGTATGCATTAAAGAGGAAAGTAGACAGAGTTTGAGTAATTGGGTTGTGAATGATTTGATTATTAGGGTAATTGGGCTGGAATTGATTTATTTTTTTGGGGTAATTGGGCTGGACATAGAATTCTTCTTATATGAAGGGTGTATTATGGGAACCATCAATCGAACCGGTATAAACCCAGTAGGACGGTGAACCGGCTATTTCGCTGATTCGGTGTCCGGTCCGATTTTCAATACACTTCTTTAGACACATTATAGGGAAAACAAATAATAATCGACACTACTCTGGGTAAAACTTTTTTTCCAAAATACTCTAGGGTAAACTTTAAAAACCAAAAAATCGTAGCGATGCCAATTTGTAAGGGAAGTGGCGGAGCTAGTAACCAAGACCAAGTGCGTAAGATTAATGATCAATTTTTATTACTCATATAACAACCTAAAAAAGTCCAAATACTAAAATGTGTTGAAAATTAAACCAAATAATAAAATAAAAAACAAGGTTTTAGAAAGAAAAAAAAATTGAGAATTAAATAAATCCTAAAAAAACTATAAAGTACATAAATCTTAAATTTTAAAACCCTACTGAGTTGTGCGTACAATTTGGACGGTTAACCATAGAGGATAAAACTCTTTTAAAAAAATTACTAAATCGTCCATAATTTACCCCAGCCCAATATGGTTTAAGAAAAAAAAACCATAAAATTACATATACCCTTTACATTAAAATTTAAAAACTTAACAAACAAAAATCCATAGTGGAAAAAAAAAGGGCGTCGTTGTACTGAATAGCGGCACTTGGCCCCCGAAAAAATTTGCGGGGGCAAAGTCGCTGTTTTAGACTACGACGACGATTATTTTGGTATTCGACTAAATTTTCGGTACATTTTAGTATTTGGACTTTCTTAGGTTGCTATATGGAAAAAAAATTCAAATTGTATATAAATAATTTTTTTTTCCAATGAGTCTTCTCTTTATTTAACCATATAATATGGTGTGGTGGTTCAGCGCCTCATCCATTAACCAGACGGCAGGGGTTGAATCCCGCTAGTGACCATGGGAATGGAAAAATATTCATGGCCAGCACTTTACCCCTTACGGGTTGACCTAGTGCGAGTGGGGATTAGTCTAGGTGTGGAGCGAGCATGCTACGGGTGCAGCCCTCATGAGGGCGGGGGTGAGAACAGATGAATGGCATTTACTGAAAATTGACACAGATGAATTCTGTAATGATCGCAAACTTCTGACAACTTGTCACAGAAGGGGAATCAAAGCCTCGCATCAATCTGTTGAGAATAAACGACGACCTCCCCTGCCTGAGCGAAATGAGGCTGGTGAGGAACGCCGCCGTATCGGGGCCTCTCTTCATCAGTAAGATTGCCCAGAGTCACCGCTTTCATGAAAGCGGCGCCAGACATTTTGTTTACCTTAGGTTCTTGGGGAAGAGGAGGGAGAAAACCAGAGAACCTACCTGAGGGGAATTGAGCTGCCATCGGGGTCCGAGAAAGGGATTGGAGAAAAGATGCTTCCTGACTAGGATCTGAAGGACCAACAGTGGCAACTCCAACTAAAATCCTCTCTTCCGGAGAACAAGAGTGCGGCAAGTTAGGATTGATGAAGAAAGCACTATACTGATTCGCCAGAGTGAATGAAAACAAGAGCAAGAAGTAATAATCAAAAGTGAACTCACAATATTTATACTGGAGGTCCACCGTCAAAGATACCTTCCTGAGGAAGCTCCCCCCAGGTCACTTCCTATTGGCTCAATAACTGCGCAATTAACAGTTGTGATAAAATTATCGTTACAAATTGGCAAGCGACTCTTGAGTTCACTTTGTCTCACTCCAGCGGTCAAAAGGGCAGAAGACAAAGACCAACGCCCTGACTATGTGGCCCATGTCTCGCCTAAGAAGAATCAAATACCCAGCCCGACAGCACAAAGCGATCCTAGTTGGAGAACCTCGAAAGCGGTACTCGACTTAAGCCATCTTCTTCATAATGAAGCCGACGACTCAAGTCTCGGGGGCAAGTGTTGGGTTACGATTATTGAGGATAAGCTAATGGGAAGTCGGGAACGTCTAAGTCGGGACTTCTAAAAGATAAGTCGACGACTGCTCATGTTCAGAACAAGAAGGCAAGGACAAATGGTCGACACCAATATAAAAGGATGCCGACAAGTACGCTCAAAGACTCTCCCTCTTAAGGCATTTGTTGAGTCGGCAGTCAAGTACTATCAAGGAAACCATTCCTCTTAAGGAAGGGACATGTGGCGACCTGCTCTAGCCGCCATAAAGAAACCTTCCTCTTAAAGAATGGTGAGGTGGCAACCTGCTTTGACCACCAGAGGAAAACCTTCCTAGATAAGGAATGGTGAGGTGATAACCTGCTTGTGCCGACTCTGGACAGAAACCCTCTCAAGAAGGTAGCCGCCATTTAAAGTCGGTAAACTCTCCCTATAAATAGGGGAACACTTTCATTACTTTAGACACTTCTATCATATACTTTTTATAATATTCTCTCATATTTCATTACTGACTTAAACTTCGAAGTGAAATCAGGGGAAGCTCCCCATCCCTTTTCAGGTTATCGCCTACAAAACACTCAAAAGGAAACTAGGTACCCAGTGAGGTTGAGATAGACACATAAAAGAGTTAACCCAATGCGAGGTTTCGAAGTTCATTACCAGAAGTTACTGGCCAAGTTAACTTGATCCCAACAAGGATGACAGTTGCTGAAATCATATGACTCAAATGAATTATGAAGGAATTGGGTTTGCAGCAAAATGCACCCACAATGTTAAGATGTGACAATAAAGCAGCAATTCAAATTGCCAATCTTGTTACCAAACCTTTAGGGAAGCAGCAGACATCTGAGTTAGTAGCAGGTTTTAGAATTAAAATCTGTTTGTATAGAGTAGAGAAGAAGACGAGAAAGCTATAGGAACCGATTTATACTTTGTGCAACTTAGTTATCTTACTAACTTCCAAATATAGGAAGTGCTGGTGTAATAAGAAAAAGTCAGTTGATTGAATGAGATGTTGATGAATTCTCTCTAGCTCACTGTCTTTCGTTCCCAATCTACGATTTGTTGACGAGCCTTAATTCAGTTGTACAGCTCAGTTTATAAAAGTAAAATTGCTGGAATTTAGAAGGCAGTATTAGGTGTGAGGATGAAGTAATATAACAACATCAAGGATAAGTAACGTAACGTATGAAGAAATACAATAATATAGAAATGCTTAGCATGTTGAGACTTGTTCCTAGTAGAAGAAGCGGAAAATTCAGGAATGATTAATGAAATGCAAAGTGACAGGAAAAAGATGGATTGAATCAATCCTGGTACTTCATCTTCGACTTCTGGAAGCCGGGCATGTCGAAGGAGCCAGAGAAGTTCTCAACATCAGCCTTGAGTTGCTCAATGTCTTTGTTATTCACCAGACCCTTGTTGAAGTCCTTGAGGAGCTTTCCATACTCCTTCTGGATGCTAAGTGTTATTGTGACTGCACGGTGTAGGAACTCTCCAATCTGCTCAAAGTCCTTCTCCACTAGCCCTCTTGAGGTCATTGCTGGAGCACCTATTCTTACTCCTCCAGGAGCCAACGCACTGCTGTCACCGAAAACCGCATTCTTGTTCACTGTGATATTCGCCAGATCACATAGTTTCTCAACCTTGTTACCTGCATTATCCATTATTATTATTATTTCAAACATACCAACTAACTATAATAATATGCTGCAATGCAATGCAATGCAATTCACATACCAGTCAAACCAAGAGGACGTAGATCCCACAACACAAGGTGGTTCTCAGTTCCATCAGTAACAAGTTTGTAGCCCTTGCTCATCAGAAAGTTGCCGATCGCAACAGCATTAGCCTTCACCTGCTTAGCATACGCCTTGAAGGCAGGGGTATTTGCCTGCTTCAGAGCAACTGCAAGAGCACCAATCTGGTGATTGTGAGGCCCACCCTGAAGTGATGGGAAAACCGCAAAGTTTATCTTGTCCTCAAACTCATAAACTGCACCCTCCGCCTGACCCTTCTTTGGTGGCTTGGGTCCCTTCCTGTAGAATATCATTCCTGCCCTAGGACCCCTCAAGCTCTTGTGGGTTGTCGTGGTCACAATGTCACAGAACTCAAATGGGTTTGCTGCTTCCTGCAACCAAACCATCATCCCCACAGTTTAAACTACCCAACCCAATGACAACATCCAACCAAGACCAACGAGTTTTACTTTATAAGACAATAATCCGTCAATACTTCAAAATTTAATTGCTATCCGAAAGTAAAGTCCCCATTATAGATTAAAATATCTTGTACACTCTCCATCTTTAGATGTTCTTCCTATCCCCCATTCATTATGTCTCCTCAATGTCCTCATCCCTTCCCACCATCCATCTTCAAATAATTAACCTCTTATTCAGTTAAGTTATAAGCTTAGAGCAAAAATAGTGTTTAAGAAACATCCCTACAGACTTTATCCACAACAACAACAATTTTTGAAATCATCCAACAAAAAGAGTCATTCCAAACTTCTCAACCATCCAAAGTATTATTATTTGGATCCAGATCTGTCTTGATTTCTTGAATTCAGAAAGATGTTTGTTAAAAGATCCAACTTTGTCTAAGTCAGTTTAAAATAAGCATTGGAGTCAGACATCATCAATCATATTTCAACAACACATACCAGATTCGAATTTCAAATATTTCCATCCGGTCAAAAAGATCAAGTATTAACTAGAATGCAGATCCAACCGATTAAGAAAGAGCATCAGCAGATATCAAGTTTTGTGTACAAAAACATGAGTAAGGGGGACTATAATACCTGTGCAGCAACAAGGCCACTGATGTGAGCCATGTCACAGAGCAAGAGAGCACCACACTTGTCCGCCACACTCCTGAACTTGGCATAATCCCAATCCCTAGGGTAAGCACTGCCACCGCAAATGATCAACTTTGGCCTGAAGTCCAGAGCCTTCTCCTCCAACTTTTCGTAATCGAGGTACCCAGTGGTTGAGTTCACCTTGTACGGCAAGCTCTCGAAGTAAATCGAGGTGGCGGAAATCTTCTTGCCACCAGATGTGTAGTATCCGTGGGTCAAGTGACCACCTGATGGAAGATCCAGACCCATAATCCTATCATGCGGATTCAACACAGCCGTGTAGGCAGCAAAGTTGGCCGGAGATCCAGAGTAGGGCTGCACATTGACCCCCCATTTTGTGGCGTCCAAGTGAAAGGCCTGTTCAGATGGATTCAAGAAATGTGAAGTTAAATCATCCGATTTGGAAACGTTTGATGCTTTGATAAACGCAGCTTTGCATGAACAGTTTACGTAAAAAAAATTAGATATAGTAACTACCATTACACAAATCTAGCACCTACCGATCTGCCACATGAGATTGAAATAACGATAGCATGCTAAAGGTTCCATGAATTGATCAGTGCCTTCACAAATCGGAAGTGCAAAAGCATAGATCTAGTAAATGAATGAGATTGATGTATCCATCCACTGAAAGTAATTATAAGAAAAAAAAATATGAAGAAATGGATCCAATGGAAAAAGGTGGGGGTGGAGCAGTGGATGTACCTGGAGGGCACGAGATTGACAGAGGTTCTCGATCTGGTCGATGTACTCGTTGCCACCGTAGTAGCGGTTTCCTGGAATACCCTCAGAATACTTGTTGGTGAGGGCGCTGCCGAGGGCCTCGATGACGGCGAAGGAAGTGAAATTCTCGGAGGCGATGAGCTCGATTCCCCGACTCTGCCTCCGCTTCTCCTTCTCAATGAGATCGTGGATCTCAGGGTCAACCACCTCGAGGGAGGTGTTACCCCATACGGAAACTGGATCCATGGCGTCACTGGAACACGGAAATGGAGATGGAAGAAGGAGTTTGGTGAGGGAGATGATGAACAGAGTGAGCGAGGGTGGTCTGTGTGATCTGGTAGTGGTGGAGATCTGTGGCTTAAATGGTTTGGCTGCTCATGTCAAAGTACTATTATGTCCCTGACGCTTTCTATATTTTTAATTAATGAAATGATGATGATCGTGTTGGTGAGGGCTGTTTGAATAATCTGAATTCCTTTTATTTTATTTTAAACAAAAACCAATTCCGGAGGCAGTTGCCGAGTTGGCAGGGGGTTGGTGAAAGTTTTTTTTTTTTGTTATTACAGAATGACTTTTTAAGTAAATTAATTAATAAATAATTATAATATTTTTAACCAAATTATATATAGTTATAAGAATATTTAATAAAATCACATTCATCTCTCTTGAGTTGAGCAAAATTTATTAAAAGTAAGCCGAATAAAATTTAATTGAAATTTAATCTCAAGAATATATATATTAATGTGTTTATACTTTACATGATTCAATTGAATTTTAAGATTCGAATTTAATTTACCATACTCTTTATTTAGTTCGAAAGTAATTTTTTATTTTGGTCAATGTGGGTAATGAGTATAAATTGTGATACGTCTTAGACTAAAATGGAAATTTTGAGATATGGAAGTAACAGTATTTCCAAGAATGTTCATGCAATGTTTCCTATTTATTTGGAATGTTTCAGCTAATTTCGTTGACCTTGTTAAATCTACGGAGATGATAAAACATGGGATTCATATGGGTAAGATGGAAAATACCACCGAAAAGGGAAGCCATGAAAACTCGTGAGATACCATTGTCATTGCGCTCAACCCGTTACAATACCCACAGTTTGCGACGCATGCATCCCAACTAATAGCTCCAGTATCTCAAGTCTACAACCCTCAAAAGTCAAACACGACCAGAAAAAGCAACCCGGACACAAAAAGGCTTCGAGAGCCTAGAAAGTTCACACATTTACCAGTATCGGCAGCAGAATTGTACGGATAAGGAGTTGCTCAGGGACTCATTCCTGAGAATTTGAAATTGGATTCCAAAATACCTAGGAATGAACCAAATTCAAATTTTAATTTTTACACGGGGGGCGGTGAGTTACTCGACAGAAAACTGCATACGTTCGAGACATAAAAATTAGGACCTCATTGACCATAAGTTTATAATTCTCAATACGGTTCTGCTAGACATCGACAAAACAAACCCATACCGAATATGTCCATTATTATGGTTTATCTCGAAGAAACCCGTCATGATACTACATTGTTCTCTCGACATTGAGTAAAGTTTGAAAACATGATGTACTCCATGCTCGACAGCTCGACGGGTCATGACCTCACATATGAAAGAGTTATATTGTCATGACCTATTTAATATAAATTAATCCATTTATTCAAGTTCTTTATATTATTACCCCACATTGATTATGTTTTTTTTTCTTACTAACACTGTGAACAAATGTATAATTCAGTCTTGTCTGAGATGAAATTCCTAATGAATTGCACAGACGGTGAGCCACTGACCACTGAGGTCATCAAAATAATCAACAGAGAATTCATATGGTTCAATATTTGTATTTAGTCTTATATTTTCAACTTAATTTCTTATGTGTAAATTTGCATTTATTTTCGCCTCATATTTTGGTGAAATTTTCTAAACATATTTATAATGAAACTTTTAATTATTAAGATGCAAAGTCTCTATCATGTCAATGAAAATTGAAAGTGAATGTGAATGAGGTTGATCGAAAAAGAAAAAAAAAGATGATGTCACATGAAAAATTGTAACGTATGATATAGTTGGACCAATATTATTGCGTAAAAAATAGTTTTGTTTACTTGTTAACATTGTAGTCGAATGGTTAATATTTGTATATAATCCTATTACTTTTAGCATATTCTCTTATGAGTTTATTTTATTTAGTTTTTATCTACATCTCATATTTTAGTGTACTTGTCTAAATAAATTTGTTAGGGGTGCAATGACAACTTTATATTATTATTATTATGATGCAAATATTTTTTTTACCAAAATAGCCATTTTTATTTTTGTATTCCAATATATATATTTTTTTAATACCAAAATAGCCACTGAATCTCTTTGAAAGAGAGGCGAGACCACCGAAACCCGTTAAAAGATCGGCGAGCGCCGGTTTTTATTTTATTTTTGTTAGATTTTAATGTAAATGTTTATGTAATTTTATAAAAAAAAATTCTAAAATTGTATTGATTTTAGTGTACAGTTTGGCGGAGATAAATCTAGAGGGTTGTTAAATAGTTTTACCCTCTAGGGTTAATCCCGTCAAACTGTACATCCAAATCACTAGTGTTTTAGAAAAAAAAATCATAAAATTACACAAACTCTTTAGATTAAACCCTAAAAAAAACCCTAAATGAAAAAAAAAACGAGATAGAGGTTTGAAATAATTTTAGATTGTTTACGTATTAAAATGCTAAGTTATAACATATGATTTAATTTAAGTAAAACAAATTAATTTTAACTAGCCACTAGCCCCGCGCACTTCGCGGGAGAAAACTTCTGAATAAAATAAAAAATTAAGTTATTTGAAAATTTTAACATATTTTTTATAGAAAATTAATTAATAGTTGTTTATTAATTTAATTAAAATATTTAATAATAATTATTATTTAAAATATTTAATAGTAGTTAGTATTATATATCATTTTGTATAAATCTATAACTAATATAATATAAAACTTGCAATCTTAACACTGACTCATTTTTGTTTTTTTTTAATATTCTTTTGGTCTTGTTTAAATTGGTTAATGTTGGATATCTACCCAATTCGGGTTCGTATTTACATTTAGGACTCCGCAAACACGTCGAAAACCACAAACGGATCCGAAAAATAAACACCCGAGGAACAAAAAGGTTCGGACGCACGTATGAGTCCGGACCGGAACTTCCGGATTGCCGGTCCGGACCACGCCGGATGTCGAATCCGACGTGGTCCGGACCGTTAACGGGTACCGCGCGCATCCCTTTTTTATCGTCCGAACACTAAGTAAAAGAGTTCTCCTAGGCCAAATATAAACAAACCAGACGACGGTTCTTACTTTCCTTTAAACCGGCGTCTAACCGCACAAAAACCGGGTTCTGTTCTAAGGTTGCCTATAAATATGAGACCTTGGCCACCCATTTTGGGACATTCTCTCATTCATTCTCAAGAGATTTGGCCTAGAAGCTCTGACCTCTCTCTAGGATTTTCTCTCTCTAGACTCTCATTTAGGCATCGGAGAGGGCTCAACCAGCACCACCCCCCGCTCTCCGTGCTGGTTATTGTCCCGTGTGCAGGTGATATCGCGCGAATGAGATAAGCTTACCTTACCGACAAGCTTGCCCAACCGTTAACCATCGACCGTCAACTGTCAACCGGCAGCCGTCAACCGTGCACAGCCGACAACCGTCAACCGCGCACCGGTCAACGGCCCCTTGCCGTCATCAAATAATCCACTTCCGACACCTGACGTGTCCCCATACCCGAAGTGCCGAAGAGTCCAACTACCGGTTGGATTTGGACGCAACACTTGGCACCGTCTGCGAGATTCGAACAAGAAGCAATCGCTCCCAACGATAGCTAGATGGCAAACGTACACGTCATTCATGGAGGCTTTGGCACCGGAGGCGAGACGTCATACGAGCAAGAAGTGTACGCTGCACAGACAACGCGCAAGACCCAAGATGCCGTCAAGAAAGATGTCATCATGCAAGATCCCGTCATGAAAGATGCCGTCATGAAATATGTCGTCAAGAAAGATGCCGTCAAGAAAGATGTCGTTATAGAAGATGCCGACATAGAAGATGTCATTGGCTTCTCGTCAAAAGACAAATAGCACATTGTGTACCCACACAACGACGCCTTGGTCATAACCACGCAGAAGCCGAAGAGAAGTCAGCCTGGACCCTCCCACATTCCTGTTGCCACATCCACTGTTTCTTCCATGCCAACAAGAAGTGCGCCCTTCGCACAACATGGCCCAGGAGTCCACAATGCAGCGCACGTTACACCTCTGCCGGGATTCAAGCCTAGGGAGCACATCAATAAAGAGTTCCCTTACGGATGCCAGCTGAAGGAGTTCAGCAAAAAGAAGAAGGTGCAAATCCACCACCAACAGTCACTCCCTTCATGATGGCTGCACTTGAAGAATTGTTGGCATTCAGAGAAATTCTAAGGAGCCAAGGATATGAGAAGCTTGAAGAGCTGGCATCAAGAGTAAGAGACTTCACCGAACTGGAGAGGTGTAGGGAGCAAAACAAGGCTAAGACGAATGTTTCTCGGAAAAAGGGCAACAGCAGGCCAGCAAGACCACTGCAGGATAGTCAACAAAACAGGCAGCGACAACCACAACGAAAGAGGTCATTCCAACCAGACATCCAAAAGCTCAAAGAGACCAATCTCGCCAAATGCATTTCATTGAACGCATCGCTGTCTTCAATTTTGAAAGAAATGAAGGAAACCAAATTGTGGAAAAAGCCTCCTAATTTCCGCAAAGGTCCGCTGGGAAAAGATGAAAGCAAGTAGTGTGAAAAACACGAAGTGTATGGCCATGAGACGGATAGCTGTGTTAGATTAAGGTTCCATGTAAACAACTTAATCTTGAAAGGAGAAATGAAGAAATATGTTGACCAAGACAATAAGCGTCAAAAGAAGACTCAGGCGGAGTCGTCGGGAAAATGCAAAGGAAAAAAAAAGGTGAATGATAATCCACCTCCCGCCAAGCGTGGGAAAATCAGCGTCATTCATGAAATCACAGCCGCTGGAAGACACATATCAAATGTAAGAGACGTCAGCATTGACACTTGCAAGAAGGGGAAAATGAATGCTAAGTCCGATGATGAAGAAAGGAATGAATGAGTTTCAACACTCGCACGTCTACAGGAAAGAGCTCGCTTCCCGGCAGGACACGATGTCTGGGATATCAAGCAAGGACAAAATGAGCCCATAATGAGTTATTTCAGAAGGTTCGCCTACAACGGTGCGTCGGCTAGAGCAACAAAGGGAGATGTGATAAACACATTCTTTATAAACATGAATGCCTCATCTTTCCTCCTTTTTGGAAGAATCCATGGGTGGCGAACAACTGTTACAATGACAGACCTGAAGGACAAGCTAGAGATGGCAATCTCATCTGAAGACGACCTGGGATGGGGTACACCTCTCAGTCCAAATTGGGATGCTCAAAGTACAACAGAATCAGGAGGGACAAGCGCCAACTATGACGACTTCTTCACTCCTTTGAACTCGGAGGTGGAAGAAATATATGTCAAACTCCTGGAAAACAAGCTTCACAGTTCACTTGAGCCAATGACTGCCTTCCTTGGCAAGAACATTGAAGAATGGTGCAAGCACCATAAAACTTGGGGGCATAGCACCAACAGCTGCCTGTCCCTAAGGGTGGAGATTAAAGAGCTCATTACGCTAGGCGCTCTGAGGAACTATGTGGCACGTGGCGGAACCAACTTGCCGTCAAGTCAGCCATGAAGACGGCAAACATATCATCCATCCCTTTATCTTCATTTTTGCATATCTACTTCAAGTCTTCTTAGATTAAATACAACTAGCACTCTAAGTGTAGTTTAAGACTATTAGCCTTACTACATTTCGGAAGGAGCGATAGTTGACGCCTTCCTGCAACCCATTGTACATACTCCAAGTATCTAATGAAGTTAATCTACTTTCGTAGGTACATTACTATATCATGCACACTACATTGGAATTATGCGAACTACGCGCATATTGCTCACATCAACAACACAAGCCATCACGCTACGTGCAAACAATCAACTTATATTCAGCAATATATGGGCATTGTCAGCTACAAAGAACATATAAACATTCTCTACCCATAACAGCGGCTACGCCAAAAGCATCATCGACAATACAAGATATCGCGCCGAGTACAACAAACAGCTTATATCATACAACGCCGACACGTCTATTATCAACACCAAAAAGGAACTTATATATGTTCTCCATCCATATCGGCGTCTACTTCAAACAAGTGTCAACAATGCACAATGTCTTGGAAAAAACCAAGTTTACTCTCAAAATGGCATGCTGCGAAATCCTCTTGTTAGAGGAAAATCCTCATGTTCATAGTCATTCCCTGAATACAAAACAGGATGCGGCACACAGGTGGGACTGATCACCCCATCGTGGTGGAAGTCCTCTTGATAGACGAAAACTCCACAAATTGACAAAGTATGAACAACCAATCACGGAATCATACTTCATGAAGACTTATTCCTTAAGTGGGCAGCTTCATGTACTCTAAAAGTATGTATACTCACTCAAGGGTGCATACTCCGTGAAGACGTATTCCTTGTTAGGATAACTGCACGCTAGCAGGAGCGGACCAAACACATCAAATAAAACACATCAAATTCAGCAAGTAGTGTCTTGCCACAACGTCGCTTTGGAGCGGACCAAGAGACGGTAAAAACTGTAAGTCGCTTCAACGTGTTCTTGTGCAACCCTTCTGGACTAACCATGGAGAGGTGCAGTAGCATCGCAAGGCAAGTACTGGAATAGCCACGGAAAACCTTGCAACAATGTCACGCGGGATGTGCCCAAATTGACGGATGGAAAAACGCATAGCATAGAGCAGACAGCGTCTTGCAACAACGTCGCCTTGAAATGGTTCAAGAGACGGTAAAAACTACAAGGCGTGATCATACGACCTTTGTCCCGCCCCTTGGATTAACTAGTTGAGGCGTAGTAGCATCACATGGTAAGTACTGGGTTAGCCACAGTAAACCTTGTAACAACGTCACGCGGGATGTGCCCAAATTGACGGATGGAAAAATGCACCAAATACAACAAGTAGCGTCTTGTCACAACGTCACCTTATAATGGAACTAAGAGACGGTATAAACTAATGTCTTGCCTCGTCAAGACGACTCTCCTACATGTCAAGAGCCAGTGCCGAGTGCCAAGTGCCAAGTTCCCACACCGAGTACATTACTACTTACAACGCTACAAGTACCTAGTGTACGCATCTTGCCATGCCTTGGAATCTAACCAAGAGGGGCGCTCATAACACTCAACAATACGCGACATACAGTCGCAACTATGGACATCATGTTCATTATCTAAGGATAACTATCCTATCATCAAAAGTCCAATACACACAGGCAACAAAGATAACGCAATGTATGAAATACTACTAACGAGTTATCAAACATATAAAAGGTTCAGGGAAGAACACCCGGCGTAACCTCAACCCCGACATGATGTACAAAGCTTGGTAAAGCACAATCAACTTCATACAGGATGCAAGTGAAATATTCCACTCAACATCTACATGCGCAGCCATGCGGAATGCAATGTACAATCATGCCTTAAGTGCGCGAAGGGTGCCATTCAATCAATGGCAGACCTAGCAAAATACCAAGTTAACAAAAAGAGGACACGGGGGCAAGAATGTACACACCCTCCATAAATCATACATCAAGATGCCAACGCTTGTATAGATGTCATCACGGCGTAATTGCACACCTCGCTATCATCAGCAACCTTCGTACGAAGGATAGTCACCGTGGAATCAAGAATAATGACTTGAGCCTATCAAACAAAGACAACAGTCTCCAATACAACAACCTAAGAGCCTAAGCAACATATACTTAGAGTGAAGAACAAGACGCACGGGGGAAAAACGGACTAGCATACACGCACACCTTCAGCATGCGCGCAATCCCTTAACACGTCCGTAACCCCTTAGCACGCACATGACACCTCAGAAATATTACCATCAAACAAGAAAGAAAGAGGGATAGATGCAAAATGGAAGATCATCAATATAAGCAGTATGCTCGCTTCAAGCGATTCCTCCGCCAAGATCCGGTCCTTCGACACGGGGGCAGATGGGCAAGTCCGCTGGCAGTAAACTAAGATCACTCGGAGTTGCTCGAAGGAGGAATCTCGGAGTCGGATCGCTTTATTCTGGATCAAGTGAAAGCATCGCTAGCGACGGCGACGGTAAGTCGACCTCGATCCTGACTTGGACTCAGAAAGACACGTTGTTCACAAACTAAGTATGAAGAAGTCAAGCGCAACGCGTGTGTCGACGCGTTGGGAAGCGGAGATGACACCTCCTGTTCAAAAACTAAAGATAGTGGCAGCAAAAAGGATATAGTACGCTCATGCTTCGACACGTCGAAAAGAGGTGTAACAATTCATTTTCAAAGTTCTAAGTATAACTGCCATGATCGTGAGAACGTATGCGCGAGTGTCGACATACCCACGTGTGATTTACTACTTTAGGAGCAAGCAGCTATCATGTCTACACGTCTCTAAGAGGCTATTATGTTCGCAAAACCAGCTAAGTCTGGATGTGTACTCTGGAAGACACGTTTTGACAACTCAGTCTACAAGGATAAACAACAACTCGATCAACACATGTATACTCAATTTCTACAACAATCATGATTATGATATCGAAGAGGACGCATGCATAGTCGACATATGACGAAGTGTCAACAATCAAGAAATGTTTTCTAAGTATTTCACCATGATAGAAACTTCGACGAAGGAATCAATACAGACCAAAATCACTTCAACCTTGCAACCTGAAAATACAACCGACAGTCGAGTCAACGTTCGTTAATTTACAAACGACAAATGACAAAAACTTTACTCATGACAATCACCATGACGACATACACCCTATGTTTACATCAAGCCTATGGATACAGCGTACATAGCAATGGATAGAGAAAAGATTCTAAGTGTGGGGGCAAGTGCGCACATACTAGCGCGTACAACTGTCGACATACAACGAGATGTCGACTATCATGAATATTTTCTAAGTGTTCAAACCATAGCAGTTGTGAGCATACAACGAGATGCCGGTTGTCAGGAATATTTTCTAAGTGTTCCACTATGTCAGCAACCAACAACCATCAACGCGCGTCAAGTTGACGGCAATCAATAACCATCAACGCGCGACAAATTGATGGAAATCAACAACCGTCAACGCGTGACAAGTTGATGGAAATTAGCAACCGTCAACGCGCGACAAGTTGATGGCAATCAACAACCGTCAACGAGCGACAAGTTGATGGCAATCAACAACCGTCAACATACAACAAGTTGATGGCAATCAACAGCTGTCGACATCCAACAAGATGTCAACTATCAAGGAATATATTCTAGTTATTCTCCTATGTTGGCAGTCAACAACAGTCAACAAGGATCAAATAGCGACAATCGTGGTAACAAGAATTAAATATCTCAAAAATATTTGCTAAGTGTTTTATCATGATTGCAGACAGCATATGAGCTCAATGTACAAGAATCAATATAACGACAGACAACTATGTCCGGACACCGGCTAACAATCAACATTGAGCATGCCAAAACATCACTCAAGCCATAGTGCAATGTGTTGACAACAATCACAATGCATAAGGGAAGTTTAACAACTTATCTCTATTTTTCGAAAAATTACAACACTTAGCCAAAATTTTGGCCGATTTGTGGAACTAACCTCTTGTAGGAATTTTATCAAACACCTTGTAGGCATACTAGAGTAAGAGAGAATCAAGATCCAATTGAGCCTAAATAAGGTTGCGAATTTTTTAGCCATACCCGGAATTGGACTCACCACCACGAGACGACGCCGGAAAGCTGCCCGCCGCCGTTAAAGTCGCCCGCCACCGTCACGCGCCGCCGCGCCATGGCCTCCTCCGCCTGCCGGAAATCTCGCCGGTGGTGATTGTTTGATGGCTGCCCGGAAATTGCTTGGTCTTCAAATATTTGGCCTAAAAATTTGTCACTCCCAAGTTTTCTTCTTCTTCAAGTAAGGAGAGAACACTAAAAGCTACTAATGGTGGAGGATTAACTAATTGATATTCTCTCTCCTATATCTATCCATCATTATCTATGGGTACATCCTAAAACTTTAATTATTTCTTACTAAGTCCTCAAATAGCATGTTTACATGTTGTCATCTCCTTATTTCAACACTTAGAATTTTCTAAGTATGCTATGACTATATGCTATGCACACATGATTTAGTGCACACATGACATAATATACGCATGACTTTACACACGTTATATCATTTTAAGTGCATGATTCATATCTTTTATTATTATCACATGATTATTTGCATGATTTAATTATCAATCGTCTATTCGCATCTTTCACAATCATGCTGACATCACGTTCATGTTGACATCATATGTCATGTTAGCATGTTTCCATGAGGATTATCGCATAAGTTCATAAACATGTGCGCACTGTTTATTGTTCACTATTATATGTATATTGCTGGTTGCGCTAATCATGTCAACAGTTCACATACCTCTCGAAAAAAATTAAAGTGGAGCGAAATCGAAGTCGTCGCACTCAATTGTCAAACAAACCACCCTCGAGGTCAGCTTCGAACCTAAATTGGGCTCATATCATAGCTTAAAATAGATTCAAGTATGTTCTGAACCGTTACTTGACTCGGGGGGCAAGTGTTTGATATATGTCCAATTCGGGTTCGTATTTACATTCAGGACTCCGCAAACACGTCGAAAACCACAAACGGATCCGAAAAACAAACACCCGAGGAACAAAACGGTCCGGACGCACGTATGCGTCCGGACCGGAACCTCCGGATTGCCCTAAGGCAAACCGGAGGTCCGAATTGCCCTAAGGCAAACCGGAGGTCCGGATTGCCCTAGGCAATCCGGCGGACCGGACCACGCCGGATGTCGAATCCGATGTGGTCAGGACCGTTAACGGGTACCGCGCGCATCCTTTTTTTATCGTCCGAACACTGAGTAAAAGAGTTCTCCTAGACCAAACTTAAACAAACCAGACGACGGTTCTTACTTTCCTTTAAACCGGCGTCGAACCGCACAAAAACCGGGTTCGGTTATAAGATTGCCTATAAATAGGAGACATTGGCCACCCATTTTGGGACATTCTCTCATTCATTCTCAAGAGATTTGGCCTAGAAGCTCTGACCTCTCTCTAGGATTTTCTCTCTCTAGACTCTCATTTAGGCATCAGAGAGGGCTCAACCAGCACCACCCCCCGCTCTCCGTGCTGGTTATTGTCCCGTGTGCAGGTGATATCGCGCGAAGGATATAAGCTTACCTTACCGACAAGCTTGCCCAACCTCAACCATCAATCGTCAACCGTCAACCGGCAGCCGTTAACCGTGCACAGCCGACAACCGTCAACCGCGCACCGGTCAACGGCCCCTTGTCGTCATAAAAAAATCCACTTCCGACACCCGACGTGTCCCCACTACTCGGTTGGATTTGGACGCAACAGTTAATATACATCTATTAATTATTAGCCACTGGCAGCTCAAGCCTTTCATTGAGAATATTCACCACTTAGCTGTGCAAATCCCGGAAGTCCATTGGAAAGCCATATCTAGAAATTCAAACAAATGTGCAAACTGGAACGCGATACAGTCCAGAAAGAGGTCGTGTATTGATAATTGAGTTATACAACCCCCGCCCTCTCTTTTATTTATGGTTAATTAGGATTTGGATTTTATCCCGCCATGATGTAATAGACTTTTATCATCAATGAATGAATTTTCGGCCAAAAAAATAATAATAAATAAATAAATTATTATATTAATTTAATTAATAATTTATGATCTTAAATTCACGATTATATAGGATATAATATACATATACCTATTAACTAAGTTAGAATTACATAATGAAATTATCTAAAATCATTATTATTTAAGATATATTATTGAATAATATATTATATAATTGTTTGGATGATATTCATAGTTGTTTACTATTTATTTGTAAAAAATTGATGCATCTTTATTTGTTAGAACCTATAAGTTTTAAAGGAGTTGTTTTTCTACAAACCTCACCATAAAAAAACGTATATTTTTATTTTTATCATGAATTACGTGTCTTTCTGCTAATGCTCAAACAAATAAGAAAATTATAATAATTGAATTGAACGATCTCTTTAATAGGTATATACCTAATTTTCTCCTGAAGTTTTTGTTGGATTCTAGGGGAGAATTAAAATGGATCAAAACTTAGGCACATGTTAGGTAACTAATTACGCAGCTGAAAGGGTGCACATACTTATTACGCGGTCTGTAGCCCAATATGTCAACGAGAGTTCACAGACTGCTGGACGGTGTCCAACTAGAACTCTTGTTAAGGAGAAATCTACATGCTATGGCTCTACACCAAATCCTCTTCAATCTGGTGGATGGATCTCTGGGGTGAATTATTTGATGTAATTTGGCACCTACTTTATGGTGGTATAGGTTCGGCCGAACACTATAGTAAAAGGGAGAGGGGATTTCTTTTCTGACAACTATAAGGGAGAGAGTGACCAACCCCAAGAAATCCTTAACACCTCTTATTTATAAGAGGAGGTGACCAAAAACCTAGGTGTGTTACTGTTAGATTACGGGGAGTAATCACTACGAAAACTAAAACCATGGTACATGCTAGTAATCAGAATTATGCAGCGGAAGATTCGCACATACCTCAACAGTAGCCCTATTAGCATATGGTGACGTGGCGCCGTAATAGGAGCCCGTTAATTAAGGGAATTACCTAAGTTATTTAGGTAATTGTCAATCCTGGCTAATTGGGCCAAATCCAATTAGTAATTGACAAGGGAGGCCCAAAATGGGCCTCCCCCCTTATTATGCATGGTTCGGCCGAAACCCTAGTACCACATTGGTTGGAGTTGCCTTTTGGCAACTCCACCCAATACTATATATAGGGGTGACTCCTAAGGGTTTAAACACACAATTAAGAACAATGATCACCATTGAGAAACTTGTCACCCTGGTCTAATATTTAAGCACCATCAACATCAAGTCCGAGGTTCCATCTCTGTTGAAGAATAGATCAGAGGTCTTGTTGTGGAGCTGCATCGCGTGGGACTTCTTCTAACGAAGAACTTGCACGTGGTTCCGACCGGAGGATCAGAACTCCCTCCACATCGTTCTTGGGTAGGAAAGCTAAAAGGTATGTGTACTAATTCCGCTGCGTAGATTAGATTTCTTGCTAGTACACGTTTAGCATTCCGAAGAATTACGCCCCCGTAATCCAACAGAGGTATCAGAGCGAGTGTTAGGAGTTCTTAAATTTTTGATAAATTGATGTTCTTGATGTCATGAAAAATCCGAAATTTTCAAGTATATGATCACCATGAAGAAATCCGAAATTTTTAGTTAAATTTCATGTGTTTGATCTTTAAAAACTAAAAAATTTCAAATTTACATGTTTTTCAAGATCAAAACCGAATTTTTCATGATCAAATTCAAGTTTGATGTTCATAATCTTCAAGAATTCCATGAGTTTTATCAAGAACACAATTTGGATTCTTGATCAAGGTAGTATTTGATCTTAAAATTTGACAACCTTTTCCAATTTCATGTTTGTTGGCAGAAACCCTAGGGGCAATTTGGGTAAAAATTTTAATTTTTCTTAACCCCTAAATAATTAAAAATTTCGGCCACCCTATTAGAGATATAGGTTGCCATTTTTAAATTTTAATTAGTAGGTAACTATATCTAGAAGTTGGAAAATAATGATAGGTTCTAATATAATATTGTAAAGGATATTAACTATCAATATATGTGGATTAAAATAGGGATAATATATATATTGATAGATTTAGTTACTATTAAACAATTAAGAAGATATATTGTCTACATATTTTAATCCCTAAAAGATATATTTGACAATAATATATATATATATATATATATATATGGTTTGGCCGAATTATATATATATATATATATTATATTGTTAATTGATTTACATCTTAGTGATAAAATCTTGACTATATATATATATATATATTTGCCGAATTATATATATATATATATATATATATATATATATATATATATATATATATATATATATATATATTAGCAATATTGGACATTATTTTAAATAATTAATATTTTTTTGTGGCTAAGTTAAGTTTTTAGTGGACTTTAAAACCCTACTTAGCCCACAAGACATATTTCGGCCGAACCCTAGGGTTTATGGGCCGGTCCAATTGCTAAACCGGAACGGATAAAACCAATTCGGGTTTTCTTAATCGGGTCGACCTAGTCGTTTCGGGTCGGACCATAGTAACTAAATTGAACCTAACCTAACCGGAATGATAAACCGAACCAATATCTTATTTTATTGAACTGTTTCGGACCAAACCGGAATTTTTAAAATCAGACCGAGTTGAACCGAATTTAAAAATTTGGACCGAACCACTCTAAAATTTTCGGAAATTTTAAATTGTTCAATAAAATAGGATGTCAAGTTTTAAATCCAAAATATTTTCGAACTTTAAAATTAGCCTAAACAGTGCTCTTAGGGTTTGTGTTTTAATACACAGTTTCAAACAAAACCCTAATGTCTGGTTTCGATTATGGGGATGGATCTCGGACATGCATGTTTTTGGAACTGGATTAAATTAGTGGGCTGATTTGCAATTGTTTACTTTCTGCATCATATATTTTGATATAATTAGAACTGTTGTCTTGACTTAGTCAAGCTAGCTGGATATTATATTGCGAGCATTGAGCTCTGGGATTTAAATATATGGTTTGCGCAATAGGATAGACATGCTATGCTGATTGAAAGTGCCTAGAATCCATGTTTAGAAATTCACATGATTGATTGTAAGCATGAATTGCAAAACAACCCCTAATATTTTCAAAGCGTTTTATAAAACCGAAAATTCCAGTCGCCAATTATGCATGATGTGTGCGGATATTGCATGTTTTGACGCGTATGCTAGGATGTTCATGATAGAACGCATGTGATAATTTACTTTACGTAGAATTATATATGCTAGGAACATTAGACGCATGACACGTAAGCATGTTGTGTTCGATATTTATGGCATGGTATGATGATTTGCTAGATGTAGTATAATTATAAATATGCATGCGTAAATTATCGGATAATTTTACAAAATCATAAGGGCCTTGGGAAAGCCAAGATCGGGTATGCTTATTTGAAAATTCCCGTTCCGGTAATTTGCAATAGAATAACCGTTTTCAAAAGACTGATCTATTAGATTGAAAACGACAATAGTGTGAATTCTTTCACGACACCCCCTTCCTCGGTTTACTGAAGGTTGGTTTGGCTTAGTGACTGAAGAATCACTATTCGTCGTATTCCATCATAATAGATAATCCGATGTATGCAATTATGTCAAAATGTTGTTATCTTCCCAACCTAGTGTTGTTATCGATGAATAGATGGCATTATCATGTGAATCTGAGCTATTAGTTGAGACGAATTATGACTCGTGGAGCAAACACGTCATTACGATTTTGGAAGCACAAGGTCTGTGTGACCACATACAAATAAACATGAATTACCCGAATGTCGGACTCACCAAAGATATGGCATTTGCCCACTTTAAGTGGGAGCAAGATGACAAGAAAGCAAAGGAGCTGATACTGTCGGAAAAGTCAGAAGATTTTTATGTCCGTTATAAGGATGATCCGACAACAAAGGACATCTGGGATGCCCTCTTTCTGAAATATGGAAGTGGCATGGTAGTTAAACTGCACCCACTTATACCAACATTAGAAACCTGTCTGAACAACAACAGTAAGAGTATACTTGAAAAAGTATACGACCTCCTTCGCCTATTCAAGCCATTGGAAGATGACAGTCAGATGGTTGAATGGGATAAAATTCAGGCCATAATAGGGATCCTCCCGAAGTCTTGGAGAGCAACCAAGGCCATATTGACTGTCAGCAGTTCCGTACTTGATATTACATCTGTCCTAAAAATAGTCGAGATGGAACAGGCTCGATTAAAATCGGTAACGAAGAACCGAAATCCACAGGGCAAGCTGGCCGCAAGAAAAGGAAATTCAGGAACAAAGGAAAGAAACAACAGGCAGTCGACGGTAAAATGTTGACTTCACCTAAACAAGGCAGACCCAGATTAAAATCTGAGATAGTTTGCGGGAACTCCAGCCACCGAATAAGCGATGGTGCAGGTTCCAGCAAATCGCATCCTGAGAAGGTATGCGAATTTGGTTATGTAGAGGAAGCTTTAGTTTCCTCAACTGTCATGTTAACTGAGTCAAACCTGTCTTGGATTCTTGATTCAGGTGCAACGGACCACATAGCCAACAATCGAGAACTATTTGCCAAGTTTAGACGATTGCCGAAGGATTCTAAAAGGATATACGTTGGCGACAACTCACAAGTTGAAGTCATAGGGGTAGGGACTTGCAAATTGCCGATGGGCAATGGCAAATTCTTACTTCTAGATAATGTCCTTTTCGCTCCTAGAATCCGTAGGAACGTTGTTTCTGTTTCTGCTCTTATGGATAAAAACTTTATTTTGTCATCTGAGAGATCCTTTGTTCGTATAAATAAAGGGGATACTTTATTTGGATATGCCTTTTCTTATAATGGTTTGTTTATCATGGATCTACATGGCAGTGTAAATTCAAATCGTTTGTATGCAATGTCTTCCAAAGAAGCAAAAACTGACGCAACCGGATGGCATTCGCGACTTGGACATATAGGCTATGAAAGAGTTCAGTCGTTGGCTCGACGAGGGCTTCTGCCCGGAACAAACAGTGTGGTCAAACCAATGTTTTCAAATGCGAAAGGCGACATGAGGCGACGAGGCCAAATATCGCCTCAAGTTTGAGGCAAAAACGAGGCGCTCGCCTCATTGAAAAAGGCGACCTACTTAAGGCACTTTTATATTTTTATATGTTTGTTATTTAATCTGAACTTTTAACCCTTAAAACTAATAGTTTAGGCCCATAATAGATGAAAGAGAAAGTTTTGGGACTATTTTAACCACTACTATAAACTTAGGGGCCTTTAAACAATATTTTAAAACTTCTAACCCTAGATATTTAACCTAGCCGTCAGTTTCTAAAACTACTTTTCCACTGTAAGTTATGCTTCTTCTTCTTCAAAGCCTATTTTCCTTCTTATTCCTTCATGGCTGCCCCTGCTCTGCAATTTTCTGGTAAGTTTCATCCTTTCAACTTCAAGAATCTTGTTCATCTCTCTCAATCCTTCAAGGCGTGCGCCTCATCGCCTTGTCACCTCAGAAAAAGGTGCATCGAGGCGTGCGCCTCCTTAAAGGTAGCCGCCCTAGACCTGTCTGGGGCGGGGTACCCCAAAATCGCCTCAGGCGAGCGCCTCAGGCGACGAGGCGCTCGCCTTTGACAAAACTGGGTCAAACACGCATGTCATGACTGTCTGGCTGGAAAGTCCACCCACAAGCCATTCAGTGAAGCAAAACGAGCAGAATTTCCATTGTAGATAATCCATTCCGATGTCTGTGGACCAATGAACGTAACTGCTAGGAATGGAAAGCGATACTTCGTAACTTTCATTGATGACTACACCCGATTTGGGTTTACTCATTTGATTACTCGCAAATCTGAAGCTATAGATTGCTTTAAAAGCTTTCTGAAGCTCGTGGAGAATCAACAGGAGCGGAAGGTGAAAATCCTTCGCACCGATAGAGGTGGAGAATATCTCTCTAATGAGTTTGATAAGTTATGCAAAGAAAGTGGGATCGCCCGTCAAACGACGATCCCCAACACACCACAGCAGAATGGTGTGGCTGAACGTCGTAATCGGACTCTCCTAGACATGGTGAGAGCCATGATGTCATAAGCACAATTACCAATTTATTATTGGGGAGACGCATTGCTTGCTGCCACTCATGTAGTAAACCTTGTCCCATCGAAAGCAGTTAACACAACACCGTATGAACTCTGGACTGGTAGACAGTTAAATCTTACTAGGCTGCGACCTTGGGAGTGCGCAGCCTACACACATACAACTGACAGCCGATTTGGCAAGTTAGGCCCCAGAGGACTTAAGAGCATCTTTATAAGATACTCCGAGAACTCAAAAGGTTATGTATTTGTGTCAACTCAAGAAAACGGTAATGTGTACGAACATGAATCCAGAGACGACACTTTTCTTGAGGATGAATTTCCATCGCTTCAAGAGATAAAAACAGATGAAGTTCTGATCGAACTAGAACATGATGACGATGATTCTCAGTTCCCACTTTATTCGAGTGGGAGATTTGGCACAGAAACAAGTGATTCGGTTAATGAGGACGATATCCCCATTATAAATCTAGTGGGAGGGCTTACTCCCCCCCAAACACAAATCACTATTGCTGGGAATGCGAATAAAGTAGAACCTGACATTCATAACACACACCTGCCATCAATTCCCATTATTTCAAGTGGGAGTGGGATGATCGCTCCAGTTCCAGATCCTAGCGATCAAAGAACTAATCTCAAAGGTGAAATTCTGAGACAGGGGTTGTCCTAGGAAAGTTGTTGCTCAAAGTTCTAGTAACACCGACATTCCCAGTGAGAGTAGTGCCCCGATAAGAAGCATTATTCCAAGTGGGAGTATGGGTCAAACTCAAAATGGGATAGGTGAGCCTAGACGCAGTCAAAGGCAACGCACTTCCCCTAAAAGGTATTCCATTGAGTGAGGCGAAATATTCACTCTCACATCTGTTGATGAACCAGTAACACTTAAACAAGCGATGGAAGGACCTCAAGCAAATGAATGGATAAAAGAAATGGAAGATGAAATCGCCTCAATGAAAGCTAATTCGGTTTGGTCATTAGTTGATTTGCCTGCGAACTGCATAGCAATACGAGCTAAGTGGGTATTGAAACTAAAACTCACTGCTGATGGAGAAGTCGAGCGATACAAAGCTCGACTAGTTGCGAAAGGATATACCCAAATCCACGGAGTGGACTTTGATGAAACATACTCACCAACTGTGCGTTACACCACAGTAAGGGCCATCCTTGCCCTAGTTGCTAGTCTTGATCTAGAGCTACATCAAATGGATGTTAAGACCGCATTCCTCCATGGAAACCTGGAGGAAGAGATCTATATGGAGCATCCAGAGGGTTTCATTACTCCTGGCAAAGAACGTAAAGTTTGCAAACTCCAAAGATCTATATACGACCTTAAACAATCTTCTCGGCAATGGTAGCGTAGATTCCACGAGGAAACCGTCGGATACGGATTCGTGAATCTTCACGAGGATCCCTGCGTATACACCAAGACCTCCGGGTCTAAGTATATCATCATAACACTATACGTGGATGACATACTCATTGCTGCGAACGACGTGAGTTTTATGGATAAATCAAAGTCCTGGTTAACATCAGCATTCGAGATGAAAGACATGAGAGAGGCTACGTACATCTTAGGCATCAAAATTGCCCGAGATCATGCCACCCGGAGATATATCTATCTCATGAATCATATATCAACAAACTGTTGAAAAGATTCAAAATGCTGGATGCTAAACCCGTGGATATGCCGGTTGTGTTCGGCTGCGCGCTATCGAAGCGTGATGGCCCGAAAAACCAGCAGGAGCGTGAACAGATGAAGAATGCAGAGTATCTGAGCATGGTAGGGAGTCTAATGTACGCCATGCTGTGTACTCGGCCAGACATCTGTTACGCTGTGGGCCTAGTAGCAAGATTCCAATCAGATCCTAGTTATCAACATCTAAAGGCCGTAAAACGAATTATCAGATATCTGAAAGGTACTGCCGACTACGTTCTGTGCTATGAGGGCAATCAGCTCGAATTGATCGGTTATAGTGACTGTTAGGTTATAAAGTCTAGGTCAACGGGTCGTCAATCTAGAATTTATCTCCCACTAATGAAATGTCGGGTTCAGTGTTCCTAGGACTAGTCATTCTGATACATGCCCTTCTGCTCCCTTGGGGTAGTCGTTCTGATATATGTCATTCTCTTCTCTCCTTCTGATCTCCTTTCCTTCTCTCCTTCTGACCTCCTTTCCTTCTCTCCTTCTGACCTCCTGAGGCTTGTACTTCTTACCCCTGGGGCTTGTCCTACTGCTCTATGCTCTTCTGCTTCCTTGGCTCTTCTCCTTGCCACCCTGCAAGAGGGGCAATACCAGCCACAGAGGGGGGGGGGGGGGTGGTGCCTGATGAACCCTCTCCGATGCCTAAGTTAGTACGGTTTTAGAGAGATAAAGCTAGAGAGAGGTCAGAGCAAAATTGTGCAACTTGCCAAGATGTCCAAATGAATTGTGAAGGTGGGGTATTTATAGGCAACGGTGTCATTAAGATGGCTTAATGACATCGTTAACCTTTAAACACAATTAATTAACCTTTAAGCGCATAATTAAGACCTTAGGATACGGAGAAGGTAGGCGGAGTGAACCGAGTGTGGGAGTCCAAAAATGGTGCCGGGGCCCTTGGGGGGGAGGAGAAATCCGACCCCCAAGGGTAGGGGTTGGGTGAGGGCACCCAACCCCTCCTAGGGAGGATGGGGTTGGCCAACCCCATCCCTCCTAGGAGAGATCGGGTTGGCCAACCCGATCTCCCCTAGGGGAGATCGGGTTGGCTGACCCGATCTCCCCTAGGGGAGGTCGGGTGTGGCCACCCAACCTCACCTAGGTGAGTTTACCTTGGCCGGACGAGCGCTTCGGCCTCGTCCGAGCCGTTGATGTTCTCGCGAAGTGTCCGGGTTGAAGTTTCGATTTACAATCGTTAATGGGATGATAAAAATACAACGGTTCGGAAGTCAACGGGTTCAAATTGGGCGTATATCCATCAGTGACACCGACTACGGTGGCGATCCGGATGATCGTAAGTCCACCACAGGAGGAGTTTTCATCCTTGCTAATGCTGCCATATCCTGGGTAAGCAAGAAGCAATCGTGTGTCGCGCTTTCCACTATGGAATCAGAATTCGTTGCCCTCTCAAAAAATGCACAAGAAGCGGTCTGGCTGAAAAGGCTTCTTACATCATTAATTGGCACCGACAAGAAGAGTAAACCTGTGAAGGTGTACTCCGACAGTCAGGCGACCATTGCGGCAATTAGGAATCCAAAGTACCATAGTAGGACAAAGCACATTGATGTGAAATACAATTATGCTAAATCTGTTCTGGAAGACAACATAATCGCTTTAGAATACTTGCCTACAGACAATATGGTTGCAGACCCTTTAACTAAGCCGTTACGTAGGGAGATATTTGAAAAGCACGTAAAAATGCTTGGATTACGTAGGGCTTAAACTGTGTGGCTTGTAAAAGTGATAACATTTTGACATTTGAAATTATGTTTCAATTAAATAAAATAATTGCAATTTGAGTTTATGATTTATCGACGTCATAATAATTAACAACATCAGATTTTACGGTCTATAAACTAAGTCGTAGGAAGAAGTAAAATTCTTCCACCAAAATTATGTCGAATGTGAACCTTGCCTCGTAACATAGGCACGGTCGTCTTGTAAGGAGAGAGGGACCTCTACCATAAAAAGATTGGCTAAGAATCAGGGAGATAAACCTGATTAAACAAAATGATAACATTGTTACGCTTAACAGCATGACATAATCTTCGTTTTGTAAATCGTCGAGTTGGACTTTTTCCATCAATATATATCACATTCAAGGCCAGATGAGAGATTCTGCAATAACATTATTGACATATCCCATCCCTGGCTTTACCAGGTGTGATATCGACGCGTGCTTCATACTGCGCGTGCCATATACGACCACGGGGTCATGCTCGGTTGTGCTAGCTAGAATCCTTGTGATTCAAAGGGCGCATACTCCTTCACCTTGAGCGTGTGATTGATCCCGGATGTCTTATGAAGAGGCATCCAAAGTATCCTCACAGACTCAAAACTTATACCTAAGGTCTGGCTCAATGCTCGCTTCCCGGCGTACGAGCGTAGTGCCAAAGAAAACAGCCAAGTGACCACGTCTTGGAAACCGGTTGAGTCAGACTAAGGGTATAAGCAATTGGGATGGTCAAGTTCACCTTTAATTCACCGACTCTCGTGTTCACTAGGTGGTCGCCAACTGGATATTAGTTGAAGGTTGTGAACACTTGTACGGATGCCCTGGAGAAGTATTCATTTGTGGAAAACTGAGCAATTGGAGAATTAACAGTTGACCAAGGATACAGTGCGGTACATAGTTTTATTTCAAACAGGTTTGGTTCATGAAAGGGAATCAACGTTCTGCGGGCGCTACAATACTCCTAACAGATGAGTAGCACGATGCCCGTCGTATCCGCCGGTCGCACGGCAAGCCTCGTATGAACTATTCGGAGACGGGGACGAAGGCTGAAGACTGAGATGTAGATACTATTGCGTAACCGTATAGATTAACGAGCACCCTCCCATTCCGGCGAGTGGGAGCTGTTAGCATATGGTGACGTGGCGCCGTAATAGGAGCCTGTTAATTAAGGGAATTACCTAAGTTATTTAGGTAATTGTCAATCTGTGCTAATTGGGCCAAATCCAATTAGTAATTGACAAGGGAGGCCAAAAATGGGCCTCCCTCCTTATTATGCATGGTTCGGCCGAAACCCTAGTACCACATTGGTTGGAGTTGCCTTTTGGCAACTCCACCCAATACTATATATAGGGGTGACTCCTAAGGGTTTAAACACACAATTAAGAACAAGGATCTCCATTGAGAAAACTTGTCATCCTAGTCTAATATTTTAGCACCATCAACATCAAGTCCGAGGTTCCATCTCCATTGAAGAATCGATCAGAGGTCTTGTTGTGGAGCTACATCGCGTGGGACTTCTTCTAACGAAGAACTTGCACGTGGTTCCGACCAGAGGATCAGAACTCCCTCCACATCGTTCTTGGGCAGGAAAGCTAAAAGGTATGTGTACTAATTCCGCTGCGTAGACTAGATTTCTTGCTAGTACACGTTAACATTCCGAAGAATTACGTCCCCGTAATCCAACAAGTCCGTAGTCCCAAGATCCTTGTAGCATGGAGTTCACGATCCTCCGGTCGGCACCCGTAGGGGTTCTAGTTAAGGAAGCCCTACGTAGTATATTCTCCACAGCAAAGCCTCATATCAATTCTTGGCAAGGGACGGATCTACGGAGTGTTTGCTCGAAGGAAAATTGGCACACCCTTTAGTGGATATATGGTTCGGCCGAATATGGTGTTTCTGGGGGAAGGGTTTTCTCTTAAATCACCTCTTAAATGGAATTGGATTAACCCTAATAAAACTCCTAACTCCGCATATATATAGGAGGAGTAAAGTGGACAAAAGTCCACTTTACCCCCACCTAGTAATTCGGCCGGCCTATGTATAAGGGAGGCCAAATTTTGGGCCTTCCATGTCAATTGAGATTTGGGTCTAGCCCAATGTCCTAATGTGACATGTACCCAATTAACTTAGGTAACATATACATATAATGGGCTTCCATTTACGACGCCCATCACCATATGCTTACAGCTCCCACTCGCCGGAATGGGAGGGTGCCTGTTAATGTATTGTCGTCCAAACATGCATCAATATTTCATTCCTTCGATCTCGTCCTTGCTTTCGAATAATTCATACGAGGTTTACCGTGGGACTGGCGGACATGACGGACATCGTACTACTCATCTGTTAGGAGTGTTGTAGCGCCCGCGGAACGTTGATTCCTCTTCTCCAATCAACCTATTATAAACAACATTTATATATAGTGTCGCGCTGTATCCTAGGTCAACTGATAATTATCCTTTTTCCTAGTTTCCTCATCGGAACACTTCTCCAAGGCATCCATACAAGTATTCACAACCTTTAACTAATATCCGGTTGGTGGCCACCTAGTGAATACAAGAGTCGGTGAATTACAGGTGAACTTGACCATCCCTATTGCTCATATCTTTAGTCAATCCCAACTGGTTTCCAGAGACGTGGTCACTGGGCCTATTTGTTTAACACTACGCTCGTAAGCCGGGAAGCGAACATTGAGCCTGACCTTAGATATGAGTTCTGAGTCCGTGAGGATACTTTGGGTGCCTCTTCATAAGGCACCCATGATCAATCACACATCGAGGTGAAGAAGTTTGCGCCCGTTAGAATCACGAGGATTCCTATCTAGCACAACCAAGCTGTGACCCCGTGGTCGAACATGGCACGCGCAGCATGAAGAACGCGTTGATAGCAAACACTCCATGCATCATAATCCATGCCATCTAGATTGCGAGGCTCGTAGAAACGAATCGACCCAGCCATGAAAACTAAACACTTTGATAATCACGCAAAATCAGGGAGACAATAACATTTTGGGAAAGAATTGCATACATCAGAAATCTATTAAGATAGAATCTGACAAATAATGATTCATCAGTCATCTAAACCAACCGACCACCAGTAAACCAATGGAAGACGGCTGTGAAAAAGTTCACATTATTGTCGTCTTCTATCCAATAGATCAGTCTTTTAAAATGGTTTTAATCGCAAATTTTCGAAACGGGGATTTTAAAACAAGCATACCCGATCTTGGCTTTCCCAAGACCCTTTTTATTTTTGAAAAAAAATATTCCGATGAATTCACTCATGCATACATAATTCAACTATCCACGTAAATTATCATACGCCAGTAACATTCATCATACAAATCACAATCATGCTTACGCGTCATGCGTCTTAAGTTCCGAGGAACTCATGCTTGCATATATAATTCTACTCCCAAGTAAATTATCAAATGCGGCTACATCCTCAACATTCTAGCATACGTGTCAAACATGAAACTTCCACATGAATCATACATATTTGGCGACTGGTTTTTGATTTTAAAATAATTTTAAACATTAGGGGCCGATTTGCAATTCATGCTTATCTTCAATTAAGCAACATTCTAGACATGAAACCTAGGCATTTCCAACCATCACAACATGTCTATCCTTATGCGCAAACCATATATTTAATCAGGACTCCGCCCCCAACATGCAATATCCAGCTAGCTTGACTCAGTCAAGACAACATTTCTAATCATGCATTAATATATATTGAATAATAAACAATTGCAATTCAGCCCACTTATTAATCCAGTCCCAAAAACATGTATCTCCGAGTTCCATCCCCATAATCGAAACAAGGCATAAATGTTATCAACCTTTGAGCACTGTGTAGGCCTATTAAGGTTAAAAACCATTTGGATTTTAAAATGTGACCTCGCTATTTTAATTGACTTGAATTCGGTTTTGAAAATACGGTTTGGTTCAGTCAATTTCAGTCCGGTTTGGTCCAGTTTTAATTTTTAAAATCTGGTTCGGTCTGAACCGGTCCAATAAAAATAGGGTTCGGTTCGACACAAAAAACCGGTTCAGTTAGATCCACTTATTACCCAGGTCTGACCTGATCCGATTAGGTCGAACCGATTGAGAAAACCCGGTTCAGTTTAATTCGTCCCGGATTTACATATTGGACCGGCCCAATAATTTAAAATATAAAGGTTGGGCCGAAATGTTTACTTGTGGCCCAAGTAGGGTTTAGAAATCCAATAAAAATATTTAACTTGGCCACCAAGTAACATTAACTATATAAAATTAATTTCCAATATTATATATATATATATATAAATTGTTGATTAATTTAGTCTTAAAGATAAAATCTTGACAATAAATGTATATATGTTATAATTAGAGGTGCCAATATATATATATAATTTTGGCACCTCTAATTATAACATATATATATTTATTGTCAAGATTTTATCTTTAAGACTAAATTAATCAACAATATATATATATATATATATATATATATATATATATATATATATATATATATATATATATATATATATATATAAAATTCGGCACACACATATAAATATATATTTTATTTATTGTCAATATCTTAAATAGGGAAACATATATTAAAAATATATTTTCTCAATCTTTTAGGTAACTAAATCTATCAATAATATCTTTAACCCTATTAAATATTAAGATATATTGATAGTTATATATATTTTTATATATTAATGTGAATCTATCCTAATGTTCCCAATTATAGATATATTGTTACCTAGAATAAAAATATTAAAACATGGTAAACAATACACCTAGCATATTCGGCCCAAAATTAAAACTTGGTGCCTAAGAAATTTAAAAAAAAATTAGCTTGTAATTCTCTTAGGGTTTCGGCACAAACACATAATTGGGAACAAGTGTTCAAATTTCAAGATCAAAATTAAATAAGATCTACAATCCAATGTTCGATTTTGATAAATATCACCTTTTTCTTGAAGATCATGAACATCAAATTTCCTGAGAACATCATGAAAATTTCGGACCTAATATAACCCAAAAATTCAAAATTTTAAAACTTCGGTCCAAATATTAAATTTTCAAGAACACCAATTTATCAAAATCATGAACTCCTAACACAGGCTCTGATACCACTATTAGATTACATGGAGTAATCACTACGGAAACTAAAACCATGGTACATGCTAGTAATCAGAATTACGTAGCGGAAGATTCGCACATACCACAACAGTAGTCCGTAGTCCCAAGATCCTTGTAGCAGGGAGTTCACGATCCTTCGGTCGGCACCCGTAGGGGTTCTTGTTAAGGAAGCCCTAAGTAGTATATTCTCCACATCAAAGCCTCAGATCGATTCTTGGCAAGGGACGAATCTCCAGAGTGTTTGCTCGAAGGAAAATTGGCACACCCTTTGGTGGATGTATGGTCTGGCCGAATATGTGTTTCTGGGGGAAGGGTTTTCTCTCAAATCACCTCTTAAAGGGAAATGTGATTAACCTTAATAAAACCCCTAACTCCGCATATATATAGGAGGATTAAAGTGGACAAAATTCCACTTTACCCCCACCTAGTAATTCGGTCGGCCTATGTATAAGGGAGGCCCAATTTTGGGCCTCCCATGTCAATTGGGATTTGGGTCTGGCCCAATGTCCTAATGTGACATGTACCCAATTAACTTAGGTAACATATACATATAATTGGCTTCCATTTACGGCGCCCTTCACCATATACTTACAGTTACTCACCTATTTCAGCCAAAATTCCTAGTCTAATTGGACCTGCCCTTTTGGGCCGCTCATGGCCCATGGAGATTCCTGCCTACGTGCCATACCCCAAATTAGATTTAGCATGGTTGTCTTATATTAATGGGCTCCTACTACGACGACCCATTTACTCTAAATGCCAATAGTTTCACTCGCCGGAATGGGAGGGTGCCTATTAATATGTAGTTGCCCAACACATCATATTTATTCTTTGATCCAATCTAGTTTCCGTATTATTCAAACGAGGTTTTGTTGGCATTCGGTGAATGGGCCGCCATAATAGGAGCCCTTTAATATAAGCCCAACAGTTAAGGTAATTGGGTAATGTCATATTTGGGATTTTAGACTAGGCCTCTAAATCACAATTGACATGAGAGGCCCAAAGTTTGGCCTCCCCTCTCCTATGTAGGCCGACCGAACTATGTGATTAAAGAAGGTGGGATTTTCCTGTTAGATTACAGGGAGTAATCATTACGGATACTAAAACATGGTACATGCTTGTAATCTAAATTACGCGGCGAAAGAATCGCACATACCTCAATGAAGATATCCGTAGTCCCAAGAACGTGCTGCAGGGAGTTCACGGTTCTCCGATCGGCACCCGTAGAGGTCCTCGTAAGAGAAGCCCTCGTGGTATGGTTTCCACAGCAAAGCCTTAGATCGACTCTTTGGCAGGGACAGATCTCTGTAGTGTTTTCTAGAAAGCAAATTGGCACACCTTTGGTGGTGGCAAGGATTTCGGCTGAATATGCTAGTGTGGGGTGGAGGGTTTTCTCTCTAAAACACTCTAATGAGGGAATTATGATTAACCCTAAAAATCCTCTAACACCATGTATTTATAAGAGGAGAAAAGTGGACAAAAGTCCACTTTGCCCACTCTTAATTTCGGCCGGCCACTTATGCATAGGGAGGCCCAAATTTGGGCCTCTCAAGTCAATTGTGATTTGGGTCCGGCCCAATTACCCTAATGTGACATTTACCCAAGTTCTTTAGGTAAACTATACATTTTATGGGCTACAAGTTATGGCGCCCATTACCATATGCTAACAGCTCCCACTCGCCGAAATGGGAGGGTGCCTGTTGATGTATTATTTTCCAAATCGGCATCAACATTTCACTCTTTCGATCTTGCCCTTGCTTCTGAGTAGTTCATACGAGGTTTGTCGTGCGACCGGTGAACACGACGGGCATTGTGCTACTCTTCTGTTAGGAGTGTTGTAGCGCCCGCGGAACGTTGATTCCCTTTCTTCAATCAACCTGTTATATATCACATATAAAGTGTCGCGCTGTATCCTAGGTCAACTAATAATTCTCCTTTTGCCTAGTTTCCACATAGGAATACTTCTCCAAGGCATCCGTACAAGTATTCACAACCTTCAACTAATATCCGGTTGGTGGCCAACTAGTGAATACAAGAGTCGGTGAATTATATGTGAACTTGACCATCCCCATCGATCATATCATCAGTCAGACCCAACCGGTTTCCAAAGACGTGGTCACTGGGCCTTTTTGTTCAGCACTATGCTAGTACGCCGGGAAGCGAGCATTGAGCCTGACCTTAGATATGAGTTCTGAGTCCATAAGGATACTTTGGGAGCTTTTTCATAAGGCTCCCGGGATCAATCACACGCTCAAGGTGAAAAAGTTTGCGCCCACTAGAATCTCGTGGATCCTTATCTAGCACAACCGAGCTGTAACCCCGTGGTCGAACGTGAGCACGCGTCGATAGCATACCTGAACTTTTAAGTTGATAGGATAAGGGATATGTCAATCATGCTATCGCAGATTTTCATCTGGCCCATAATGTGGTTTAATGACGAACGAAGTTCATCATGGCGATGTGCAAAACGAAGATCATGTCAAATTTCATCGGAACATGATAATCGTCTTTCGTAATTAGGTTTATCCCCCTGATTCTTAGCCAGTCTTGCTTGGTAGAAGCCTCCTTCCACCGCAAGACGACCGTACCTGTGTGACGAGGTAAGGCCCACATTCTACATAGTTTTGGCAGAGGATTGCGTCCTCCTACGACTTAGTTTATAGACCGTAAATCCGATGTATTCAAACATTATGACGTCGATGGATCATAAACTCGATTGCAATTCTCTAGTTTATTAAAATGTAACATTTAATTATCAAAATTTTATCACATATACTATGCACATATTAAACCCTACGCAATCCAAGAAGTTTTACACGCTTTTCGAATATCTCCCTGCGTAGTGGTTTAGTTAAATGGTCTGCAACCATGTCGTCAGTGGACAAGTATTCCATAGTGATAATATTGTCTTCTACCATAGATTTAGCATAAAATGATTTCACATTAATGTGTTTGGTCCTACTATGGTACTTTGGATTCTTAACTGCCGCAATAGCTACCTGACTGTCAGAATATACAGCGACGGGTTTACTCCCGTCTTTGACATCAAGGAGTGCAGTAAGAAGCCTTTTCAGCCAGACTGCTTCTTGCGCGTTTTTAGAGAGAGCTACGAATTCTAATTCCATCGTAGACAATGCGACACAGCTCTGCTTCTTGCTCGTCCATGAAATGGCGGCATTAACAAAAAGAAATGGACTTACGATCATCTGGATCGCCACCATGGTCGGCGTCACTGTAACTGGTCAATTCTAACTTCCTGCCCTCATAGCATAGAGCGTTGTCGGCAGTATCTTTCAGATAACGAAAAAATTCGTTTTACAGCCTTTAAATGTTGATAGCAAGGATATGATTGGAATCGTGCTACTAGGCCCACGGCGTAACAGATGTCTGGACGAGTGCATTTCTTGGCGTACATAAGACTTCCGATCATACTCAAGTACTCTGCACCCTTTATCTGTTCACGCTCTGCCAGGTTCTTGGGGCCGTCACGTTTTGACAGTGCGCACCCATATACTGTTAGATTACGGGAAGTAATCATTACAGATACTTAAACAAAGTACATGCTAGTAATCAGAATTACACATCGAAAGATTCGCACATACCTTTAAGATGATCCGTAGACCCAAGATCTTCTCTGGAGGGAGTTCACGATCCTCCGATTGGGACCCGTAGAGGTTCTTATTAGAGAAGCCTTACGTGGTGCAAGCTCCACAGCAAAGCCTCTGATCGATTCTTGGCACGGGGACAGATCTCTGGAGTGTTTGCTTGGAAAGCAACCTGGCACACCCTTGGTGAAGCAGAGGGTTTGGCCGAAACCTAGATGGTGTGGGGTTGAGGGTTTTTTTTCTCTAAAACACTCTAATGAGGGCATTGTGATTAACCCTAAAAATCCCCTAACACTTCTTAAATATAGGAGGAGCAAAGTGGACAAAAGTCCACTTTACCCTCCTTATAATTTCAGCCGGCCATTAGTATAGGGAGGCCCAATTTCGGGTCTCTCATGTCAATTGGGATTTGGGTCTAGCCCAATTACCCTAATATGACATTTACCCAAGTTCATTAGGTAAACTATACATATTATGGGCTACCAATTACGACGCACATCACCATATGCTTACAGCTCCCACTCGCCGGAATGGGAGGGTGCCTATTAATGTATTGTCGTCCAAATCTGCATCAACATTTCACTCATTCGATATGCTCCTTGCTTCCGAATAGTTAATACGAGGTTTTCCGTGCGACCGGTGGATACGAAGGGCATCGTTCTACTCATCTGTTAGGAGTATTGTAGCGCCCGCGGAACGTTGATTCCCTTTTCTCCAATCAACCTGTTATAAACAATATTTATATTGTGCCGCGCTGTATCCAAGGTCAACTGTTAATTCTCCTTTTGCCTAGTTTCCACATAGGAACACTTCTTCAAGGCATCCGTACAAGTATTCAAAACCTTCAACTAATATCCGGTTGGTGGCCACCTAGTGAATACAAGAGTCGGTGAATTACATGTGAACTTGACCATCCCCATCGCTCATATCCTTAGGCAGACCCAACTGGTTTCCAAAGACGTGGTCATTGGGCCTTTTTGTTCAGCACTACGCTCGTACGCCGGGAAGCGAGAATTGAGCCTGACCTTAGATATGAGTTCTGAGTCCGTGAGGATACTTTAGGTGCCTTTTCATAAGGCTCCTGGGATCAATCACACGCTCGAGGTGAAGAAGTTTGCGCCCACCAGAATCACGAGGATTCCTTCCTAGCACAACCGAGCTATGACCTCATGGTCGAACGTGGCAGGCGCAGTATGAAGCACGCGTTGATAGCATACCTGAACCTTTTGGGTTGACTGGAAAGGGATATGTCAATCATGCTATCACAGATTCTTATCTGGCCCAGAATGTAGTTAAATGATGAACGAAGTTCATCACGACGATATGCAAAACGAAGATCATGTCGAGTTACTTCGAAACTAGATAATCGTCTTGCTTAATCAGGTTTATCCCCCTGACTCTTAGCCAATCTTGCTTGGTAGAGGCCTCCCTCCATCGCAATAATACCGTACATGTGTGACTAGGTAAGGCCCACATCCGACAGAGTTTGGCAGAGGATTGCGTCCTCCTACGACTTAATTTATAGACCTAAATTTGATGTAATCAAAACATTATGACGTCGATTGATCATAAATTCAGTTGCAATTCTTTTGCTTACAAAATGTAACTTTCTAATATCAAATTGTTATCACAGATACATGCCATTTCTAAACCCTACGCAATCCAAGCAGTTTTACATGCTTTTCGAATATCTCCTTGCGTAGTGATTTTGTTAATGGGTCCGTTACCAAGTTATTGGTGGACAAGTATTCCATAGTGATTATATTGTCTACTACTATTAAAATTTTAGCATGAAATTATTTCTCATCAATGTGTTTGGTCCTACTATGGTACTTTGGATTCTTAACTGCCGCAAAGGCTGCTTGTCCGTCAGAGGAGACCTTCATAGGTTTATTCTTAGCATCACCACCAGACAGTGCAGTTAGTGTTAGCATATGGTGACGTAGCGCCGTAATTGGTAGCCCGTTAATGCTAATGAAATTAACTAAGTTAATTAGGTAATTGTCACATTAGGGTAATTGGGCCAAACCCTAACCCTAATTGACATTGGAGGCCCAAAATTGAGCCTCCCCTTAATAGCATAGGTTCGGCCGGATTTGTCCCACATTGGTTGGAGTGAAATTTTGTCCACTCCACCAATCCTATATATAGGGGACTCACCTAAGGGGTTTATACAATTCATTCAGAATAAGAAGTACCTCCATTGAGGAACTTGAGAGAAACCCTTTCACCCCCCTTAGTAGTGATTTTCGGTGCACATCTTAGTCCGAGGTTCTGTCCCCGTTGAAGAATCGATCAGAGGCTTTGTTGCGGAGCTTATACCGTGTAGGACTTCTTCTCACGAAGAACTTGTACGGGTTCCGACCGGAGGATCATAACTCCCTCCACAACGTTCTTGGGCAGGAAAGCTATTGAGGTATGTGTGCATTATTCCGCTGCGTAATTAGATTACTTACTAGTACACGTTTAACATTCCGTGGTATTACATCCATGTAATCCAAAAGTGGTATCAGAGCATGGTTAGGAGTTCTTAAATTTTTGATGAACTAATGTTCTTGAATATTCATAAAAACCGATTTTGTTTTTAAATTATGAACACCATGAGTAATCCGAAATTTTTAAATAAATTTCATGTGTTTGATCTTTAAAAACTTATAATTTTCGGAATTTACATGTTTTTATAGATCAAAACCGAAAATTTATGTTCGAATTTAAGTTTGATGTTCATGATCCTCAAGAACACCATGAATTTTATCAAGAACACTTTTTGGATTCATGATCATAATAGTATTTGATCTTAAAATTTGACAACTTTTCCAATTTACATGTTTGTGTCGAAAAACCAAGGGGTATTTTAGGTAAATTTTTTAATTTTCTTGGACACCAAGTAATTAAAAATTTCGGCACATATATTATAAGATATATGTTGACATTTTTAAATTTTATTAATAGGTAACTATATATCTATAAGTTGGAAATAAGGATAGGTTCATAATATAATATTGTAAGAGATATTAACTATCAATATATATAGTTAAAGATAGGGTTAATATATATTGATAGATTTAGTTGCTACAAAAGATTAAGTATATTGTCTACATATTTTATTCCCTAAAGATATATTTGACAATAATAAATATATATATATGTGTGTGTGTGTGTGTGCCGAATATTTTATATATATACATATATTATTGATTGATTTACATCTTAAAGATAGAATCTTGACAATATTTATATATATATATATATATATATATATATATATATATATGTGTGTGTGTGTGTGTGTGTGTGCCGAATTATATATATATATTGGCAATATTGGAAATTATTTTAAATAATTAATATTTCTTGGTGGCTAAGTTAAGTTTTTAGTGGACTTTAAAACCTTACTTAGCCCACAAGACATATTTCGGCCGAACCCTAGGGTTTATGGGCCGGTCCAATTGTTAAACCGGAACGGATAAATCCAATCCGAGTTTTCTTAATCGGGTCGACCTAGTTGGGTCGGGTCGGACCGGACCGTAGTAACTAAATTGAACATAACCTAACCGGTTTTGAGTGATAAACCGAACCACAATCCTATTTTATTGAACCGTTTCGGACCAAACCGGATTTTTAAAATCGGACCGACTTGAACCAGATTTTAAATTGGACCGGACCAGAATTTTTAAATTTCTCGGAAATTTTAAAAATGTTTAATAAAATAGGATGTCAAATTTTTAAATCCAAAATGTTTTTCGAACTTTAAATCTAGCCTAAACAGTGCTCTTAGGGTTTTCGTTTTAACACGTTTTTCGGTTAAAACCCTTATACCTTGTCTCGATTATGGGGATGGATCTCAGATATGCATGTTTTTAGGACTGGATTAAATTAGTGGGCTGAATTGCAATTGTTTACTTTCTGCTACATATATATTAGAATTGTCGTCTTGACTCAGTCAAGCTAGCTGGATATTAATTGCGAGCATTAAGCTCTGGATTTAAATATATGTATTGCGCAATAGGATAGACATGCTATGCTGATTGAAAGTGCCTAGAATCCATGTCTAGAAATATCGCATAATTGATTGTAAGCATGAATTGCAAAACAGCCCCTAATATTTTCAAACATTTTTAAAACTGAAAATTCCAGTCACCAATTATGCATGATTTGTGCGGATGTTGCATGTTTTGACACGTATGCTAGGATGTTCAAGAATAGAAAACATGTGATAATTTACTTCACGTAGAATTATATATGCTAGGAACATTAGACGCATGACGCGTAAGCATGTATTGGTTTGTTCGATTTTTATAGCATAATATGATATTATGCATGGGTAAATTATCGGATAATTCCTTTTAAAATTATAAGGGCCTTGGGAAAGCCAAGATCAGGTATACTTGTTTGAAAATTCCCGTTCCGGTAATTTGCAATATAATAACCGTTTTCAAAAGACTGATATATTGGATTGAAGACGACGGTAGTGTGAATTCTTTTGCGACACCCTCTTCCCTCGGTTTACTGACGGTCATTTTGCTTTAGTGACTGAAGGATCACTATTTGTAGTATTCCATCCTAATAGATAATCCGATGTTTGCAATTCTGTCAAAATGTCGTTGTCCTCCCAACCTTAAACTATTATCAATGAATATATGGCATTATCATGTGAATCTGAGCTATTAGTTGAGACGAATTATGACTCGTGGAGAAAACGCGTCGTTACGATCTTGGAAGGACAAGGTCTGAGTGACCACATTCAAATAACCATGAATTACCCGAATTCCGGATTAACCAAAGATCTAGCATTTGCCCATTTTAAGTTGGAGCAAGATGACAAGAAAGCAAAAGAGATGATACTGTCTGAGATGTCAGAGGATTTTTATAACCTTTATAAGGATAATCCGACATCAAAAGACATCTGGGATGCCTTCTTTATGAAATATGGAAGTAGCATGGCAGTTACTTTGCACCCACTTATACCGGCACTAGAAACCTGTCTGAACAACAACAGTAAAAGCATACTTGAAAAAGTATACGATCCTCTTCGCCTATTCAAGCCATTGGAAGACGACAGTCAGATGGCTGAATGGGATAAAATTCAAGCCATAATAGGGATTCTCCCAAAGTCTTGGAGAGCAACCAAGACTATATTGACTGTTAGCAATTCTGTGCTTGATCTTGCATCTGTCCTGAAACTAATCGAGATGGAAGAGGCTCGATTAAATTCGGTGTTGAAAGAACTGAAACCGGCAGGACAGGTTGGTCGTAAGAAGAGGAAATTCAGGAACAAGGGAAAGAAACAACAGGCAGTCGACAGTAAAACGTTGACTACGCCTAAACAAGGCAGTCCCAGGTTAAAATCTGAGAAAGTTTGCAGGAATTCCAGCCCACGCCGAATAAGCGATGGTGCAGGTTCCAGCAAATCGTATCCTTAAAAGGTATGCGAATTTGGTTATGTAGAGGAAGCTTTAGTTTCCTCAACTGTCATGTTAACTGACTCAAATCTGTCTTCGATTCTTGATTCAGGTGCAACAGACCACATAGCCAACGACAAAGAACTATTTGCCAAGTTTAGACGATTGCCGAAGGATTCTAAAAGGATATACATTGGCGACAACTCACAAGTAGAAGTCATAGGGGTAGGAATTTGCAAGTTGCCAATGGGCAATGGAAAATCCTTACTTCTAGAAAATGTCCTTTTTGCTCCAAGAATCCGTAGAAATGTTGTTTCTGCTCTTATGAATAAGAACTTTGTTTTATCATTTGAGAGATCCTTGGTCCGGATAAATAAAGGGGATACTTTATTTGGATATGCTTTTCTTATAATGGTTTATTTATCATGGATTTACATGGCAATGTAAATTCATATAGAATGTATGCTATGTCATCCAAAGAAGCAGAAACTGACGCGACCGGATGGCATTCGCGGCTGGACATATAGGCTATGACAAAGTTCATTCGTTAGCAAGACGAGGGCTTTTGCCCGGAACGAACAATGTGGTAAAACACACTTGTCATGACTGTCTAGCTGGAAAATCCACCCGCAAGCCATTCGGTTAAGCAAAACGAGCAGAATTTCCATTGCAATTAATCCATTTCGACGTATGTGGACCAATGAACGTAACTGCAAGAAATAGAAAGCGATACTTCGTAATTTTCATTGACGACTACACCCGATTCGGGTTTACTCATATGATTGTTCGTAAATCCGAAGCTATAGATTGCTTTAAAAGTTTTCTAAAGCTCATGGAGAATCAACAGGAGCGAAATGTGAAAACCCTACGCACTGATAGAGGTGGACAATATCTCTCTAATGAGTTTGATAAGTTATGCAAAGAAAGTGGAATCGCCTGTCAAACGATGATCCCCAACACACCACAACAGAATGGTGTGGCTGAACGTTGTAATCGGACTCTCCTAGACATGGTAAGAACCATGATGATACAAGCACAATTACCAATTTCTTATTGGGGAGATGCATTGCTTGCTGCCACTCATGTAGTAAACCTTGTCCCATCAAAAGCAGTTAACACAACGCCGTATGAGCTATGGACTGGTAGAGAGTTAAATCTTACCAGGCTGCGACCTTGGGGATGCACAGCTTATACACATACAACTGACAGTCGTTTTGGCAAGTTAGGCCCCAGAGGACTTAAAAGTATCTTCATAAGATACTCTGAGAACTCAAAAGGTTATGTATTTGTGTCAGCCCTAGAAAACGGTAGTGTACACGAATATGAGTCCAGAGACGTCACTTTTCTTGAGGACGAATTTCCATCGCTAAGAGAGATAAAGACAGACGAAGTTCTGATTGAACTGGAACATGATGACGATGATTGTCAGGTCCCACTTTCTTTGAGTGGGAGATTTGGCACAGCAACAAGTGATTCGGTTAATGAAGACGAAATCCCCATTATAAATCCAGTGGGAGGGCTCACTCCCCCTCAAAACACAAAACACTATTGCTGGCAATGCGAATCAAGTAGCACCTTACAATCACGATACACAACTACCTATTATTCCCATTATTTCAAGTGGGAGAGGGATGATCACTTCAGTTCCAGGTCCTAGCGATCAAAGAACTAATCTCGGAGGTGAAATCCCGAGACGAAGGGGTCGTCCTAAGAAAGTTGTTGCTCAAAGTTCTAGTTCTGCCATTATTCCCAGTGGGAGTAATGCTCCGATAAGAAGCATTATTCCCAGTGGGAGTATGGATGAGACTCAAAATGGGACGAATGAGCCTAGACGCAGTCAAAGGCAAGGTACTTCTCCTAAGAAGTATCCCAATGAGAGAGGCGAAATATTCACTCTCACATCTGTTGATGAACCGGTAACGGTTAAACAAGCGATGGAAGGACCCCAAGTAAAGGAATGGCGAAAAGCAATGGAAGATGAAATCGCCTCAATTAAAGCTAATTCGGTATGGTATTTAGTTGATCTACCTGCTAAACGCTGAGCAATAGGAGCCAAGTGGGTATTGAAACTCAAACTCAGTGTTGATGGAGAAGTCGAGCGATACAAAGCTCGACTGGTTGCGAAAGGATATACCCAAATTCACGGAATAGAATTTGATGAAACATACTCACCAACTGTGTGTTGCACCACAGTAAGGGCCATCCTTGACCTAGTTGCATGTCTCGATCTAGAGCTGCACCAAATGGATGTTAAGACCGCATTCCTCCATGGAAACTTGGAGGAAGAGATCTACATGAAGCAGCCAGAGGGTTTTATTACTCCTGGCAAAGAACGTAAAGTTTGCAAACTCCAAAGGTCTATTTACAGCCTTAAACAGTCGTCTCGGCTGTTGGATCACGGTGGAACTCCGGTACCGACTTTGACGGCAATCCTAGCTCCTTTGCTCCACGCAATCCTGCAAGAGGGGATAGACCGGGCGGTGACCCAGAATCCCTCTCCGATGCTTAAATAAGTATCTCGTATGACTGGCAAGTAATAAACTCAGAGTGTATTCAACTCAACGTAAGTGATCTGAGGTGACCTCCTGCCCTTTTATAGGCAAAGAGATGCCTCAGGTACCTGGCGAACCGTTAGGGGTGGTTAGCCCGTATCCCGCATATCTCGGACATGATCTCGCGTATCTTAATCCACGTTCCGCGTATCTCGGCCACGCCCCGCATATCTTGGCTTTATCCTCTGATAACGAGTCCCGACTCCCGTCGGGGACTCCAGAGTTATCTCGTTGTGTCACCGCTCGGGGCCCCTCGTCATCCTGACAGGGTCAATCATTCTCAGGGATTCATCATCGGGGCCTACTTAAAGGCTTCTTATCGGGAGCTTCCAGCTCCACTGTCGGAAACGACTCTGTCGGGACCTTGCCTCGTCGGGACTCCCTTCGTCGGGACCCTTCTCCTAGGTCATCTTGACCTTCCTTTCGGGGCCTGGTGGGCCTGTTTGCCATTTCCTCGCCGTTACGGGGCCTGACGACTATAGTCGGACCCACCATTTGCCCCCAAGACATGAGGGACTTCTAGTTCGTCGTGTCTTTCAACTCCCGAACTTTCAATACTAGAGTCGGGGATCTTTTCCTTGGTTCAGTTACTCAGTTTATCAGTCTTCTCCTTTACGTTACCTCAGGGTTTTGTGGATAACTGTTATATCCCAAGGGTCTTCTCGGTTTCCTAGTGCATTAAATGCAGTAGATAATGGAGTGACGTTTTCGACCCACGTGCCTGATTTTTCGCGCCTGTCCTTTTCTGAAAAAGTGTTTTTTAGGCCGTTTCATCATTACGCCCGTTGTCCTTCTGCACGTTTCATCTCAACGGTCCAGATCAAGGCTCTTCGACTTCGACGACCCGGATCGAAGTGTCCTTTCAACCGTCTTCTTCGACTATAAAACCCTAGCCACAGTCACAATTTAACTTTTACCGTCTTCGAATTCTCAAAAGCTCTCTGCGATTCCTCTGCAATTCCAAGCTCTGTGATTTCGAAGGTCTTTGGAGTCTTCCCGATCATCTTTCCGGCGATGTTTCGTTCATCTCCTTCAACCTCTACTTCATCATGTCTGGTAAGGAATCCCTCTTTGTTGTTTGTTCGTCTTTTTCTTTCTAATTTTTCCAAGAGTCCCACTGTATTTTCTTGCCCTGGTTGCTTTTCAGACAGCGGTTCCAGCTCTGAGGGGAGAAAACCCTTTAATTTTGATTATGCTCCAAATGAGATTTCCAATACTACCTATGATGCAGCTCTCCGAGAGGGTTGCATCACCATCACCTGGGAACCTCGTTTCCCATATCCTAGGCATCGTCCCTCGAGTGACTGTGAGGTTACTCGTCCCCAGAAAGGGGAGGTGTTTGTCTCTACGGGACAAATATCAGCGGGGATCAGGTTCCCCTTTTGCGGTAATCTGGTCGAGCTGTGCCATCATTACAGAACACACCCCACCACCTTTTCTCCCCATGCCATTCGCCTCTGGAACGCCTTTCAAGTCCTCTGTCTCCGACAGAAGTGGGTCTACAACCTCCAACTCTTCAGAACCTTTTATGGGATGAAGTGCAACGAGGCGGGGGTTTGCGCCTTCTACCCCCGGATGCCTAAGTGGAGTAAGCAGCAGCTTGCCCGGTATAGTTGGACCAGTGACACCTGGAAGGTGGTCAAGGGTCGGGGACTCTTTATCGATACAGGGTCCGACAACAGTAGCTGGAAAAGGAGTTACTTCTTTATCCGTCACTCCTCCATTCCCTGGCCTCGTTGGGAGGTGGTAGCGGACCCTCCACCTGCTTTCCATACTTATGCTGATGAGGATTTTGAGACTCTCCAGCTTATCCAGCTCTATCGGTGGGAGGAGTCTTACACTCCTCTCAATGCCAACTCGCTCGTGGAGCGGGACCTGGTGCATGCCGGGATCCGACTCCTCGACATTGTTTATGGGGGTCAACTCTTCGACGGTCCTTCCAATATGGTTCCTTGGGTAAACTTCTAACTCTTTCTTTGTTTACCGTTTGCAGCCAAGAAGGTATCTGTGCTGACCGATCTGTTCCTTAAGCAGAGGGAGACTGATGCTGTCCGCCCCTCGCGGAAGAGGAAGTCTGCCAAGAAGGCTGCTGCCAGGTCGGGGTCTCCTCCAGCGGAGCAGCCCAAGCGGAAGCGGGTGGATCTGGACCAGCTCTTCGATGTCCAGAACGCTGAAGAAGGTAAACAACTTCGACTTGCTATTAAATCGTACAAGAGGATGGTCCCGTCGGATTTGATTTCCTCGACCAAGGAAGGCCGCATTACTGACGTCAAAAGAATCCTTCGAGGCGAAACTCCCCGAGTCTTGAAGGCAGGCTACTGTCATTATCGTGGGAAGGATCAATACGTCTCCCGACGTATCATTTGGTGTAAGAATCCCGATGAACTTCCTGACTACCTTTCTGAAGCTTCTCATCCTCCAAGTGAAGGTCGCTCGGGAGCTTCCTCGGGTGCTGCAGCTTCCGCAGACGCACCGCCTTCAGCGGGGGTGCCTTCCTCAGCTAGAGAGAAGGCTCCAACTGGCAAACAGTTTCGTCAGGTGGAAACTCTGGACTCCTCCGAGGAGACTGGCGGGGTTGACCCCCCTCAACAGCGTCGGGAGGCGGGGCAATCCCCCTTGAAACCAACCCCTCAGGGGCCGCCTCCTTCGTCTTCTCCACAGCAACGGCAGCTCTCACCTATCCACGACTTCTCTCCTTCCCCTGTTAGGGGCGAGGCGGAGGCGTGCCCTTCCATTCCTCGTCCTATCTCTCCCCTTGCTCTTGATGGGGACTTCTATAGACCCTTCAATTCTTCACAGGCGAATGCCCCCTGGACTCCTATCCAGACGCTTCAGGGAGTCCCGCTTACACAAGGGGAACAGGACCAGGAGCTGGCCCTGCATCTGCTGGCGGGTTCTATTCTGCCTTCTATGCGGCATCCGATTTACCTCAATCGGACGCATATGCAGCGGGATATCAGGGATATGGCTGTGCGCCGCGTAGAGGTGAGACTTTGCTTCTTTCTTGTTGATGATATATCGGGTCGTTTGTTCATTAACATTTTTCCTTCTTATTGCAGGAGCTCGGGGACTACAACCGCCTCATCGGGTATATTATTGCCTATGATGAGGCCCGGGAGCGGGACCGAGGGGTCCGCGAGCAGCTTCAGGCGAATCTCAAGGCCTCCCAGTCTCTGCGGGGGAAGTTTGTCAAGGAGCAAGCTGCCCTTAATCAGAAGATTCGGGACCTTCAGCAGCAGATCGCGGACTTCGAGGGGCTCTTGAGGCAAGAGCGGCAGGAGCGGGGGGTGATTGTGGACAGGCTGACCCAGGAGAAGAAGGCTGCCGAGGACCAACTGGTCCTTGAGAAGAAGGCTTTGGAGGAGCTAATCGCGGGGTTTCCTGCGCAGCTGGCCGAAGCGGAGGAAAAGGGCCGGGAGGACTATCGGAGGTCGGAGGGCTTTCAAGCTGATGCCATGAAGTTCTTTGGCGCAGAGGTGGAGAACACTCTCTTCAACGTGGTTGAGGAGCTCCACCTGGAGTATGGCGACGCCATCAACTTTGACAAGTCTCCTTCCCTCACTCCCTTAGCGAAGAAGTATTTTACTCTTTCCGAGGAGAGTGATGGGGGGAACACTCCCGTAATTGTCGAAGACGCTTCTGAACTTCCAAGTGCGGACGCCCCGATAACTAATCCTCCCGAAGCCGATCCTGTGGATCCCTCTGCTACTGACTCCGCGGACCCAGCTGCTGCCGATGCTACCGACAAGGACCAAGCTTGAATATTTTTATCTTTTGGGGTCCTTGTATCTTCTTCTCTTTTGTCATTATCGGGCCTTTGAGCTCTTATCAATATCAAACTTCTCTGGTTCCGATCTTTTGTTGCACTTCTCCGAGTGACTTTACTTATACGCGCTTAAGTCGAAGCTTCGACACTTCTCGTACGTTTTTCCGATGATTTAATAACTTGCACCACTTAAGGCGACTTAACTCCATGCATCACTTAAGACGACTTAATTCTGCGCATCACTTAAGGCGACTTGGTTTCACGCATCACTTAAGACGACTTTATATTACTTAGAGCAAATCTAAGAATCGTGCATCACTTAAGACGTCTTTTCTCGGGCATCACTTAAGACGACTTTCGGATACTTAGAATAAATCTAAGCATCATGCACCACTCAAGGCGACTTAGTCCCGCGCATCACTTAAGACGACTTTATATTACTTAGAATAAATCTAAGCATCATGCACCACTCAAGGCGACTTAGTCCCGCGCATCACTTAAGACGACTTTATATTACTTAGAATAAATCTAAGCATCATGCACCACTCAAGGCGACTTAGTCCCGCGCATCACTTAAGACGACTTTATATTACTTAGAATAAATCTAAGCATCGCGCACCACTCAATGCGACTTTTCTCGTGCACCACTTAAGGCGACTTTCATCGTGCACCACTGAAGGCGACTTTCATCGTGCACCACTGAAGGCGACTTTCATCGTGCACCACTGAAGGCGACTTTCATCGTGCACCACTGAAGGCGACTCTCGTCGTGCACCACTGAAAGCGACTTTCATCGTGCACCACTGAAGGTGACTCTCGTCGTGCACCACTGAAGGCGACTTTCATCGTGCACCACTGAAGGCAACTTTCATCGTGCACCACTGAAGGCGACTTTCATTGTGCACCACTGAAGGTGACTTTTATCGTGCACCACTGAAGGCGACTTTTATCGTGCACCACTGAAGGCGACTTTTACACTTAGCATAAATCTAAGGACAACTCTTATTTGGAAGCAACCTCTTTATTTATTGATGGCATAAGATTGGCTTACATCGAATTAAACGATAAATAGCATACACCACTTAAGGCGATTTTACATCGGACACCACTTAAGGCGACTTTATCGGGCACCACTTAAGGCGACTTTATCGGGCACCACTTAAGGCGACTTTAACGGGCACCACTTAAGGCGACTTTATCGGGCACCACTTAAGGCGACTTTCTTCAAGCATGGTGTTTCTTCAAGTGTTCGCCACTAAAAGAATGCTTTAATATTCTGCCATCGAGGTCTTCAAACTTGTATGCATTTGGAGCTGGCATCCCCACGATCTTATAAGGTCCTTCCCATTTTGGTGACATCTTGTTGATTCGATCCAAAAGAGTGAACTCGTTGCGACGCCAAACCAGCTCCCCGACAAAGAACTGTCGGGACTTCACTCGCCGATTGTAGTACCTGGCCGTCGCTAAACGCATTCGAGCTTGGACTTCATCGGCTTCCCGTCTCTTCTCTTCGAGTAAGTCCAAGTCCAGACGTCTCACTTCGTCGTTCGTTAGGGGCTCGTAATATCTCGTCCGATGGGACGCCACAGCTACCTCCACAGGTGCGACAGCTTCCGTGCCATAAACGAGGCCAAACGGGGTCTCCCCTGTTGATCGTTTGGGTGTCGTTCTAACAGCCCAAAGTACATTTTCCAATTCGTTCAGCCACTTGCCCTTCAAGGCATAGACCCTCTTCTTCAGGCCATCCATCACGGTTTTTTTGGCTGACTCCACCTGGCCATTAGTCTGAGCATGGCGTACGGAGGCGGTCCGATGCTCAATGTTCAATTCTTCCAGATACTCCCTCACCTGAGAGCCGTTGAATGGTGGGCCATTGTCGCTGATCACCACCTTAGGAATTCCGTATCTGGACACGATGTGGGTCTGGAGGAACTTGACGATCTGGTTCCCCGTTGTTCTGGCCAATGCCTTCGCCTCTATCCATTTCGAAAAATAATCGATAGCTACAAGTAAATACTTACATTGTCCTTGTGCTTGTGGAAGAGGTCCCACCAAGTCGATGCCCCACTGTGCGAAGGGCCAAGCGCTCTTGATGGATGTTAGGTTGGCGGCCGGAGCCGCGATACTCGGGGCGTACCTCTGGCACGCGTCGCATGATCGGACCAACGCCGTTGCTTCTTTGTTCATCGTGGGCCAATAGTAGCCTAAGTTCAACACCTTCCTCAAAATGGATCGGGCCCCTTCGTGACAAGCCGCGACCCCCTCGTGCATTTCCTTCAGGATTCGGTTGGTGTCGGGTTCTGCTACACACTTCAGGTACGGAGTCGAGAACCAGCCCTTCTTGTACAGCTGATTGTCCAGCATCACATAATTAGACGCGATCCGACATATCCTGTCTGCTGCTACCTTATCCTCGGGAACTGCCCCCGTAGTCAGATACGCGACTATCGGGGTCATCCAGGTGGGCTCTTCCTCTGATCCTGTCTCAATGGTGCACACCTGCGTTGGGTCGATGTTTGATAAGATCACCTTCTCCAAGAAGTGCACCTTCCGATTTTCTTCCAAGGGTGCCCCCAGGGCAAACTTACTCAAGGCGTCTGCCTCTACGTTCTCCTCCCTCGGGATAGCCTCGATATCGAAGCTTTTGAAGCCCTCTCTCAAGGCTTGTACCTCTCGCAGATACTTTTTCATTATCGGACTCCTTGCTTTGTATCGCCCTTGAACCTGGTTCACGATTAAAGCTGCGTCGCACTTCACTCTCAAGTGATCGATTCCAGTGCCTTTAGCGATTTTTAGGCCCGTGATAAGAGCTTCGCACTCTGCTTCGTTGTTTGTGGCCTTGAATGTTAAAGCCAAGGCGTATCGGAGCGGTTCACCTACACCTGGTGGTATCAACAAGAAGCCCGCTCCTAATCCGTCTGAACTCGCGGAGCCATCCGTGTACATCTCCCAGATATTTTCCTTGTTTGGCTGTTCTGATTGCTCTGCCCTCTCCGGTTGTACTTCTGTCGGGACTTCCATGGTTGCCCCCTCTGCAGGGCCCGCTTCTTCCAGATCGGGGGCTGTAGACTCTGCTATGAAATCTGCTAACGCCTGACCCTTAATGGCCGTTCTCGGAGCGAAGTGTATGCGAAATTCGCTAAGCTCTACTGCCCATTTCACTAATCTTCCCGACGCATCCGGTCGGTTCAAAAAATGCTTCAAAGGCTGGTTCGTTAGCACAGTGATCTCGTGTGCGTGGAAATATGGCCTTAGCTTCCGAGCAGTAATAATCAACGCAAAGAGGTACTTCTCAACGGCGGGGTAGTTCAATTCAGATCTGGCAAATGCCTTGCTTACATAATAGACGGGGACTTGATTACCCTCGACAATCTTTACTAACACAGAGCTAATTGCAAATTCAGAAACAGCCAAATAAAGGAAGAGCGGCTCGCCTGGAACCGGTTTTGCCAGCGGCGGGAGTGTGCGAAGGTGCTGCTTGAGTGCTTGGAACGCTTCTTCACATTTGGCGGTCCACTCGAATTTTTTGTTGGCCCTCAAGACTTCAAAAAACGGCATTGATCGGTCGCTGGCTTTGGACAAGAAGCGGTTCATTGCAGCTAGTCGGCCATTCAGTACTTGCACCTCCCGATGGTTTATCGGGGACTGCATCTCCTCGATTGCCCTCAGCTTTTCAGGATTCACTTCAATTCCTCTCTGACTCACCATGAAGCCCAAGAATTTCCCTGAGTGGACTCCGAAGGCGCATTTCGTCGGGTTCAGACGAACTTGATGGAGCCTCATCCGCTCAAACGCCATGGTAAGGTTGTGCACGTGATCCTCGGCTTGTCGGGACTTCACCAGCATATCATCCACGTAAGCTTCCATGGTTTCTCCCAGCATATCTCCAAACAGTTTGTTCACCATCCGTTGGTAGGTTGCCCCGGCATTGATCAACCCGAAAGGCATGACATCGTAGTGATAGATGTCACTGTCTGCGTAGAACGCTGTGTGGGGGGCGTCTTCCTTAGCCATCTTGATCTGGTTGTAGCCTGAATATGCATCCATGAAACTTAACAGCTCATGTCCCGATGTGGCATCCACCAGCTGGTCGATCCTCGGGAGTGGATAGCAGTCCTTTGGGCAAGCCTTGTTCAGGTCGCGGAAGTCCACGCACATTCGCCATTTCCCGTTAGTCTTCTTCACCAGCACTGGGTTGGCCACCCAAGTCTGGAATCGGAGCTCCTTAATGAACCCAGCGTCGAGCAACCTGCCCACCTCCTGCTGAATCGCGATCTTCTTATCCGTGCCCATCAGACGCCTTTTCTGTGTGATAGGCTTGATCGCGGGGTCTATCTTCAGCTCGTGCACGATCACATCGGGGCTGATTCCTGGCATGTCGATGGGGGACCAGGCAAACAGCTCCTTGAACTCCTTCAACAACTCCACCAATTTTTGGGCTGTCTCCTCAGTCAGAGCAGACCCGATTTTCACCTTCCTCTGGGGTCCGTCGATCTCGACTTCTTTCAGGTCTTCTACGGGGGCGGGACGCCCAAACTCTTCTCTGGGATCTGTATCTGTCTGGAGGACAGTCATGGTCTCTCGCCTCCTCCTCCGAGTGGCGTTAACATAGCATTTTCGGGAAGCCACCCGGTCGCCCTTGACCTCTCCGACTCCGTGGTCGGTCGGGAACTTCATCTTCTGGTGCACAGTCGAGGCAACCGCCATCAGAGGATTAATGGTGGTTCTCCCGATAATTGCATTGTAGGTCCCTGCGGAATCAACCACGACAAAATCCACGTTTCTCCTTTCTGATTTCCACCCGCTACCAAACTCCACTGGTAAGGTGATTACTCCTAGCGGGTAGGAGGTTGAGCCAGAGAACCCGACCATCGGGAAGTTTGCCTCCTTTAGATCTTTCTTCGTCTTCCCCATAGCCTCCAGCGCGTCCATGAATAGGATGTCGGAGGAGCTCCCCCCGTCGATTAGAATTCTCTTCATTTCAAACCCGTCTACATCCAAGGTTACCACCAAGGCATCGTCATGCGGAGTCTCTACGCCTATGAGGTCCTTCGACGAGAAGGAGATCACCATCTCTTCTTTCAAGGTCCAGGATCGGGACCTCTTACCCAACACCACTGCTGTAGGGATTCTAGAGGCATAAACTTCTCGGGCGGATGAGATATCACCTCCAGCAGCAAACCCTCCATGAATCACGTTGATAGTGCCCCGTCTCTCCTTGCGAGCACCAGATGACTCTGGATCGGTTCTCTTCTTCTTTGGGGACCGATCGCGGGATCGGGAACGGGACCGCGATCGGGACCGAGAGCGGGATCGGCACCGCTTATCCCCGACAAATTCCTTACGCTTCCCCTTCTGGATCAGCTTTTCAATCTCCTTCTTCAGCTCCCGACAGTGATTGGTGTCGTGGCCATTTGCGCGGTGAAATCGACAATAGCGATCTGTGCGGGACCCCAGGAATTCTCCATCCTTCTTCGGGGGGTACCTGGAGATACCTTGTCGTTCCATGACTGTCAGCACTTCCGCCATGGAGCAGTTGAGAGGAATGTCAAAATCCTCCCGCTTATCCTTCCTTGAAGAACGTCTGTCATCCCTCCGATCCGGACGACCTCGATTCTTGCCGCTGTCGGGTTTACCCTTTGACTTACGATCGTCGAAAGGCTTACTTGACTGCTTCCCTTTGTTCGACTTTGGGGGTTCCAGTTCTCCCGCGGCTATCTTCGACTCCTGGACATCGATCTGCCGCTTCACCCTCTTCTGTAATGCCTCCATATTCCACACAGCCTTCTCAGCCACGCTGTGCATCAGGTCGGAGCCATAGGGGGCTGTCAGGTTCCGAATGAAGGTACGGATGGTTTCGCCCTCAGAGATTTCTTCATCTATCTCTGCTACGCTGGCTGTGTACCGCTGGTAATAATGAGCCAGCGATTCGTCGGGCCTCTGCACCACCTGGGTCAGGGACCTCACGCTCTTCAATAGACGCCTCCGACCCTGGTACTGCTGAATGAATCGATCGTGCATGTCTGCCCAGCAAGTGATGCATCCCGGGGGCAGACTAAAGAACCAAGTCAGGGCCCTTTCTCCCAGTGTGTTCGGGAACAATGTACACACTATGTCTTCACTTGGGGCTCTTCCCAGACACGCCATGAGGTGCTTCTGGACGTGGCGAACTGGATCTCCTTCGCCATCTTACTCCTTTATCGTGGGGATGCCTAGCCCAGGCGGGGCTAGGGTATCAATGAGTCGGGGGACGAAGGGATGAGTGGATCGATCCCTCAGCTCCGACACCAGCGGCTTCTGTTCTCCCATACAGATGTTCACGATCTTTACCACCTGGTCGGGAGTGATGGGACCATTCAAGGGAATGGTCCTGTGCTGTACTGGTCCTGGCCCATCAACCACGAACCTCTCCGGTTGACCGGTCGCCCTACCTCTGTCTTGGCCTCGGGGCGGGGCTTCCTGTGCGTTCCGACCCTCTGTCGGCAGGGTCGCTTCCTCCAACGGGGGCATCTCCTCCTGCCTCCTCGCAGCCTCTCTTCGATCCAAGAGAGCCTCTACAGCCGCCAGAAACATGGGCATGGCCTCTGCCACGGCCCTCGTCAAATCTGCAGCTGGGGGAGCCTCCTGCCCCCTGTTGTCCTGGTGCTGAGGGGCAACATCTTCGGGATGCGATCCATTGTGCCCTCCTGTCTGGGAGAGCTCAGCCGGAGGATGGTTCTGGTTTTCCTCTTGTTCTGGAACTGAATTCAGATTCGTTGCAGCGGGGTGACGGGAACCACCGGATTGTCCCTGTCTTCTGTTCTTGCCAGCCACCATTGATCGAGTAGAAGGCATATCAGCTTTTTATTTGATTCCCACAGACGGCGCCAATGTTGGATCACGGTGGAACTCCGGTACGGACTTTGACGGCAATCCTAGCTCCTTTGCTCCACGCAATCCTGCAAGAGGGGATAGACCGGGCGGTGACCCAGAATCCCTCTCCGATGCTTAAATAAGTATCTCGTATGACTGGCAAGTAATAAACTCAGTGTGCATTCAACTCAACGTAAGTGATCTGAGGTGACCTCCTGCCCTTTTATAGGCAAAGAGATGCCTCAGGTACCTGGCGAACCGTTAGGGGTGGTTAGCCCGTATCCCGCATATCTCGGACATGATCTCGCGTATCTTAGCCATGCCCCGCGTATCTCGGCCACGCTCCGTGTATCTTAATCCACGTTCCGCGTATCTCGGCCACGCCCCGCATATCTTGGCTTTATCCTCTGATAACGAGTCCCGACTCCCGTCGGGGACTCCAGAGTTATCTCGTTGTGTCACCGCTCGGGGCCCCTCGTCATCGTGACAGGGTCAATCATTCTCAGGGATTCATCATCGGGGCCTACTTAAAGGCTTCTCATCGGGAGCTTCCAGCTCCACTGTCGGAACCGACTCTGTCGGGACCTTGCCTCGTCGGGACTCCCTTCGTCGGGACCCTTCTCCTAGGTCATCTTGACCTTCCTTTCGGGGCCTGGTGGGCCTGTTTGCCGTTTCCTCGCCGTTACGGGGCCTGACGACTATAGTCGGACCCATCATCGGCAATGGTATCGCAGATTCCACGTGGAATCGTCGGAAACGGATTTGTGAATCTTCACGAGGATCCTTGCGTATACACTAAGACCTCTGGGTCTAAGTATGTCATCATGACACTATACGTAAATGACATACTCATTGTTGCGAACGACATGAGTTTCATGAACAAATCAAATTCCTGGTTAGCGTCAGCATTTGAGATGAAAGACATGGGAGAGGCCACGTACATCTTAGGCCTTAAGATTGCCCGAGATCGTGCCGCCGGGACATTGTGTCTGTCTCAAGAATCTTATATCAACAAACTGTTGAAAAGATTCAGAATGCTCGATGCTAAACCCGTGGATACGAAGGTTGTGTTCGGGTGCGCGCTATCAAAGCGTGATGGACCGAAAAACCAACAACGGCGTGAACAGATGAAGGGGGCAGTGTAGCTAAGCATGGTAGGGTGTCTTATGTACGCCATGCTATGTACTCGACCAGATATCTGTTACGTTGTAGGCCTAGTAGCAAGATTCCAGTAAGATCCTAGTTATCAATATATAAAGGCCGTAAAACGAATTATAAGGTATCTGAAAGGTACTGCCGACTATGTTATGTGCTATAAGGGCAAGCAAATAGAATTGACTGGTTATAGTGACGCCGACCATGGTGGCGATCCAAATGATCGTAAGTCCACCACAGGAGGAGTTTTCCTTCTTGCTAATGCTGCCATATCTTGGGTGAGCAAGAAGCAATCATGTGTCGCGCTTTCCACTATGGAATCAGAATTCGTTGCCCTTTCTAAAAACGCACAAGAAGCGGTCTGGCTGAAAAGGCTTCTTACTGCATTAATTGGCACTGGCAAAGAGCGTAATCCCGACAAGGTATACTCCGACAGTCAGGCAGCCATTGCAGCAGTTAAGAATCTAAAGTACTATAGTAGGACCAAACACATTGATGTGAAATACAACTATGCTAAATCTGTTCTGGAAGACAACATAATCGCTTTAGAATACTTGTCCACGGATAAAATGGTTGCAGATCCATTAACTAAGCCATTACGTAGAGAGATCTTCGAAAAGCACGTAAAACTGCTTGGATTACGTAGGGATTAAGTGACTGACTTGTATTAGCGATAACATTTTGACATTTGAAATAATATTATTTCGATTGAATAAAAGAATTGCACACTGAGTATATGATCTATCGACGTCATAATGAAATTTAACATCGGATTTTACGGTCTATAAACTAAGTCGTAGGAAGAGGTAAAACTCTTCCACCAAAATTATGTCGAATGTGAACCATGCCACGTCACACAGGCACAGTCATCTTGCAAGGAGAGGGGAACCTCTACCCCAACAAGATTGGCTAAGAACCAGGGGGGTAAACCTGGTTAAAGGAAACGATAACCTTGTCACGCTTAATGCATGACTTAATCTTCGTTTTGTACATCGCCCTGTTGGATCCAGTCCATCATTAAAATCACATTCAAGGCCAGATAAAAGATTCTGCGATAGCATGATTGACATATCCCAATCCTAGCTAGTCCAGGTGTGCCATCGACGCGTGCTTCATAATGTGTGTGCCATGTTCGACTACGAGGTCATGCTCGGTTGTGCTAGCTAGAATCCTAGTGATTCAAAAGGCGCATACTTCTTCACCTTGAGCGTGTGATTGATCCCGAATGTTTTATGAAGGGGCATCCAAAGTATCATCACGGACTCAGAATTTATACCTAAGGTCTAGCTCAATGTTCGCTTCCCGGCGTACGAGCGTGGAGCCAAAGAAAACGGCCAAGTGACCACGTCTTGGAAATCGGTTGAGTTACACCAAGGGTATAAGCGATGGGGATGGTCAAGTTCACCTACAATTCACCGACTCTTGTGTTCACTAGGTGGCCGCCAACCGGATATTAGTTGAAGGTTGTGAACACTTGTAACGGATGCCCTGGAGAAGTATTCCTATGTGGAAAACTGGGCAATTGGAGAATTATTAGTTGACCAAGGATACAGTGCGGTACATATTTTATTTTAACAGGATTGATTTACGAAAGGGAATCAATGTTCTGCGGGCGCTACAATACTCCTCACAGATGAGTAGCACGATGCCCGTCGTATCCGCCGGTCGCACGACAAACCTCGTATGAACTATTCGGAGACGGAGACAAAGACTGAGATGTTGATGCTATTGGATAACTATATATTAATAGGCACCCTCCCATTCCGGCGAGTGGGAGCTGTTAGCATATGGTGACGTGGCGCCGTAATTGGTAGCCCGTTAATGCTAAGGAAATTACCTAATTTAATTAGATAATTGTCACATTAGGGTAATTGGGCCAAACCCTAACCTTAACTGACATGGGAGGCCCAAAATTGGGCTTCCCCTTAATAGCATAGGTTCGGCCGGATTTTTCCCACATTGGTTGGAGTGGACTTTTGTCCACTCCACCAATCCTATATATAGGGGACTCACCTAAGGGGTTTATACAATTCATTCAGAATAAGAAGTACCTCCATTGAGGAACTTGAGAGAAACCCCCTCACCCCCTTAGTAGTGATTTTCGGTGCACATCTTAGTCTGAGGTTCTGTCCCGGTTGAAGAATCGATCAGAGGCTTTGTTGTGGAGCTTATACCGCGTAGGACTTCTTCTCACGAAGAACTTGTACGGGTTCCGAGCGGAGGATCAGAACTCCCTCCACAACGTTCTTGGGCAGGAAAACTATTGAGGTATGTGTACATTATTCCGCTGCGTAATTAGATTACTTACTAGTACACTTTTAGCATTCCGTAGTATTACATCCCCGTAATCCAACAGTTAGAAGCCTTTTGAGCCAGACCACTTCCTGTGCATTCTTAGAGAGAGCTACAAATTCTGATTCCATTGTGGACAGCGCGACTTAGGTTTGCTTCTTGCTCGTCCATGAAATGGCGGTATTAGCAAGGAGGAATGCTCCTCTTGTGGTGGACTTACAGTCATCTGGATCGCCACCACGGTCGGCGTCAATGTAATCGATCAATTCTAACTTCCTGCCCTCATAGCAAAGTTTGTAGTCGTAATTGGTAAGCATATGGTAATGGGCGCCGTAATTGGTAGCTCATAATATGTATAGTTTACCTAATGAACATGGGTAAATGTCACATTAGGGTAATTGGGCTAGAACTAGTTCCCAATTGACATGGGAGGCCCAAAATTGGGCCTCCCTAAATACATAGGCCGGCCGAAACCCTAGGGGGGGGGGGGGGGGTAAAGTGGACTTTGGTCAACTTTACTCCTCCTATAAATAAGAGGTGTCAGAGGATTTTTAGGGTTAATCACAATTCCCTCATTAGAGTGTTTTAGAGAGAAACCCCCCCCCCCCCCCCCCATAACACCCTAGTTCAGCCGAACCATATCCTTCACCAAGGGTGTGCCAAATTGCCTTTGAGCAAACTCTACAGAGATCTGTCCCCGTACCAAGAATCGATCAGAGGCTTTGTTGTGGAGCTTGCACCACGTAGGGCTTCTCTAACAAGAACCTCTACGGGTCCCGACCGGAGGATCGTAAACTCCCTCCTGAGAAGATCTTGGGTCTACGGATCACCTTAAAGGTATGTGTGAAACTTCCGCTGCGTAATTCCAATTACTAGCATGTACCTTGGTTAAGTATCTGTAGTGATTACTCCCCGTAATCTAACAGTGGTATCAGAGCCTTTGTTAGGATTTCATGATTTTGATAAATTGGTATTCTTGAAAATTTCAACAAAAAAAAGAAAATTTTAAACAGAAAATTTCGAAAATTTCGATTTTTTTTTTTTTTTTTTTTTTTTTATGGTTGTTGGTAAAACTGAAATTTTCATGATGTTCTTGGTAAATTTAATGTTCATGCTCTTCAAGAAAAGTGTAATATTTATCAAAATCAAACATTGGATTGTAGATCTTATTAAAATTTGATCTTGAAATTTGAATAATTGTTCCCAATTTTATGTTATTGTCCGAAACCCTAGTAATTTACAAGGTAAATTTTTTAATTTTCTTGGTCTCCAAGCAAGGAAATTTCGGCCACTATTAAGATAATATTATTTACCATATTTTAATTTTTAATTAAGGTAACAATATATCTATAATTGGGAACATAATGATTGATTCACATAAATATATAGAAATATATATCACTGTCAATATATCTAAATATTTAATAGGGTTAAAGATATTATTGATAGAATTTATTGCCTAAAATATTGAGAAAAAATATTGTCACTATATTTGTTACCCTATTTAAGATATTGACAATAAATATATATATATATATATATATATATATATATATATTGTGTCGATTTTTACATATATATATATATATATATATATATATATATATATATATATATTGTTGATTGAATTTAATCTTATAGATAGAATCTTAGTAATAAATATATATATGTTTTTATATGGTCCGAAATATATATAATATTGGAAATGATTTTTAAATAATTAATGTTACTTGGTGGCTAAGTTAGATATTTTTGGAATTTAAAACCATACTTAGGCCACAAGTAAACATTTCGGCCCAACCTTTTGAAATTTGAATTATTGGGCCACTCCAATATATTAAACCGGGGCAGATTCAAATCGAACCGGGTTTTCTCAATCGGTTCGAGCTAATCGGGTCAGGTCGAACCGGGGTAATTAAGTGGATCTAACCGAACCGGTTTTGTGCGTTGAACCGAGCCAAACCCTATTTTATTGGACCGGTTCGGACCAGATTTTAAAATTAAAATTGGACCGAACCGAACACGAACCAGATTTTTCAGACCGGACCGAACCGGACCGAAATTGACTGAACCGAAATGATTTTTAAAACCTAATTCAAGTCAATTAAATAAAATAGGGAGGTCAAGTTTTAAAATCTAAATATTTTTGAACCTCTAAATGGACTACACAGTGCTCATAGGGTTGCTAACCTTTATGCGTTGTTTCGATTATGGGCATGGATCTCGGAGATACATGTTTTTGGGACTCGATTAATTAGAGGGCTGAATTGCAATTGTTTATTATTCAATATTTATTAATGCATGATTAGAAGTGTTGTCTTGACATAATCAAGCTAGCCGAACATTGCATGTTGTGGGTGGAGCCCTGGTTAAATATATGGAATGCGCACTAGGATAGACATGCTATGATGGTTGTATATGCCTAGGATTCATGTCTAGAATGTTGCGTAATTGAATATAAGCATAAATTGCAAATCAGCCCCTAATGTTTAAAATTATTTTAAAACCGAAAACCAGTCGCCAAATATGTATAATTGTTGTGGAATTTTCATGTTTGACACGTATGCTAGAATGTTAAGGATGTAGTTGGATTTGATAATTTACATGGAAGTAGAATTATATATGCAAGCATGAGTTCCTCGGAACATTAGACTCTTGACGCGTAAGCATGAGTGTGATTTGTTTGATGAATGTTACTTGCGTATGATAATTTACATGGTTAGTAGAATTATATATGCATGAGTAAATTCATCGAAATATTTTCCAAAATACAAAGGGCCTTGGGAAAGCCAAGATCGGGTATGCTTGTTTTAAAATTCTCTTTCCGGTAATTTGCAATTAAAACCGTTTTAAGAGACTGATCTATTAGATTGAAAACGACGATAATGTGAACTCTTTCACCGCCATGTTCCATTGGTTATTGGTGATCGGTTGGTTTAGATGACTGATGAATCATTATTTGTCGGATTCAATCTTAATAGATTTCTGATGTATGCAATTCTTTATCAAAATGTTATTATCTCCCTGATTTTGTATAATAATCAACGTGTTTAGTAACGAATTACAGCCTAGATGGGATCATCTTGTGCTGATGAACTTTTGATTGAGACTAACTACGACTTGTGGAGTAAGCGCGTCAATGCACTGTTGGAGGATAATGGCATTGTAGATCACATTCAAAAGTCCATGAATTACCCAGATGCGGGTCTGACCAAAGACCTGGCATATGCCCATTTTTAATGGGAGCAAGATGATAAGAAAGAAAAGGAGATATTGCTGGTTGAGATGTCTCAGGAATTCAATGATGAATATAAGAATGTTCCAATTACAAAGGACATATAGGATGCCCTGTTCCTAAAATATGGAAACGGCATGGCAACGATCCTGCACCCACTTATACCCATTATGGAAGAAAGCTTAAACAGCTACAGCAAAAGTGTACTTGAAAAAGTATACGATTTTCATGGCGTGCTAAAACCACTGGAGGAAGAAGGTCAGGTGGGTGAATGGGATAAAATTCAAGCCATCATCGGGATCCTCCCGAAGTCTTGGAGAGCAGGCAAGGCTTTATTGACCGCCAGTGGTTCTGTGTTGGATCTTGCATCGGTAATGAAGTTCATCGAGATGGAACAAGCTCGGCTGAAATCAATACCGGTACCAGCTGGGCAAGGAAAGAGAAATAGGATGAACAAATGAAAGAAACAACAGGCAGTCGACAGTAAAATGTTGACAAAGCCTAAACCAGGCAGTCTCCGATTGAAATCAGAGATAGTCCGCAGGAACTCCAGTCCACGCCGAATAGGTGAAGGTATAGGGTCCAGCAAAACGCATCCTGAAAAGGTATGCGAGATTGGTTGTGTAATGGAACTCTAGTTTCCTCAACTGTCATGTTAACTGACTCAAATCCTTCATGGATTCTTGACTCAGGTGCGACGGACCACATAGTCAACGACAAATGACTATTTGCCAAGTTTAGACGATTGCCAAAGGATTCTAAGAGGATATACATTGGCGACAACTCACAAGTTGAAGTCATTGGAGTAGGGAACTGCAAATTGTCTATGAACAATGGCAGGACCATGCTACTTGAGAATGTCTTTTTTGCTCCTAGAATCTGTAGAAATGTTGTTTCTGTTTCTGCTCTTATGATTAATAATTACATTTTATCATTTGAGAAGAACTTTGTTCGTGTCAATAAAGGCGATGTCTTCTTTGGGCATGCCTACTCCTCTTATGGTCTCTTTATCATGGATTTGAATGGATGTATCGATTCGAATAGAATGTATGCATTATCCTCCAGGGAAGCAGAGATTGACGCAGCCGTATGGCATGCGCGGTTAGGACATATAAGCTACGATAGGGTCCATTCATTGGCTCGAAGAGAGCTTTTTCGTGGTACCAGCAATGTGATTAAACACACTTGCCATGGTTGTCTGGCTGAAAAATCCACCCGCAAACCATTTGTAGAAGCTCAACGAGCCGAGCATTCATTGCAGTTGATTCACTCCGACGTTTGTGGACCAATGAGTGTAACCGCTAGGAATAGGAAACGATACTTCGTAACTTTCATTGATGACTACAACCGTTATGGGTTTACTCATTGGATTGCTCGTAAATCCGAGGCAATAGTGTTAGCATAAGGTGTGCAGGCGCCGTAAATGGTAGCCCGTTATATTGTATGTGTTACCTGAGACAATTGGGTAAATGTCACATTAAGGTAATTGGGCTTGTCCAAATTTCTAATTGACATGAGATGCCTAAATATTGGGCCTCCCACATCAATAGGCCGGCCGAATATTGGAGGCGGGGTGAAGTGGACTTTTGTCCACTTTACTCCTCCTATATAAATGGGAGTGTTGGGGTTTTTTAATAAGTGATCAACAACTCCTTCCTTAGAGTAATTTTAGAGTGAAAATCCCTCCTCCCCTCTCCTGTAGTTCGACCGAACCTTATAGTCACCAAGGGTGTGCCAAATTTCTTTCTAAGCAATCAGTACGAAGATTCGTCCCTGTTGAAGAACTGATCAGAGGTTTTGCTGTGGAGACATATTTCGTGGGACTTCTTTCTAAGAACTTGCAAGAGGATCCGATTGGTGGATCGTGAACTCCCTCCACGAAGATCTTGGGCAAAGGATTCATCTAAAAGGTATGTGCGAATTCTTCCGCTGCGTAATTGTGATTACTAGCACGTACATGATTTAGTGTTTCCTAGTATTACGTCCCCGTAATCCAACAGTGGTATCAGAGCGAGGTTTAGGAGTTCATGATTTTGATAAAATTGGTGTTCTTGAAATTTTTGTAAGTGCCGAAATTTTTAAAATTTAAGAACTTGAAAATTTTGAAAATTTTGATTATTGGTGTTTTGAAATTTTCGGATTTTTGTGTTCTTGATGGCACTGAAATTTTCATGTTCTTGGTTAAAATTGATGTTCAAGATCTTCAAGAGAACCATGATTTTTATCAAAATAGATATTTGGATTCTTGATCTTAGTAAATTTTGATCTTAAAATTTGACAACTTTTCAATTTTTAGTGTTTGTGCCGAAACCCTAGTGAATTATTAGGTAAATTTTTTAATTTCTTAGGGTGCAAGAAAGCTAATTTCGGCCGGCCACTACACTAGATATATTTTTTACCATATTTTAATTTTATTAATGATGACAATATATCTATAAAATTAGAAAGATTTGGATAAGATTCACATTATATAGTAAAATATATAAACTATCAATATATTTAGCTAAAAGATAGGGATAAAGATATATTGATAGGATTTAGTTACTTAAAAAGTTTGAGAAAATATATTGTCTATACATGTTATCCCTAAACATATATTTGAAAATAATTATATATATGTGTATTGTTATGGCCGAATAATTATATATTTATATTGTTAATTGATTTACATCCTATGGATAGAATATTGACAATATTTATATATATTAATAATATGTGTGCCGAATTATATATATATATATATATATTAGAAATGTTGTAAATTATTTTATATAATTAGTATTTCTTATGGGCTAAGTTAAGTTTTTGGTTGATTTTAAAACTCTATTTAGCCCAAGGGAAGTATTTTGGCCAAGCCCACTAGGGTTTATGGGCCAATATAATTTGCATTAACGGAGCGGGTTAAACCAATCAGAGTTTTCTCAATCGGGCCGACCTAGGTGGGTTAGGTTGGACCAAGGTAACTAAGTGAATCTAAACCGAACCGGTTTTGAGTTATGAACCGAATCGAAAACCTATTTTATTGAACCGATTCGGACCGAACCAAATTTTGATTAAACCGGACAGAATCCGAACGGATTTATTGGACCGAACCGAACCGGATTTATTGGACCGAAATGAACCGGATTTTAAATTGAATATTCCAAAATTTTAGGTCAATTTAATAAAATAGGATATCAAATTTTTAAATCCAAATATTTTGAGCTTTAAAATTATCCTAAACCGTGCTCAAAAGGTTTAAATTCCACATTTTAAATTTAACCTTATTGCCCGGTTACGATTATGAGGATGGATCTCGGAAATGCATGTTTTAGGGACTGGATTAAATTAGTGGGCTGAATTGCAATTGTTTACTTTCTGCTATATATTTTGATATAATTAGAACTGTCGTCTTGACTATGTCAAGCTAGCTGGAAATTATATTGTGAGCTATGCTCTGGGATTTAAATATATAGTTTGCGCAATAGGATAGACATGTTGTGTTGGTAGGAATTGCCTAGGATTCATGTCTAGAAATTCGCATGATTGATTGTAAGCATGAATTGCAAATCAGCCCCTAATATTTTAAAGGTGTTTAAAACGTAAATCCAGTCGCCAATTATGCATGTTTATGGAAGTTTCATGTATGACTCGTAAGCTAGGATGTTGAGGATGTAATAACATGTGATAGTTTACTTAATAATAAAATTATATATGCTAGCATGAGTTCCTCGGAAGATTAAACGCATGACGCGTATGCATGATGTTTGGTTTGACCGATTTTTATGGCATGATGTGATAATTTTCTAAGTGTAGTAGAATTATATATGCATGCGTAAATTGTTGGATATTTTCAAAATAAAAAGGTCCTTGGGAAAGCCAAGATCGGGTATGCATATTTTTCAAAATATTCCCTTTCCGGTAATTTGCAACATAATAACCGTTTTTCAAAAGACTGATCTATTGGATTGAAGACGACGATAGTGTGAACTCTTTCATGGACCCCCTTCCCTTGGTTTACTGGGGGTTGATTTGGTCTAGATGACTGAAGGATCACTATTTGTCGTATAGATAATCCGATGTTTGCAATTCTTCTCAAAATGTTATTGTCTTCCTGATTTGCATAACCATCAATGTGTTAGCTTTTAGGGCCGATCCGATAGAGTTCTATGAACCTCGCAATCTGGATGGTATGGATTATAATGCGTGGATAGATAATGTTATGGATATGCTAATTTTTGCGGATCTTGAGGATCAAGTCAATCCACAAACAGAAAGAATGAATCTGGATGAGTATGGAAACCCACATCATAGCACAAGCAAGAAAATGTTGAGGAAGGATCTCAGGGAACGAGAGATAATACTCTCGCAGCTGTCAGATGAACTGGATGAAGAATTTGTTCAAGTCAGCATGTTGCATCTTTGGTGTGCCATATACCTTCGATTTGCAAAAGGTAAGGCCGCTGAAGCCCGAACCTTGATGGCAGAATATTACACTATTCTATGCAATGATGACGGTGTAATAGCCGTTCATGACCCCGCTGACGAGAAATGCGTATGACAAGGGCTCAAAAAGTAATGAGAATGTATCCTATTTCATGGTTTGTTGACGAAAAAGGGCTCACGCGTCTAATCACGTCGATTAAGGCGACAATAGATCTATTCGAAATAGAACATGAAAAAGGAAACTTTCCAAAAGAACAAGAGGCATTCGATGAAAGATTCGTTCATATGCTGAAAAGCTTGGCAACCCCCGGCAACAAAAGGTCTAAACGAGGATCCGGTGCGATAACCACCGTGATAACTGTGCCTTTCAGGTACGACTCATTTACCACATACATAAAAGCGTAAAATGTTTTATTTGATGCTAGATATCTGATACAATTCACTTGTGAATTTCTTTTCAGGTCCAATGCAGAACGTGGTTATGACTACAAGTCCATCATTATTCTTCTTTGAAACAGTTTCATGTTTGAGATCTGAAACCTTAGTATCGTTTATGTTGGATTTCCTACTGTTCATTTTCTTTTCATGTTTGAATTTTGGTTGATATTTCGGAATTATTGAATAAAGTAGTTTTAATTCACTTTGGAAAGTGATCTACTAATCAATATAAATTGACTCGGTTAAACAGGATCAATCCGGACTACATAAAAGAAACCGAAAATAAGGCTATGAATAATGGCCAGATCAAACATATCCATACATGTCTTCCATAATCGAATTATTTGAGTAAAATCAAAATGCCATCCATCGATTGCGTAGCTCAAAGAACCAACCAGATTATCTCTTTCTTATTTGTTAGTACTACGTTTAAAAGATAAATTCCGTGGTAATTTAACATGTTCGACACCGATTAAATTGAATTAATTTTAGAAACGAAACGATTGAAACCACGGATTAAAACTGGTTTTAGGCGCCACGCGCGTGTGTACCTCGAAAGACGGAACACATCGTTTCAAAGTACGAATTTAATAATGAAATGTTTTAATGAATGAATGCTGAATTTTTGTTTGTTACCGCTATGGAATAACACATTGATCACTTATACAAAAGCAAGAGGTACGCATTAAAAGGCTACCACGAGCTAGTATAATATCAACTATCGCATAGGCGAAAGCCCAATGCACAGTTCAAGAGGTGGATAAGTCTCTGAATGAGTTAACAAACGAAATGAAGTAGTCAGTAAAATGACTCTCCCACTATACGCCTTGAACGATAAGTCTGGCGAGACATTTATCTCAATAAAGCACTTCAAGAAGCATAATTTAAAATTACATAATGCTAGAGTTCAACAAATCACGTTCCCTACGGGATGAAATACTATTGACTCACATAAATGTAATTATATGCTCCAAAGAAATCGGTGGGGACACATTGCCATAGTTAGCTAAATGAAATGATATGGGTTACATCTTATCATAGTGCGACATTAATTTGCGCATTAAAGACAAGTATTTGGATAAAGAGTATCAAACACTCTTGGGCAATACATGTTTAAATTAGCTTCAAATTATGGTGTCGTGGTCGAACATGAAACATTACAAAGCTTTAGGACGAAATTCCAACGCTTAGAAAACAGACGAAGTCTTGATCGAATGGAGATTTGGCGACGATTCCCAGGTCCCACTTACTTCGAGTGGGAGATTTGACACAGCACATGTGAATGAAATGGTAAATGATGATGGAAACATTATCATAGTAAATCCAGTGAGAGGGCTCCTTTCCCCCCACACTCAAATCACTAATGCTGCTAATGCGAATCAAGTTGAACCTGAGAATCACGTTGCTGAACCGCTGGATGAGAATCCAATAACGACACAACTACCCATTTTTTCCAGTGGGAGAGGATTGACCAACTCGGTTCCAGGTCCTAGTGATCAAAGAATTAATCTCGGAGGTAAAATCCCGAGACCGAGAGGACGTCCAAGAAAGGTTGTTAGTCAAGGTTCCAGCACTGCCATTATTCCCAGTGGGAGTGATGCTCCGATAAGAAGCATTATTCCGAGTGGGAGTATCGATCAGAATCAAGATGGGATTATCGAGCCTAGACGAAGTCAAAGGCAACGAACTTCTCCCAAGAATTATTCCATCGAGAGAGGTGAATTACTCACCCTAACGTATGTTGATGAACCGGTAACAGTTAAGCAAGCAATGGAAGGACCTCAAGCAAAGGAATGGAGGAAAGAAATGGAAGAAGAGATTGCCTCAATGAAAGCTAATTCTGTATGGTCTTTAGTTGATTTGCATGCTAAACGCCGAGCTATAGGGGCGAAGGGGTTTTGAAGCTCAAACTCACTGCCGATGGAGAAGTCGAGCGATACAAAGCCCGACTTGTTGCGAAAGGATATACCCAACTGCACGGAGTGGACTTTGATGAAACATACTCACCGACTGTGCGTTACACCACGGTCAGGGCCATCATTGCCCTTGTTGCATGCCTCGATTTAGAGTTGCACCAAATGGATGTTAAGAATGCATTCCTCCACGGAAACCTGGAGGAAGAGATCTACATGGAGTAGCCGGAGGGTTTCATTACTCCTGGCAACGAACGAAAAGTTTGTAAACTCCATAGGTCTATCTACGGTCTTAAACATTCGTCTCGGCAATGGTATCGCAGGTTCCATGAGGATATTTTTGGAAACGGATTCGTGAACCTCCATCAGTATCCCTGCGTATACGCTAAGACCTCCGGGTCTAAGTACATCATCTTAACCTTATACGTGGATGACATACTCATTGCTGCGAACGATGTGAGTTTCATGAAACAGTCGAAGTCCTGGTTGGCATCAGTATTCGAGATGAAAGAAATGAGAGAGGCTAAGTACATCTTAGGCATTAAAATCGCCAGAGATCGTGCCGCCCGGAGATTATGTCTATCTCAAGAATCTTATATCAATAAACTGTTAAAGAGATTCAGAAGGCTAGATGCCAAAACCGTGGAGACTCCGGTTGTACTCGGGTGCACGCTGTCAAAGCGTGATGGCCCGAAGAACCTGCAGGAGCGTGAACAGATGAGGAGTGCAGAGTATTTGAGCATGGTGGGAAGCCTCATTTCGCCATGCTCTGTACACATCCGGACATCTGTTACACCGTGGGCCTAGTAGCAAGATTCCAATCAGACCCTAGCTATCAACATTTAAAGGTCGTAAAACGAATCATATGTTATTTGAAAGGTACTGCCGACTACGTACTGTGCTATGAGGGTAGGAAGATAGAATTGACCGGTTTCAGTGACACCGACCACGGTGGCGATCCGGATGATCGTAAGTCCACCACATGAGGGGTATTCCTCCTTGCTAATGCCGCCATTTCATGGACGAGCAAGAAGCAATCATGTGTCGCGCTGTCTACGATGGAATCAGAATTCGTTGCACTCTCAAAAAACGCACAGGAAGCGGTCTGGTTGAAAAGGCTTCTTACTGCATTGCTAGGCACTGACAAAGAGAGTAAGTCTGTGAAGGTATACTCCGACAGTCAGGCAGCCATTACGGCAGTTAAGAATCCAAAGTACCATAGTAGGACTAAGCAATTGATGTTAAATATAATTATGCTAAATCTGTAGTGGAAGACAATATAATCACTTTAGAATACTTGTGCACTGACAATATGGTGGCGGACCCACTGACTAAACCTTTACGCAGAGAGACTTTTGAAAAGCACGTAAAACTGCTTGGATTGCATAGGATTTAATGAGTGGCTTGTATCAGTGATAACATTTTGATTATTGAAATTATATTTTGATTGAATAAAGAATTGCAAATATTGAGTACATGATTTATCGACATCATGTTGATTAATAACATCAGATTTTACGATCTATTAACTGAGTCGTAGGAGGATGTTAAAGTCTTCCGTTAAAATTATGTCGAATGTGGGCCTTGCCTCGTCACACAGGCACGGTTGTCTTGTAGGTGAGGGGGACCTCTACCATATCAAGATCGGCTGAGAACCAGGGGATAAACTTGGTTATACAAAACGATCACTTAGTCTCGGTAAAACGCGACTTGATATTCGTTTTGTAAATCGCCGCGATGGACTCTGTCCGTCATCTTCCACATTCAGGGCCAGATGAAATATTCTTCGGTAGCATCATTGACATATCCCACCCCTGACTAGTTCAGGTATGCTATCGACGCGTGCTTCATACTGCGCGTGCCATGTTCGACCACGGGGGTCATGCTCGGTTGTGCTAGCTAGGATCCTCGTGATTCCTATGGGCGCAAGCTTCTTCACCTAGAGCGTGTGATTGATCACGGGTTCCCTATGAAGAGGCGCCCAAAGTATCCTCACGGACTTAGAACTCATACCTAAGGTCAGGCTCATAGTCCGCTTCCTGACGTACGAGCGTAGTGCCAAAGAAAAAGGCCAAGTGACCACGTCTTTGGAAACCGGTTGGGTTTGACTAAGGGTATGAGGGATGGGGATGGTCAAGTTCACATGTAATTCACCGACTCTTGTATTCACTAGGTGGCCACCAACCGGATATTAGTTGAAGGTTGTGAATACTTGTACGAATGCCTTGGAGAAGTATTCCTATGTGGAAACTAGGTAATTGGAGAATTACTGTTGACCAAGGATAAAATGCGATACAATTAATATTTTATTAACAGGTTGATTGACGAAAGGGAATCAACGTTCTACGGGCGCTACAACACTCCTAATAGATGAGTAGCACGATGCCCGTCGTATCCACCGGCCACACGGCAAACCTCGTATGAAGTGTTCGGAAGCATGGGCAAGATCGGAAGACTGAAATGTTGATGCAATTCGGACAACAATACATTAACAGGCACCCTCCCATTCCGGCGAGTGGGAGCTGTTAGCATAAGGTGTGCAGGCGCCGTAAATGGTAGCCCGTTATATTGTATGTGTATGTCACATTAAGGTAATTGAGCTTGTCCTAATTCGTAATTGACATGAGAGGCCCAAATATTGGGCCTCCCACATCAATAGGCCGGCCGAATATTGGAGGAGGGGTGAAGTGGACTTTTGTCAACTTTACTCCTCCTATATAAAGGGGAGTGTTAGGGGTTTTTAATAAGTGATCAATAACTCCTTCCTTAGAGTAATTTGAAAGTGAAAATCCCTCCTCCCCTCTCCTACAGTTCGGCCGAACTTTATAGTCACCAAGGGTGTGCCAAATTGCTTTCTAAGCAATCAGTCCGAAGATCCGTCCCTGTTGAAGAAATGATCAGAGGATTTGTTGTGGAGACATACTTCGTGTGACTTCTTTCTAATAACTTGCACGAGGTTCCGATTGGTGGATCGTGAACTCCCTCCACGAAGATATTGGGCAAAGGATTCATCTAAAAGGTATGTGTGAATTCTTCTGCTGCGTAATTGTGATTACTAGCACGTACATGATTTAGTGTTCCCTAGTATTACGTCCCCGTAATCCAACAAATATATTGCTTTAGAAACTTTCTAAACCTCGTAGAGAATCAACAGGAGCGAAAGGTGAAAACCTTACGCACTGATTGAGGTGGAGAATATCTCTCTAATGAATTTTTAAAAGTCGTGCAAAGAAAGATGGATTGCCCGTCAAACAACAATTCCCAACACACTACAACAGAATGGTTTAGCTGAACGTCGTAATCGTACACTCCATGACATGGTTAGAACCATGATGTCGCATGCTCAATTACCTATCTCCTATTGGAGTGATGTGTTGTTGACTGCCACTCATGTAATAAACCTTGTCCCAACCAAAGCGGTAGACACAACGCCATATGAGATGTGGTGTGGAAGAGAATTAGATCTCACCAGATTGTGACCTTGGGGTTGCGCTCCCTATACACATACGACTAACAACCGTTTTGGCAAGTTAGGACCAAGAGGACTAAAGAGTATCTTTATAAGGTACTCAGAGAAATCTAAAGGTTACGTATTTGTGTCAGCTCAAGAAAATGGTGGCGTGGTCGAACATGAATCCAGAGACGTAACTTTCCTTGAGGAAGAATTCCCAACGCTTGGCTAAATTAAAACAGATAAGATATTGACTGAACTAGAGCAGTATAGCATTGATGATCAGGTCCCACTTACTTCGAGTGGGAGATTTGAACCTGCAACGCAAGTGAATGACATGGTTAATGATAATGGAAACATTTTCATTATAAACCCAGTGGGAGGATTAAACCATACCACACAAATCACTGTTGCCGCAGAGACGAATCAAGTTGAACTTGATAATCATGTAGCTGGACCAACACCACAACTACCAACACTACCCATTGTTCCCAGTGGGAGTACTCTGACTAACTTGGTTCCAGGTCCTAGTGATCAAGGAATTCATCTCGGGGATAGGATCCCGAGACCAAAAGGCCGTTCGAGAAAGGTTGTAGGTCAAGGTTCTAACACTGCTCTTGTTCCCAGTGGGAGTGATGCTCCGAATGAAAGCATTATCCCGAGTGGGAGTAACGTTCAAAATCAAGATGGGGGGAACGAGCCTAGACGTAGTCAAAGGCATCGAACTTCTCCTAGGAAGTATCCCATCGAGAGAGGAGAAATCTTCACTCTAACATCTATTGACGAACCTGTAACAGTTCAACAAGCGTTGGAAGGACCTCAAGCAAAGTAATGGAGGAATGCAATGGAGGAAGAGATCTCATCAATGAAAGCCAATTCGGTATGGTCTTTGGTTGATTTACCTGCTAACCGCAGAGCCATAGGAGCAAAGAGGGTTCTCAAACTGAAAATCACTGTTGATGGAAAGATCGAGCGATACAAAGCTCGACTTGTTGCGAAAGGATATACCCAACTTCACGGAGTGGACTTTGACGAAACATACTCACCCACAGTGCATTACACCACAGTAAGGGCCATTCTGGCCTTGGTTGCAAGTCTCGGTCTCGAGCTGCACCAAATGGATGTTAAGACCGCATTCCTCCACGGAAACCTAGAGGAAGAGATCTACATGGAGAAACCAGAGGGTTTCATTACTCCTGGCAACGAACTTAAAGTTTGTAACTCCAAAGGTCCATTTACGGTTTTAAACAGTCATCTCGGCAATGATGCCGCAGATTCCACGAGGAAATCGTAGCAAACGGATTTGTGAATCTTCACGAGGATCGTGCGTGTATTACAAGACCTCCGAATCTAAGTATGTCATCTTAACTTATACGTGGACAACATACTCATTGCCGCAAACGACATGAGTTTTATGAACAAGTCAAAGTCCTGGTTGGCATCTGTATTTGAGATGAAGGACATGGGAGAGGCCATGTACATCTTAGGCATTAAAATTGCTAGAGATCGAGCTACCCGAAAATTGTGTCTGTCTCAAGAAGCTTATATCAACAAAATGTTGAAAAGATTTAGATTATAGGATGCCAAACCCGTGGATACGCCGGTGGTGTTTGGGTGCGCACTGTCAAAACGTGACGGCCCCAAGAACCTGGCAGAGCGTGAACATATGAAGGGTGCAGAGTATTTTAGCATGGTCGGTAGTTTGATGTACGTCGTGCAAGCACCCGTTCGGATATCTATTACGCCGTGGGCCTAGTAGCACGTTTCCAATCAGATCCTGGCTATCAACATTTAAAGGCTGTAAAACGAATAATTCGTTATCTGAAAGGTACTGTCGATTACGCGTTGTGCTTTGAGGGTAAAAAGTTAGAATTGACCAGTTATAGTGACGCCGACCATGGTGGCGATTTGGATGATCGTAAGTCCACTACAGGGGGAGTGTTCCTCCTTGCTAATGCAGCCATTTCATGGACGAGCAAGAAGCAAACCGGTATCGTGCTGTCCACAATGGAATCAGAATTCAAAGCTCTCTCTAAGAATGCACAAGAAGCGGTCTGGCTCAAAAGGCTTCTAACTGCACTGCTTGGTGGTGATGTTGAGAATAAACCTGTGATGGTCTTCTCTAATAGTCAAGCAGCCATTGTGGCAGTTAAGAATCCGAAGTACCATAGTAGGACCAAACACATTGATGTGAAATATTTCTATGTTAAATCTATGGTTGAATACAATACAATCACTATGGAATACTTGTCCACTGATAATATGATAGTGGTCACATTAAATAAACCACTACGCAGGGACATATTCGAAAAGCATGTAAAACTGCTTGGATTGCGTAGGGTCTAGAAACAGAATGTATTTGTGATAGCATTTTGATATTAGAAAGTTACATTTTGTAAGAGAAAGAATTGCAACTGAGTTTATGATCAATCGATGTCATAATGTTTTGATTACATCAGATTTACGGTCTATAAACTAAGTCGTAGGAGGACGCAATCCTCTGCCAAACTATGTCGAATGTGGGCCTTACCTAGTCACACAGGTACGGTCGTCTTGCGGTGGAGGGAGGCCTCCACCAAACAAGACTGGCTAAGAGTCAGGGGGATAAACCTGATTGAGCAAGACGATTATCTAGTTTTGAAGTAACTCGACGTGATCTTCGTTTTGCATATTGCCACGATGATCTTCGTTCGTAATTTAACCACATTCTGGCCCAGATGAGAATCTGTGATAACATGATTGACATATCCCTTTCTTGTCAACCCAAAAGGTTCATGTATGCTATCAACGCGTGCTTCATACTACGCGTGCCACGTTCGACCACGGGGTCACAGCTCGGTTGTGCTAGGAAGGAATCCTCGTGATTCTGGCGAGCGCAAACTTCTTCACCTCGAGCATTTGATTGATCCCAGCAGCCTTACGAAGAGGCACCTAAAGTATCCTCACGGACTCAGAACTCATATTAAGGTCAGGCTCAATGCTCGTTTCCCGGCGTACGAGCGTAGTGCTGAACAAAAAGGCCCAGTAACCACGTCTTTGGAAACTGGTTGGGTCTGACTATGGATATGAGCGATGGGGATGGTCAAGTTCACCTGTAACTCACCGACTCGTGTATTCACTAGGTGGCCACCAACCGGATATTAGTTGAAGGTTGTGAATACTTGTACGGATGCCTTGAAGAAGTGTTCCTATGTGGAAACTAGGAAAATGGAGAATTATCAGTTGACCTAGGATACATCGCGGAAAAATATAAATTTTGTTTATAACAGGTTGATTGGAGAAAAGGGAATCAACATTCCGCGGACGCTACAATACTCCTAACAGATGAGTAGCACGATGCCCGTCGTATCCGCTGGTCGCACGGCAAACCTCGTATGAACTATTCAGAAGCAAGGAGCAGATCAAAGGAGAGAAATGTTGATGCATATTTGGACGACAATACATTAACAGGCACCCTCCCATTCCGGCGAGTGGGAGCTGCAAGCATATGGTAATGGGCGCCGTAATTGGTAGCCCATAATATGTATAGTTTACCTAATGAACTTGGGTAAGTGTTACATTAGGGTAATTGGGCTAGACCCAATTCCCAATTTACATGGGAGGCCAAAAATTGGGCCTCCCCAAATAGATAGGCCGGCCGAAACCCTAGGTGGGGTAAAGTGGACTCCACTTTATTCCTCCTATAAATAAGAGGTGTTAGGGGATTTTTAGGGTTGATCACAATTCCCTCATTAGAGTGTTTATAGAGAGAAAAACCCACCCCCCATAATACCCTAGTTCGGCCGAACCATATCCCTCACCAAGGGTGTGCCAAATTGCCTTTGAGCAAACTCTCCAGAGATCTGTCCCCGTGCCAAGAATCGATCAGAGACTTTGTTGTGGAGCTTGCACTACGTAGGGCTTCTCTAACAAGAACCTCTACGGGTCCCGACCGGAGGATCGTGAGCTCCCTCCTGAGAAGATCTTGGGTCTACGGATCACCTTAAAGGTATGCGTGAAACTTCCACTGCGTAATTCCCATTACTAGCATGTACCTTGTTTAAGTATCCGTAGTGATTACTCCCCGTAAACTAACACTTTTCGGACAACGAGTTCCTCGTTTTATAGTCTTTTAATGTGGATGACTAGTACATGATAGGAAACGTGCTACTAGGCCTACGGCGTAACAGATATCCGGACGGGTGCATTGCATGGCGTAGAACAAACTACCAACCATGCTAAAACATCATGCACCCTTTATCTATTTAAGCTCTGCCAGGTTCTTGGGGCCGTCACGTTTTGACAGTGCGCACCCAAACAACATTGGCGTTTCCATAGATTTTGGCATTCCGCGATTTGAATCTTTCAACAATTTGTTGATGTAAGCTTCTTGAGATAGAATTGATTTCCGGGTAGCCCGATCTATGGCAGTCTCAATGCCTAAGATATACGTGGCCTCTCCCATGTCCTTCGTCTCAAATACAGATGCCAACCAGGACTTTGACTTATTCATTAATCTCATATCGTTTACAGCAATAAGTATGTCGTCCACGCATAAGGTTAAGATGACATACTTAGACCCGGAGGTCTTAAAATACACGCACGGATGCTCATGAAAATTCCCAAATCCGTTTCCTACGATTTCCTCGTGGAATTTGCAGTACCATTGCCAAGACGACTGTTTTAAGACCGTAGATGGACCTTTGAAGTTTGCAAACTTTTACGTTCGTTACCAGGAGTAATAAAACCCCCCGTTGCTCCATGTAGATCTCTTCCTCCAGGTTTCCGAGGAGGAATGCGGTCTTAATACTCATTTGGCGAGGTTCGTAACCAAAACCTGCAGCCAGGACCATGAATGGCCCTGCACCGTGGTTTTACGCACATGTGTTGAGTATGTTTTGTCAAAGTCCACTCTGTGAAGTTGGGTATAGCCTTTCGCAACGAGTCGAGCTGTGTATCGCTCGACCTTTTCCATCAGTGGTGAGCCTTCTTTCAGGACTCACCTTATCCTTATGCCCCTGTGGTTAGCAGGTAACTCAACTATTGACTTTAACGGCTTTCATTCAGGCGATCTCTCTGATTTATTATTTTCTTCCATTTCTCCACTTGAGGTCTTTCCAATGCATGTCGACAGTTGATAGAGTGAGGTTATCACTCTTCCAGTTGGGATACTTCTTTGGAGAAGTTCGACGCCTTTGACTTTCGTCTAGGCTTGATTATCCCGTCTTTGAGTCTTAACGTCTCTCCCACTCGGAATAATGCCTCTTATCGGAGCATTTCTTCCAATTGGGATCAGTTCTCCCACTCGAGATGATGCTTCTCATCGGAGCATCACTTCTATTGGGTACAAGAGGGATGCTTTAACCATAACCTGACAACTTTCCTTATACGACTTCTCGGTCTTAGAATCTTACTTCCAAGATGAATTCCTTGATCAGTAGGATCTGGAACCAAGTTTGTCGGATCACTCCCACTGGGAACAATGGGTATTATAGGTAGTTGTGGCATCCTCGGTTTAGCATTACGATAATCAGATTCAATTTGATTTATCCAAACAGCAACAGTGATTACTTGTGGTAGGTGTTTAGACCTCCCACTAGATTTATTATGAAAATGTTCCCATTATCATTTACCATGTCATTCACTTGGTTGCTGGTTCAAATCTCTCCCACTCGAATTAAGTGGGACCTGATGTCCGTAATATCCTCTTCTGTCTGATCAAGACTCATTGTATTGAAAACATCAATGCATCGAAAAATTTGTCCTCAAGTATGTAACGTCACACGCTCGACCACGGTACCATGTCTTTAAGCTGTAAACATGTATTTTCAAAGAGTAGTAACATACTCTTTTCCTAAATACGTGTTTAATGCGAAAATTAATGCCGCATGATGATATGAGTAGCTCATTATCATTCTTCAGCTTTTATGGCGGCGTGTCTTACCGATTACAATGGAACATAGTTTTACATTAATGTGAATCATTTTCTCATCATCCCATAGGGAACGTGTGACGAAATGACTACAACATTTATGTTTACAAACTATGCTTATAGAAGTGTTTCATTTGATTTGAATGCTTAGCCTGACTTATCGTTCAAGGCGTACGGAAGGAAAATCGTTTAACCGACTTCATCCTTCTTCGTTTGCTAACTTATTTCAGATATTTTATCCCATCTCCAAACTGAGCATTTCAGGTTTTCACCTTATGCGACATTCGATACTTTTACAAAGTCGTAGTAGCTTTCGAAGCCTACTTCCTACCGATGTAAACGTTATCAATAAGTTATTTCCAAAGGAATGCAAATTAAAATTCAGCACATCATCATTTTAAACACTTCTGTATTAAACTCATACTTTGAAACGATGTGTTCCTCTTTCGAGGTCCACTTGCGTGAGGGGCAACTTACCCCAGTTTAACCTTCAGTCAAATCGTTTCATTTCTGAATTTAATACAATTTAATCATATCGGTTTGGCATATGATTATCATTACAATTTATTTCATCCAGTGGATTAATAACAATAAAGAAAGATATAAGCAATATACTTAGTAGAAATGCATAACACAGCTAATTAAAATGATCGAAAAGCTTGACAAACGGTAATTAATACTTTCTCTGAGCATGGTTACATCTCAAAATAAAATGTTTCCTGTATTTCAAGGAACATTATTAAGTATCCTTTAAACTGAAGAATTTAGAAGAGGTTTATTAAGCAAAGCAAATAAAGATAAAATCTTTCATTCAATCTTTATATCTTCGGGGCAAGTTCCTTAGTTTGTGCTTGTTCTCCTTCTCGGTTATGTAATCCAAAAAAATGAATGGAATTACTCTCGAGTATGAGGAGTCCTAGAAGAACTTATGAGTTTATCATTATTCTTCAGCACATACCTTAGGAGGATTGGTACAGGCATTAGCAAGGTGTCCTTTCACGCCACACCTAAAACACGGTCGAGTTTCCTCTTAACGTGTTTGTTTTGCTTTGCCTTTCTTACCACCGAATTGCTTTCGCTTGATCTTCTTCTGAGGTTTCGGAGCTAGAGGCTTGTCAGCCTTGACCTGGAGATTCTTTCCCTTTCTCTTGTGCTTACCCTTTTGCTCAGCTGGAAATGAGGATGCGATATGCATTTCGGCCCTTGGCTTTTCAGCCTTGAGATGATCCTCTTCCAGCTCAAGATGAACTCGCACTTTCTCGAGGTTATCGAGCTGAGTGGCATGGTAAGGTGCATTTTCATGCTACTCCAAGAGTCAGGTAAGGATCGGATCACGCATTGGACTTTTTGTTCCTCCGCCAGGATTTCTCCTGCTTCCTTGAGTTCAACAAGCATGTTAGACATGTGTCTGATATGCTCCTTCATTGTATGCTTTGGATTCATTTTGTATGAGTCTAAAGCGATGTTTAACGATCGTTTCTGGGCAGTGCTGTAAACACCAAACCCTGCCTTAAGACCATCCCATAGGTCCTTGGCAGACTCATAGTGATCATACCCATAGAGTATGTCATCCTCAAGCAGTGACAACAAGGCGAAACGGATCTCCTAGTCCTTTGCATCCCATTCATCATGGGTTTTCTCTAGTTCAGCCGTGAAATCTCCCTCTGGCCTGACTTTCTTCGTAGTCAGATGCTCCAAACCTCTCATTTCAGTAATTACCATCCTCGCTCACTTATTCAAGATCTTTTAGTTGCCGCTGTTCAATCTCACTCCCTTATTCATTAGGGAGATTACATTGCTGATCGCAGCCATTTCTAACACTTTGATAATCATGCAAAAATTAGGCAGACAATAACATTTTGAGAAAGAATTGCATACATCAGATATCTATTAAGATTGAATCCGACAAATAATGATTCCTCAGTCATCTAAACCAACCGACCACCAGTAAACCAATGGAAGGGGGATGTGAAAGAAATCACGTTATCATCGTCTTCAATCCAATAAATCAGTCTTTTAAAATGGTTTTATCGCAAATTACCGGAACGGGAATTTTAAAATAAGCATACCCGATCTTAAAGTCACCGCTACGCCGTTTTAAAGTCACGGCTACGCCGTGCAATACGCTACTTTTTGGCCAAATTCCATCATCTAAGGCCTCAAAATCGCGTTTTATGTTATTTCGGGTCATTTTTGAAGTTTTTAATTTATTTGGGATTAGTTCGTTATTTTTGGTTATTTCATAGATTAGGGTTTTCTATTTAAGACATTGTTGGCCGAATTTTACATTCAGTTATTGATAAATCAGAAAATCGAGGTTTTTCCTCAACCCTGCGTTCGATTTCGTATTGCTTTCGATTTCTGCGCATCTATTCCACCATCACGCTGCATCACTTGATCTCTTCCGGTGTTGCACTGAGGGCCCTTCTGGTTGAATATCTCTTTTTTCAAAATATAGGACCGTGGTGAACTTAATTGATTCAATCAAGTAATACAGGCCCCTGTCGTCAGCCAGCCATGGCAGTGGGTACAGTGGGTACCTCTGTGCGATACTGAGAATCTTCTTCCAATTTGATCTTTCGTTCTGAAGATCTGATGCGGGTATTACGCCTGCATCATGGGAAATAAGGGCAATATACTCTTTCAACACTTCTCTAGCTTCGGCTGCCTTTCCTCCACCGAAACGGAGTCTTATGGCGCACAAAAGATGAAGAGCGGTGAAGTTGAGTTTGAAGTCCTCTACAACCTCTTTATCCAAGGCTGCCAATATCACCGTACATGCTCTCCGATCGTCTAGGCTCCTCAACTTATTAGGGTAATGAGGGTTGCCTTTTTCATCCACCAGTGTCCTTCCTCTATTCACATCAATGCACCTGAGTGGGCTTTCAGCATAGAGAAGTTCCCCTACGTGCTCACTCCATGCATCATAGTCCATACCGTCCAGATTGCGAGGCTCGTAGAAGCGAACCGATCCCATTTCAGCCCTATATTTGTAATTGACTTTTTTTTCTAAACTATATCGGTATTTGGTTGTCCATGTAACCCTATTTTGGTCAAAAACTCGTGAATTTATCCTATTGTTTCCAATTATAGATATATTGTTACCTAGTTTAAAAATTAAAATATGGTAAACAACATATCCCTAAGGTCCGGCCGAATTATGCAAACTTGGTGCCAAGAAATTAAAAATATTTACCTTGTAATTCACTTAGGGTTTCGGCCAAAAACAAGTAATTGGAAACAAGTTGTCAAGTTTAAAGATCAAATTTTACCAAGATCAACAATCCAATGTATGATTTTGATAAAAACCTTGTTTTTTTTTTAAGATCATGAACACCAATTTTACCAAGAACATCATGAAAATTTCGAATTCACCAACAACCCAACAATTTGAAAAATTGAAAATTTTTCTTTTAAAATTTTCGGTCCGGTTCGGTTCGGTCCAGCAAAAATCCGGTTCTGGTCCGGTGTAATCCGGTTAGGTTCGGTCCGGTTTTAATTAAAATTTGGTTCGGTCTGAACCGGTTCGATAAAATAGGGTTCGGTTCAACACTTAAAACCGGTTCGGTTAGATCCACTTAGTTATCCGGTCCGACCCGACTAGGTCGAACCGATTGAGAAAACCCGGTTCGGTTTAAAAATTACGTCCCGGTTTAATACATATTGGAACGGCCCAATGATTTCAAAATGAGTTTGGGCCGAAATGAATACTTGTGGGCTAATTAGGGTTTTTATGTCCACTAAAAACTTAACTTAGCCACCAAGTAACATTAATTATAAGATAATTTCCAATATTAAAAATATATATATATTTCGGCCAAAAATAAAACATATATATATATATATATATATATATATTTATTTATTTCCAATATTCTATCTTTAAGACAAAATCAATCAACAATATATATATATGTAAAATTCGATTTCTATATATAATATATATTTTTATTTATTGTCAATATCTTTAATAGGGAAACAAATAACTGACAATATATTTTCTCAATCTTTTTAGGTAACGAAATATATCAATAATATCACTTACCCTATTGAAATATTTAGATATATTGATAGTTATATATATTTCTATATATTAATGTGAATCTATCCTATTGTTTCCAATTATAGATATATTGTTACCTAGTTTAAAAATTAAAATATGGTAAACAACATATCCCTAAGGTCCGGTCGAATTATGCAATTTTGGTGCCTAAGAAATCAAAAAAATATACCTTGTAATTCACTTAGGGTTTCGGTCAAAAACAAGAAATTGGAAACAAGTTGTCAAGTTTCAAGATCAAATTTTACCAAGATCAACAATCCAATGTATGATTTTGATAAAAATCTTGTTTTACTTGTAGATCATGAACATCAATTTTACCAAGAACATCATTAAAATTTCGGATTCACCAACAACCCAACAATTTGAAAATTTTGAAATTTTTTTAAATTTCTTTTAAATTTTCGGACCAAAACTTCAAACTTTCAAGAACACCAATTTATCAAAATCATGAACTCCTAACACAGGCTCTGATACCACTGTTAGATTACGGGGAGTAATCACTACGGATACTAAAACATGGTACATGCTTGTAATCGAAATTACGCAGCGGAAGAATTGCACATACCACAATGAAGATATTCGTAGTCCCAAGAACGTGCTGCAGGGAGTTCGCGGTTCTCCGATCGACACCCGTAGAGGTCCTCGTGAGAGAAGCCCTACGTGGTAAGGTTTCCACATCAAAGCCTCAGATCGACTCTTCGGCAGGGACAAATCTCTGTAGTGTTTGCTAGAAAGCAAATTGGCACACCTTTGGTGGTGGCAAGGAGTTCGGCCGAATATGCTAGTGTGGGGTGGAGAGTTTTCTCTCTAAAACACTCTAATGAGGGAATTAAAATTAACCCTAAAAATCCCCTAACACCATGTATTTATAAGAGGAGCAAAGTGGACAAAAGTCCACTTTGCCCACTCTTAATTTCGGCCGGCCATTTATGCATAGGGAGGCCCAATTTTGGGCCTCTCATGTCAATTGGGATTTGGGTCTGGCTCAATTACCCTAATGTGACATTTACCCAAGTTCTTTAGGTAAACTATACATTTTATGGGCTACCAGTTATGGCTCCCATTACCATATGCTAACATTTCCCGCCTCCTTCTATAAATAGGGTGTGTCAGGATTTCTCTAAGGTTAATAGTTAGTCACTCTTTCTCTAAGTGTTGAGACAAATAAATCCCTCCTCCCTATTAGTGCTAGTTCGGTCGAAGGTAACAAGAAGGAGGTGCCAAATTGCTTCGAGCAATTTACCCAGAGATCCATCCTGCGAGAAATCGACAAGAGGCTTTGCTGTGGAGACCATTCTTCGTAGGCGATTCCTTAACAAGAATCACTACAGGATCCGGCCGGTGGACCGTGAACTCCCACAAGATCTTGGGACTATGACAAAGGAGAAACCGGTATGTGTCCTTATTCCACTGCGTAATTAGTTAGCTGACATGTACACGTGTTTCTTGTCCGTAGTAACTATCCCCATAATATCCTACAGTGGTATCAGAGCCTGTGGTAGGGAGTTCTTGATTTTGATAAAATTGGTGTTCTTGAAGTTTTTGGTAAACCGCTCATAAAATTGAGTGTTTTTAGGTAAAACTGGTGTTCATGATTTAAAAAAAAAAAACATGACATTTATCCAAATTAAACATTGAATTATTGATCTTGAAATTTGACTACTAGCCCTAATTAGTTGTTTCGGCCGAACTACAATTAGGTTTACAAAGTGAAATTTTTAATTCTCCAAGTAACCTATGTTGGCTGAAACATGAGTAAAATTTTTGGTAAAATTTTGGCCACATTGTTAGGATGGATGTGGCCGTAATTAGGGCTAGATTAACATATATTTTTAACACAATATTTGGAATATTGATAGATTTAGTTACCATAAAATTGAGAAAATATATTGTTGATAGATTTATATCTTTAAATATAGAATATTGACAATAAATAAATATATATATATGGGGCCGAAATATATATATATTGTGCAAAATATTGGAAATTATCTCTATAATTATTATTCTGACTTGGTGGCTAATTTAAGTTTTTAGTGGATTTTAAAAGCCTACTTAGCCCACAAGGAAGATTTTCGGCCGATCCCTATAGGGTAATGGGTCAGTACAATTTTGCACATCCGGGTCGGGCCATCAGACCCGGATGACCATGGGAACCCGAACCGGGTCAACCGAAACGGGTCGGGTTACGGGTCAAACTGGAGCGGGTCAACCAATTCGGTTTTTCTCAATCGGTCCGACCCATCCGGGTCGAGTCGGATCGGGTAACTAAAAGGGTCGAACCAAACCGACCAGGTTTATGTGTTAAAACCAAACCAAACCTATTTTGGCCGAACTAAACCGGTCGGACCGAATTGACGTGAACCAGACCGTTTTGGTCGGACCGACCCGAGTCAACTAAAAATAGGATGGTCAAATTTTAAAATCCAAATATAATTTGAACTTTAAAATTACCTACACAGTGCAAATTGGTTTGATATTTTCATTATAATAAAACTTGATGCCTAGTTTCGATTATGGGGATGAATCTCGGACATGCATGATTTTGGGACTGAGTCATTTAGTGGGCTGAATTGCAATTGCTATTTTAACTGATATTATTGCATGATTAGAATTGCGTCTTGACGATGTCAAGCTAGTTGGATATTGAATATTGTGAGTAGAGCCCTGTGTTGGGATCAAAATGACGTGGGCTTGAACTTCGGGGAATGGATTTCCAAGTATCGCCTCGGACTTAGCTCTCCGAACGCTAAGTTTTCCTCTAAGAGGTTATGTGGGGCGAGAACCTGAAAAAGGGGTGGGGATGGCCCCTGATTCCACTCCGAAGCTTAAGTCAGTAATGGATTTGAGAGTAATAATATAAGAACGTATTTAGAACTGACTGAATGTAATGAAGTAAATAGAAATAGTTCCTATTTATAGGGATAAGTTACCGACTTTATATGGCGGTTACCCTCCTTGGGGGGTTTCTCTTCAGAGTCGGTCAAGCTGGTGACAAGCAGGTCACCACATGTGTTTACTTCCGGAGGAAGGTTTCCTCTGATGATAGTGACAAGCAGGTCGCCACCTGTGTTTACTTCCGGAGGAAGGTTTCTTCTGATGATAGTGACCAGCAGGTCGCCACCTGTCTTTACCTTCGAAGGAAGGTTTCTTTTGATGATAGTGATAAGCAGGTCGCCACCTATCTTTACCTTCGAAGGAAAGTTTCTCCTAGTGGCGAGCAGTCGTACTTTGGAAGTCGACTTTTTCATAAGTTGTCGTCGACCTTTTATCCCTATCTCGTCAAGACGAGTCAGAAAGGTCGACGACTCTTCTTTCCCTGACCTTTGAACGTACTCGACTCTTGTGCTTAATGACGAGTTTAATCAATCATAACCCAACACTTGCCCCCGAGACTTAAGTCGTCAACTTTATCTATATAGGGGAGGTCTTGAGTCGAGTATTACCTCTGATCCTTGGCGAGAATACTCTGTTAGCCGATAGAACTCTTGGGTTCATAGAAGTTGAAGAGACTTTAGGTTAGGAACAAGACTTTGGCTCTGTAATTCTGACCGTTGAGAGCTCATTGGAGAGTTGGAGAGTCACCTCGCTAGTCTATTTGACAGGTGCATGGCAACGGTCTTGTTGTCAGTAAAGGCACCAATGGATGGCTGACCTCGGGAAGGCTTCGCTGGGAAGTTACCCAAGCGACTGAGCTCTTCAGTATAAATAGGGCTTCCACTTTCACTTTTTTACCTATGCTCTTGTTTCTTCTCTCATCCCGGCGAACAAATACAACGCTTTTTTCATTAATCCCAATTCTCCTCGACAGTGTACTCTTGAAGAGAGGATTTTAGTTGGAGTCGCCACCGCCGGCCCTTCTGATCCTGAAAAAGAAGCTCCTTTTCTCCAGTCTCTCTCTAAAACTCCCATGGCTGCTCAAATTCCCTCAGGTAGTTCTCAAGGGTTTATCCATTCCTTTCCTTCTCCCAAAAAGAACAAATTAACTTGTCATGGCTTCATAAAAGCCATGACTTTAGGCAATCTGAGCGACGCCGAGAACCCTCGATACGCCGGTCCTGTTGGGGGAAAATATCGACCTAGAGAGGGAGAGGTCCCGGTGTATCTAGGTCAGCTCGAGGCAGGACTCCGATTCCCATTCTGTGATGATTTGAAAGAGCTCTGCGAGAATTATTGTATTCATCCTTGCCAACTGACGGAGAATGCTATCCGTTTCTGGGTGGATTTTCGTTGCTTGTGCAACGTCTACCAATTGACGTATTCTTTATGAATTTTTCGGTGTTTTTACCAACTGCGAAAGAGTCGGGAGCTTGTTTGTAGCTTCAATAGCCGATGGCCTACTGATGGAGAGTATTCTTGGGAGTCGGCCACAGAGTTGGTGACTGATCTTAGATCTTATAATGCCAACTGGAAGAATTACTACTTCTTCTGTCGAGAAGGCGTCTCCTGGCCTTTAATTCCCTCACTTGGTACTGATTCTGCCCCGACTCTGCGGGGGTTGACTCCGGAGGAGCTTATCACTATTGGCGAAATTCACGCTATAGTTACCTCTCCCGACTTTGTTCCTTGGAAGTTTGTGGTTGACACCACAGAGGAGGCCCTCATCAGTGCCTCGATCCGTCTACGACTTGAGGATTCTCCTTTAAATTGGGTAATTTCTTCTTTCATTTCATAGTCGCCTTTTGAATCTTCTTTCTGCTTTCTGTAGGTCTTTTTAAGCATCTTTTTGACGCTCAGGCGGCGAAAGGAGTGCCTCTTGCCGAGGATCCGGTAGCAGCGGCCGCGGAGATCGTCCCTGAACCCATTGACTTCCACGAGGCTCAGCCTGTTTTGGAGGGGTCTTCTCTTGATACCGCTGTAGATTCTGCTGAGGCATGGGAGGTGACTGAATCTGCAGAGGAAGTAAGGACCCCTCAAGGAAGGATTAAGAGGCCTGCCAAGAAGGGAAACGCCAAATCTTCCAGGAAGGCGAGGGTCACCGTCCCCACCCCCATTTTTGAATTTCAGGAGACTGTTCCTACAGTCACTCCTATTCTTACTGGCCTTTTTTCCTCCAAAGGTATAGAACCTCGTTCTTCGTCGATCTTTTCTGAAGGCTTATAAATCTCTTTAACCTTTTTCTTTTGCAGGAGATGATCCAAAGGGTAAGGCTCCTATGGAGCCTTCTACTTCGCAAGCCATGACAGGCTTGAGGTTTGAGGGTCCTCCTTTTGCTTTGAGGATGCTCCATTCTGCCCCCGACTCATTAAGGGGGGATGTCGACTGGGATCCACTCGCCTCTTTGAAGGGGTACCAACTGAAGGAGGGCCAATCCATTGCTAATAAAGAGTTGGCTCTCCACCTGGTAAACGCCTCCGTCCCCCCCAAGATCGCCCCCGCTTGCCAATTGATTATGCGGAGGAGGCTACTCGACAACTCCTGCATCGGCAAGCCAAGGTAAGGGTTTTCGACGTTTTTTCCTGCTGTTATCTTTTTGGTATAATTTCATACTGAACACGTTTATTCTTTTTCAGGCCACCCACGACTTCCTGCAGGTTGGCCAACTTATCCTCGACTTGAATGAGGAAGTTTCTCTCCTGAGGGGGAAACTCGCCTCTATAGAGTTGGAGGTGGAGGTGGGGCAACATCTTCGAAGAGAGGTTGCTCGTTTTGAAGAGGAGCTCACTCGCCTGACTACTACCTTGATGAGTACGACCGAAGAGATCTCCTCTTGCAGAGATGCCTTGAGGGTTTTTATGACTCTTTCGGCGGTTTTCAGCGAGGCTTATCGGGATTCGGCTGCTTTTCTGAAGATTTTTCGAACCAATGTGGTTTCTTGTTAAGAGGAGATCACCATGCTGAAGGCGGAGGTGGAGAAGCACAAGAGATCTGATTCTGAGGTCATTGCTAGCTATAAAGCTAGTGAGGCGTACCAGAATGATGCTGCCATGACTTGCGGGCAGATGCTTCTCTCGACCTTTGCCTCAGTGGTGAAGGATATTAGGGCTATGGACCCTAATTTCGACTTCTCGAAGGTGGAGGCTCTTTGAGGGTATTTGGTGGAGGAGGCTAGGGCTAGGGAGAGGTGGAGGAAGCTTGTATAGATGTTTTAATTTCCTTCCCGACTCAATGTAAATTTTGTTTGTTAAATGAAAGAAGGGAGGTTTTATCCATCTTTGACGATCTTTGCTCATTCGTTCCTTTATTACCCTTTTTCACTTTCCGCCAAACTTTAAAGTACTATTAGATCTTTTTTTAGAAGGTCTAATCATTCCCAATAAATATACCAAAGATTGTTGCTCATTGACCATGCTCGATTTTTAGAATAGATATCGAAATTGTACACAATCGAACTTTAAGAAGGGTAAAATTTCCCAAGTATCTAACCTGTCTTCCGAGTCGTCGACCTTTCTGAGTAATTTGGCTGATATCAGATTTTGGATGGTCGATTCGTGACTTTGGGAAGATCAGTCTTTAAGAACTTCAAGTAATCGATCCGTCTGAGTGATTTAGTGGATATCAGGCCGTTAGCGATCCTCGAGTTCTTCTGTACTGCAAGTAGTCGATCCATCTGATTGATTTGACTGATATCAGATGTTTTGATGATCGACTCTTGAGTTCTTTTGAACTACAAGTAGTCGATCCGTCTGAGTGATTTAGTGGATATCAGACGTTTTGATGATCGACTCTTGAGTTCTTCTGCACTGCAAGTAGTCGATCCGTCTGAGTGATTTGACTAATATCAGATGTTTTGATGATCGACTCTTGAGTTCTTCTGCACTGCAAGTAGTCGATTAGTCTGAGTGATTTAGTGGATATAAGACGTTTTGATGATCGACTCTTGAGTTCTTCTGCACTGCAAGTAGTCGATCCGTCTGAGTGATTTGACTAATATTAGATGTTCTGATGATCGACTCTTGAGTTCTTCTGCACTGCAAGTAGTCGATTAGTCTGAGTGATTTAGTGGATATCAGACGTTTTGATGATCGACTCTTGAGTTCTTCTGCACTGCAAGTAGTCGATCCATCTGAGTGATTTGACTGATATCAGATGTTTTGATGATCGACTCTTGAGTTCTTCTGCACTTCAAGTAGTCGATCCTTCTGAGTGATTTAGTGGATATCAGACGTTTTGATGATCGACTCTTGAGTTCTTCGTAATTTTTCGACGCCGGATTGACTAATCTGAGTGATTTAGATGATATCAGATTGTTGCTGGTCGCCTAGAAAGAAAAGCTCGGATATCTTGAAAAAGGGAGGGCCTCTTAAAAAAGGCTTGTATTCATTTATCCGTCCTGAATCTTACAAAGAAAAAGCATCATAGAACAAACATTAGCCTTAAAAATAAGCGAAAATATTTTCTTAATAGGGCACCGTTTCTATGACTTCTCTCTGGTTCCGGCGTCTCATCGAACTGACGTAACATCGTCGAGATGCAGTTTGATCGCCTCTCACTTCCCCTATCTCGTGCGGTGTCAGGAATTTCATTACTTGATGAGCTGTTGAGGGGATTATCCGGTGAGGATTAAGAGTCGTTCTTCCAATAATGGAATTTTATGCTGAGGCGGCGTCGACGACTACGAAGAGCACATCTACGGTTAGAGTCGTCTCCTCTTTTCCCAGAACCATTGGGAGTTTGATAGCGCCCATTGCATAAATGGTCCTTCCGCCAAATCCTATGAGAGGAAAGTCGACCTTCAGGAGATCCCACTGTGTTAATCCCAGACTCTGGAAAGCTTCGTAAAAAAGTATATCGGTCGAGCTTCCACTGTCGATTAGAATTCTCTTGACCTCGTAATCAGCCAAAGTAGCAGTGATGACCAAAGCGTCGTCATGCGGTTGGGTGACCATTATAAGGTCGTCAGTGGTGAAACTTATAACCACTGGGTCGACTTCTTCTGGCGCCTTCCCTTTATCTCTGCCTTGTGAGATCTGGGTGGCATAAACTTCTCGAGCAGTGCTGGTTTCCCCTCCTGAGGTGAATCCTCCAGCAATGACGTTGATTGTCCCTCTTGGGGGTGGGTTGTCATGAGGGGGAGATCGAGAATTTCTTCTGGGGCTTCGACTCCGTTTTAGAGCCTTGGAAGGTTTGTCGATGAACTTGAGTAATTGGCCCCTTCGGATTAAAGCCTCGATGTCATGTTTCAAGGCGACACATTCGTTACTGACGTGTCCCTGAACCCGATGATATCGACAATAATCGTTCATCTGAGATCCCATCGGTCCCTTTTTAATCAGGGGAGGATCATACAGCTTAAGTTTTTCCATCTCCGGGAGTACAACTGATATATTGTGTGTGATAGGAGTAAACTTTCCTGGATAGGGGTTAGGATTTCTCATTCCGGGACGATTTCCGGGTCGGAAGTTTCCCTCTCGTCTTTCTTCCCTCCTAGGTGGTCGAGAGGCGGAGCCTTCTTCGATTTTTGTTGGCACGACTGGGCGCTTGATTTCTCGAGGCGATTTCTCGTGTGATCTTTCCAGATCTATGTAGTTCTTCACCTTCATGGCGAGGGCATCGATCTTTCTCACCGGCTTCATCTCCATGTTGTCCTTCAGAGCTTGGCTCTGCGTCCTAAAAACTCGCCGTCCGTGGCGTCTTCATTTAACTGTAAGAGTATCTTATGGAACCTAGTGTAATATTTGGCCAAGGTTTCATCAGAACCTTGTTCAATTTTATCTAGGAAATCCATACTCTTCAGGCGCTGTCTTTGGCCTATATGGCCTTCGATGAATTTAGCCTTCAGTTCCTCCCATGAATCGATCGAGTTGTCAGGGAGGCCATAGAACCAAGTGGACACCTCTTCTTTCAACGTAGTTGGGAAGAGGGCTGCATAGTGATCCGGAGTTGCCCCTCTTCCCAGGAGGGAAGGGTTATGGGTGTTGATGTGGCGAACAGGATCTCCTTCGCCCATGTAGTCGTCAATGTTCCTCGCAAAGACTTGCGGAGGAACTCGAGTGTTGAACAACCTTTTAGAGAAAGGATGGGAGGTGGAGGTATGATCGCGAACAATCAACAAATCATTCGCCCCCCTTCTCTTTTTCTCTAACAACTCTTCCACCTGTCCCATAGTGAATAGGACAGGTTCTTTGCTCGCTATTTCTCCTTCAGGAGTCTTAGGAATTTCTCTCTCCAGGGGTTCTTTCTCCTGGATTTTTACACTGGACGCTACCTCCTCCTTTTGGGAAGTTTCATGAGCGGGTGCCTTTTCAAGGATGGTGCCCGGCTGGGCTTGATTCCAAAAGGTTATGAAGGCCGCCAATACTTCTTGGGGGACTGTCCTTACTTCTTCTGGATTTGGTAATGACTTGGAATGACTGAGATTTCCATCATTACCTCCGCCATTAGCTTGTGGAATGGACGGATCTTCTCTGGTGATTGGCTTCGAGGTGGTAGGATCCACTGGGGAATTATTTCCTTCCACCGGGAGGTTGGACATCTTGTTGCTTCCCTAGAGGTCACGACTTTTTGATCGGAGTTCCCACAGACGGCGCCAAAAATTGGGATCAAAATGACGTGGCCTTGAACTTCGGGGAATGGATTTCCAAGTATCGCCTCGGACTTAGCTCTTCGGACGCTAAGTTTTCCTCCAAGAGGTTATGTGGGGCGAGAACCTGAAAAAGGGGTAGGGATGGCCCCTGATTCCACTCCGAAGCTTAAGTCAGTAAGGGATTTGAGAGTAATACTATAAGAACGTATCTAGAACTGACTGAATATAATGAAGTAAATAGAAATAGTCCCTATTTATAGGGATAAGTTACAGACTTTATATGGCGGTTACCCTCCTTGGGGGGTTTCTCTTCAGAGTCGGTCAAGCAGGTGACAAAGGTCACCACATGTGTTTACTTCCGGAGGAAGGTTTCCTCTGATGATAGTGACAAGCAGGTCGCCACCTGTGTTTATTTACGGAGGAAGGTTTCTTCTGATGATAGTGACCAGCAGGTCGCCATTTGTCTTTACCTTCGAAGGAAGATTTCTTCTGATGATAATTAGGGGTGAAACCAAAATCCGGTTGGTCCGAAAATCGGCGAAAACCGAACCGGTCCGGACCGAAAAAACCGAATCCGAAATATACGGTTTGGTTTTTGGTCGGATTTTTTTACTCTAGTTCGGTTTTTCGGTTCGGTTCGGATTTTGAGCTTTGAGGACCGTGGGGACCGAACCGACCGTTATGCTAACTAAATATGTAAAATATATACTATATTAGTTGATATTAATCAATATAATTAATTAATTAGGTTAACAAAAATTATAAAATAGTCACTTATGAAGATTATTTTTTCTAATTTTATTTTATAATTTATTTAATTATATTAATTGACGCTATTTTTCATTTCGGTTTGATAAATTCCATGAAAATAATGAGAATTTTAAACGGTGATTGTTAATTTTGGATTTTTCGTTTTAAACCGAAAACCGAACCGAAAAAACTGTACTACCAATGGATGGTTTATTTTTCCTCATACGTTTTTTGGTCGGATTTTTTAAAGGAAAAAAACCGGACCGAAAGTATGGGTTACCGACCGAACCAAGCAAAAAACCGGTCTGACCGGTCCGATTTCACCCCTAATGATAATGATAAGTAGGTCGCCACCTGTCTTTACCTTCGAAGGAAGGTTTCTCCTAGTGGCGAGCAGTCGTACTTTGGAAGTCGACTTTTTCATAAGTTGTCGTCGACCTTTTATCCCTATCTCGTCAAGAGAAGTCATAAAGATCGACGACTCTTCTTTCCCTGCCCTTTGAACGTACTTGACTCTTGTGCTTAATGACGAGTTTAATCAATCATAACCCAACACCCTTGATTTCAATTAACGAGTTACGCACTATGATAGTTATGTTGTGATGGTTGTCGTTACCTAGAATCCATGTCTAGAAGTTCGCATGATTGATTGATAGCATGAATTGCAAGTCAGCCCCAAATGTTTAAAATTGGAAATCGGTCGCCAAATATGCATGTTTGTTATGGAGTGATCACGCATGACGCGTATGCATGAATGTGGAAGATGTAGCCACATGTGATAATTTACTTGGATAATAGAATTATATATGCCAGCATGAGTTCCTCGCAACATTAGACGCATGACGCTTATGCATGTGATTGGATTGTTTCTTGAATGTGGCTGCGTATGATGATTTACTTGTGTAGTAGAATTGTATATGCTTGCATGAATCCTCGAAACGTTTAAAAGGGCCTTGGGAAAGCCAAGATCGGGTGTAAATTAAAATTCCCCGTTCCGATGAGAACGATTAAATCGTTTTAAAATACTGATTTATTAGAAAGGAGACGTCAGTAGTGTGAACTCTTCACGGCCTCCTTCCATTGGTTTACTGGTGGTCGGGTTGGTTAGATGTCTGAGGTATCATTACTCGTCGCCTTCTATCTCATAGATATTCGATGTATGCAATTCGTTTTAAAAAATGTTATCGTCTCCCTGATTGTCGCATAATTATCAATGTTAGTATCGATGGCTGCCATTAGTAATGTGATCTCCCAAATGAATAAGGGGATCAGATTGAATGGTAACAATTATAAGATATGAAATAAGTGAGCGAAGATGGTGGTTACTGAAATGAAAGGTTTGGATCATCTAACTACTAAGAAAGTTAGGCCTGAGGGTGACCTCACTGATGAACAGAGGAAATCCCATGACGAGTGGGATACCAAGGACCTTGAAATCCGTTCCGCCTTGATGACTATGCTTGAGGATGACATACTCTATGGGTATGACTATCTTGAGTCTGCTAAAGACCTATGGGATGGTCTTAAAGCGGGATTTGGTGTTTACACCACTGCCCAGAAGTGATCGTTGAACTCGCTTTAGACTCGCATAAGATGAATCATAAGCATAATATGTATAACATGCTTGCTAAAATCAAGGAGGCAGGGGAGACTCTGTCTGAGGAACAGAAGGTCCAATGCGTCATTCGCTCTTTGCCCGACTCTTGGAATAGCATGAAAATGCACCTTACCCATGTAACGCATCTCGATACTCTCGAGTCCCTGCGAGGACATCTCGAGTTGGAGGAGGATCGAATCAGGGCTGAAAAGCCTTGTGCTCAGATGCATATAGCATCCTCCCCAACAGAGCAGAAGGTAAGCGCAAGAGGAAGGACAAAGACCTTCAGAAGAAGGCTAACAAGTCATTTGGTCTAAACATTCAAAGAAAGTTCAAACCAAAGCAAGCCTGGGGCATGAACAGGCAAAGGAAGGGAGCACGTAGAGAGGAATCTCGAACGTTCTTCAGGTGTGGTGTTAAAGGCCACCTGACAGCTTTATGTACCAGTCTTCCTAAGGTACGTTCCGAGAAAGAATGATGAGAGTCATATATTCTCTACAAATTACTTCTTCCTCGAGAGTAATTCAATCCCAATGGAGCGTAAAGATGGAGGATTGTGCCCCTATAATAAAAGGGATTGGACGATCGACCTTCCCTAGCTTGCTTGAACTTTTCTATTTCTATTAGTAATAGGTACTCTTGGGTTATAATTTTCCTTGTGAAAATTGGAACCCTTATGGGCATATTTTGAATGCTTGAATTGAGCATCAATTATCTTATTCACCTGGCGCCGCTTAATCTTATAATTACTATTCTATGCATTGCAAATTTTGAGTGTGACTGATATAAATTCCTTATTTGTTAGTACTCCATTAAAATTAATAAATCGTAATGACGAACATGTGATAAACCGATTAAATTAAATCTTGGAAACGAAACGATTTTACCACGAGTAATAGCTGGTGACACGTGTTAGCATATGGTGAGTGGTGACAGGGCGACGTAAATGGAAGCCCATTAATATGTATATGTTACCTGAGACAATTGGGTAAATGTCACATTAGAGAAATTGGGTGAGACCTAAATCCCAATTGACATGAGAGGCCCAAAATTGGGCCTCACTTATACACTAGGCCGACCGAGTATTATAGGTAGGGCATGTTAGCATGGTGATTGGGCGCCGTAATTGGTAGCCCATTAATATGTATACATTACCTAAGAAATTGGGTAAATGTCACATTAGGGAAATTGGGCTTGACCCAAATCTCAATTGACATGAGAGGCCCAAAATATTGGGCATCCCTTATACATGGCCGGCCGAACTTTAATGATAGGGGCAAAGTGGACTTTTATCCACTTTGCTCCTCCTATAAATAAATGGTGTTAAGGTTTTATTTGGGGTAATTCACAATTCCTCCTACCTTTCCCCCTAGAACACAGTTTTGGCCGAACCATATTGCACCACCAAGGGTGTACCAATTTGCATAGAGCAAAACACTCCAGAGATCCGTCCCTGCCAAGAATTGATCAAAGGCTTTGCTGTGGAGCTAATACCGCGTAGGACTTCCTTAACAAGAACTTATAAGGGTTCCGTCGGTGGGTCGTGAACTTCCTCAGCAGGATCCTTGGGGACTACGGAAAGGGTTTAAGGTACGTGCATATCTTCCGCTGCGTAATTCTGATTACAAACATGTACCTTGTTTATGTTTCCGTAGTAATCTGCCCCGTAAGCCAACAATGGTTTTAGAGCTTGTGTTAGAAGTTCTTGATTTTGATAAATTGATGTTCTTGAAAATTTAAATTTCTGGCAGAAAATTTAAAGATGTGACTTTTAAAAAATTTCGAAATTTTTTAAGTGGATGTGCCGAAATTTTCATGATGTTCTTAGTAAAATTTGATGTTCATGATCTTCAAGAAAAATGAGACTTTTATCAAAATCAAACATTGGATTGTAGATCTTATTAAAATTTGATCTTGAAATTTGACCACTTGTTTACAATTTGGTGTTTTCGGCCGAACCCTATAGGAATTACAAGGTGAATTTTTTTCATTTCTTAGGCCCCACGTTAGAATTTTCTGCCGAAACAGGTCTAGAATATTGTTTACCATATTTTAATTTTTATTAAAGTTAACAATATATCTATAATTGGAAACATAAGGATAGGTTCTCATTAAATATATGGAAATATATATAACTATCAATATATCTAGCTAATTTATAGAGATTGAGACATTATTGATAGGTTTAGTTAAATAAAAGATTAAGAAAATATATTGTCAGTATATTTGTTTCTCTATTAAATATATATATATATATATATATATATATATATATATATATATATATATATATAGTTGGATCGAAATTTATATATATGTATATATATTGTTGATTGATTTACATCTTAATCTTGACAATAAATAAATAAATAAATATATATATATATATATATAGATGTGTGCCGATTTATATGTATATATATATATATATATATATATATATATATATATATATATATATATATATATGAATATTGGAAATTAGTTTATATAGTTAATAATTCTTGGAGGCTAAATTAAGTTTTTAGTGGACTTTAAAACCCTACTTAGCCCACAAGATTATTTCGGCCCAACCCTATGTGATTAATGGGTCGGTCCAATTTGCTAAACCGGATAGGAATAAAACCAAACCGGATTTTCTTAATTGGTTCGACCTAGCCGGGTTGGGTCGAACCGGGGTAACTAAGTGGACCTAACCGAACAAGTTTTTTGTGTTGAACCGAACCCTATTTTATTGGACCGGTTCAGACCGAACCAGATTTTGAAAATAAAACCGGACCGAACCGAACCAGATTTACTGGACCGAACCGAACCGTATCGAAATTGATTGAACCGAACCGAATTTTTTCAAAAATCGATTTCAAGTCAATTAATAAAATGGGATGGTCAAGTTTTAAAATACAAATGTTTTTTAACTTTAATTAGTCTACAAGTGCTAGAAGGTTTAAAACTTTCATATTTTTTATTAAACCTTAATGCCTAGTTTCGATTATGGGGATGGATCTCAGAAATGCATGATTTAGGGACTTGATTAATTAGATGGTTGAATTGTAATTGTTTACTTTTCATCACATATATTTATTAGAACTTTTGTCTTGACTACGTCAAGCTAGCTGGATGTTGGGGGCGGAGCCCTGGTTAAATATATGGTTTGCGCATTAGGACATACATGCTGTGATGGTTGTGATTGCCTAGGATTCATGTCTAGAAACACGCATGATCAATTGTAAGCATGCATTGCAAGTCATCCCCTAATGTTTTAAATGTTTTAAAAACAAAAGCCGGTCGCCAAATATGCATGATTGATGTGGAAGTTTCCATGTATGAAACGTATGCTTGAATGTTGAGGATGTAGCTGCATGTGATAGTTTACTTGGAAAGTAGAATTCTATATATTCTAGCATGAGTTCCTCAGAACATTAAACGCATGACGCGTATGCATGATGTGCGTTTTGGTTGATGAATTTTGGCTTGCTATGATAATTTACTAGTGAAGTAGAATTATATAGGCATGCGTAAGTTCATCGGAACATTTTTAAATACAAAAGGGCCTTGGGAAAGCCAAGATCGGGTATACTTATTTCAAAGTTCCCGTTCTGGTAATTTGCGAACAAAACTGTTTTTAAGAGAATGATCTATTGGATTGAAGACGACAGTAATGTGAACTCTTTCACGAACCCCCTTCCCTCGGTTTACTGGCGGTCGGTTGGTTTAGATGGCTGATGAATCATTATTTGTCGTATTCCATCTTTGAAGATATCCGATGTATGCAATTCTTTTTCAAAATGTTATTATCTCCCTGATTATGCATGATTATCAATGTGTTAGTAGCGAATTACAGCATAGATGGCTTCATCATGTGCTAATGAGCTTTTGATTGAGACGAACTACGGCTCGTGGAGCAAACGCGTCAGTACACTGCTGGAAGGTCAAGGTCTTATAGACCACATTCAAAAGAAAATGAGCTGCCTAGATGATGGTCTCAATAAGGGACTAGCATTCGCCCATTTCCAATGGGAGCTAGATGACAAGAAACAAAGGAGATGCTACTGTCTGAGATGTCTCGGGACTTCCATAACGAGTATAAGGATGTTCCAATAACAAAGGACATCTGGGATGCACTCTTCCTGAAATATGGAAGTGGCATAGCAGTTATACAGCACCCGCTTATACCAACTATGAAAGATTGTCTAAACAACAACAGAAAAAGTGTACTTGAAAAGGTATACGAGCTCCTCCAAATGTGGAAACCATTAGAAGAGGAAATTCAGATGGGTGAATGGGATAAAATTCAAGCCATCATCGGGATTCTCCCGAGGTCTTGGAGAGCAGCCAAGGCTTTATTGACTATTAGTGGTTCCGTGCTAGATCTTGCATCTGTCCTGAAATTGATCGGGATGGAAGAGGCTCGGTTAACAACAATATCGAAAGATACAAAGATGTCAGGGCAAGCTGGGCAGAGGAAAAGGAAGAACGGGAACAAGGGGAAGAAACAATAGGTTGTCGATGATAAAACATTGACTAAGCCTAAACAGGGTAGTCTCAGATTAAAATCCGAGATAGCCTGCGGGAACTCCAGCCCATGCCTCATAGGTGATGAGGCAAGTTCCAGCAAATCGCACCCTAAAAAGGTACGCGATGTTGGTTATGTTAAGGAAGCTTTAGTTTCCTCAACCGTAATGTTAACTGACTCAAATCCTTCTTGGATTCTTGATTCAGGCGCAACGAACCACATAACCAACGAAAAAGGACAATTTGCCAAGTTTAGACGATTGCCAAAGGATTCTAATAGGATATACATTGGCGACAACTCTCAAGTTGAAGTCATAGGAGTAGGGAACTGCAAGTTGTCTATGAACAATGGCAGAACCATACTTCTTGAAAATGTCCTTTTTGCTCCTAGAATCTATAGAAATGTTGTTTCTGTTTTGGCTCTTATGAATAATAACTTTGTTTTATCATTTGTGAAGACCCTTGTTCGGATAAATAAAGGCAACATCCTGTATGGACATGCGCTTTCCTCTAATGGTCTCATTTAGGGATGGCAACGGGGCGGGTCGGGGCGGGTTTTTGCAGCCCCGGACCCGCCCCGCGGGTCGGCCTGGCTGACCCGGACCCGGCCAAATGAGCCTTTCGGGTCGGGTCGGGTCGGGTCAACAATCCCGCGGGTCGACCCGCGGGGCCCCGACCCGCCCCGTCATATGAACAAATTTTTTTTTTTTTTTTTTTTTTTTTTTGTTTTTTTTTTTAACTTTTCAATATTAAATACAATTTTTTTTTGTCAAAATATTACATTATATATAAATTCAAAACATAATTCTAACATCAATCAAATATAAACAACAAACACATCAAATTCATTACAAATACAAATTCAAATCCAAACACCAAATTAACAAATCCTAATAATCTAAATATAAATCTATTTGTAATTTGGTCCATGTTATTTATATAGGTACTATATTAACTATATTTTTTTATTAAATGTTAGATCATATTAACATAAAAAAAAAAAAAAAAAATTATATATATATATGGATTTCGGGGCGGGTCTACGGGGCCCCGGGTCTCTAGACCCGGACCCGCCCCGACCCGAGCCCGACCCGACCCGGACCCGACCCGTGACCCGCGGGTCGGCGGGTCAAAACCGGGTCGGGGCCCCGCGGGTCAGCGGGGCCCCGAGACCCGTTGCCATCCCTAGTCTCATTATCATGGATTTGAATGGTAGCATAAATTCGAATAGTTAGTATGCACTATCTTCCAGGGAAGCAGAAACTGACGCACTGGATGGACGAGGCTTGGACATATAAGCTATGAAAGGGTTCAGTCGTTAGCTCAACGAGGGATTCTCCCCGGAACGAACAACGAGATTAAGCACCCTTGCCATGACTGTTTAGCTGGCAAGTCCACCCGCAAGCCATTTGACGAAGCTCAACGAGCCGAATATCCATTGCATCTGATTCATTCCGACGTATGTAGACCAATGAATGTAACCGCTAGGGGTCGTAAACGATACTTCATAACTTTTATTGACGACTTTACCCGTTATGGGTTTACTCATTTGATTACTCGCAAATCCGAAGCTATAGATTGCTTTATAAGTTTTCTAAAGCTCGTAGAGAATCAGTAGGAGCGAAAGGTGAAAACCTTGCGCACTGATAGAGGTGGATAATATCTCTCTAATGAGTTTAATAAGTTGTGCAAAGAAAGGGAAATTGCTCATCAAACGACAATCCCAAACACACCCCAACAAAATGGTGTGGCTGAACGTCGTAATCGAATAATCCTGGACATGGTCAGAACTATGATGTTACATGCACAACTACCAATCTCCTTTTGGCGGGACGCGTTGATGACTGCTACTCATATAGTAAACCTTGTTCCAACGAAAGCGGTAGACACGAAACCATATGTGTTATGTACTTGTAGAGAATTAGACCTTACCAGGTTGCGGCCGTGGGGTTGCGCGGCCTATACACACACAACTGATAGCCATTTTGGAAAGTTAGGACCCAGAGGACTTAAGAGTATCTTCATATGATATTCAGAGAACCCTAAAGGTTATGTGTTTGTGTCAGCTCATGAGAATGGTGGCGTGCTCGAACATGAGTCCAGAGACGTTACATTCCTTGAGGGCGACGCTTGGTGAAATCAAAACAGATGAAGTCTTGATTGAATTGGAGCAAGATAACGATGATAGTCAGGTCCCACTTACTTCGAGTGGGATATTTGAGGCAGCAACGCAAGTGAATGAATGGTAAATGAGGATGGGGACATTTTCATAGTAAATCCAGTGGGAGGACACAATCCTACCACACAAATCACTGTTGCTGAGGTGCGAATCAAGTTGAGCTTGATAATCACATTGCTGGATCGTAGGATGAAAATCCAATAATGCCACAACTACCCATTTTTCCCAGTGAGAGTGGGTTAACCAACTTTGGTTCCGAGACCGAGAGGTCATCCAAGAAAAGTTGTAGGTCAAGGTTCAAGCACTGCCCTTGTTCCCAGTGGGAGTGATGCTCCGATAGAAAGCATTATTCCGAGTGAGAGCAATGTTCAGAATCAAGATGGGATTAACGAGCCTAGATGAAGTCGAAGGCATCAAACTTCTCCAAGAAGTATCCCATCGAGAAGGGTGAAATCTTTACCCTAACTTTTGTTGACGAACCAGTGACGGTTCAACAAGCGTTGAAAGGACCTCAAGCGAAGGAATAGAGGAAAGCAATGGCGGAGGAGATCGCCTCAATGAAATCCAATTATGTGTGGTCTTTAGTTGATTTACTTGTTAACCGCAGGGCCATAGGGGCGAAGTGGGTTCTGATACTGAAACTCATTGCTGATGAAAATGTCGAACGATACAAAGCTCGACTAGTTGCGAAAGGATACACCCAACTTCACGGAGTGGACTTTGATGAGACTTACTCACCGAATGTGATATACACCACAGTCAGGGCAATTCTAGCCTTGGTCGCAAGCCTCGATTTAGAGCTGCACCAAATGGATGTTAAAACCGGATTCCTCCACGGAAACCTGGAGGAGGAGACCTACATGGAGAAACCAGAGGCTTTCATTAATCTTGGTAACGAACGTAAAGTTTGTAAACTCCAAAGATGCATTTACGGTCTTAAACAATCGTCTCGGCAATGGTAACGCAAGTTCCACGAGGAAATCGTTGGAAACGAATTCGTGAATCTCCACGAGGATCCATGCGTGTATACAAAGACCTCTGGGTCTAAGTACGTCATCTTAACTTTATACGTGGATGACAAACTCATGCATGAATCAAAATCCTGGTTGGCATCTGTATTTGAGATGAAAGACATGGGAGAGGCTACGTACATCTTGGGCATTAAAATTTCTAGAGATCGTGCCATCCGGAGGTTATGTCTATCTCAGGAAATCTACATCAAAAAACTGTTAAAAAGGTTTAGATTACAAGATGCTAAACTCGTGGCAACGCCGGTAGTACTCGGGTGCGCGTTGTCAAAGCGCGACGACCCGAAGAACCGGAAAGGGCGTGAACAGATGAGGAGTGCAGATAATTTAAGCATGGTCGGGAGTTTCATGTACGTCATGCTTTGTACTCGGCCGGACATGTGTTACGGTGTGGGCCTAGTAGCAAGATTCCAATCAGACCCTGGCTATCAACATTTAAAAGCTGTAAAGCGGATCATACGATATCTGAAAGGTACTTCCAACTACGTACTGTGCTATGAGGGTAGGAAGTTAGAATTGACCGGAATCAGTAACGCCGGCCATGGTGGCGATCCAGACGATCGTAAGTCCACCACATGAGGAGTGTTTCTCCTTACTGATGTCGCCATTTCATGGACGAGCAAGAAGCAATCTTGTGTCGCGCTGTATACGATGGAATCAGAATTTGTTGCTCTCTCTAAAAATGCACAGGAAGCGGTCTGGCTGAAAAGGCTTCTTACTACGCTGCTTGATGTCGATGTTGGGAGTAAACCCGTGAAGGTGTTCTTTGACAGTCAAGCAGTGATTGCGGCAATAAAAAATCCAAAGTACCATAGTAGGACTAAACATATTGATGTTAAATATAATTATGCTAAATCAATGGTAGAAGATCATATAATCACTTTAGAATACTCGCCCAATGATGATATGGTGTCGGATCCACTAATTAAAGCATTACGCAGGGAGACATTTGAAAATCGTGTTAAATTGCTTGGATTGTGTAGGGTTTAAATGTGGGCATGTATCTATGAAAACATTTGATGAATTGAAAGTTACATTTTGATAAATGAGAGAATTTCAATTTGAGTTTATGATTCAGCGACGTCATAATGTTTGATTACATCGGATTTTACGGTCTGTAAACTAAGTCGTAGGAGGACGCAATCCTCTGCATAAATTATATCGAATGTGGCCATTTCCTTTTCACACGGGCACGGTCGTCTTGTAGGAGAGGGGGACCTCTTCCGAAGCAAGAATGGCTAAGAACCAGTTGGGAAACTTGGTTATGCAAAAAGATCATTTGGTTTCGGAATAACACGATATGATCTTCATTGTGCACTTCGCCGGTGATGAACTCTGTTCGTCATTAACCACATTATGGGCTAGAAGAAAGTCTGTGATAGCACATTGACATATCCCACACCTGACGATGTTCAGGTATACTATCGACGCGTGCTTCATACTATGCGTGCCACGTTCGACCACGGGGTCATGCTCAGTTGTGCTAGATAGAATCCTCGCGATTCGGACGGGCGCAAACTTCTTCACCTTGAGCCTGTGACTGATCCCGAGAGCCTTATGAAGAGGTACCCTAAGTATCGTCATGGACTCAGAACTCATACCTAAGGTCAGGCTCAATGTTCGCTTCCCGGCGTTTGAGCGCAGTGAATAAAAAGGCCAAGTTACCACGTCTTTGGAAACCGGTTGAGTTTGACTAAGGGTATGAGCAATGGGGATGGTCAATTTCACTTGTAATTCACCGAATCTTGTATTCACTAGGTGGCCACCAACCGGATATTAGTTGAAGGTTGTGAATACTTGTGCGGATGCCCTGGAGAAGTATTCCTATGTGGAAACTTGGCAATTGGAGAATTATGAGTTGACCTAGGATATATCGCGATACAAATTGGTTGATTTGTGATAGGGAATCAACGTTCCGCGGGCGCTACAACACTCCTAACATATGAGTAGCACGATGCCCGTCGTATCCGCCAGTCGCACGGAAAACCTCGTATGAACTATTCGGAAGCAGGGGCAGGATCATAAGAGTGAAATGTTGATGCGATTTGGAGAACAATACATTAACAGATACCCTCCCATTTTAGTGAGTGGGAGCTGTTAGCATATGGCGATTGGGCGCTGTAATTTGTAGCCCATTAATATGTATACGTTACCTAAGAAATTGGGTAAATGTCACATTAGAGAAATTGGGATTGACCCAAATCCCAATTGACATGAGAGGCCCAAAATATTGGGCCACCCTTATACATGGTCGGCCGAACTTTAATTATAGGGGCAAAGTGGACTTTTGTCCACTTTGCTTCTCCTATAAATAAAGGGTTTTATGGTTTTATTTGGGGGTAATTCACAATTCCTAATAAATGGTGATTTGAGAGAAAAACCTTCCCCCTAGAACACAATTTCGGCCGAACCATATTGCACCACCAAGGGTGTACCAATTTGGTTAGAGCAAAACACTCTGGAGATCTGTCCCTGCCAAGAATCGATCAGAGGCTTTGCTGTGGAACTAATACCGCGTAGGACTTCCTTAACAAGAACTTCTACGGGTTCCACCCAGTGAGTCGTGAACTCCCTCAGCAGGATCCTTGGGGACTACGGAAAGGGTTTAAGCTATGTGCATATCTTCTGCTGCGTAATTCTGATTACAAGCATGTACCTTGTTTATGTTTCCGTAGTAATCTGCCCCGTAATCCAACAGGGCAAAGTGGACTTTTGTCCACTTTGCTGCTCCTATAAATAGAGAGTGTTAGGAGTTTTATTAAGGAAAATCATAATTACTCTTTTGTGGTAATTTAAGAGAAGACCCTCCTCCCTAAGCACTCAAATATTCAGCCGAACCTTACTACTCACCAATGATGTGCCAATTTGCTTTGAGCAAACACTCCGAAGATCTGTCCCTGCCAAGAATCGATCAGAGGCTTTGCTGTGGAGACTATACCGCGTAGGGCTTCCATAACAAGAACCTTTACGGGTGCCGTCCGGTGGATCGAGAACTCCCTCAGCAAGATCTTGGGGCTACGGAAAGCGATTAAGGTATGTGCACATCCTCCGCTGCGTAATCTTGATTACTAGCATATACCGTATTTAAGTTTCCGTAGTATTTAGCCCCGTAATCCAACATTGGTATCAGAGCCTGTATTAGGAGTTCACGATTTTGATAAATTGATGTTCTTGATTTTACATGTTGGACGAAATTTTAAGTAGTGAAAATTTAAAATTTCCAATTTTTACAATAGCTGGTGCCGAAATTTTCATGATGTTCTTAGTAAAATTTGATGTTCATGAACTTCAAGAAAAACGTGACTTTTATCAAAATCAAACATTGGATTGTAGATCTTAGTAAAATTTTATCTTGAAATTTGACCACTTGTTTCCAATTTGATGTTTCGGCCGAACCCTAATGATAATTACAAGGTAAAAAGTTTAAATTCTTAGGCCCCAAGTTTACTAGTTTCGGCCGAAATATATCCTAAAATGACTGTTTACCATATTTTAATTTTAATCAAAGGTAACAATATATCTATAATTGGAAATATATGGATAGATTCACACAATATATAGAAATATATATAACTATCAGTATATCTAGATAAATTATAGGGATAAATATTTAGAATTAGTTTCCTAAAATATTAATAAAATATATTGCCAGTATATTTGTTTCCCTATTAAAGACATTAACAATATATATATATATATTGTAAGAATATGGTAATGGGTGTGGTAGCACATAATATGTATAGATTACCTAATGAACTTGGGTAAATGTCACATTAGGGTAATTGGGCTAGACCCAAATCTCAATTGACATGGGAGGCCCAAAATTGGGCATCCCCAATTACATAGGCCAGCCAAAATTACTAGGTGGGGTAAAGTGGACTTTTGTTTAGGGTTAATCACAATTCCCTCATTGGAGTGTTTATAGTGAAAACCCCTCCCCCCTATAAACCCTAGTTTCGGCCGAACCCCATATCCCTCACCAAGGGTGTGCCAACTTGCCTTCGAGCAAACTCTCCAGAGATCTGTCCCCGTGCCAAGAATCGATCAGAGGCTTTGCTGTGGAGCTTGCACCACGTAGGGCTTCTCTAATAAGAACCTCTACGGGTCCCGACCGGAGGATCGTGAACTCCCTCTAGAGAAGATCTTGGGTCTACGGATCATCCTAAAGGCATGTGTGAAATTTCCGCTGCGTAATTCGAATTACTGGCATGTACCTTTTTTTAGTATCCGTAGTGATTACTCCCCTCAATCTAACAGTGGTATCAGAGCCTGTGTTAGGAGTTCATGATTTTGATAAATTGGTGTTCTTGAAATTTTTAATTTTGGACCGAAAATTTTAAAGTGAAAAGATTCAAAATTTTCGATTTTTTTTAAGGGTTTCATTATAGGTCCGAAATTTCATGTTCTTAGTGAAATTGATGTTCATGATCTTCAAGAAAAGTGTAATATTTATCAAATCAAACATTGGATTGTAGATCTTATTAAAATTTGATCTTAAAATTTGACCACTTGTTCCCAATTTTGGTGTTTGTGCCGAAACCCTAGGTAAAATTTTCAATTTTTTAGACACCAAAGGGATAAAATTCGGCCACACTATTAAAATAATATTGTTTACCATATTTTAATTTTTAATTAAGGTAACAGTATATCTATAATTGGGAACATTAGGATAGATTCACATAAATATATAGAAATATATATCACTATCAATATATCTAAATATTTAATAGGGGTAAAGATATTATTGATAGATTTTATTGCCTAAATGATTGAGAAAATATATTGTCAGTATATTGTTTACCCTATTAAAGATATTGACAATAAATAAATATATATATATTATATATAGTAGTCGATTTATATATATATATATATATATATATTATTGATTTAATCTTATAGATAGAATCTTAGCAATAAATATATATATGTTTTTATATGGGCCGAAATATATATATATATTTAATATTTGAAATTCTTTTATATAATTAATGTTACTGGGTGGTTATGTGAATTATTTTTGGACTATAAAACTCTACTTGGACCACAAGTAAACATTTCGGCCCAACCTTTAAAATTTAAATTATTGGGCCGGTCCAATATATATTAAACCGAGACGGATTTAAATCGAACCTGGTTTTCTCAATCGGTTCGACCTAATCAGGTCGGGTCGAACCGGGGTAATTAAGTGGATCTAATCGAACCGGTTTTGTGTGTTGAACCAAACCAAACCCTATTTTATTGGACCGGTTTGGACCAAAACAGATTTTAAAATTTAAAACCGGATTTTCCGGACCGGGCCGAACCGGACCAAACCGAACCGAAAATTAACTGAACCGAAATAATTTTCAATACCGAATTCAAGTCAATTAAATAAAATAGGGTGGTCAAGTTTTAAAATCATAATGTTTTTTAACCTCTAAATGGACTACACAGTGCTCATAGGGTTACTGACCTTAATGCCTTGTTTCGATTATGGGGATGGATCTCGGAGATACATGTTTTTGGGACTGGTATAATTAGTGGGCTGAATTGCAAGTGTTTATTATTCAATATATATTAATGCATGATTAGAAATGTTGTCTTGACATAGTCACGCTAGCTGGACATTGCATGTTGTGGGCAGAGCCCTAGTTAAATATATAGAATGCGCACTAGGATAGACATGCTGTGATGGTTGTAAATGCCTAGAATTCATGTCTAGAATGTTGCGTAATTGAATATAAGTATGAATTGCAAATCAGCCCCTAATATTTAAAATTATTTTAAAACCGAAAACCAGTCGTCAAATATGTATGATTGTTGTGGAATTTTCATGTTTGACACGTATGCTAGAATGTTGAGAATGTAGTTGCATTTGATAATTTACATGGAAGTAGAATTATATATGCAAGCATGAGTTCCTCGGAACATTAGTCGCATGACGCGTAGGTATGAATGTGATTTGTTTGATGAATGTTACTTGTGTATGATGATTTACATGGTTAGTAGAATTATATATGCATGAGTAAATTCATCGGAATATCTTCCAAAATAACAAAATGCCTTGGGAAAGCCAAAATTGGGTTTGCTTGTTTTAAAATTTCCGTTCCGGTAATTTGCGAATAAAACTGTTTTAAAAGACTGATCTGTTGGGTTGAAAACGGCGATAGTGTGAACTCTTTCACAACCATCTTCCATTGGTTTACTGGTGGTCGGTTGGTTTAGATGACTGAGGAATCATTATTTTTCGGATTCAATCTTAATAGATATCTGATTTATGCAATTCTTTCTCAAAATGTTATTGTCTACCTAATTTTTGCATGATTGTCAAATTTTTAGCAATGGCTGCGATCAGCAAAGTTATCTCCCAAATGAATAAGGGAGTGGGATTGAACAACAACAATTATAAGATCTGGAATAAGCGAGCGAAAATGGTAATTGCTGAAATGAGAGGTATGGAGCATCTCACTACGAAGAAAGTCAGGCCAGAGGGATGCAAAGGACCAGAATATTCCGCCTTGCTGTTACTGCTTGAGGATGACATACTCTATGGGTATGACCACTATGAGTCTGCCAAGGACCTATGGGATGGTCTCAAGGCAGGGTTTGGTGTTTACACCACTGCCCAGAAGGGATCGTTGAACATCGCTTTAGACTCATAAAAAATGAATCCAAAGCATACAATGAAGGAGCATATCAGACACATGTCTAACATGCTTGCTGAACTCAAGGAAGCAGGAGAAATCCTGACAGAGGAACAGAAAGTCCAATGTGTAATTCGATCCTTACCTGACTCTTGGAGCAGCATGAAAATGCACCTTACCCATGCCACTCAACTCGATAACCTCGAGAAAGTGCGAGTTCATCTCGAGCTGGAAGAGGATTGTCTCAAGGCTGAAAAGCCTAGGGCGAAAATGCATATAGCATCCTCATTTCCACCTGAGCAAAATGGTAGGCGCAAGAGAAAGGGAAAGAATCTCCAGGTCAAGGCTGATAAGCCTCTAGCTTCTAAATCTCATAAGAAGTTCAAGCGAAAGCAATTCAGTGGTAAGAAAGGCAAAGCAAAATAGACACGTAAAGAGGAAACTCGAACGTGTTTTAGGTGTGGCGTGAAAGGACACCTTGCTAATGCCTGTACAATTCTTCCCAAGGTACGTGCTGAAGAATAATGATAAACTCATAAGTTCTTCTAGGACTCCTCTAACTTGAGAGTAATTCAATTCATTATTTTGGATTACAGAACCGAGAAGGAGAACAAGCACAAAGCTGAGGAACTTATCCCGAAGATATAAAGATTGAATGAAAGACTTTATCTTTATTCGCTTTGCTTAATAAACCTCTTCAAGATTTTTCAGTTTAAAGGATACTCAATAATGTTCCTTGAAATACAGGAAACATTTTAGTTTGAGCATGTAACCATGCTCAGAAAAAGTATTGATTACCGTTTCTCAAGCTTTTCGATCCTTTTAATTAGCTGTTTGATGCATTGCTTATACCTTTATTTATTATTATTACTCCATTGAATGAAATAAACTGTAATGATAATCATGTGCGAAACCGATTGGATTAAATTATCTTAAATTCAGAAATGAAACGATTTGACCGAAGGTCAAACTACGACAAGTTGCGCCTCGCGCAAGTGGACCTCGAAAGAGGGACACATCATTTCAAAGTAAGAGTTTAATACAGAAGTCTTTAAAATGATGATGTGCTGAATTTTCGTTTGCATTCCTTCGGAAATAACTTATTGATAACGTTTACATCGGTAGAAAGTAGGCTTCGAAAGCTACTACGACCATGTAAAAGTATCAACTGACGCATTATGTGAAAACCTAAAATGCTCGGTTCGGAGATGGAATAAAACTCTGAAATAAGTTAGCAAACGAATAAGGATTAAGTCGATTAAACGATTTTCCTTCCGTACGCCTTGAACGATAAGTCAGGCTAAGCATTCTAATCAAATGACACACTTCTATAAGCATAGTTTGTAAACATAAATGTTGTAGTCATTTCGTCATACGTTCCCCTATGGGATGATGAGAAAATGATTCACATTAATGTAAAACTATGTTCCATTATAATCGGTAAGACACGCCGCCATTAAAGCTGAAGAATGATAATGAGATATTCATATAATCATGCGGCATTAATTTGCGCATTAAACACGTATTTAGGACAAGAGTATGCAATTACTCTTTGAAAATACATGTTTACAGCTTAAAGACATGGTAACGTGGTCGAACATGTGACATTACATACTTGAGGACAAATTTTTCGATGCATAAACATGAGTCTTAATCACACAGAAGAGGACATTACTGACATCAGGTCCCACTTAATTCGAGTGGGAGATATTTGAACCAGCAACTCAAGTGAATGACATGGTAAATGATAATGGGAACATTTTCATAATAAATCCAGTGAGAGGTCTAAGCATCTACCACAAGTAATCACTGTTGCTGTTTGGACGAATCAAATTGAACCTGATCATCGTAATGCTAAACCGAGGATACCACAACTACCTATACTACCCATTGTTCCCAGTGGGAATTATCCGAAAAACATGGTTCCAGATCCTAGCGATCAAGGAATTTATCTTGGAAGTAAAACTCCGAGACTAAGAAGTCGTATAAGGAAAGTTGTCGGTTATGGTTAATGCACTCCTCTTGTACCCAAGTGAAGTGATGCTCCGATGAGAAGCATCATCTCGAGTGGGAGAATTGATCCCTACTGGAAGAAATGCTCCGATAGGAGGCATTATTCCGAGTGGGAGAAATATTGAGACTCAAAGACGGGTTAATCAAGCCTAGACGAAAGTCAAAGGCATCAAACTTCACCAAAGAGGTATCCCATCTGGAAGAGTGACAACCTCACTCTAACGACTGTTGGCATGCATTGGAAAGACTGTTGGATTACGGAGACGTAATACTACGGAATGCTAAAGGTGTACATGTAAGTAATCTAATTACGCAGCGGAATAATGTACACATACCTCAATAGCTTTCCTGCCCAAGAACGTTGTAGAGGGAGTCCTGATCCTTCGGTCGGAACCCGTACAAGTTCTTCGTGAGAAGAAGTTCTACGCGGTATAAGCTCCACAGTAAATCCTCTGATCGATTCTTCAACGGGGACAGAACCTCGGACTGAGATGATGGTGTGCTGAAATCACTACTAAGGGGGTGAGGGGGTTTCTTTCAAGTTCCTCAATTGAGGGAATTATGAATTGCTTGATGTGTAAAACCCCTTAGGTGAGTCCCCTATATATAGGATTGGTGGAGTGGACAAAATTCCACTCCATCCTATGTGGTACTAGGGTTCAGCCGAACTATGCTATTAAAGAGGGAGGCCCAATTTTGGGCCTCCCATGTTAATTAGGAATTGGGTCAAGCCCAATTAACCTAATGCGACATTTACCCAATTATCTTAGGTAATATCCTTAATATTAACGGGCTACCATTTACGGCGCCATGTCACCATATGCTAACAGCTCCCACTCGCCGGAATGGGAGGGTGTTGGATTAACGGGACGTAATACTACAAAATGCTAAACGTGTACTTGTGAGCAATCTAATTACGCAGCGGAATAATGTACACATGCCTCAATAGCTTTCCTGCCCAAGAAAGTTGTGGAGGGAGTTCTGATCCTCCAGTCGGAACCCGTACAAGTTCTTTGTGAGAAGAAGTCCTACGCGGTATAAGCTCCACAGAAAATCCTCTGATCGATTCTTCAACGGGGACAGAACCTCGGACAGAATTCTAGGAAGCAATTTGGCACACCAATGGTGGGGTTAGGGGGCCGGCCGAAATATGCTTGTAGAGAGAAAAGAGGTTTCTCTCAAATCACAACTTAGGAGGAGTTGTGATCAAGGTGTGTTTTGGGAGTGACCCCAAGACCTCCTTATATAGTGGGAGGAGGAGAAAATCCTCCTCCCTACTATTTGGGTTTCGGCCGACCTATGATGTGGGTGGTAGGCCTAATTTTGGGCCTCCCATGTAACATGGGAATTGGGTCTGGCCCAATTACCCCTAATGTGACATTTACCTAATTATCTTAGGTAACCGCATATATTAACGGGCTACCAATTACGGTGCCACGTCACCATATGCTAACAGCTCCCACTCACCGGAATGGGAGGGTGCCTGTTAATGTATTGTGATCCAATAGCATCAACTTTTAAGTCTCCAATTATTGTCTCTGTCTCCGAATAGTTCATACGAGGTTTGCCGTGCGACCGGCGGATACAACGGGCATCGTGCAACTCATATGTTATGAGTGTTGTAGCGCCCGGAGAACGTTGATTCCCTTTCGTAAATCAATCATGTCAAAAGTAAAATATGTACCGCACTGTATCCTTGGTCAACTGATAATTCTCCAATTGCCCAGTTTTCCACATAGGAATACTTCTCCAGGGCATCCGTACAAGTGTTCACAACCTTGAACTAATATCCGGTTGGTGGCCATCTTGTGAACACAAGAGTCGGTGAATTATAGATGAACATGACCATCCCCATAGTTTATACCCTTAGTCTAACTCAACCGGTTTCCAAGACGTGGTCACTTGACCATTTTCTTTGGCTCTACAATCGTACCCCGGGAAGCGAACATTGAGCTAGACCTTAGGTATAAGTTCTGAGTCTGAGAGGATACTTTGGGTGCCTCTTCATAAGACACCCGGGATCAATCACACGCTAAAGGTGAAGAAGTATGCGCCCTTTGAAGAAGTATGCGCCCTTCGAACATGACCCCGTGGTCGAACATGGCACGAATAGTATGAAGCACGCGTCGATAGCACATCTGGACAAGCCATGGGTGGGATATGTCAATCATGCTATCGCAAAGTATTTCATCTGGCCCTGAATGTGATTTTAATGATGGAAAGAGTCCAACACGACGATTTACAAAACGAAGATTAAGTCATGCTATAAACGTGACCAAGTTATCGTTTCGTTTAACCAGGTTTATCCCCCTGGTTCTTAGCCAATCTTGTTGTGGTAGAGGTTCCCCTATCCTACAAGATGACCGTGCCTGTGTGACGAGGCAAGGTTCACATCCGACATAATTTTGGTGGAAGAGTTTTACTTCTTCCTACGACTTAGTTTATAGACCGTAAAATCCGATGTTATTTATCATTATGACGTCGATAGATCATATACTCAATTTTCAATTCTTTTATTCAATCGAAATATCATTTCAAATGTCAAAATGTCATCACTCATACAAGCCACTTTAAGCCCTACGTAATCCAAGCACTTTTACGTGCTTTTCAAAAATTTCTCTACGTAATGGCTTAGTTAATAGAACTGCGACCATATTGTCTGTGGAAAAGTATTCTAAAGCAATTATATTGTCTTCCACAACAGATTTGGCATAATTGTATTTAACATCAATGTGTTTGGTCCTACTATGGTACTTTGGATTCTTAACTGCTGCAATGGCTGCCTGACTGTCGGAGTATACCTTCACAGATTTGCTCTTCTGTCAGTGCCAATTAATGCAGAAGAAGCCTTTTCAGCCAGACAGCTTCTTGTGTATTTTTAGAAAGGGCAACGAATTCTGATTCCATAGTGGAAAGCGCGACACATGATTGATTCTTGCTTATCCATGATATGGCAGCATCAGCAAGAAGGAAAACTCCCCCTGTGGTGGTCTTACGATCGTCCAGATCGCCACCGTGGTCGGCGTCACTATAACCAGTCAATTCGATTTGCCTGCCCTTATAGCACAGAACATAGTCGGCAGTACCTTTAAGAATATCTTATAATTCGTTTTACGACCTATAAATATTGATAGCTAGGATCTGATTAGAATCTTGCTACTAGGCCCACAGCGTAACAGATATCTGGCCGAGTACATAGCATGGCGTACATTAAACTTCCTACCATGCGTAGATACTCTGCATTCTTCATCTGTTCACGCTCCTGCTGGTTTTTCGGGCCATCACGCTTCGACAGGGCGCACCCAAACACAACCGGCGTATCCACGGGTTTGGCATCGAGCATTCTGAATCATTTTAACAGTTTGTTGATATATGATTCTTGAGACAGACATAATCTCCAGGCGGCACGATCTCGGGCAATTTTAATGCCTAAGATGTACGTGGCCTTTCCCATGTCTTTCATCTCAAATGCTGATGATAACCAAGACTTTGATTCGTTCATGAAACTCACATCGTTCGCAGCAATGAGTATGTCATCCACGTATATGGTTATGATGACATACTTAGACCCGGAGGTCTTGGTGTAAACGCAGGGATCCTCGTGAAGGTTCACAAATCCATTTTCGTCGATTTCCTCGTGCAATCTGCGATACCATTGTCGAGACGATTGAATAAGACCGTAAATAGTTTTTGGAGTTTGCAAACTTTACGTTCTTTGCCAGGAGTAATAAAACCCTCTAGCTGCTCCATATAGATCTCTTCCTCCAAGTTTCCATGGAGGAATGCGGTCTTAACATCCATTTGGTGCAGCTCTAGATCGAGACATGCAACAAGGGCAATGATGGCCCTAACTGTGGTATAACGCACAGTTGGTGAGTATGTTTCATCAAATTCTACTCCGTGAATTTGGGTATATCCTTTCGCAATCGTTCGAGTTTTGTACCACTCAAATTTTCCATCAGTAGTGAATTATCAAATTTCACTTTCTAGCTCTGTGTTTAGCAGGTAAATCAACTGAAGACCAAAAACGAATACGTTCTAATTTAGGCATTTTCATCCTCCATTCCGATATTTGAGGTTCTTCCAATACTTGTCGAACCGTCACTGGTTCGTGAACGAATGTCTCACTTGATGGGATACTTCTTAAAAGAAGTTCGTTGCCTTAGACTAAGTTTAGGCTCGATAATCTCATCTTAAGTCTGATCGTTACTCCTACTAGGAACAATGGCGGTGCTAGAACTTTGGTCTACAACTTCTTGGAATGACCTCTTGGTCTCAGGATTTTACCTCTGAGATTTATTCCTCGATCACTAGGATCTGGAATCAAGTTAGTAATTTCCTCCCACTAGGAATAATGGGTAGTTGCGACGACTATTGGATTTTCATCCAATGGTTCAGCATTATGATTATCAGGTCCGACTTGATTCGCATTAACATTTAGTGATGATTATGTGAGGGGGAGTGAGCCCTCCCACTGGATTTATTATGAGGACGTTTACATCATCATTTACCATGTCATTCACTAATGCATTTACTAATGTTATATCATTTTCCCACTCGAAGTAAGTGGGATCTGAGAATCTCCGTTACCCATTTTAATTCGATCGGTACTTTATTTCGTTTCGTTCCGCAAAGTATTGGAAATCCATCCTCAAATTTCTATAATGTGTCATGTTCGACCACGTTACTATTAATCCAAGCTAATTTTAAACTTGTATCTTTTAAGAGTAGACCGTACTCTTAATAAATACTTGTTTAATGCGCAAATTAATGCTGCTTTATGATAAGGTTTCACCGATATCATTTCTTAGCTTTTAAGGTAACGCTCTAACCGATTTTATTGGAACATAGTTTTACATTAATATGAATCAACTTAATTTCATTCCGTAGGAACAATTAATATTGAGTTCTAACATAATGTAATTTTAAACTATGTTTCTCGAAGTATTTAATAATATGATTGCTTAGCCAAACTTTTCATTAAAGGCTTATAGTTGGAGTGTCATTTTACTGACTACTTCCTTTCGTTTATTAACTCATCCATAGACTTATCCATCTCATGTACTATGCATTTTAGCTTTTGCTTAATGCTATAGTTGATGGACTACTCGATCGTAGTAGCATTAAAGCATACTTCTTCTTGACTATAGTAGTCATCAATGAGTTATTTCCAAGGAATCATAAACGAAAATTAGCATTCATACTTTAAAACACTTCATTATTAAATTTGTACTTTAAAACGATGTGTTCCGTCTTTCGAGGTACACGTGCGTATGGCGCATAAAACCAGTTTTATCCCGTGGTTTAAATAGTTTTATTTTCAAACTTAATTTAATTGGTTTTGAACATTCTTAATTATTATGTAAATAATCGATTTAAATGGAGTACTAATAAATAAGGATGGATTTTACGGTCGGTTTGCTTTTAGAATTACGCAATTGATGGATGTTTGATTAGGTGAGTGAATGTTATGTTATTTTATCCAACTGTTTTACTGAAGGGTTCAAAGATTAGTTATTTGTTTCGGACCGGTCCCGTTTAATCGGGTCGATTAATTTTGATAAGTAGGCCAAATCATGAATTAAATGGTTACTACTTTATTCAATAATTCTGAATCATCATTAACTAAACATAAACATTTATTGATAATAAGAGAACTTGTAGACATTGATACTGCACTGAGATACATTACAAAGCTTTTAGAGGTAAAGGAAAAGTAAAGTCAACGTCCCTTAAAGAAATTCACAAGTGAATCATATCAGTAGACTTATCGATATAAAACGTTTAACGGTTTCATATATGTGGCAAACGAGGCGTACCTTTTACAGTACTTCATCAGTAGTATTTGTCATACTACGGATCTCGTTTGAGGACAAATTCGATCATGTTTCCTCTGCTATTTCCTTAGTCCTCTTGCGGTGGCGCCCAAGGGAACTTTTCAGTCTCCTTTGGTTGCTTTCCTTGAATAGGAACATGGAGTACTTAACTGAATCAATTAAGTATTCTAGTCCATTATCGTCAGCAAACCATGATTTCGGATATCCATGTGCGATATTGATTATCTTTCTCCAATTGGATCTTTCGATCCTTCGGTTACACACATTTTTTACTCTGGTGTTGTTTGAAAGTAGGTCATCATACTCTATTATTACTTTTCTTACTTCGGCTGCCTTTCCACTACCAAACGGAGTTTAAGGGCAGCCCAAAGTTGAACAGCAAAATAATTGAGCGTGAAGTCCTCTGCAACCTCTTTATCCAAGGATGTCAATATCACCTTGCAAGCTTTCTTATCTCCCAAGCCTATATTCCCTATTCTGGAAACTAGGTTGTGGTCTGGCGGTACCAACATTTTCTCTCTTATAGTCATGATACAGCCGTGTGTATCACATGCTATAAGACGTTCTCTTACCATCTAATTCCACGCTTCGTAATCCATACCATCCAGATTGCATGGTTTATAAAAGCGTACCGACCCAGCCATTAGAACTATTACAATTATAATAATGCTAAGTTAGGGAGACAATAACATTTTGACAGAATTGCAAACATCAGATTATCTATTAAGATGGAATACGACGAATAGTGATCCTTCAGTCACTAAACCAAACCGACCGCCAGTAAACCGAGGGAAGGGGGTGTTGTGAAAGGTTTCACACCATTTTCGTCTTCAATCCAATAGATCAGTCTTTTGAAAACGGTTATTATTTTGCAAATTACCGGAACGAGAATTTTCAAACAAGCATACCCGATCTTGGCTTTCCCATTGCTCTTTTTGATTTAAAAGAATTATCCGATAATTTACGCATGCATAATACTCAATCACGTCATAAACATCGAATAAACCAAAACAACATGCTTACGCGTCATGCGTCTAATGTTCCTTAGCATACATAATTCTACTTAAAGTAAATTACCACATGCTTTCATTCATGAACATTCTAGCATACGTGTCAAAACATGCAACTTCCGCATACATCATGCATAATTGGCGACTGGTATTTTCAGTTTTAAAACATTTTGAAAATATTAGGGGTTGACTTGCAATTCATGCTTACAATCAATCATGCGAAATTTCTAGACATGGATTCTAGGCAATTTCAATCAGCATAGCATGTCTATCCTATTGTGCATACCATATATTTAAATCCCAGAGCTCAATGCTTGCAATTTATTATCCAGCTAGCTTGACTAAGACAAGACGATAGTTCTAATATATGTTGCAGAAAGTAAACAATTGCAATTCAGCCCACTAATTTAATCCAATCCCAAAACATGCATATCCGAGATCCATCTCCATAATCGTAACCAGGTATTAGAGTTTTATTCGAAAACGTGTTAAAACGTAAACCCTAAGAGCACTGTTTAGGTTAACTTTTAAAGTTCGAAAACATTTTGTATTTAAAATTTGACATCTATTTTATTGAACATTTAAAATTTCCAAAAAATTTCAAAATTTGGTTCGGTCAAATTTCAAAATACGGTCTGAGTCGGTCCGATTTTAAAAATCCGGTTTGATCTGAAACGGTTCAATAAAATAAGATTGTGGTTCGGTTCATCACTCGAAACCGATTGGGTTTAGATTCACTTAGTTACTTTGGTCCGACCCGACCCGACTAGGTCGACCCGATTAAGAAAACCCGGATTGGTTTAACCCGTTCCAGTTTTGCAAATTGGACCGGCCCAATAAACCCATAGGGTTCGGCCGAAACATTTCTTTTTTATTTTGGGCTAAATAGAGTTTTAAAGTCCATTAAAAACTTACTTAGCCCACAAGAAACATTAATCATGTAAAATAATGTCCAATATTGCTAATATATATATAAAATTCGGCAATTATATATTATTAATATATATAAATATTATCTAGATTCTATCTTTAAGATGTTAATTAATTAAAAATATAAATATATATATATATATAATTTTCGGCCAAATATATATATATATATATATATATATATATATATATAATTATTGTCAAATATATATTTATGGTTAAAATATATAGACAATATATCTTCTTAATCTTTTTAAGTAACCAAATCCTATCAATATATCTTTATCTCTATCTTTTAGCTAAATATATTGATAGTTTATATATTTTACTGTATAATATGAATCTTTCCTTAGCTTTCCAATTTATAGATATATTTTCTCCTTTTAATAAAATTAAAATATGGTAACAAATATATCTAATCTAGGCCGGCCGAATTTTTCTTTCTTGCACCCTAAGAAATTAAAAAATTTACCTAATAGTTCACCTAGGGTTTCGGCCATAACACCAAAAATTGGAAAAATTGTCAAATTTTAAGATCAAACACTATTATGATCATGAATCCAAAAAGTGTTCTTGATAAAACTCATTGTGTTCTTGAAGATCATGAACATCAAACTTAAATTTAAACATGAATTTTCGGTTTTGATCTATGAAAACATGTAAATTCCAAAAATCTTAAGTTTTTAAAGATCAAACATATGAAATTTGTTTAAAAATTTCGGGTTACTCATGGTGTTCATCATAAAAAATTCGGTTTTTATAAAATTTTCAAGAACATCAGTTTATCAAAATTTCTAGAACTCCTAATACAAGCTCTGATACCACTGTTGGATTACGGGGACGTAATACTACAGAATGCTAAACGTGTACTTGTAAGTAATCTAATTACGCAGTGGAATAATGTACACATACCTCAATAGGTTTCCTTCCCAAGAACGTTGTGGAGGGAGTTCTGATCCTCCGGTCGGAACCCGTACAAGTTCTTCGTGAGAAGAAGTCCCACGCGGTATAAGCTCCACAGCAAATCCTCTGATCGATTCTTCAACGGGGACAGAACTTCAGACTGAATGCTCGGAAGCAATTTGGCACACCAATGGTGGTGTTAGGGGGCCGGCCGAAATATACTTGTAGAGAGAAAAGGGATTTCTCTCAAATCACAACTCAGGAGGAGTTGTGATCAAGGTGCGTTTTGGGAGTGACCCCAAGACCTCCTTATATAGTAGGAGGAGGAGAAAATCCTCATCCCTACTATTAGGGTTTCGGCCGACCTATGATGTGAGTGGGAGGCCCAATTTTGGGCCTCCCATGTCACATGGGAATTGGGTCTGGCCCAATTACCCCTAATGTGACATTTACCTAATTATCTTAGGTAACCACATATATTAACGGGCTACCAATTACGGCGCCACGTCACCATATGCTAACAGAGGGTGCCTGTTAATGTATTGTCATCCAATAGCATCAACGTCTCAGTCTTCAGTCATTGTCTCCGTCTCCAAATAGTTCATATGAGGTTTGCCGTGCGACCGGCGGATACGACGGGCATCGTGCTACTCATCTGTTAGGAGTGTTGTAGCGCCCGCAGAACGTTGATTCCCTTTCGTAAATCAATCATGTCAAAAATAAAATATTTACCGCACTGTATCCTTGGTCAACTGATAATTCTTCAATTGCCCAGTTTTCCACATAGGAATACTTCTCCAGGGCATCCGTACAAGCGTTCACAACCTTCAACTAATATCCGGTTGGTGGCCACCTAGTGAACACAAGAGTCGATGAATTATCGGTGAACATGACCATCCCCATCGCTTATACCCTTAGTCTAACTCAACCGGTTTCCAAAGACGTGGTCACTCGGCCTTTTTCTTTGGCACTACGCTCGTTTGCCGGGAAGCAAACATTGAGCCAGACCTTAGGTATAAGTTTTGAGTCCGAGAGGATACTTTGGGTGCCTCTTCATAAGACACCTGGGATCAATCACACGCTCAAGGTTAAGAAGTATACGCCATTTGAGTCACAAGGATTCTAGGTAGCACAACCGAGCATGACCGCGTGGCCGAACATGGCACGCGCAGTCTGAAGCACGCGTCGATAGCATACCTGGTCAAGCCATGGATGGGATATGTCAATCATGCTATCATAGAATCTTTCATCTGGCCCTAAATGTGATTATAATGATGGACAGAGTCCAACACGGCGATTTACAAAACGAAGATTAAGTCATGCTGTAAACGTGACAAAGTTATCGTTTTGTTTAACCAGGTTTATCCCCCTGGTTCTTAGCCAATCTTGTTGTGGTAGAGGTCCCCCTCTCCTACAATATGACTGTGCCTGTATGACGAGGCATGGTTCACATTCGACATAATTTTGGTGGAAGAATTTTACCTCTTCCTACGACTTAGTTTATAGACCGTAAAATCCGATGTTATTTATCATTATGACGTCGATTGATCATATACTCAATTTGAAATTATTTTATTCAATCGAAATATTATTTCAAATGTCAAAATGCCATCACTTATACAAGTCCCATACTAAGCCCTATGTAATCCAAGCAGTTTTACGTGCTTTTCGAAAATCTCTCTACGTAATGGCTTAATCAATGGATCCGCGGCCATATTGTCTGTGGACAAGTATTCTAATGCGATTATGTTGTCTTCAAGAACAAATTTAGCATAATTTTATTTCACATCAATATGTTTGGTCCTACTATAGTACTTTGGATTCTTAACTGCTGCAATGGCTGCCTGACTGTCGGAGTATACCTTCACAGGTTTACTCTTCTTGCCAGTGCCAATTAATGCAGTGAGAAGCCTTTTCAGTCGGACTGCTTCTTGTGCGTTTTTGGAGAGGGCAACAAATTCCGATTCCATAGTGGAAAGCGCGACACATGATTGCTTCTTGCTTACCCATGATATGGCAGAATTGGCAAGGAGGAAAACCCCTCATGTGGTGGACATACGATCATCCTGATCGCCACCGTTGTCGGCGTCACTATAACCGGTCAATTCTATTTTTTTGCCCTCATAGCGCAGAAGATAGTCGGCAGTACCTTCCAGATATCTTATAATTCGTTTCACGGCCTTTAGATGTTGATAACTAGGATCTGATTGGAATCTTGTTACTAGGCCCACAGCGTAACAGATATCTGGCCGAGTACAGAGCATAGCATACATTAGACTTCCTACCATGCTCAGATTCTTCATCTGTTCACGCTCCTGCTGGTTCTTCGGGCCATCACGCTTTGAAAGCGCGCACCCGAACACAATCGGCGTATCCACGGGTTTGGCATCGAGCATTCTGAATCTTTCAACAGTTTGTAGATATATGATTCTTGAGACAGACTCAATCTCCGGGCGGCACGATCTCGGGCAATTTTAATGCCTAAGATGTACGTGGCCTCTCTCATGTCTTTCATCTCAAATGTTGATGTTAACTAGGGCTTTGATGTGTTCATGAAACTCACATCGTTCCCAGCAATGAGTATCTCATCTACATATATATAAGGTTATGATGACATACTTAGACCCGGAGGTCTTGGTGTAACGCAGGGATCCTCGTGAAGGTTCACAAATCCGTTTCCAAGGATTTCCTCGTGGAATCTGCGATACCGTTGCCGAGACGACTGTTTAAGACCGTAAATAGACCTTTGGAGTTTGCAAACTTTACGTTCTTTTCCAGGAGTAATAAAACCCTATGGCTGCTCCATATAGATCTTTTCCTCCAGGTTTCCTTGAAGGAATGCGGTCTTAACATCCATTTTGTGCAGCTCTAGATCGAGACATGCAACAAGGGCAAGGATGGCCCTAACTGTGGTATAACGCACAGTTGGTGAGTATGTTTCATCAGAGTCCACTCCGTGAATTTGGGTATATCCTTTCGCAATCTTTCGAGGTTTGCACCACTCAACTTTTCCATCAGTTGCGAATTCTAAAATTTCACCTTCTAGCTCTGCGGTTAGCAGGTAGATCAACTGAAGACTAAAACCGAATTTGTTCTCATTTAGGCAATTTCATCCTCCATTGTTTTCCTCCATTTCTTCATTTGAGGTCCTTCCAATGCTTGCCGAACCATCACTGGTTCGTGAAAGAATGTCTTACCTGATGGGATACTTCTTGAAAGAAGTTCGTTGCCTTAGACCATGTCTAGGTTCGATAATCCCATCTTTAGTCTGATCGTTGCTCCCACTCGGAATAATGCTTCCTTTCGGAGCTTTACTTCCACTGGGAATAATGGCGTTGCTTAGAACTTTGATCTACAACTTTCTTAGAATGACCTCTTGGTCTCAGGATTTTACATCCGAGATTTATTCATTGATCACTGGGATCTGGAACCAAGTTGGTTGTTTCCCTCCCACTAGGAATAATGGGCAGTTGTATTAGCTCAGCATTATGATTATAAGGTCCGACTTGATACGCATTAACATTTAGTGATGATTATGTGAGGGGGAGTGAGCCCTCCCACTGGATTTATTACGAGGATGTTTCCATCATCATTTACCATGTCATTCACTAGTGCATTAACTAATGCTATATAATTCTCCCACTCGAAGTAAGTGGGACCTGAGAATCTCCGTTAACCATTTATTCTATCAGTACTATGTCCGTTTCGTTCCGCAAAGCATTGGAAATCTATTCTCAAATTTCTATAATGTGTCATGTTTGACCACGTTGCCATTAATCCAAGGTAATTTTAAACTTTTATCTTTTAAGAGTAGACCGTACTCCTAATAAATACTTGTTTAATGCGCAAATTAATGTTACTTTATGATAAGGTTTTACCCGTATCATTTCTTAGCTTTTATGGTAACGTATCAACCGATCTTATTACAACATAGTGTTACATTAATAAGAATCAACTTAATTTCATCCCGCAGGAACAATTAATGTTGAACTCTAACATTATGTAATTTTAAACTATGTTTCTTTGAAATATTTTAATGATATAATTTCTTAGCCAAACTTTTCGTTCAAGGCTTATAGTGGGAGAGTCATTTTACTTACTACTTCCTTTCGTTTGTTAACTCATATAGAGACTTTATTCACCTCATGGACTATGTATTTGAGCTCTTTTCTTAATGCTATAGTTGATGTGCTATTTGATCGTAGTAGCATTAAAGCATACTTCTAACCACGGTAGTCATCAATGGGTTGTTTCCAAAGGATTACAAACGAAAATTCAGCATTTATTTATTAAAACACTTCATCATTAAATTTGTACTTTTAAAACGATATGTCCCGTATTTCGAGGTGACATGCGCCACGCGCCTTATACCAGCTATAGTCCATGGTTTCAAATCATTTTAATTTCCTAATTTAAAATCAAATCGGTTTTTCATGCACATTATCCGAGATATTTATTATTTAATAGAGTACTTAACAAATAAGGATGGAATTAACGGTCGGTTCGTTTTACGATTTTATGCAATCAATGGATGTATTAAATAATGGTTCGTAATTCACGATTTAGAGGTAAGTGTTTTGATTTAATCCAACCGTCTTACCGATGGATTTTCTGTTTTAGTTATTCATTCTGGATCGATCCCGTTTAACCGAGTCGATTAATTTTGATAAGTAGGCCAATTCATGAACTGAATGGTTACTACTTTATTCAATAATTCTGAATCATCATTAACTAAATTTAAACATATAAACGGGTAAATAGGGATTTTTAACAAAAATAATGACAAAGTTTCCGGATCAATAACTGCAGCCACGACAAAGAAAGTTATATAAGGCAGGTAGTCTTTAACCACGCTTGAGCAACCCAACTGAAAATAAATTCAAAACTGAATTATGTCAGATGTTTATGCATAAGATAAAACGTTTCATCATTTTATGTATTATGGTAAACGAGGCGTACCTTTTACAGTACATAAATAAACAGTGGTTGTCGCACCGGATTATCGTTTAGACCTTTTATTGTTAGGTTTATCCAGGCAATTCCGAAGTCCAGCAAACTTGGCATCAGACAATTCGGGAAGTTTGAAGATCTTTTCATCTTTATGGTCGGCATCATATAATTCAATTTCCGTTTTAATTGCTGTGATCAGACGTGTAAGTCCGTTATCATCAGCAAACCATGAAAGAGGAAACATCTCCATTACTTTCTGAATTCCTGCCCATTCATCGGCGTCGAGAACGGTTTTTATCACTTCTCCTTGCATAGAATTTCATGGTATGCGGCCATTAATTCTCTTGCTTCGGCTGCCTTTCCCTTCCCGTCGCGAAGGTGTAAGGTGCACCAAAGAAGCAATGCGCTCTTTTGAATAGTCCTTTCCTCCGTTTCTGTTCTCAAATGCGAGCATATTATTTTTCGAGCTCTTTGATCCCTCAATAACTTGTCTTTATTATTGTATCTGTAAGGTGTCCCTCCCTCGTTTGTATGTATACGTTGACCTTTTGGATCGATACGATCCTCGACTCCCGCAGGTATCAGGTCACATTCAACACTAATTTTCCAATCATCATAATTAATATCATCCAGTTTGCATATTTTTTTAAACGATCTGATCGAGCCATTAGAACTATTACAATGACAATCATGCAAAGTTAGGAAGACTATAACATTTTGACAGAATTGCAAAACATCGAATTATCTATTAAGATGTAATACGACTATAGTGATCCTTAAGTCACTAAACCAAACCGAAGGGGGTTTTGTGAAAGACTTCACACTATTGCCGTCTTCAATCCAATAGATCAGTCTTTTGAAAATGGTTATTATGTTGCAAATTACCGGAATGGGAATTTTCAAATAAGCATACCCGATCTTGGCTTTCCCAAGGCCCTTTTTAGTTTCAAAGAATTATCCGAAAATTTACGCATGCATAACACTATATCACGCCATAAATATCGAACAAACCTAACAACATGCTTACGCGTCACGCGTCTAACGTTCCTAGCATACATAATTCTACGTAAAGTAAATTATCACATGCTTTTAGTCCTGAACATTCTAGCATACGTGTCAAAACATGCAACTTCCGCACACATCATGCTTAATTGGCGACTGTAATTTTCGGTTTTGAAAACGTTTTGAAAATATTAGGGGCTGTTTTGCAATTCATGCTTACAATCAATCATGCGAAATTTCTAGACATGGATTCTAGGCACTTTCAATCAGCATAGCATGTCTATCCTATTGCACAATCAATATATTTAAATCTCAGAGCTCAACGCTCGCAATATATATTATCAAGCTAGCTTGACTAAGTCAAGGCGACAGTTCTAATATATGTTGCAGAAAGTAAACAATTGCAATTCAGCCTACTAATTTAATCCAGTCCCAAAAACATGCATATCCGAGATCCATCCCCGTAATCGTAACCAGGTATTAGGGTTTTATCCGAAAACGTGTTAAAACGTAAACCCTAAGAGCACTGTTTAGGTTAACTTTTATAGTTCGAAAACGTTTTGGATTTAAAATTTGACATCCTATTTTATTGAACATTCTAAAATCTCCGAAATTTTTTTAAAATTTGGTTCGGTCCATTTTAAAAATCTGATTCGAGTCGGTCCGATTTTAAAATTCGGTTTGGTCCGAAACTGTTCAATAAAATAAGATTGTGGTTCGGTTCAACACTTGAAACCGGTTAGGTTAGGTTCATTTAGTTACTTTGGTCCGACCCGTTCCGATCCGACTAGGTCGACCCAATTAAGAAAAACCCAGATTGGTTTAACCCGTTCCGGTTTTGCAAATTGGACCGGCCCAATAAACCCATAGAGTTCGGCCGAAATATATCTTGTTGGCTAAGTAGGGTTTTAAAATCCACTAAAAACGTAACTTAGCCACCAAGAAATATTAATTATATAAAATAAATTCCAATATTGCTAATATATATATATAAAAATCCGGCACACATATAATATATATAAATATTGTCAAGATTCTATCTTTAAGATGTAAATCAATCAACAATATAAATATATATATATATATATATATATATATATATATATATATATATATATATATATATATATAATTACTGTCAAATATATCTTTAGGGATTAAAATATATATAGAAAATATATTTTCTTAATCTTTTATAGCAATTAAATCTATCAATATATATTAATCCCTAGATTTTAGCTATATATATTGATAGTTAATATATGTTTCAATATTATACTGTGAACCTATCCATATTTTACAACTTATAGATATATAGTTACCTTTTAATAAAATTAAAATATGGCAATCTATATCCCTAATCTAGGCCGGCCGAAATTACCTTGCTTGGACCCTAAGAAATTAAAAAATTTCCCTAATAATTTATTAGGGTTTTCGGCACAAACACCCTTAATTGGAAAAATTGTCAAATTTTAAGATTAAACATTATTATGATCGTGAATCCAAAAAGTATTCTTGATAAAACTCATTGTGTTCTTGAAGATCATGAACATCAAACTTAATATTTGAACCAAAATTTTCGGTTTTAATCTATAAAAACATTTAAATTCCGAAATTTTTATGTTTTTAAAGATCAAACACATAAATTTGTTTAATAATTTCGGATTACTCTTGGTGTTCATAAATAAAAATTTCGGTTTTTATATGAATATTCAAGAACATTAGTTTCTCAAAATTTTGAGAACTCCTAACTCAGGCTCTGATACCACTGTTGGATTACGGAGACGTAATACTACAGAATGATAAACGTGTACATGTAAGTAATCTAATTACGCAGCGGAATAATGTACACATGCCTCAATAGCTTTCCTGCCCAATAACGTTGTAGAGGGAGTTCTGATCCTCCGGTCGGAACCGGTACAAGTTCTTCGTGAGAAGAAGTCCTACGCGGTATAAGCTCCACAGCAAATCCTCTGATCGATTCTTCAACGGGGACAGAACCTCAGACTGAGATGATGGTGTGCCGAAATCACTACTAAGGGGGTGAGAGGGTTTCTTTCAAGTTCCTCAATGGAGGGACTTATGAATTGCTTGATGTGTAAAACCCCTTAGGTAAGTCCCCTATATATAGGATTGGTGGAGTGGACAAAAGTCCACTCCATCCTATGTGGTACTAGGGTTCGGCCGAACTATGCTATTAAGGAGGGAGGCCCAATTTTGGGCCTCCCATGTCAATTAGGAATTGGGTCAAGCCCAATTAACCATGTGACATTTACCCAATTATCTTAGGTAATATCCTTAATATTAACGGGCTACCATTTAGGGCGCCACGTCACCAAATGCTAACAAAGACCTCAAGTGGAGAAATTGAAAAAAATAAAAAATGAGAGAGATCGCATGAATGAAAGCCATTAAAGTCAATAGTTGATTTACCTGCTAACCACAAGGGCATAAGGATAAGGTGAGTCCTGAAAGAAAGCTCACCACTGATGGAAAAAGTTGAGCGATACACAGCTCGACTCATTGAGAAAGGCTATACCTAACTTCATGGAGTGGACTTCGACGATACATACTCAACACCTATGCGTAAAACCACGGTGCAGGGCCATTCATGGTCCTGGTTGCAGGTTTCGATTACGAACCTTAGTATAAAGACCACATTCCTCCTCGGAAACCTGGAGGAAGAGATCTACGTGGAACAACCGGAGGGTTTTATTACTCCTCGTAACGAACGTAAAAGTTTGTAAACTCCATAGGTCCGTCTACGGTCTTGATCTGTCGTCTCGGCAATGGTTCCGCAAATTCCACGAGGAAATCGTAGGAAACGGATTTGTGAATCTTCATGAGAATCCGTGCGTGTATTATAAGACCTCCGGATCTAGATATGTCATCTTAACTTTATACGTGGAGGACATACTCATTGCCGCAAGCGACGTGAGTTTTATGATCAAGTCAAAGTCCTGGTTGTCATCTGTATTTATGATGAAGGACATGGGAAAGGCCACGTACATCTTAGGCATTAAGATTGCCAGAGATCTACACGGAAATTGTGTCTGTCTTAAGAAGCTTATAATCAACAAACTGTTGAAAAGATTCAGATTACAGGATGCCGAACCCGTGGATACGCCGGTGGTGTTTGGGTGCGCACTTTCAAAACGTGACGGCCCCAAGAACCTAGCAGAGCATGAAGGATAAAGGGTGCATGATGTTTTAGCATGGTCGGTAGTTTTTACTACGCCATGTAATGCACCCGTCCGGATATCTGTAACGCCGTAGGCCTAGTAGCACGTTTCCTATCAGATCCTGGTCATCAACATTTAAAGACAATAAAACGATGAACTCGTTATCCAAAAAGGTACTGCCGACTACGAACTGTGCTATGAGGGCAGGTAGTTAGAATTTACTGATTACATTGACGCCGACCGTGGTGGCAATCCAGATGATCGTAAGTCCACCATAGGAGGAGCAATCTTCCTTGCTAATGCCTCCATTTCAGGGATGAGCAAGAAGCAAATATGAGTCGCGCTGTCTACGATGGAATCAAAATTCGTAGCTCTCTCTAAGAATGCACAGAAAGAGGACTGGCTTAAAAAGATTCTAACTGCGCTGCTTGGTGGCGATGTCATGAATAAACTTGTGAAGGTCTTCTCTGACAGTCAAACAGCCATTGCGGCAGTTAAGAATCCGAAGTACTATAGTAAGGACCAAAAACATTGATATGAAATAGTTTCATGCTAAATTTTAATAATAGTAGACAATATAATCACTATGGAATACTTGTCCACCAATATCTTGGTAACGGACCCATTAACTAAACCACTACGCAGGGACATATTCGAAAAGCATGTAAAACTCCTTGGAATGCATAGGGTCTAGAAATAGAATGTATCTGTGATAGCATTTTGATATTAGAAAGTTACATTTTGTAAGTGACAGAATTGCAACTAAGTTTATGATCAATCGACGTCATAATGTTTTGATTACATCAGATTTACGACCTATAAACTAAGTCGTAGGAGGACGCAATCCTCTGCCAAACTATGTCGAATGTGGGCCTTACCTAGTCACACAGGTACGGTCGTCTTGCGGTGAAGGGTGGTCTCCACCAAACAAGACTGGCTAACAGTCAGGGGGATAAACCTGATTAAGCAAGACGATTATCTAGTTTCGAAGTAACTCGACGTGATCTTCGTTTTGCATATCGCCGTGATGAACTTCGTTCATCATTTAACCACATTCTGCGCCAGATGAGAATCTGTGATCGCATGATTGACATATCCCTTTCCTGTCAACCCAAAAGGTTCAGGTATGCTATCAACGTGTGCTTCATACTACGCGTGCCACGTTCGACCACGGGGTCACAACTCGGTTGTGCTAGGAAGGAATCCTCGTGATTCTGGTAGGCGCAAACTTCTTCACCTCGAGTGTGTGATTGATCCCAGGAGCCTTATGAAGAGGCACCTAAAGTATCCTCACGGACTCAGAACTCATATCTAAGGTCAGGCTCAATGCTCGCTTCCCGGCGTACGAGCGTAGTGCTGAACAAAAAGGCCCAGTGACCACGTCTTTGGAAGCCTGTTGGGTCTGACTAAGGATATGAGCGATGGGGATGGTCAAGTTCACCTATAATTCACTGGCTCTTGTATTCACTAGGTGGCCGCCTACCGGATATTAGTTGAAGGTTTTGAATACTCGTACGGATGCCTCGGAGAAGTGTTCCTATGTGGAAACTAGGCAAATGGAGAATTATCAGTTGACCTAGGATACAGAGCGGTACAATATAAATTTTGTTTATAACAAGTTTATTGGAGAAAAGGGAATCAACGTTCCGCGAGCGCTATAACACTCCTAACAGATGAGTAGCACGATGCCCGTCGTATCCGCCGGTCGTACGGCAAGCATCATATGAACTATTCGGAAGTAAGGAGCAGATCAAAGGAGAGAAATGTTGATGCAAATTTGGACAACAATACATTAACAGGCACCCTCCCATTCCGGCGAGTGGGAGTTGTAAGCATATGGTAATGGGCGCCGTAATTGGTAGCCCATAATATGTATAGTTTACCAAATGAACTTGGGTAAATGTCACATTAGGGTAATTGGGCTACACCTAAATCCCAATTGGCATGGGAGGCCAAATATTGGGCCTCCCCAATTACATAGGTCGGCCGAAATTACTAGGTGGGGTAAAGTGAACTTTTGTCCACTTTACTCCTCCTATAAATAAGAGATGTTAAGGGATTTTTAGGGTTAATCTAAATTCCCTAAATGGAGTGTTTTAGAGAGAAAAACTCTCCCCCTATAAACCCTAGTATCGGCCGAACCCCATATCCCTCACCAAGGGTGTGCCAACTTGCCTTCGAGCAAACTCTCCAGAGATCTGTCCCCGTGCCAAGAATCGATCAGAGGCTTTGCTGTGGAGCTTGCACCACATAGGGCTTCTCTAACAAGAACCTCTATGGGTCCCGACCGGAGGATTGTGAACTCCCTCCAGAGAAGATCTTGGGTCTACGGATCATCCTAAAGGTATGTGTGAAACTTCCGCTGCGTAATTCTAATTACGAGCATGTACCTTGTTTTAGTATCCGTAGTGATTACTCCCCGTAATCTAACATATATATGTTAGCCGAAATATATATATATATATATATATATATGTATATATATTGTTTATTTATTTATATCTTATAGGTAGAATCTTGGCAATATATATATATATATATATATATATATATATTGTAAGCATATGGTGATGGGCGCCGTAATTGGTAGCCCATAATATGTATAGTTTACCTAATGAACTTGTAAATGTCACATTAGGGTAATTGGGCTAAACCCTAATCTCAATTGACATGAGAGGCCCAAAATTGAACCTCCCTATACTTATGGACGGCCGAAACTTATAGTGAGGGTAAAGTTGACTTTTTTCCACTTTGCTCCTCCTATAAATAATAGGTGTTAGGGAATATTTTAGGGTTAATCATAATTCCATTACAAGAGAGATTTAGAGAGAAAAAAACCTCCTCCCACACCACACTAGTTCGGCCGAACCCTTACCTCACCGAAGGTGTACCAAATTGCTTTCGAGCAAACTCTACAGAGATCTTTCCATGTGCCAAGAATCGATCAGAGGCTTTGCTGTGGAGCTGCACCACGTAGGGATTCTTTAACAAGAACCTCTACAGGTCCCGACCGGAGAATCGTGAACTCCCTATCGATAAGATCTTGGGTCTACGGATCACCTTAAAGGTATGTGTGAAACTTCCGCTGCGTAATTGATATTACTAGCATGTACCTTGTTTATAGTATCTGTAGTGATTACTCCCCGTAATCTAACAGTGGTATCAGAGACTGTATTAGGAGTTCATGATTTTGATAAATTGGTGTTCTTGAAATTTAAATTTTTTTTTCGGACCGAATTTTTTTTTAAAGGAATTTTCAAATTTTCAAATTTTTACTATATTGGTGGTGTTAGCATATGGTGACGTGGCGCCGTAATAGGAGACCGTTAATTAAGGGAATTATCTAAGTTAATTAGGTAATTGTCAATCTGGGCTAATTGGGCCAAATCCAATTAGTAATTGACAAGGGAGGCCCAAAATGGGCCTCCCCCCTTATTATGCATGGTTCGACCGAAACCCTAGTACCACATTGGTTGGAGTTGCCTTTTGGCAACTCCACCCAATACTATATATAGGGGTGACTCCTAAGGGTTTAAACACACAATTAAGAACAGGATCTCCATTGAGAAAACTTGTCACCCTAGTATAATATTTCGGCACCATCATGTTGAGGTCTGTTCCACCTGGGACACCTCGGGCTGCTCTTCGCGAACGGGTTGGATGTGCACGTAGGTACGGTCTCCTGTCAGTACGTCACGATCCACGATCTGCAAACTTCGATCCTCGAACCCCGGACTTGGCTTTGGCTCCAATCTCGGTCTCCTACACGTCGGGTCCTGCAAAACGGGCAATAACCAGCATGGAGAGGGGGGTGGTGCTGGTTGAGCCCTCTCCGATGCTTAAGTCACAATCTAGAGAGAGAAAGTATGTAGAGAGAGGTCAGAACACAAATAGCCAATTTGAGAGAGTTTCGAGTTCAGTTGTCAAATGGGAGCTCTAGGTCCCTATTTATAGGAAACCCGAGAACCGTACTCGGTTTTATGCGGTTCAATGCCGGTTTAAAGGAAAACGCTTACCGACATCGAGGTTGACTATATGCGCACTGACTTCTCATGCTTAGTAAAAATAATAGGGGTAAGCGCGCGGTGCCAGTCGACAGTCCGGACCATGTCGGATGTCCGACATGGTCCGGATTGCCGGGCGAACCGGACCAATCCGGACTGCCGAGGCAATCCGGAAGTCCCGGTCCGGGTGCTGAGCGCATCCGGACCATTTTGGACTCGGGGTGTCCGCGGTAAAATCCGTTTATGGGTTTCGTCATGTTTGTGAGGTCCAAAACGTAAATACGAACCCGAATTGGACAGATATCCATCAACCAACATCAAGTCCGAGGTTCCATCTCTGTTGAAGAATCGATCAGAGGTCTTGTTGTGGAGCTACATCGCGTGGGACTTCTTCTAACGAAGAACTTGCACGTGGTTCCCACCGGAGGATCAGAACTCCCTCCACATCGTTCTTGGACAGGAAAGCTAAAAGGTATGTGTACTAATTCCGCTAGGTAGATTAGATTTCTTGCTAGTACACGTTTAGCATTCTGTAGTATTACGTCCCCGTAATCCAACAGAGGTATCAGAGCGAGTGTTAGGAGTTCTTAAATTTTTGATAAATTGATGTTCTTGATGTTATGAAAAATACGAAATTTTCAAGTATATGAACACCATGAATAAATCCGAAATTTTTAGTTAGATTTCATGTGTTTGATCTTTAAAAACTAACAAATTTCAAATTTACATGTTTTTCAAGATCAAAACCGAATTTTTCATGATCAAATTCAAGTTTGATGTTCATAATATTCAAGAACACCATGACTTTTATCAAGAACACAATTTGGATTCTTGATCAATGTAGTATTTGATCTTAAAATTTGACAACCTTTTCCAATTTCATGTTTGTTGGCCGAAACCCTAGGGGCAATTTGGGTAAAAAAATTAATTTTCTTAACCCCTAAATAATTAAAAATTTCGGCCACCCTATTAGAGATATAGGTTGCCATTTTTAAATTTTCATTAATAGGTAACTATATCTAGAAGTTGTAAAATAAGGATAGGTTCTAATATAATATTGTAAAGGATATTAACTATCAATATATGTGGATTAAAATAGAGATAATATATATATTGATAGATTTAGTTACTATTAAACAATTAAGAAGATATATTGTCTACATATTTTAATCCCTAAAAGATATATTTGACAATAATATATGTATATATATGGTTTGGCCGAATTTTATATATATATTATATATTGTTAATTGATTTACATCTTAGTGACAAAATCTTGACAATATTTATATATATATATATATATATATATGTTTAGCCGATTTATATATATATATATATATTAGCATTGTTAGAAATTATTTTATATATTTAATAATTCTTGATGGCTAAGTTATGTTTTATGGTGGATTTTAAAACCCTACTTAGCCTAAATGAATTATTTCGGCCGAACCCTAGGGTTCCAAGGCCGGTCCAATTGCTAAACCGGAGCGGGTTAAACCAATCCGGGTTTTCTTAATCGAGGCGGGTCGGACCATAGTAACTTAATTGAACCTAACCTAACCGGTTTTGAGTGATAAACCGAACCACTATCTTATTTTATTAAACCTTTTGGGACCAAACCGGAATTTTTAAAATCAGACCGAATTGAACCAGACTGAACCATTTTAAAATTTTCTGAAATTTTAAATTGTTCAATAAAATAGGATGTCAAATTTTAAATCCAAAATGTTTTCGAACTTTAAAATTAGCCTAAACAGTGCTCCTAGAGTTTGTGTTTTAATACACGGTTTCAGTCAAAACCCTAATGCCTGGTTTCGATTATGGGGATGGATCTCGGACTTGCATATTTTTGGGACTGGATTAAGTTAGTGGGCTGATTTGCAATTGTTTACTTCTGCATCATATATTTTGATATAATTAGAACAGTGGTCTTGACTTAGTCAAGCTAGCTGGATATTATATTGCGAGCATTGAGCTCTAGGATTTAAATATATGGTTTGCGCAATAGGATAGACATGCTATGCTGATTGAAAGTGCTTAGAATCCATGTCTAGAAATTCGCATGATTGATTGTAAGCATGAATTGCAAAACAACCCATAATATTTTCAAAGCGTTTTATAAAACCGAAAATTCCAGTCGCCAATTATGCATGATGTGTGCGGATATTGCATGTTTTGATGCGTATGCTAGGATGTTCACAATAGAACGCATGTGATAATTTACTTTACGTAGAATTATGTATGCTAGGAACATTAGACGCATGACGCGTAAGCATGTTGTGTTCGATATTTATGGCATGGTATGATGATTTGCTAGATGTAGTATAATTATAAATATGCATGCGTAAATTATCAGATAATTTTATAAAATCATAAGGGCCTTGGGAAAGCCAAGATCGGGTATGCTTATTTGAAAATTCCCATTTCGGTAATTTGCAATAGAATAACCGTTTTCAAAAGACTGGTTTATTAGATTGAAAACGACAATAGTGTGAATTCTTTCACGACACCCCCTTCCTCGGTTTACTGAAGGTTGGTTTTGTTTAGTGACTGAAGAATCACTATTCGTCGTATTCCATCATAATAGACAATCTGATGTTTGCAATTCTGTCAAAATGTTGTTCTCTCCCTAACTTTACATGATTGTCATCATAATAGTTCTAAATGGCTCGGTCGGATCGTTTTAAGAAATTATGCAAAATGGATAACATTAATTATGATGATTGGACAACTAGAGTTAAAAATGATCTAATTCCCACGGGAGTTGAGGAACGCGTTGATCCCAAGGACAAACGGATATATGTGGACGAGAATTGGGAGCCCTACAGATACAACGGTGTAAACAGGTTATGGAGGGATCAAAAAGCACGCGAGATTATTTGCTCGCATATTACAACTGAAACGGAAGAAAGCATCGTCAAAAGGAGCGCATTGCATCTTTGGTGCACCTTACACCTTCGCTACGGCAAGGGAAAGGCGGCTGAAGCAAGAGAATTAATGGCCTCGTACCATGAAATTCTATGCAAGGAGAATGAGATAGAAACCGTTCTAGACTCAGCGGATGAATGGGCAGAAATTCGGAAGGTGATGGACATGTTTCCTCTTTCATGGTTTGCTGATGATAACGGACTTAACGGACTTGTATGATGCCGACCATAAAGATAGATATATCTCCAAAATTCCTGATGTGTCGGAGACCAGATTTGCTGGACTTCGAAATTGTTTGGCTTAACCCAACAAAAGGTCTAAACGACGATCCAGTGCGACAACCACTGTTGATTCATGTGCCGTAAAAGGTACGCCTCGTTTACCACAATACATAAGACGGTTACACATTTTAATTTATGCAAAAACATCTGACATAATTCTATTCTTGAATTAATTTTCAAGTGGACTGCTCAAAGTGGTGAAGACTTCCTGCCATATATATATATGAATTTCTTTGCTTAGTTGTAATTATTTATCTGTGAAATTTGTCGTTGTTTTTGTTGGGATCCTTATTTCTCGTCTATTTGTTGAACGTAATTCGGAATTATTGAATGAGGTAGTAACCATTCATTTTTTTAAATGGTATGCCTTTCGACGGCCCGGTTGAACGGGATCGATCCAGAACAAGTAACTAAAATTCCATCAGTAGAATGATTGGATTAAACATTTATCCGAAATCATCTCATCATTTTAAACACATCCATAACTCGCATAACAAACGTAAAACGAACCGATCAATATTAATTCTTATAAATTGTATCCCAAAAATAATATGCATGTTAAAACCGATTTGCATTTAAATTTGGAGACTAAAACGATTCTCAAAACCACGGTTTTTAACCGGGTATGCGCGTGGTGCATGTCACCTCGAAAGACAGGACACATCGTTCTAGAATACGAATTTAATAATCAAGTATTTTTATGAATGGGGAGTTTTTGTTTGTAATTCTTCAGATATAACTCATTGATAACTACTTAGATTTTATGTAAGCCTTCCAGCTACTACAATCTAATTAGAATATCAACTATGGCATTAAAAGCGACAGCTTAAATGCATGGTCCATAAGATAGATAAATCTATGGATGAGTTAAATAAACGAAAAGAAGTAGTCGGTAAAACGACTCTCCCACCCTTAGCGTTGAACGAAGAGTTTGGCTAAAAGGCATTCATTAAAACACTTCAATAAACATAGCTTAGAATTACATAATGTTAGAGTTACACATTAATTGTTCATGCGGGATGAGATTAATTTAACTCACATTAATGTAAAACACTATGTTCTGACAAAATTGTTAACACGTTACCATAAAAGCTAATGAATGATTCGGGTAAAACCTTATCACAAAGACGCATTAATTTGCGCATTAAAACGAGTATTCATTAAGAGTACGCACTACTCGCGAAGAATACGAGTTTTTAAAATTAGCCTGGAACAATGGTTTCGTGGTCAAACATGGCACATTATAGAGGTTTGAGGATGGATTTCCAACACTTTGCAGAACGAAACAAGCTAGTACTGATTGAGAGTGGAACAACCAACTTGGTAATCATGATAATGAACTATTTCAACTACCCATTTTTCCTAGTGAGAGTGGAACAACCAACTTGGTTCCAGATCCTAGTGATCGAGGAATACATCTCGGAGGTAAAAAATCGAGACCGAGAGGATATTCCAAGTAAGTTCAACCACCACCATTGTTCCCAGTTGGAGTAATGCCCCGATAAGAAGCATTATTCCGAGTGGAAGTAACAATCAGACTAAAACATGGGATTAACGTGCCTAGACATAGTCAAAGGCAACGAACTTCTCTCGAGAAGTGTCTCATCAAATAAGATGTGTTACACATCTTGGTATTCGTTCTTGAACCAGTAAAGGTTCATCAAGCAAAGGAAGGACCTCAAAACGAGGGAATGGAGGAAAACAATGGAGGATGAAATTGCCTAAATAAGAACTAATTCGTTTTTAGTCTTTAGTTGATTTATCTGTTAACCACATAACTAGAAAGTTAAATCTGAGAATTCACTTCTGGTGGAAATTTGAGTGGTGCAAAACTGGAATAATTGCGAAAGGATATACCCAAATTCACGGAGCAAACTTTGATAAAGACGGACTCACCGACTATGCGTTACACCATAGTCTGGGCCGTCCTTGCCCATGACTGCAAGTCTCGAACTCGAGCATGCATCAAATGGACATTAAGACCAAACCGCTCCAAGTAAAACTGGAGAAAGAGATCTATATGGAGCAGCCAGAGAGTTTCATTACTCCTGGAAAAGAACGCAAAGTTTGCAAACTCCAAAGATCTATATACGGTCTTAAACAATCGTCTCGACAATGGTATCGCATATTCCACGAGGAAATCGTTGGAAATGGATTCGTGAATCTTCACAAGGATCCCTGCGTATACACTAAGACCTCCGTGTCTAAGAATGTCATCATAACACTATACGTGGATAATATACTCATTGCTACGAACGATATGAGTTTCATGAATAAATCAAAGTCCTGGTTAGCATCAGCATTCGAGATGAAAGACATGGGAGAGGCCACGTACATCTTAGGCATTAAAATTTCCCGATATCGTGCCGCCCGGAGATTATGTCTATCTCAGGAATCATATATCAACAAACTGTTGAAAAGATTCAGCATGCTGGATGCTAAACCCGTGGATACGTCGGTTGTGTTCGGGTGCGCGCTATCGAAGCGTGATGGCCCGAAAAACCAGCGGGAGCGTGAACAGATGAAGAATGCAGAGTATCTGAGCATGGTAGGGAGTCTAATGTACGCCATGCTCTGTACTCGGCCAGACATCTGTTACGCTGTGGGCCTCGTTGCAAGATTCCAATCAGATCCTAGTTATCAACATCTAAAGGCCGTAAAACGAATTATCAGATGTCTGAAAGGTACTGCCGAATACGTTCTGTGCTATGAGGGCGATCGGCTCGAATTGACCGGTTATAGTGACGCCGACCACGATGGCGATCCGGATGATCGTAAGTCCACCACAGGAGGAGTTTTTTTTTTTCTCCTTGCTGATGCTGCCATATCATGGGTAAGCAAGAAGCAATCTTGTGTCGCGCTTTCCACTATGGAATCAGAATTCAATGCCCTCTCCAAAAACGCACAAGAAACGTTCTGGCTGAAAATGCTTCTTACTGCATTAATTGGCACTGACAAGAAGAGTAAACATGTGAAGGTGTACTCCGACAGTCAGGAGGCCATTGCGGCAATAAAAATCCAAAGTACCATAGTAGGACTAAACACATTTATGTGAAATACAATTATGCTAGGTTTGTTCTGGAAGACAACATAATCGCTTTAGAATACTTTTCTACAGACAATATGGTCGCAGACCCTTTAACTAAGCCGTTACGTAGGAGATTTTTGAAAAGCACGTAAAACTGCTTGGATTACGTAGGGCTTAAACTGTGTGGCTTGTAAAAGTGATAACATTTTGACATTTGAAATGATATTTCAATTGAATAAAAGCATTGCAATTTGAGTTTATGATTTATCGACGTCATAATGATTAACAACATCAGATTTTACGGTCTATAAACTAAGTCGTAGGAAGAAGTAATATTCTTCCACCAAAATTATGTCGAATGTGAACCTTGCCTCGTCACATATGCACAGTCATCTTGTAAGGAGAGAGGGACCTCTACCATAACAAGATTGGCTAAGAATCAGGAGGATAAACCTGATTAAACAAAACGATAACATTGTCACGCTTAACAACATGACTTAATCTTCGTTTTGTAAATCGCCGAGTTGGACTTTGTCCATCACTATATCACATTCAAGGCCAGATGAGAGATTCTGCGATAGCATTATTGACATATCCCATTCCTGGCTTTACCAGGTGTGCTATCGACGCGTGCTTTATACTGTGCGTGCCATATACGACCATGGGGTCATGCTCGGTTGTGCTAGCTAGAATCCTTGTGATTCAAAGGGCGCATACTTCTTCACCTTGAGCGTGTGATTGATCCCGGATGTCTTATGAAGAGGCATCCAAAGTATCCTCATGGACTCAAAACTTATACATAAGGTCTGGCTCAATGCTCGCTTCCCGGCGTACGAGCGTAGTGCCAAAGAAAACGGCCAAGTGACCACGTCTTGGAAACCGGTTGAGTCAGACTAAGGGTATAAGCGATGGGGATGGTCAAGTTCACCTTTAATTCACCGACTCTCGTGTTCACTAGGTGGCCGCCAACCGGATATTAGTTGAAGGTTGTGAACACTTGTACGGATGCCCTGGAAAAGTATTCCTTTGCGGAAAACTGGGCAATTGGAGAATTAACATTTTACCAAAGATACAGTGCGGTACATATTTGGGTTAAAGGTCCTTTTGGTACCACATGTTTGCAAAAATTACACTGTTCATTCCACTAGTATTTTTTCGTACCGAATTGGTACCATATGTTTCCAAACCTTACTGTTTTGGTACCTCCGTTAGGGTTCTGTCAAAAACAGCCGTTAAATGGCATGTGTCATGCACGTGACCAGCCCAAAACTTTCAATTTTGTTATAATTTAGTCCATCTAATACATCCCTAACTTTTATTTTGTTCAATTTAGTCCTAAAACTTCAAAACCAAACCATTTTCCCAAATTGACCTAGCCGGACTTAGCCTAGGGCTAGGTCCGACCCTGGGCCATGGTCGCCGGACCCAGGCGACCCCGATCCAGGGTCGGACCTAGCCCTAGGCTAGGTCCGGCTAGGTCAATTGGGACCTAGCCCCAATTGAGTTAAATTGGGGCTAGGTCCAATTGACCTAGCCGGACCTAGCCCATGGCTAGGTCAATTTGGGGAAATGGTTTGATTTTGAAGTTTTAGGACTAAATTGAACAAAATAAAAGTTAGGGATGTATTAGATGGACTAAATTGTAACAAAATTGAAAGTTTTGTGCTGGTCACGTGCATGACACATGCCATTTAACGGCCGTTTTTTACGGAACCCTAGCGGAGGTACTAAAACAGTAAGGTTTGGAAACATATGGTACCAATTCGGTACGAAAAAATACTAGTGGTATGAACAGTATAATTTTTGCAAACATGTGGTACCAAAAAGACCTTTAACCCTACATATTTTTATTTCAAATAGACTTGGTTCATGAAAGGGAATCAACGTTCTGCGGGCGCTACAATACTCCTAACAGATGAGTAGCACGATGCCCGTCGTATCCGCCGGTCGCACGGCAAGCCTCGTATGAACTATTCGGAGACGGAGACGAAGACTGAAGACTGAGATGTTGATACTATTGCGTAACCGTATAGATTAACGAGCACCCTCCCATTCCGGAAGTTGGAGCTGTTAGCATATGGTGACATGGCGCTGTAATAGAAGCCCGTTAATTAAGGGAATTACCTAAGTTAATTAGGTAATTGTCAATCTGGGCTAATTGGGCCAAACCCAATTAGTAATTGACAAGGAGGCCCAAAATGGGCCTCCCCCTTATTATGCATGGTTCGGCCGAAACCCTAGTACCACATTGGTTGGAGTTGCCTTTTGGCAACTCCACCCAATACTATATATAGGGGTGACTCCTAAGGGTTTAAACACACAATTAAGAACAAGGATCCCCATTGAGAAAACTTGTCACCCTAGTCTAATATTTCGGCACCACCAACATCAAGTCCGAGGTTCCGTCTCCGTTGAAGAATCAATCAGAGGTCTTGTTGTGGAGCTACATCGCGTGGGACTTCTTCTAACGAAGAACTTGCACGTGATTCCGACCGGAGGATCAGAACTTCCTCCACATCGTTCTTGGTCAGGAAAGCTAAAAGGTATGTGTACTAATTTCGCTGCATAGATTAGATTTCTTGCTAGTACACGTTTAGCATTCCGTAGTATTACGTCCCCGTAATTCAACAGGTGGTCCGAAATTTTCATGATGTTCTTGGTTTATTTGATGTTCATGATCTTCAAGAGAAAGGTAAAATTTATCAAAATCAAACATTAGATTGTAGATCTTATTAAAATTTGATGTTGAGATTTGACCACTTGTTCCTAATTTTAGTGTTTGTGCTGAAACCCTAGGTGAATTACAAGGTAAAATTTTTTAATTTCTTAATCACCAAGGGATAAATTTCGGCCAGATTTTTAAATTATATTAATTACCAAATTTTAATTTTTAATTAGGGTAACAATATATCTATAATTAGGAACATTAAGATAGATTCACATTTAAATATATAGAAATATATAACTATCAATATATCTAAATATTTAAATAGGATTAAAGATATTATTGATAGATTTAGTTACCTAAAAGATTGAGAAAATATATTGTGAGTTATTTGTTTCCCTATTAAAGATATTGACAATAAATAAAATTTTAATATATATTATGCCGAAATTTACATATATATATATATATACATTGTTGATTGATTTAATCTTAAAGATAGAATCTTAGCAATAAATATTTTTTTTTATCTCAAGTGCGCCGATTTTATTGAATTAAAAGACTATTACAAACTACCAAAGAGACTGTAACCGCTCCAGAGGTATTGGTTAACGTCCAATACCCGAACAAGTAGAACAAATGCAGCCCAAAAAAAGAAGACAAAGAAAACAAAGCAGGAAACCGGAATATATCTAATAATGAACAACCTAAAACAGCAAATCGGCTTATTGACAGATATGACCCTAGACAAAGGATAGAAGCTTGGAGAGGAGGGACGTATGAAACAGCAGAGTACGAAATCCTTTAGAGGGTAAGAGAACCTCCCTTGAGACTGACATAGCCAATAGATGACCTGCACACCAAACGATACCAGACCGGACCCATAGTATAGCCGAAACGCAGACAACTTTGTACATAAACGACGTTTACCACATGACTAGTGTAGAGTATTTCTGTAAGGAGCCCCAGCCATAGGAACATCCGCGAAGGAAGGGGATACCAAAGAAATACTATGATTCTCTGTGAGGAGAAGAGGGAAATGAGATATGACCGTAGTCATATCGTGGATACCCCGAAGGGTATAAGTCATGCAGTGGGACGTTCGATGTACAGAGTGTTGGTTCTGACGAACTATGGGTTCGACTGGAAGGGGTTAGGAGGGCGGAAGTAGTGGGCTGTACAACCAAGATGTAGACATGTTTGAGCTTAAAACGGTGAACAACATCCATGACAGCACGTGGAGGGGCGTAGGCGACCGGCGCACGGCATTGGGGCAGCAGAGGTGGGCTGTGGCGGCGAGTGGAAGCGTGTGCTAGAGTGTGTGGCCGCGCGTTGGCGTGCAAGGCGACGCGTGGAAGACACGCGCCGCTGCAGTGGGCGCGTGGGAGACTGGTTGACTGCGCGTGGGCGCGCGTGAGGCGCGTGGGCGCGCGTGAGGCGCGTGGGCGCGCGTGAGGCGCGTGGGCGCGCGTGAGGCGCGTGGGCGCGCGTGAGGCGCGTGGGCGCGCGTGAGGCGCGTGGGCGCGCGTGAGGCGCGTGGGCGCGCGTGAGGCGCGTGGGCGCGCGTGAGGCGCGTGGGCGCGCGTGAGGCGCGTGGGCGCGCGTGAGGCGCGTGGGCGCGCGTGAGGCGCGTGGGCGCGCGTGAGGCGCGTGGGCGCGCGTGAGGCGCGTGGGCGCGCGTGAGGCGCGTGGGCGCGCGTGAGGCGCGTGGGCGCGCGTGAGGCGCGTGGGCGCGCGTGAGAAGCGTGGGCGCGCGGGCGCGCGTGAGAAGCGTGGGCGCGCGTGAGGCGCGTGTGACGGCGCGTGGGACCCCGTTGAGGTGGTTGTGGTGGTGGTGGGAGGTCCTTGTGCAGTTTCGGGGGTGGTGGTGAGGGTGTATGGGAGGACGTATGGAGCGAGCGGGTGAGGCGGACTTCGCGATTTGGCAAGGCGAATCGTGGGATGAACGCGAGGTTGAACAAGGCCATCCGTTGTGGTGGGGCTTCCGGCTTTGGCTTAGGCTTAGGCTTATGCTGGAGGAAGAGTTGCTCCCTGTTGAGGTTGTTTCCACATGGGACACCTCGGGTTGTTCTCTTTGGGCGGATTTGATGTGCACACAGGTACGCACTCCTATCAGCACGTCGCAATCATCTGTCCCCGGATCCGGCTCCGGCTCTGGTCTCATCTTCTCACGCGTCGGGTCCTGCAAAATGGGCAATAGAGAGGTGGGGTGGTGCTGGTTAAGCCCTCCCTGATGCTTAAGTCACAATCTAGAGAGAGAAAGTTTGTAGAGAGAGGTCAGAGCCCAAAAAGCCAAATTGAGAGAGTTGTCCAAAATGGGAGGCCTAGGTCCCTATTTATAGGAAACCAAAGAACCGTGCTCGGTTTTATACGGTTCGACGCTGATTTAAAGGAAAACACGTACCGTCGTCAAGGTTGGCTATGTGCGCACTGACTTCTCATACTTAGCAAAAATAGGGGTAAGCGCGCAGTGCTAGTCGGCAGTCCGGACCATGTCGACGTCTGACATGGTCCGGATTGCCAAGTCCCGGTTCGGGTGCTGCGCGCATCCGGACCGTTTTAACCCGGGGTGACCGTGGTAAAATTCGTTTGTGGTTCTGACGTGTTTGCGAAGTCCGAAACATAATTGGGAACCCGAATTGGATAGATATCCATCACTTGCCCCTGAGTCAAGTAGCGGTCCAAAACCCATGCTTAACTCTTTTTAAGATAGGATATTCGTCCAATTTAGGTTCGGCACTGACCTCAGGGGTGGCCTGTTTGTCAATCGAGTGCGTGGGAAACAAATTCTTCCATATTTAATTTTCCGACGGATGTGTGTAATCTGTTCACGGGGTTAGCCTAACAGACGATATACTTATAACAGCATGCAATCAACAACGTACTTGTAATGACATGCAATGAGCAAAATACTTGTAATAATAAATAATCATGCAACGTGATGTTATCATGGTACATGATGTAAACGTGTAACATGATGTTAACATGGAAATGACGACATAGCATATGGATGATGTAATTGTGCAGTGAATAAAACACTTATAGCAATATAAAATTGGGAAGCATGTTTGTCAACATGAAACTGGATGTTAACATGAAGCATGCAATAAGCAAAATACTTATGATAATATGCAATCCTGAAGTATGACGTCAACATGGGATATGATGCCGACATGGTATATAGATGGTGTAAACATGCAATAAGTAAAACACTTATAATAAAATGCAAGGAACAATGTGCTTATAACAACATGCAATAAGCAAAATACTTGTAATAATATCATGAAGCATGATGTAAACATGGGGCATGATGTAAACATGAAGCTCATACTTAAATTATAAAAATAATCATGTGATGATCATAAATAGGAATTATGTACTTAGAAATAATCTAACATGTATTAGACTATGCGCGCGAAGCATGTAGTGTGTCATGAAGCATTGTGTGGTGTATGTATGTAATGTGAGCATAGGAGATATGTAAACATGCTTGTACATGATGCTATGTACTTGTATGAAAATAGATAGGAGTTTAATCCTTATCACATGGTGAAAATTAGGAGAGAGAATACTCATTAGCTTACATCCTTCCTTAGTGATTTTCCAAGAAGCTCTTGGAGTTGTAAATTAGGAGTAGTCACATCCTAATTGACACTGGTCAAAATCCGGCCAAGCAAGGAGTGTCATACGGCGGCGCGTGGGACAGAGAGGGGTGGAGCGTGCATTTTGCTGCAGCGGCGCGTGCGACTTCCGGGGACAGCGCGTGGTGCTCTGGTGACGGCGAGTGGCAATTCGGACTCGCTTTATGTTGGTGAGTCCAATTCCGTACATGGCTGGACATTTTGTGACTTCGTTTGGCCTTGATTTGATCTTGAAATCATCAAGTGTTTAGTCACCTTAACATGCACATAAGGTGTTTGATAAAATACATAAGGACAATTAGCTTCCCAAATCGGCCAAAAAATTTCTAAGTGCTGAAAATTTTAAAAGAGTGCAAATGAATTGTTACACTTCCCTTATGCATAGTGTTCATTGCCGACATTTTGTTCGATGCTTTAGCCGTCACCTTAGCATGCTTGATGTTGACGATTGATAGTTGTTCGGACATGGTCGTTGATTGTTGTATGTTGGTAGTGATAAGTTAGGCAATGTTTGTTAAGCATTGTGTATTGATCATTGGTCATTGTCTTGATAGTTGACATCTTGTCATATGTCGACAGCTGTTGATTGTCGTCAACTTGTTGTATGTCGGTGGTTGTTGGCTGCTGACATAGTGGAACACTTAGAAGATATCCTTGATAGTCAACATCTTGCTTTATGCTGACAGCTGCATGTGCGCGCTTGTACCTCATACTTAGAATTTTTTTTTCTCTATCCATTGTTATGTATGTTGTATCCCCAGGCTTGATGTGAATATAGGGTGTATGATGTCACATGGTTCTTGTTGACTGCTGACATAGAAAAACTTAGAAAATATTTTGTAGTAGTTGATGTTTGCTACTTGATGCATGTTATCCACAATTATGCTAGAATACTTGGAGAATGCTCCCTGATAGTTGATTCCATGCCATTTGTTGATTGCTGATATCAGTAAAATACTTAGACAATATTTTCTGATGATTGAACTCTTGTTGCGTATAGTCTAATGTCGCAAGTGAAATACTTAGAAGATATTTTAGCTACATTTTGTTGTATGTCGACACCTTGTTGTGTGTTGACACTTGGTAACATGCTGACAGCTTGTAGTATGTTGACCGTCATCTTGAGCAAAACACTTAGAAAATATTTCGCCATTGTTATCATGTATGCAGCGAGTATGAGCTCGATGTCGTCGTGGAGGTCGATGTGTTGAGAGGGTTGCCCCCCTTGCATGATGCTTGTTACTTGTTGCACAAAGACTATTAAGTCGATGCGTACATAGTTATCTAACATGGAGCGTCTATTGCATAGATGTTTGCATAAGTGTTGATGCATGCTTGCGCACTGATTGGATTGTTGGTTGCACTCTTCAGGATATCAGATCTCGCTATCTTCTTGTCGGAATTAATCTTTCCACGGATGTTATCATGAGTAAGTCCACTGTTCCCATTCTGCGAGTAACTCTATGTTCGGATGTCGACATGGTTGAGCAGCTAAATAATACACCAAGTGTAGATGTTGACGTCCTTGCTTGATTAATTGATGTCGGTATACATATACTTCCTTCTGAAGATTTGGTATGTTAATGATCTTTATGACTTGTATCATGTTGCAATGTAGGTCGGACTGATGGAAAAAGCTCGTCTTTGCAGACAGCCGATGTACACGGTAATCCGCTTGTTGGAAGGAATGTCCGCACCATTGCCCCCGCTACTCTGGAGTCTCCAGACATGGTCGCGGTAAAGGACTTGTGAGTAAGGCACCTCCTTGTATCTTCTTTGAACTTGTTAATTTTCCAAGTTGTTGCTTTCATGTTGCTTTTGTTTGCAAGTTGCTCCATACATGTGACTGAACGCGTGGTTGCAGTTCCTGGCTTAAGCACAATTCTTAAAAGATCCGTCGCAGGGGTGCGTTCCTCGAGCGATTCTAAGTTCTATATGCCGAGTGCGACCGTGCCAACTCCTTCTTGCGATAAAGGGAATAGAGTTGAGGGTCGTGCGGTGGCGCCTTCTGCCCCCCGGTCGAGGGACCGGCCCAAGGAGGAGCATTTCTCCCATTGAGGTAAGTGTTGTTTACTTCTTCACACTTGAAGCTTGAACTTGAAGATGGCTGATTTTGATGCATGCATTGCTGCTTGTCGCGCCCATGTTGAAGAGTTATGTCACATTGAAATTGAAGCGGCCATTCTTGCCGTGTTTTCGTGAGGATGACGACATTGCATTTGATGTCGACATTATGAACTCTTTGCCTTAGTTCCTTGGAGATGACGTTACCTCTTGGTTGGTATCAGGTTGTCTGCTTCTAGCATGTTGAACCCTTTGTGAACGGGTTGATATAGTTTTGAGGTTTTCAATAAATCTTTGTTTATGCCTTTGCTTGCATGGTATTTCGTCACTTGGACCTGCTTTTAATAATAGTAAAATTGCATGATAACTTTTTAGTAATATTTCATACCTTGCGTTATCTTCGTTGTCCGTGTGTATTGGACTTGCATGATAGTATAGGTATCCTAATATAGTGCGTATAGCATCCGTAGTTGCGACTTAAATTGCGCATTGCAGGGTGTTACTAGTGCCCCTTTTGAAAAAATTTCCAAGGCATGGCATGTTATGTACACTTGGTACTTGTAGTATTGCAGGTAGTAATGTACTTGGCACTTGGCCCTTGACATGTAGCAGTGTCTCTTGACGAAGCAAGACTTAAGTTTATACCGTCTCTTAGTTCCACTCTAAGGCGACGTTGTACAAGACTTGACTTGTAAGTTTGGTGTGTTTTTCAAACAGGGCGCACTTCTGCTAGCGTTTTTGAATGAAGCCTGCCCACTTAAGGTATAGGTCTTCATTATGTCTGCATCCTTAAGAGGATATGTATAGTTTGAGTGTACATGAAGCTATCCTATCAAGGAATGTATCTTCATGGCGTATGGACCCTTAAGAGGGATGTACATACTTTGTAGATGTGTGGGGTTGTCGTCTAACAAGAGGACTTCCGCCATGATGGGGTGATCATTCCCACCTAAGTGTCGAATCCTGGTTTGTATGCAGGGAATGGCTTTGAACATGGGGTTTGCCCTTGCAAGGAGGATGTCGCAGCATGCCTTTTGATAGTAAATCTTGGTGTTAATCCAAGATATTGCTTGTTGTTGACGCCTTTGGAATAGTCGTCATTTTGATAGTAGACCTTGGTGTTTTTCCAAGATATTGCATGTATTTGACGTCTTTGGAATAGCCGTCACTTTGAGTAGAGAATTTTTATAAGTCCCTTTTTTTAGATAATCCGCAAGTTGTCATTGCGACATATAAGTTGACTGTGCACATAGCGCTATGGCTTTGTGTTGCCGGCACCTTCTTGAGATAGACGCCATTTTGGATGGAGAAGTAAACTTCCTTGTTGGTGTAGATAATAGGTATGTCGGTGTTGTATGCCATAAGTCCCTTCTTGAACATAGTGCTTAGCTTGTATTGTTGAAGTAGATATTATGCGCATAGGTTGTTACTTGGCGCAATTCCAATGTAGTAATCATAGTGTAGTATGTACCTACGAACAGGGATGCGCTTTGTCAGATAGTTGCAATGTTTGCAAGTTTGTAAAAATATGGAGTTATGAATTTCCTTTTATCTAATGCATATAATAAAAAGAGTAAAGGAATCTGATACGAGGATCTCTTCGTTGTGCAGGAAACTTCCCTTAGTACAGATGTGATAGGTGCGGACGCAACAGGTGCGCACATGTCGGGAGCGGAGCTTTTCAAGTACCACCCAATGTATGTGTTTGTGAATATGTACGTACAAAGAGAGATTATGCATTGCTGTATGCATCCTTTAGTCGATACGCGTCGATGCTTCCTTAGCATGATGCACATACGTATATATGATCGTTGATTGGTATTGTTTCCAAGGGAAGAGCTGATGTTTGAGTAGAATATTCGTTGAGATGTCGTGAGTTATAATTAACTTGGAGACTTGTTGTGATGATGCAAATGATATATACGTGACCATTACTTGGCTTAGATGCCTAAGTAGAATGTCCATAGATAGAGAATTCCAGAGAGTGTTGCATATAGCTCCTCCTAGTGTTGTTCTCTAGATAAGGTGTGTCATTGAGACATCTCTTGGATGTACATATAACCTGTCTCAAATTAGTTGCAATACTTTGAGATATATATTGGTTAGGGAATAGAATGGATTTATAAATCTCCTCATATGGCTCTATCGCCTGCAGTGCCAATATGACTGAATCAGACTATTCGCGACTATTCTGTTCCGTTCAGCTTGGATTTTGTTTTGACTAAATCAGGCTACCCTGAGTAGATGTCCAACTCGAGTGGTCTGCTTTATTCATAGTAGTGTTGTTGTGAAGTTGTTACCTCATACCTGAGTTTACCCTTGGCAATAACGCGTGTTACCTGGTCCTTGTTTAAGTAGGAGAGATCGTCTTTTGAGGGCGATGCTTGGTATAGGATGTTGAAGTTGTATTCCTCATTGGTGCATTTTCTTAGTGGAGCGGTACTGCGTTTTCTTGCAATGATTCGCTTTTTCACTTCGGTGGAATGCCAAGCACTTGTCAGCTTGGTGCCCCCAAGTCGCTTAGTAGTCTTATTGTTGTTTCTTGATATAATATAATGATTGTATCCTATATGGGGGTTGTTGTGTCCTGTATGCGGGGGTTCAGCAAGATGCCCCCGCTCTTGCGTCGAGTGTTAAGGGTGTCTCTTGGTGGCTGTCATGCAGCCGTGCTCATTCTTGAGGAAGACTTGTAAATTCGCTCATCTCTCTTCTTGCATTTTGATGCAAGTTTGTTTGTTGCTAGGAGTGGGTAAGAGTAATCCTTCCCTTCTCTGATGCGTGTCGCGCGTTGTTGAATATAATGTGTACGCCTTGCAATGTATGTTTCATGTGTTCACTTCCAAGGGGCCTGAGTTTACTTGATGTGTTTCTTGAGTATTGTTGACAGGAATCGCATTCCGTGACCAAGTTGGTTGCTTGGTTCTTCATTGTTGGCCAGTAGTATCCTAGACTTAATGCCTTGCGGATTAAGGACCTTGCCCCCTCGTGACAAGCTGCTTGGCCTTCATGTAAGTCTTTCAACACCTTTTGGCCTTCTTGGAATGTGATGCACTTCATCTAAGGAGTTGAGAATCCTTTTTAGTATAGTTGGCCTTCTATCAGCGCGTAGTTGACGGCGAATCTTTGAATTTTTTGCGCTTTAACTCTCTCTTCTGGGAGCACTTTTTCTGTGAGGTACGCCAGGATTGGAGTCATCCATGTTGGCTCTGAATTGATGTTCAATACTTCTAGCTTGTCGATTACGGACATGATCCTTTTTTCAACGAAGTACGTTTTTTCCCCCTGCTCCCTTCCTTGCGCGAACTTACTCAAAGCATCCGTTTCTTGATTTTCTTCCCTTGGTACGAAAGTTATGTTGAAGGTTTTGAAGCTTGTTATGAGCTCCCTTGCTTGTCCCAGGTACTTTTGCATGTTCTCTGACTTGGCTACGTAGTCACCCTTGACTTGGTTGACGACTAATTGTGAATCGCACTTGACTCTTAGGTGTTTAACTCCCAGGCCTTTTGTTATCCTCAGTCCTGTTATCAGGGCTTCATATTCTGCTTCGTTGTTTGTTGCTCTGAACGTCAGGCTTAGAGCATACTTCAATGGTTCCGACCCGTCAGGTGGAATTAGGAGGAAGCCAGCGCCTGATCCTCCTACATTTGAGGAACCGTCGGTATACATCTGCCATGCTTCGGTATGCTCCTCATTTTGCTGTGTTCCATCTTGAGTGTCGGTTTCTGGGGTTATTCCTGTGAACTCCGCGATGAAGTCTGCCAATGCTTGTCCCTTGATTGCCGTTCGCGGTGCGAAGTGAATGCGGAATTCACTTAACTCGACTGACCACTTTGTTAGCTTTCCTGACATGTTTGGCTTTGACAGGATGTGCTTCAAGGGTTGGTCCGTTAGGAATGTTATTTCATGCGCATGGAAGTATGGCCTCAGCTTCCTTGCTGCCACTATGAGAGCGTATAGGTACTTTTCGATCGGCATGTAATTCACTTCGTGCTTTGCCAGGATCTTGCTCACGTAGTATACTGGGAGTTGTGTAGTTCCTTTTTGTTTGACAAGCACCGAGCTGACTGCAGTGTTGCTCACAGATATGTATAGGTAGAGTGGTTCGCCTTGTATTGGTTTTGCTAATGCTGGGAGCGTTCGCAAGTGTTGCTTCAATTGTTGGAATGCTTTTTCACATACCGGCGTCCACTCGAACTTCTTATTTGCACGAAGCACTTGGAAAAAGGGAAGGGCTTTGTCTCCTACCCTTGCCAGAAATCTGTTAAGAGCTGCTAAACGACCATTTAGTTGTTGGACCTCCTTGTGCTTCTTGGGGGACTCCATTTCTTCTATCGCCTTTACTTTTTCTGGGTTTGCTTCGATTCCCCTCTCGTTGACCATGAATCCAAGAAATTTTCCTGACTGCACGCCAAAGGCACACTTTGTTGGATTAAGCCTGACTTGGAATTCTCGCATTCTTTTGAACACCGTGCGGAGGTTGTCAGCATGGTTACGCCTTTTCGTCGACTTCACGACCATGTCATCAACATATGCTTCCATAGTCTTCCCGATCATATCTCCGAAGATTATGTTGACCATACGCTGGTATGTTGCCCCTGCATTGATTAGTCCGAATGGCATGACCTTGTAATTGTAGATCTCGCTATCTGCGTAGAACGCGGTATGAGGTGCATCTTCTTCTGCCATTGGAATTTGGTTGTATCCTGAATATGCATCCATTACTGACATCAACTCGTGGCCTGCGGTAGCATCAACTAGTTGGTCGATTCTTGGAAGAGGATATGAATCTTTTGGACATGCATTGTTGAGATATCTGTAATCGATGCACATTCTCATCTTGCCGTTAGGCTTGGGCACCAAGACTGGGTTTGCCACACATGTTTGGTATCGCGATTCTTCGATAAAGCCTGCGTTCAGCAACTTACCAACTTCCTCTCGTATTGCCAACTTCTTGTCACCTCCCAGCGGTCGTAGTTTTCGTGTTACCGCTATGGATCCTGGCTTGATGTTGAGTTTGTGAGAGAACACGTTTGGGCTTATTCCCGGCATATCGCTTGGTGACCACGCGAAAAACTCCTTGTATTCTACTAGGAGTGCCTTGATTTCTATCACTTCATCTTCTGACAGTGATGCGCCTACTCAGACCATCCTGTCTGGCTCATCTATCTTGATTTCTTGCAATGCTTCAAACGGAGCAGGACGTGCATGATCCATCCTTGGGTCTTCATTAATGATGGGAACTCCGCTATTGTCTATCTTAACATTACGCTGGAGTGCAACCTTGTAACAATCTTTTGATAGTTGGTGGTCTCCCTTTACTTCACCAATTCCCGCTTTTGTTGGAAATTTGATCTTCTGGTGTGATGTCGACGCTATCATGCCCCACTTGTTCATGGTTATGACTAAGGCGTCGGTGTGTGGGTACACAATGTGCTATTTTTCTTTTAATGAAAAGCCAATGACGTCTTCTATGGGATCATCTTTCATGACGGCATCTATCATGATGGCATCTTCCATGACGGCGTCCTTTATGTCAGCATTCTGGCATATGCGCTTTGTCTGGGCAGCGTATACTTCTCGTTCGTACGACGTCTCTCCTCCGGCTCCAAAGCCTCCATGGATCACGTGCACGTTTGCCATCTTTTCTGAAAGGGATGCAATGTATGCTATATGCTGGACTTCGAGGCCATGCTGTGCGGAAGGCATATTTGCGGTTGGCATGGAGGAGGCGGTAGATTCTGCATCTGGAATGTGAGAAGGCCCTGGTTGGCTTCTCGTCGGCTGCGGCTTGCTTCCCGCCTTCTTCGTACGTCTTCCTGTCATAGCTTGCGATATCGAACGACTTCTTGCTCGAATCACGCTGACGGCGCCAAGTGTTGAGGTCGTTTCCACCTGGGACACCTCAGGTTGTTCTCTTCGGGCGGATTGGACGTGCACACAGGTACGGGCTCCTATCAGCACGTCGCAACCGTCTGTCCTCGGATCCGGCTCCGGCTCTGGTGTCAACTTCTCACGCGCCGGGTTCTGCAAAATGGGCAATAACCAGCATGGAGAGGGGGGTGGTGCTGGTTTAGCCCTCTCTGATGCTTAAGTCACAATCTAGAGAGAGAAAGTATGTAGAGAGAGTTCAGAGCCCAAAAAGCCAAATTGAGAGAGTTGTCCAAAATGGGAGGCCTAGGTCCCTATTTATGGAAACCAAAGAACCGTGCCCGATTTTATACGGTTCGACGCCGGTTTAAAGGAAAACACGTACCGTCGTCAAGGTTGGCTATGTGCGCACTGACTTCTCATACTTAGCAAAAATAGGGGTAAGCGCGCAGTGCCAGTCGGCAGTCCGGACCATGTCGACGTCTGACATGGTCCGGATTGCCTTAAGGCAATCCGGAAGTCCCGGTCCGGGTGCTGCGCGCATCCGGACCGTTTTGACCCGGGGTGACCGTGGTAAAATCCGTTTGTGGTTCTGACATGTTTGCGAAGTCCGAAACATAATTGCGAACCCGAATTGGACAAATATCCATCACTCCATGCTCATGGCCGGCGAGAGAGTGTGCGAGAGCAGTGACTTCCCTCCGATTTTTGGATCGAGAGAGGGAGTCATCTACTCCGGCCGAGGAAAAGCTATTCAGAAGCTAGAGAGCTTCTGAATAGTGCCTTGAGAGGAGAAGTTAATCTTATATATATGTTTGTTAGTGCTGAAATATATATGCATATATTTTAATATTGGAAACTATTTTAAATAGTTAATGTTACTTGGTGGCTAAGTTTTTTTTAATGGAATTAAAACCCTACTTGGGCCACAAGTAAACATTTCGGCCAACATTTTAAATTTTAATTATTGGGCCGGTCTAATATGTTAAACCGGGACGAAATAAAACCGAACCTGATTTTCTCAATCGGTTCGACCTATTCGGATCGGGTCGGACCGGGGTAATTAAGTGGATCTAACCGAACCGGTTTTGAGTGTTGAACCGAGCTGAACCCTATTTTCTTCTGTTCGGACCGAACTAGTTTTTTAAAAATTTAAAATCAGACCGAACCGAACCGGATTTTTAGCCGGACCGGACCGAACCGGACCAAAACGGACTGAAATTGACTGAACCGAACTATGTTTTCTAAACCGAATTCAAGTCAATTAAAATAGGGAGGTCAAGTTTTAAAATCCAAATTTTTTTGAACCTCGAAATGGACTACACAGTGCTCATAGGGTTGCTAACCTTTATGCCTTATTACGATCATGGGGATGGATCTCGGAGATACTTGTTTTTTGGACTGGTTATATTAGTGGGCTGAATTGCAATTGTTTATTATTCAATATATATTTATGCATGATTAGAACTGTTGTCTTGACTGAGTCAAGCTAGCTGGATATTACATGTTGTGGACGGAGCCCTGGTTAAATATATGGTATGCCCACTCGAATAGACATGCTGTGATGGTTGAAAATGCCTAGGATTCATGTCTAGAAGCTTGCGTGATTGAATATAAGCATGAATTGAAAATCAACCCCTAATGTTTAAAATTATTTTAAAATCAAAAACCAGTCACCAAATATGTATGATTGATGTGGATGTTACATGTTTGACACTTATGCTAGAATGTTAAGGATGTAGTTGCGTTTGATAATTTACTTAAAAGTAGAATTATAAATGCAAGCATGAGTTCCTCAGAACATTAGACGCATCACGCGTAAGCATGTATGTGGTATGTATGATGAATGTTACTAGCATATGATAATTTGCATGGATTTTAGAATTGTGTATGCATGAGTGAATTCATCGGAATGATTTTTTTCAAAAAAAAAAAAAAAGGGCCTTGGGAAAGCCAAGATCGGGTATGCTTATTTTAAAATTCCCGTTCCAGTAATTTGCGATTTAAACCGTTTTTAGCAGACTGATCTATTGGATTAAAGACGACAATAGTGTGAACTCTTTCACAACCATCTTCTATTGGTTTACTGGTGTTCGGTTGGTTTAGATGACTGAAGAATCACTATTTGTCGAATTCTATCTTAATAGATATTTGATGTATGCGGTTCTTTCTCAAAATATTATTGTCTCCCTAATTGTGCATGATTATCATCGTGTTTAGTAACGAATTACAGCATAGATCACAACATCTTGTGCTGATGAGCTTTTGAATGAGAAAAACTATGACTCGTGAAGCAAGCGCGTCAGTGCACTGTTGGAGGACAATGACCTTTCAGGTCACATTCAGATCTCCATGAGCTACCCAGTAGCTGGTCTGACCAAAGACCTAGCATATGCCCATTTTGAGTGGGAGCAAGATGACAAGAAAGCAAAGGAGATTATGCTGTCTGAGATCTCTCAGGAATTCCATGATGAGTATGAGAATTTTCCGATTGCAAAGGACATTTGGGATGCCCTCTTCCTAAAATATGGAAACGGCATGGCAGCAATCCTGCAGCCACTCATACCTGCCTTGGAAGAAAGCTTTAACAGCTACAGCAAAAGTGTAATGGAATAAGTATATGATCTCCTTAGCATTTTGAAACCACTGGAGCAAGAAGGTCAGGTGGGTGAATGGGATAAAATTCAGGCCATCATCGGGGCCCTCCCGAAGTCTTGGAGAGCAGCCAAGGCTTTACTGACTGCCAGTGGTTCTGTGTTGGATCTTGCTTCGGTGCTGAAATTCATCGAGATGGAACAAGCTCGACTGAAACCAGTACCGGGACGAGCTGGGCAAGGAAAGAGGAAGAAGATGAACAAATGAAAGAAACAACAGGCTGTCGACAATAAACGTTGGCAAAGCCTAAACCTGGAAATCTCCGACTAAAATCAGAGATAGTTCGCGGGAACTCCAGTCCACGCCGAATAGGCGAAGGTACAGGGTCCATCAAATCGCATCCTGAAAAGGTATGCGACGTTGGTTATGAGATGGAAGCTCTTGTTTCCACAACCGTCATGTTAACTGACTCAAATCCTTCTTGGATTCTTGACTCAGGTGCGACGGACCACATAGCCAACGAAAAAGGACGGTTCGCCATGTTTAGACGATTGCCAAAGGATTCTAAGAGGATATACATTGGCAACAACTCACAAGTTGAAGTCATAGGAGTAGGGAACTGCAAATTGTCTATGCACAATGGCAGGACCATGCTACTTAAGAATGTCCTGTTTGCTCCTAGAATCTGTAGAAGTGTTGTTTCTTTCCGCTCTTATGAATAATAATTACATTTTATCATTTGAGAAGAACTTTGTTCGTATTAATAAAGGAAATCTCTTCTTTGGGCATGCCTATTCCTCTTTTGGTCTCTTTATCATGGATCTGAATGGTAGCATTGATACGAATAGAATGTATGCATTGTCCTCCAGGGAAGCAGAGACTGATGCAGCCGGATGGCATGCGAGGCTGGGACACATAAGCTATGATAATGTCCATTCATTAGCCCGAAGAGAGCTTTTGCCTGGTACCAGCAATGTGACTAAACTCACTTGCCAAGATTGTCTAGCTGGGAAATCCACCCGCAAACCATTTGGAGAAGCTCAACGAGTCGTATATCCATTGTAGTTGATTCACTCCGACGTCTATGGACCACTGAATGTAACCGCTAGGAATGGGAAACGATACTTCGTAACTTTCATTGACGACTATACTCGTTACGGGTTTACTCATTTGATTACTCGTAAATCTGAGGCAATAGATTGCTTTAAAAACTTTCTAAACCTCGTAGAGAATCAACAGGAGCGGAAGATGAAAACCTTACGCACTGATAGAGGTGGAGAATATCTCTCTAATGAATTTGATAAGTTGTGAAAAGAAAGAGGGATAGCCCGTCAAACGACAATCCCCAACACACCAGAGCAGAATGGTGTGGTTGAACGTCGTAATCGAACTCTCCTGGACATGGTCAGAACCATGATGTCGCAGACACAATTACCTATCTCCTATTGGAGTGATGCGTTATTGACTGCCACTCATGTAGTAAACCTTGTCCCAACCAAAGTGGTAGACACAACGCCCTATGAGCTATGGCATGCTAGAGAATTAAATCTCACAAGATTGCGACCTTGGGGTTGCGCTGCCTATACACATACGACTGAATGCCGTTTCGGCAAGTTGGGACCCAAAGGACTAAATAGTATCCTTATTAGATATTCGGAGAACCGTAAGGGTTACGTATTTGTGTCAGCTCAGGAAAACGGTGGCGTGGTCGAACATGAATCCGGAGACGTGGCTTTTCTTGAGGACGAATTTCCAACGCTTGGAGAAATCAAAACAGGTGAGGTATTGACTGAACTAGAGCAGGATAACATTGATGATCAGGTCCCACTTACTTCGAGTGGGAGATTTGAACCAGCAACTCAAGTGAATGACATGGTCAATGAGAATGGGAACATTTTCATTGTAAATCCAGTGGGAGGAATAAACCCTACTACACTCATTGTTGCTGCAGAGACGAATCAAGTTGAACTTGATAATCATGTTGCCGGACCAATACCATAACCACCGGTACTACCCATTGTTTCCAGTGGGAGTGCACCGACCAACTTGGTTCCAGGTCCTAGTGATCAAGGAATTAATTTTGGAGATAAGATCCCGAGACCAAGAGGTCGACCAAGGAAGGTTGTTGGAGAAGGTTCGAGCACTGCACTTGTTCCCAATGAGAGTGATGCTCCAGTCAGAAGCATTGTTCAGAGTGGGAGTAATGTTCAAAGTCAAGATGGGAACAACTAGCCTAGTCGTAGTCAAATGCATAAAACTTCTCCTAAGAAGTATCCCATCGAAAGAGGAGAAATCTTCACTCTAACATCAGTTGACGAACCTGTAACGGTTCAAGAAACGTTGGAAGGACCTCAGGCAAAGGAATGGAGGAATGCAATGGAGGAGGATATCTCGTCAATGAAAGCCAATTCGGTATGGTCTTTAGTTGATTTACCTGATGGACGCAAGGCCATAGGAGCCAAGTGGGTTCTCAAATTGAAACTCACCGATGATGGGAAGGTCGAGCGATACAAAGCTCGACTTGTTGCGAAATGATATACCCAACTTCACGGAGTAGAATTTGACGAAACATACTCTGCAACTGTGTGTTACACCACAGTACGGGCCATTCTGGCCTTGGTCGCAAGTCTCGATCTCGAGCTGCACCAAATGGATGTTAAGACCGCATTCCTCCACGGAAACCTGGAGGAAGAGATATACACGGAACAACCGGAGGGTTTCATTACTCCTGGTAACAAACGTAAAGTTTGTAGACTCCAAAGGTCCATATACGGTCTTAAACAGTCGTCTCGGAAATGGTACCGTAGATTCCACGAGGAAATCATAGGAAAAGGATTTATGAATCTTCACGAGGATCCGTGTGTGTATTATAAGACCTCCGGGTCTAAGTATGTCATCTTAACCTTATACGTGGATGACATACTCATTGCTGCAAACGACGTGAGTTTCATGAACAAGTCAAAGTCCTAGTTAGCATCTGTATTTGAGATGAAAGACATGGGAGAGGCCACGTATATCTTGGGCATTAAAATTGCCAGAGATTGGGCTACCCGGAAATTGTGTCTATTTCAGGAAGCCTATATCAACAAGTTGTTGAAAAGGTTCAGATTACTGGATGCCAAACCCGTGGATACGCCGGTGGTATTTGGGTGCGCACAGTCTAAACGTGACGGCCCCAAGAACCTGTCGGAGCGTGAACAGATGAATGGTGCAGAATATTTAAGCATGGTTAGTAGTTTGATGTACGCCATGCAATGCACCCGTCTGGATATCTGTTACGCTGTGGGCCTAGTAGCACGTTTCCAGTCAGATCCTGGCTATCAACATTTAAAGGCTGTAAAACGAATAATTCGTTATCTGAAAGGTACTGCTGACTATGCTCTGTGCTATGAGGGCGGAAGTTAAAATTGACCGGTTACAGTGACGCCGACCATGGTGGCGATCTGGATGATTGTAATAAAACCACATGAGGTGTATTTTCCTTGCTAATGCCATCATTTCATGGACGAGCAAGAAGCAAACCTGTGTCGTGCTGTCAATAATGGAATCAGAATTCGTTGCTCTCTCTAAGAATGCACAGGAACTAGTCTGGCTGAAAAGGCTTCTTACTGCGTTGCTTGGTGGTGACGTCGGAAGTAAAACTGTAAGGTGTTCTCCGACAGTCAGACAGCTATTGCGGCAGTTAAGAATCCGAAGTACCATAGTAGGACCAAACACATTGATGTGAAATATTTCTATGCTAAATCGATGGTAGAAGACAATATAATCACTATGGAATACTTGTCCACTGATAATATGATTGCGGACCCATTAACTAAGCCACTACGCAGGGATATATTCGGAAAGCATGTAAAACTGATTGGATTGCGTAGGGTTTAGAAATTGCATGTATCTGTGATAACTTTTTGATATTAGAAAGTTACACTTTGTAAGCGAACGAATTGCAACTGAGTTTATGATCAGTCGACGTCATAATATTTTGATTACATCAAATTTACGGTCTATAAACTGATCGTAGGAGGACGCAATCCTCTGCCAAAACTATATCGAATGTGGGCCTTACATAGTCATACAGGTACGGTCATCTTGTGATGGTGGGAGGCCTCTACTATGCAAGGCTGGCTAAGAATCATGGGGATAAACCTGATTGAGCAGAATGATTATCTAAAGTCGAAGTAGCTCGACGTGATTCTCGTTCTGCAAATCGTCGTGATGAACTTCATTCGTCATAAATCCACATTCTGGGCCGGATGAAAATCTGTGATAGCATGATTGACATGTCCCATTCCTGTTGACCCAAAAGGTTCAGGTATGCTATCAACGCGTGCTTCATACTACGTGTGCCATGTTCGACCAGGGGTCACCGCTCGGTTGTGCTAGGAAGGAATCCTCGTGATTCCGGCAGGTGCAAACTTCTTCACCTCGAGCGTGTGATTGATCTCGGGAGCCTTATGAAGAGGCACCCAAAGTATCCTCATGGACTCAGAACTCGTACCTAAGTTCAGGCTCAATGCTCGCTTCCCGGCGTACGAGCGTAGTGCTGAACAAAAAGGCCCAGTGACCACGTCTTTGGAAACCAGTTGGGTTTGACTAAGGGTATGAGCGATGGGGATGGTCAAGTTCACCTGTAATTCACCGATTCTTGTATTCACTAGGTGGCCACCAGCCGGATATTAGTTGAAGGTAGTGAATACTTGTACGGATGCCTTGGAGAAGTGTTCCAATGTGGAAACTAGGCAAATGGAAAATTATCAGTTGACCTAGGATACAACGCGGTACAATATATATAAATGTTGTTTATAACAGGTTGATTGTTGAAAAGGGAATCAACGTTCCGCGGGCGCTACAACACTCCTAACAGATGAGTAGCACGATGCCCGTCGTATCCTCCGGTCGCACGGCAAACCTCGTATGAACTATTCGGAAGCACGGAGCAGATAAAAGGGGAGAAATGTTGATGCGGATTTGGACAACAATACATTAACAGGCACCCTCTCATTCCGACGAGTGTGAGCTGTAAGCATATGGTGATGGGCGTCATAATTGGTATCCCATAATATGTATAGTTTACCTAATGAACTTGGGTAAATGTCACATTAGGGTAATTGGGCTAGACCCAAATCCCAATTGACACGAGAGGCCCAAAATTGGGCCTCCCTATACTAATGGCCGGCTGAAACTTATAGTGAGGGTAAAGTGGACTTTTATCCACTTTACTCCTCCTATAAATAAGAAGTGTTAGGGAATATTTTAGGGTTAATCATAATTCCCTCACAAGAGAGTTTTAGAGAGAAAAAACCCTCCAACCACACCACACTAGTTCGGCCGAACCCTTACCTCACCGAAGGTGTGCCAAATTGCTTTCGAGCAAACTCTCCAGAGATCTGTCCCTGTGCCAAGAATCGATCAGAGGCTTTGCTGTGGAGCTGCACCACGTAGGCTTCTCTAACAAGAACCTCTACGGGTCCCGACTGGAGGATCGTGAACTCCCTATCGAGAATATCTTGGGTCTACAGATCACCATAAAGGTATGTGTGAAACTTCCGCTGCGTAATTGATATTACTAGCATGTACCTTGTTTATAGTATCAGTAGTGATTACTCCCCGTAATCTAACATATATATATATATAAATGTAGCCGAATTATATATATATATATATATATATATATATATATATGCAATATTGGAAATTATTTTACATAATTAATATTTCTTGGTGGCTAAGTTAAGTTTTTAGTGGATTATAAAACCCTACTTAGCCAACAAGAAATACTTTGGCCGAACCCTATGGATTCAATGGGCCGATCCAATTTGCAAAATCGGAGCGGGTTACACCAATTCGGGTTTTCTTAATCAGTTCGACCTAGTCGGGTCGGGTCGGACCGGGGTGACTAAGTGAATCTAACCAAACCGGTTTTGAGTGATGAACCTAACCGAGATTCGGACCAAACCAAATTTTAAAATAAAACCGGCCCAAACTCGAACCGGATTTATGGAATCGAACCGAACTGGATTTAACCGAAATTGACTGAACCGAACCGAATTTTTCAAAATCGAATTCAAGTAAATTAATAAAATGGGATGGTCAAATTTTAAAATCCAAATATTTTCGAACTTTAAATTAGCCTACACAGTACTCGAAGGTTTAGTATTTTCACGTTTTAGTTAAACCTTAATGCCTAGTTTCGACTATGGGGATGGATCTCGGAAATGCATGACTTTGGGACTGGATTAATTAGAGGGCTGAATTGCAATTTTTTACTTTTCGTCACATATATTTATTAGAACTGTCGTCTTGACTTTCCGTTTCAGGTGGAGGGACTTCAAGCTCTATTGGAACAGCCTCTGCCAACACCACCACTTCTTGGGTATATCTCTTTCCCTAAATTCTGCTAACAATTTGTCTGATTTTTGGATTACTGACTCTAGGACAACTAACTATATTACCTACAGGTCAGAGTGGTTAGAGAATTGCAAACATGTTTCAAACTCTAGAGTTCAAGTGCCTAATGGGTTTTATTCTAATATTCTTGGCATTGGGAATCACTTTATCTTTCAATACTTGAAGTTGCAGGATATTCTTTTCATACCATATTTTAAATATAACATTTTGTCAGTTTCAAAGTGACAAAAGATTTTAATTGTACTGCAACTTTTTTTTTCCAACTTTGTGCTATTGTAGGACCTCTCAAATGGGAGGGTCAGAGAGTGGAATTGAGAACTCAGGTCTTTACCTTTTCAAACCTACCATTGCTTGTGATAATGTTGCATTGAGATCCCCTGCTCCAAATGCTATGCTCTGGCACATGCGTTTTGGGCATGCCCCCATACAGATATTGCAAAAAGCCACCTATTTAGATTTTCCTAAATACAATAAAACTGCTTTGAGTGATTGTCCCATTTGTCCTAATCCAAAGATTACTAGGCATAGTTTCCCTCTTCATACTGCGCGTGCCATGTTCGACCACAAGTTCAGGCTCTGTTGTGTTATACGTAATCTTCCGAGATTCTGAAGGACACAAACTTCTTCACCTTGAGTATGTGACTGATTCAGGGTGCTGATTTATGCACACCTGAAGTACCCTTATTACTCGGAACTCACATCCAAGGTTGGGCTCAATGTCTCTCCCAGGCGTACGAGCGTAGCGCCGAACAAAAAGGCCAAGTGACTACGTTTTGGGCACCGATTGAGTTTGACTAAGGATATGAACGATGGGGATGGTCATGCACAATATTCATTCTCCGACTCTTGTATTCACTAGGTGGCCACCAACTCGATATTAGTTGAAGGTTGTGAATACTTGTACAGATGCCTTAGAGAAGTATTCTTTGGGGGAAACTAGGCTATTGGAGAATAACTGTCGACCAGGGGTACACCGCGGCATAGAAAAGTAACATATTTGTTGAGATATAAGAGTGTAGCTGATGTCTTCCTCATAAGTTCGGACTTATGGGACAACTGGTTAAGGCGCACGTCTTATTCTTTATATGGTATCAGAGCTCACGGGATCGATTCCTGGTGATGCCACTTTAAATGAAAAATTGTTACCTCCTTTAAATGTGATTGAAGCCCATTTGTTTGACCCTGAGTTGGTCTTGGCCTGTGGCCGGGTTGATACACATAGTGCCGCGATGCCTTCCTCATAAGTTCGGACTTATGGGACAACTAGTTAAGGCCTGTGGCGCACGTCTTATTCTTTATAATATTAGGTTATCAATGTTTCGCGGACGCTACAACACTCTTAGCCGGTCGGGATAAAAAAAATTGGGGTTTGGCACATAAGGGATAGGGATTTTAGGTCAGGCTAAAATCCTTATGAGCCACAATGGCCCAAAATGGGCCAGCCCAATTTTGTGTGTGGTTCGGCCGATATAGGGAGCAAGCCCTAGGTGGGATTTGCTCACCTCCTCTGATAAATAGAAGGTGTTAGGATATTTTCCAAGGTTAATCACTTGCTCTCCATTAGTTGATACAAAAGATATTCCCTCTTCCTCACACCACACAGTTCGGCCGAACCCTTCACCACCAAAGGAGGTGCCAAAATTGCTAAGGCAATTTACCCCAGAGATCCAAACCAGCAACTAGATTGAAGAGGCTTTGCTCTGGATACCATAGCCTGTGGATTGCTCTTCAACAAGGATTCCGGAAGGACACCGTCTGGCAGATCGCGAACTCCCTCTTGACGTTTCTAAGCTACGGAAAGCTATAAAATGGTATGTGCTTCGTTTCCGCTGCGTAATTAGTTTACCAAGCATGTACACATGTTTATTTCGTATTTGTATCCCCTAAATCTATCATTTGGGCCGCGCATGGCCCATGGGAATTTCGGGCTGACCTGAAGTCCCTTATGTGCCATACCCCAAATTAGACATAGAATTTTGGGGTTATATTAATGGGCTCCTATTACAGCGACCCATTTACTCTAAATGCCAAGATGCAGTTTATAGGTTTAAGATTAAGCTAATTTTATGTTTTTTCTATTTAAAAACCTATTATGTTGGGAGAATTGTTTGACATTGTGAACCCTAGAAGAAAAATACGCTTATGTAGGTTTATAATGTTTTTTTTTTCTTTCTAGAAACCTATTGTCTTGGCTGAACGGTTGTGCCAGGTGAATCCTAGAGAGCATATGAGTCATTCATCTGACCCAAACGTTGACTCATTTGCCCTGTATAGTTCACATGATCCAACCGTTCACCAAATTCAATTTTTTAGAAAAATAACTATTTTCGACTAAGGTTTATCCAACCAACCTGTTTGACATCAATTAGGTTTTTAGAAGAAAAAAAACTGTAAAGAAGAATTTATTTTCCTAAATAGTATTAATTGAATAAATAATTATTTGGATTTTTGTAATAATTTTTTAATATAAAAAATTTATTTTTAATATGTAATGATGTAAAAAGTAACTCTTATATAGATTAGGAGTAACTTCAACTCATATACATTCTTATTAAAGATCAATGGATTTTATTTATTATATATATGTTTTTAATATTTGGTACGCTAGCGGCTAGTTGTTCAATTTTCATTGGTTTTCTTAATAGATGAGATGTTTTATAATTAGTGTTATCAGAATCGAATCGGGCATTAAAATGGTCAGGTGCCCGGTTGCCGATTCAAACCCAGTCCGACCATTTATAGACCAAACAATTGATACATATGGAACAATCCAGAGACTAGAGGATAAGACAGAAGTAACGTAACCGCCTCGCAATCAAGGTTGTTAGGATCGAGATTCAAACTAGAATCGTTTCATGGTATGATCAGATCGTTCGTAGGATCAGATTGTGGATCGTAAGATTATACAAAAATTAAAAATTAACATGTGATATATGAATAATTTTCTAGGATTTGTTATAATATATAGATTAACATATACAAATTACTCATGACATACAAATTATTATTTATTAAGTAAATAAACAACTACAAAAGAATTAATTATTTATCAAAATTATATTCGTTATAAAATATTAAATAGTTTATCAAATATAAGAATACATTAAATTGTGTAATACTAAACGTGATAAATGATTATGAATAATTATAACATTCTACACTAGTTCGGTATGTTTCCCTATTTCGAAAAAAATTATACATATATAATAAAAGGGTTGTTAGAAGTTGATGTCTAACTTGCATCATGAAATTTTAAAATAGACTTTCATTCATCTTGAAAGTTGAGAAAATTTAATTGTGCCACTCGATTTTATAGATATATAATAACAAAGTTAATTTTCTTAATATGAAATTAATTGTTGACTTCATTTTTACCTATGAATGGTTTTATGTGAACTTGAATCATATAATCGTTTTACTTAACTAGGGTCGTAGAATCGTAAGATCCTAAGATCAGGATCATGATCCTTTAAGATCCTACAAGATTAAGATTCAAGAAGGGATCGGGATCTGTAAACACTTAATTTTGGTACGCGCGACACGTGTGAAACACGTTAAAAATGTTGCGTGTAACGTGTTTAAAAAAAAAAAAAAGTATCTGGATATAGAAGGTCGCGAAGTTGCTAAAGATAGGGATAGCTTAAAATATTATAGTGTATATGCATTAAATATTATATAATATTCAAAAATATATTATATATATTTATGGTAATATTCATGAATATATATATATATATATAATATTTTCGAAATATTTAGGTAGCATATTTTTCAGATTTATTTTCCCTTTTTTGGGATCTAATTTAACTATAAATAGGGTTCTAATACATGTAAAAAATACACAACAGAAAAAAAAAAACAGAATAAAATATTAGTTTTCTCTCTCGTCCTTTCTCCTCACACCATCTCCCTCTCCCTCTCCCTGCTGGTTCTTCGGTCCTTGTGCGCAGACACTCTCGTTGGAGTGCGCATCTCCAACCGCCACCGAGGACTGACATGGCTCGCTGGACCGCCATGTCGCCCAAGCCTTCCAGCATCCCGTGGAAACCTCCAGCAAGCCATCCATCTCCAGCAGCCAGCGCGTGACATCCTTCGACGAATTCGAACGGTCGATCCCGCCATCGGCGTGGCTCCGTTGTCGCCCGCACCGCCCTACTTCTCTACTGCCCCGCTCACCACTTGCCAGTTCCACCCAACCTTTGTTGCCACTGCTACTGTCCTCACTGCGAAGCCGTCGTCCCCAGGTGAGCGTCCTTTATTTTTTTCCTTTTTTTATTTTATTATTCATTTCTTGCTAAATTGTTTTAACTATATTATTATTATTATATCATAATTAATTAGATAGCTTAAGAGTGACTAGTTTAAATTTAATTGAGTAGGATATCTCTACTGAAAAGTGTCTCTTTTTCTTTTTCGATCATCTGTCATCACTCATTTGTCCTTTCTAATCTATCATCCTTAATGGCCAAAAAAATTATTATTATTATTATTTCTAAATTATTTATTTGTTAACTAATTTGTTTTCTTTATTTAATATTAAAATAAACTATACTTTAGAAATTTTAAAAAATGTCGGCAATAAAATAAAGTATGAATTTAATAATAAAATAATATGGTATTAAAAAAATTATTTTCAATTTTGAACTACACGAACAATTAGTTTTATAATTTAAATGACTAAACTACAAGTGTCATCTAAAAACTTATTGAGTTAAGTGAACGGTTTGACCGGATGAACTCAAATCATGTGTGAACTCTATAAGGGCAAACTGAACAAAACTTAACAAGTGTATCATTTTTCATCTAGAGTTTACCCGGTTAAATAGATTTTCTATAAGAAAAAAACCATAAAATAAATTATTCATAAATTGAAACGGTTGCACAGAAATATATTTAATTGAACTGCTCAACTGAAAGTCTCTGTTCAATTGGGAGGAGGTCCAATTAGTATTCAACTGAGGTATTTTGCTGTAACTTTTTCATTTTATATCATAATCCACCTTGGTACACATGAAATGCTGTAACTTTTTCATTTTATATCATAATACACCTTGATACACATGAAAAAATAGCACGTAGCTGAAACATGCTTATTTTCTCTTCGATTAAATAGAAATTATTATATAAAAAATATCAATTTAATCGAACATAAAAAATTCAGATAACTTATTTAAGAAAATAAAGTTCATATAGCAATTAGTAATTCAATTAAAATTCAGGAAACAATTTGTTTATTACTTAATATATGTATATGATAAATAAATAAATAAATAAATAAAACTATATAAAAAGGAAAGATAAAAATTGGAAAGAGAATTCAGAGGATAAGATTACGATTAGAGGAGAGATAAAATGATAATAAAGAAAGAAACAGAAGAGAAAAAAGTGGAAATCGAGACTCGAAGAGAAACTGGGGATGCGCGTGGATCTCAGCACATCTGATCCAATGGTTAGAAAATCGATTGTATATAAACTCGATCATAAAATAGCCAGCCCCTTGATCTAAGTATGTTTAATAATTTTGGTGTTTAGATTTCGTTTTAGTTATGAGTTATAAATTGTATTTAGTTTTTAGACTTAGATTATTATTTGATAATGATTTTTGCATATGATAAAAATTCGATTAAATTTTGATATCGTTAGATTAATCTAATGTAACATGTATTTAAAAAAAAATAAAATTGGCAAGTTAAGTGAATTGAGTACCGAAAGTGCGTACTTAAAAATCTATATATTATATAAATTCAGATTGAAAGAGAATAAGAGAAGAGTTCTGGTGCCGACACATCAGCACTAGGAAGCAATAGTAAGTTGACACATGGCATTTAGATGACACATCAGCTATTCAATTTTTTAAAATAAAACATAGGAAATAATCTATCTTCTTAAATCCACTCTCTTCGAGTTCGAGACTTCCCCATTAATTGCTGGTAAATCCACTCTCTTCGAGTTCTTCGATACATGGGTGAAGACATCTCCATTAATTGTTGCTCTTCTCCATTCATCGATTCGCACGATAATCACTTCGTTTCTTCAAATTCCTATTTTTTGAAATCCACTCTCTTCTTCAATTCACGTTCGGGGTTCTTCGATACACTGATGGAGAGTTCTGGATTAATTGTTGGTCTTCTCCATTCATTGATTCCCACGATAATCGCTTCGTTTCTTGAAATTCATTTTCTATAAGAGGGGATGTTCCTTCCGGATGGACCCTTAAATCGAAAATTCATTCATGTAAGAAATAAGAGCCATTAAACTGGTTGCAAGAACCCTAGAAACCCAATTTATTGGAAGAACATCAACAACAAATCTTCTCATGTATGCTTCAAACTAAACAAATCATTCAATTCAGAGAAAAGCTTACCCAAGCAGAAAACTTATGCAAAGGAATGGAAGAGTACTATGAATTTAAACGAAGAAGAAACAAACAAACCATGTGAGGGGCGGTCGAAGAATAGATCTGACAATCAGAGAAGGTTGACTGACCCTTTCATCTATGATGGATATACGCCCAATTTGAACCCGTTGACTTCCGAACCGTTGTATTTTTATCGTCCCATCGCCAATTGTAAATCGAAACTTCAACCCGGACACTTCGCGAGAACATCGACGGCTCGGACGGGGCCGAAGTGCCCGTCCGGCCGAGGCGAACTCACCTAGGTGAGGTTGGGTGGCCACACCCGACCTCCCCCAGGGGAGATCGGGTGGACCAACCCGATCTCTCCTAGGAGAGATCGGGTCGGCCAACCCGATCCCTCCTAGGAGGGATGGGGTTGGCCAACCCCACCCTCCCTAGGAGGGGTTGGGTGTCCTCACCCAACCCCTACCCTTGGGGGTCAGATTTCTCCCCCCCCAAGGGCCCCGACATCACTTTCGGACTCCCACGCTCGGTCCACTCCGCCTACCTCCTCCGAATCCTAAGGTCTTAATTATGCGCTTAAAGGTTAATTAATTGTGTTTAAAGGCTAACGATGTCATTAAGCCACCTTAATGACACCGGTGCCTATAAATACCCCACCTTTACAACTCATTTGATCATCTTGGCCATTTGGACATTTTAGCTCTGACATCTCTCTAGCTTTATCTCTCTAGAAGAATACTGACTTAGGCATCGGAGAGGGTTCACCAGGCACCACCCCCTCCGTGTCTGGTATTGCCCCTTCTGCAGGGTAGAAGGAGAGAAGAAGCAAAGGAAGGAAGGAAGGAAAGAAGAAGATAGACTAAGGCAGAGCAGCTCAGGAACATCGGATCGCACACATCCCTCGTAAGGAGTGAGATCAAAGCCGACCCCCCGTTGACCTAGATCTCATAACTTAACACTTGGCGCCGTCTGTGGGCTTCGAACAGAAAGCCTGGCAATTACACGAGCTATGACGAACAGTAGGGTGTCCAGGCCCCAACGCCCACCCGGGGGCAATGGGCGGAGAAGAGAACCCATACCCCCAGGGAGGCAGCCTAACCCTGGGAAGCAACCAATGCATCCAGAGCCCCAAGAAATACCACAGCCTCCTCAACAACAGAACAACCAGGAGGGAGGACCTTCACGCCCAGCTGGGGCTGAGTCCTCCACAGCCTCCACCCCCCGGACAAGAAGGCCACAGAGAGCAAGAGGACAACAGGGAGTGCCTTCCCACAACACGGCACCCCCTGAGGGATACTATTATGAGGAGCAACCCCAAAGGTACCCATATGGGATGCCGGCACAAAGAGATGATAACCGCGCCCACACAGCATATGCAAGGCCGGCATACACCCAAGGGACTTACACTGAAGCTCATGAAGAGGAGCAGATCCCAGCAGAAGAGTACTACTCGCACCCTCGAGCAGGGCAGCGAGAGGAACAAAGAAGATATCACCAGGAGCCACCCCCAGAGGGAAGGCAACAATTTGTGCCTCCTAGGCAACAGCAGAGCAACAGGGCTTACACCCCGCTGGGAGAGGAAAGACAAGCAAGACCTCCAAGGAGGTAGGATTTCTATGAAGCACCCCAGCAAGCGTATCAAGAGTACACCTACAGTCCATACCAGCAGGGACAAGGGAACCCAGTAAGCCCAGTCTACAACTACAATGGGTATCAGAGGGGTTATACTCCGGCACAGGTGATGATCACCCCGGAGGAGATAGAAGCCATGATAACCCGGAAATTGAATGAGTCAAAGAAACCCAGCCTGCATTGTCTAAGTGACAAGACGAACCACCCTTTCACAAGGGAGCTGGAGATGAACAGGGTGCCAGACTCCCTGCACACTGTGCAAATTGCAAAGTACAATGGGAAGGGAGACCCCCTAGAGCATATCCAACAGCATGAGGCCTCTCTATTCGGGAGGACAACTGATGAAAGATACAAGGCACTCCTTTTCCCAAACACCCTATCAGGGGTGGCCTCACATTGGTTCTTCAGCCTGCCCTCTGAGAGCATCCACTCATGGGAGCAGCTAAAAGCTAAGTTTCTGCAGAGATACCTAGGGGAGAGGAAACTCCTCAAGGGAACAGGCTCCATTGATGACGTAAAACAAGAATACGATGAATCCCTGGCCAGCTACTATACTAGGTTCAACCAGAATATCGCAGACATCCAGGGAGACATCACTGAAGGGGAGATAATCCGAGCCTTTATCAGAAACTTAGGTCGCTTTGGGTCAACATTGGCTGAAAAGATGGCCAAAAAGCCAGCGAGCACCTTGGAGGAGCTTGCAGGGAGAGTTAAAACGCATATTGACCTTGAGAGGCACAGGGCAAGCAAAAAGGCCAAAATCCAGGCAGCCAAGGAGGATAATCAAAGGCCAAACAAAGGCAAGCCACCCCAGGCACCGCAGCATGCAAGGCAGCAGGAATGGCGTCCACCGCAGCAAAGAAACCAAATGGGTGAACCCTTAAAGGCTAGAGAAATAAACGTCATTAAGTTCATCCCACTAAACGCCACTCCAGCCACCGTACTTAGAGAGATGCGGAACCAAAAGCTTTGGTCACCCCCTGCAAGGTGGAGAGCCCCAATGGTAGGAAATCACAAGGATAGATGGTGTGACAACCATGAGGCTTATGGTCACGACACAAATGAATGCTTTAGCCTAAAGCTAAGCATAAACAACATCGTCCAGAGGGGAGAGCTGAAGCAATTCGTAGACCATGGGGGCAACAGTATGCAACCAGGGCCATCACAGAAGGACAAGGGCAAGGGAAAGATAGACTACAACCCTCCACCCAACAAAAGAGGAGTCATAAATATGATACATGGGGGAGTAGCATCGGGTGGCCCAAATGCTAATGCAAGAGAGGTCTATGCATCCAAGCTAAGCTCAGTGCCAAGGTGGAGAAAAAGGCCAAGAGAAGGAGAAGAAGTGAAGATCGAGTTCTCGGAGAAGGACAAGAGCCACATCGTCTTTCCACATGACGATGCTCTAGTTATTACTTTAGATATTGACAATTTTGATGTAAAGAGAATTTTGGTGGATGGGGGTAGCTCAGCTGACCTCCTAAGCCTGAGAGTGCTGGAAGAGATAGGGAAAACCAAAGCAGACATCAAACCGGTCAACTTCCCTCTAGTTGGCTTCTCAGGGGCAACAAGTTACCCCCTGGGAATGATAACCCTACCAGTGACCATGGGCCAAGGATGGACCCAGCTGAAGGTAAATGTCAATTTCTTGGTGGTTGAAAGCCTGGGAGCCTACAATGTGATCCTAGGAAGGACAACCATAAACCCATATGAAATAGTGCCATCCACTGTTCACCAGAAGTTGAAGTACATCACGGAGAACGGGGTTGGAGAGGTCCTGGGTGATCAACGCACCGCAAGGCAATGCTACGTCAACTCAATGAGACGTGGATCACACGGGACAGATACAGTGGCGGTAGTCATGGTAGGGGCCAACCAGGACAGAAGAAGGAGGGGAAGGAGACAAAGGCAAGGAAGGAGGAGGAATGGAGTGACACTCCGTTTGAGCAGGCAGTTTTTTCAAACAGTGCCTACAAGGAGACACAGGAGCAAGGCTGTGAAGGTGACATCCATACCTTGGCAGCCAGACACCATAATAGGGAACAGGACAAGGAACTCCATCCTAAAAGGCTTCCGCTACATAGATGATATCAAGCAAATGCCACGGGAGTCTATATCAAGCTATTTCCAGAGATTCTTCAATTATGGTGCCAACATGGACATCACAAGGGGAGAAGCAGTAAGGGCATTCATTAGAAACATGCATCCAAACTCATTCGGGGCCTATGGAGGACTCTATGAGATGGTCGTGACGAACACAATGAGAGAGCTCAAGGCAAGGCTGGACAAAGCATTTGCACAGGAAGCGGAGCAATTGGATGACACTCCAAAGAGAGGAAAAGAAATGGACACATTGGGAGGAGGTGTCAATTTCACATTCACACCCCTCACACTCAGCATAGAAGAAATTTTCCACAAGCACCTCAAGCAAGAGCTACCAACATGCAGGGAGGAAGGCAAGGCCTTCCTAGGAAGAGATGCACAGGGTTGGTGTGAATACCATGGGACCTGGGGGCATCAAACCAATGACTGCATGGTGTTGAAGGTGGAAGTGGAAGAAATAATTTACAATAGAGGCTTCAAGGAGTACGTGGCAACAGACACAATGGCCACCCCATATCCTTAGTTTCATATCTAGCATTTTGCATGTTTCACCTTTACAAGCTTTTCAAAAACAACTATTGAGAAAGAGAACTCACGAAGTTACTCCAACTCTACAACTATCTTTCATTCCTACAAAGGATGTCTTGGTGCACCAAGGCATCCCAAGTGTACAAAAACATGAATGCTCCTAAGGGAGTAGTAGTTACTCAAAAGTATTTTCCAGTGAATGCAGTGGTATAACCACGAAGTTATCCTTACACAGATACGACTTCAAGTCAATGACAGGTTCGACGCCCCCAAGAGCGTATCTTGAGAGTAGTGTTCATACTACGACCTTCGACGCCCCCAAGAGCGTATCTTGAGAGTAGTTATTACACTATGACCTTCGACGCACCAAGAGCGTATCTTGAGAGTGGTTTCCAAAAACCACGAACTTCGACGCCCCCAGGAGCGTATCTTGAGAGTAGTGTTCATACTACGACCTTCGACGCCCCCTAGAGCGTATCTTGAGAGTAGTTATTACACTACGAATTCGACGCACCAAGAGCGTATCTTGAGAGTGGTTTCCAAAAACTACGATTTCGACGCCCCCAGGAGCGTATCTTGAGGTAGATTTGCAACCTACCAGATTCGACGCCCCCAAGAGCGTATCTTGAGGTAGAAAAAACACTACCAGTTCGACGCCCCCAAGAGCGTATCTTGAGGTAGATTTCAAACTACCAGTTCGACGCCTACCAGGAGCGTATCTTTGGTCTAACCTGAGCCCTCCGGGAGCCTATCCCGTGAAACGTTAAGTGCCGTCCGAGAGCCTGTCTCGTGAACAGATTTTGACACCCGTCAAGAACGTATCGGTGGACTAACCTGTGCCCTCCGGGAGCCTATCCTGTGAAACGTTAAGTGCCGTCCGAGAGCCTGTCTCGTGAACAGATTTTGACACCCGTCAAGAACGTATCGGTGGACTAACCTGTGCCCTCCGGGAGCCTATCCTGTGAAACGTTAAGTGCCGTCCGAGAGCCTGTCTCGTGAACAAATTTCGACGCCCACCAAGAGCGTATCTTTGGTCTAACAGTACAACGTATACCGTGTAAGGGGTATCAGAAGAGATCATCACACCATTCTTAGAAGGATACCATGCTTAGAAGGATACCATGCTCAGAGGGATACCATGAGAAAGAAATTTCTAAGTAAAGTAATGTGAAGAACAAGTAATGTTTTTTCTTTATGAAATGGCAGGTAAGACATGAAGGAAAGCACGAAAGAAGGATAAGTAAAGGAAACACACCAAGGAAAGGGTCCATACCCAAAGAGCCATACACAAGGCATAGGGAGACATCATGAGAAGAGATATATACAAAAGCATGAGAAGCACTAATGTAAAGGCAAACGAACCACGTAGTCAACAACACAATGCGACAAAGGAAAGTAACAACAAACACCATCACAATCTCAAAGGACACTCAACCCATACAAGGGGAGAAGGATTGTAATTATATACAAGGATAGCATGAGATAAACACGTCAGTCAGAACCTTCGGGGGAGTCACCCTCACCCCCTGAAGCTTAACCGCCAGCGGAAATGGATGAAGAGGAGGAGTCTGAGGTACCAATCTCCACAGGTGTAGCATCCACCTGGGCAGGGGCAGGCTCGTCTGCAACGGCAGCCTGACCCATCAGAACAGTCGCGTAGCCAGTGGCGTATGGCCCAAAGTCACCAAGGTCACCAAACGGGAACTGAGGATCAATCCGGTAAATGTGATCAACCAGATACTCACCGAACTGGTTCATCTCCTGAGTGAGACGCGTGCTATAATCGGCGGTGAAAGCAGATGAGGCCTTGTACTCAGAAACCGCAACAGCCTCTCCTCAGCACGACACTTAGCCTCCAACTTCCGTAACTCCTCAGAATGGAGCGATGCTGCAACCTCAGCTTCCCGACGCAAACTGCCCACAGTGGTCTCAAGCAAGGACACCTGGTCCTGGAGCTCCTGCATCCTCAAATCAGATAATCGCGCCTTCTCAGCAGCAGTAGCGACCTCCGCCTTGAGAGAGACCTGGCTGTCCTCAAGGGTCTTCCTCTCGTCAGATAACTCGAGCACGAGCGAGGACATGTTCACCATATCAGATATACCCTAACAATTCAAACAAGGGATGAGTAACCGAAAGATAGACATTATGAAAGAAATAAGAGGAAAGCAAAGAACAACTCACAGGTGCATAACGAGAAAGTACCCCTTGAACAAAGCGCCGAGTCTCCCCAGGAGACTTGGGCGGAGCAACACGATCCCCAGGGGGAACGGCACCGCGGAGTACGCGGACACCAACCTCAGGAGTCCGCAAAGAGGAGGTGCTATCGAAGTGGAACTCCTTCAGACCAGCGAAAGGAGTCCACTCAGACCCAATAACATCTTCATCAGTGAGACGGGCGAAATCCTTCCGACTTAAAGTCGGAGGCCCACCTACACAAGCAAAGCAAGTCAAGGGAGAACATAAACATAGAAGGATCAGCAACAAGGTAGAGATCATACATGAGGACCGCGCCCTCGGCTGGGGGGCAGGGGAACCACCACCAACAGGTCGCTTCCCTTTGTCAGCCAGGGAAGGCACCTCTTCGACCACCATCTCCTTATCACGAGATGGGATCGGAGGACGAGCAGTAGGCGAAGCAGGATCCACAACCTTCTTTCGCTTAGCAGCCGAGGCCCCGGCCTCAGAATCAGATCTCCGCGGCTTGGACTTGGAAGGTCCAGAATCTCTGCCAACGGAGACGACCCTCTCAGTCACCAAGGGGGAGCGCCCTAGCAAGGTAAGAAAAACAAAATGAAAACATAGGTTATACCATAAAGAAGCAAATAGGAGAAAGCATACCAGAGGCCCCAGCCTTCTTCCCAGGCAGGGGGGATTTCTTCAAAGCAGAACTAGAAGGAGCCTTCCTCTTGCTCAGATCAACAGGGGCTCCCTGCACGTTATAGGTTTTTCCATGAAACCAACCTACAAAGGAAGAGCAGAAGGTAAATAAAGATGGAAAGACCAAGTGACATACCGAACCCCCGGAGTCAGGAGTCAGACTGATCCCGGCCTCGTAAAGATCCGTCTCAGTCACTAAGGACACGGGACAGTATGACCGAGTCCTGTTGCTCTCGTGAATAATCTTCATAGTCTTCAAATCAACTGAAGAGAACTCTCCAAAAGCAGGCCAACCATCGGACCGATCCTCATTCAAGACCGACCAAGTGACGTATCGGTCCGTAATGAAGAAGTAATGCTTAGCCCAGTGACTGGCCGAATTGTCACTCTGGGTCACGAAACGGAGGGAGGTATCCCACTCGACCCCACTCAACCCGAAATCGGCGAATCGGGGATCTTTGAAGGTCGGATGGCGAGTTACGAAACTCGCAAACCCCACCTTCGTCCGGTACTGGAACCGATAGAAACATCGGAATAGAACAAGAGAGTACTTCCAGGAGTACCAATGGCACAATACCCGGAAGCCCACCCAGACACGAAGGGCACTGGGGGCAAGGTTCACAGGAGAAATCCTGAAGAACCTACTCAACTCTACAAGCTCGTCACAGTAAGGCAACCTCAGCCCGAATCGGATCTGGGAAGGGTACACGGCGACCTTCCCTATAGGAGGCTCCGTCACCGTCTCGCGAGTATTCCCCAAGGAGGGGAGAAAAGGATACAGAGGCTCATCTAGGGGACAGATATCTCCTAGGGTAACATGTTCATTGTAATCGGACCTAGTGAGATGGTTCTCCGACAGGATAGCGAGACCTAAGGCAAAGGTAGCAGGAAACCCCAAAGCACGAATCAAATTTCGACTAACACCCCAATGAAGGTCACGGTACTAAGCTAGCAATAGGAAAGGAAATAATGAGACCGAAAAGGAAGAGAAAAAGGAACTCACTCATCCTTCGGAGAATACGACGTCTCTGAAGAGTCTGCGTACGCGGACACCACCAGGAGTATAGTACCTGCCACGACACGACAAATATCAAGACAAGGAAAATTTCCGAAGAACCGGAAATACTCCGACACCCGACCAACGACAACAATCAAAGATCCAAAGACATCCAGCAAAGATAGTCAACATGAACCAAGAACACCACAACAACCAAGTTGGGTAATTTATCCGAGCCTAAGGTCGGGTTTTGGAAAAAATTACCATTATACCCTCCAACAAAGATTAACGCACCAATGGCGGCACGACATCAAATTCAAGACCGGGATAGCCCAATCGGACAAAAAACCATATCCGGACGACCGGCAAACATTTTTTCCCAAAACCCATGACTACCAACGGCTATCTACGGCAATCCCACATTCAATCAAATTTCGGCAATCAAGCATCGGAAATCAAGCATCGGCAACCAAATATCAACGATTCAAAAATCAACGTTTCACACGGTAACGGAAGGGAAAAGAGCGGACCTTCGGAAAACCCGACCCGATGTGATAAACGGGTCCGGAATTCGAATTTGAACGTTGCCGGGAATCAGGTCCTCGCCGGAAATCGGACCCCGTCGTCGCCGGAACTGGTTTCGGTCGCCCCACCCTCGCCGGAAGCCGCCGTGGGTCACACCGGAACTGCTTCCTATCGCCGCCGACAACCCCCGCTGGACCTGGTGCCGTCGCCGTCAGAGGTGAGCTCGTCGTCGATCACCGTCGTCGTCCGTCCAATGCCGTCGCCGGAGGAAGACTCACCGTCGAAGCATCCCGACGCCGCTGCTCGATTGGTCACCACCCTCCGCCGGCCAAGCTCGTGCCGTGTCGCCCAGGTCCGTCAGCCGCCGTCTCGAGCTGCTGGTCCGCCAATCGCCTTCGCCCGTGCTGGTGGTTCCCTCCCGCCGGAGCTGCTGGCCGGATTTTTACTCCTTGGTGAAAATTTCGGCCGGCCCTAACCTTGGGGGTGCTCTCAAAACTTTTCTTGCTCTCCAAGGGTGAGTGAAGGGGGAAGATGGTGGCTATGGTGATTCTTTGAGGTATTTTTCTAACTCCTTTCTATATTAAAAGATGATAGGGTTTTTTAAAAGGGTTTTAATCACCACCATCCATCTATCTTTAAATGAAATCTAAGGGTCAAGGAAAAACCATCATTTTTATCCCTTTCACCTATAGCTAAGTATATCTCTATTCTTAGAAGAATTATCAAGATAGTTTTATTTTTGAGCATTCCATACTTAGGAAAACTTTTAGCCAAAACTAAATTTTTCCTCACTTAGATAGAATCCCGGCACGAATTTGAAGCATAAGTCATTTAATTACATTCGTATCACACCCCTGTGCAAGTGTGTATTTTTTGAGTAGGCACCTGTAGCAGAGATAAGTTTATTACTCCTATCTTAGACGGACGCGTGCCTAGGCACACGTCCGTGCTAATCTGACATTTTCAATTCCTCTATCTCATTAGACAGGGGGCAGAGTCGGAGGCACGCATCCATGGGTAAGCAAACATACAGACAAAGAAGGTAAAACCCCGGTTTCAAATTGCGCGTGTCATACCATCCTAAAATAGAGTCAATCAAGGGTTAGGCCATTGGTTGACTCGGGGGCATGTGATGGATATACGCCCAATTTGAACCCGTTGACTTCCGAACCGTTGTATTTTTATCGTCCCATCGCCAATTGTAAATCGAAACTTCAACCCGGACACTTCGCGAGAACATCGACGGCTCGGACGGGGCCGAAGTGCCCGTCCGGCCGAGGCGAACTCACCTAGGTGAGGTTGGGTGGCCACACCCGACCTCCCCCAGGGGAGATCGGGTGGACCAACCCGATCTCTCCTAGGAGAGATCGGGTCGGCCAACCCGATCCCTCCTAGGAGGGATGGGGTTGGCCAACCCCACCCTCCCTAGGAGGGGTTGGGTGTCCTCACCCAACCCCTACCCTTGGGGGTCAGATTTCTCCCCCCCCAGGGCCCCGACATCACTTTCGGACTCCCACGCTCGGTCCACTCCGCCTACCTCCTCCGAATCCTAAGGTCTTAATTATGCGCTTAAAGGTTAATTAATTGTGTTTAAAGGCTAACGATGTCATTAAGCCACCTTAATGACACCGGTGCCTATAAATACCCCACCTTTACAACTCATTTGATCATCTTGGCCATTTGGACATTTTAGCTCTGACATCTCTCTAGCTTTATCTCTCTAGAAGAATACTGACTTAGGCATCGGAGAGGGTTCACCAGGCACCACCCCCTCCGTGTCTGGTATTGCCCCTTCTGCAGGGTAGAAGGAGAGAAGAAGCAAAGGAAGGAAGGAAGGAAAGAAGAAGATAGACTAAGGCAGAGCAGCTCAGGAACATCGGATCGCACACATCCCTCGTAAGGAGTGAGATCAAAGCCGACCCCCCGTTGACCTAGATCTCATAACTTAACAATCTACAGTCGGCTGGAGGGTGGTGGCGGCTTTCATGCAGCGAATCCTGTCCAGAGACGAAGTACCACAATTTGATGGTTGACGGATCTGGGGCCGAAATAGGATGGAGGCGTCGGAATTTGCCTCTGGTGGTTGAGATCTAGGCTCGAGGTGGCCTTTCTGGAAATTACGGCGGAGGGAGGGACACTTTATCGGCCGGTTGACAAAGTGTGGCCTCTGAAGGCTGCGACTGTCGGCATCGGCTGCGAGATGGAGTCTGAAGGTCGACGTCGGGGCGCTGGACTCTGGAGAGAGAAAAGTTAAGTAGCCTAATTAGGCGTGAAGATACTATAGTCTGTTTAGGGTAACCATATAAATTGAGCTGTTTGCAAATAAATTGAAAAAATCGGCCGGCCACTAATTTGTTGTTGGTTCTGATCTATTTATGATAAAAAAAAAAATGGGTTGTCTAACATATAAAATGGGCTGGACTCTAATTTTTTGATACTAACACATTAGTACTAATGTATTTTTCTAAAAAAAATATGTAAGTATGTTGTTGTATTAATAATAATTTTTTTTTTTCAAGATATTAAAGATGCTCCAACAATTTGTTTTAGTTTTTAATATAATACTAAAATATATATAAAATGTAATATATATAAAATGTAATATATATATATATATATATATATTCTAGAAACGTTTTTTAATATGTATTAGGAAAGATATATATAGATATTATTATAATTATATATTTTAATTAGGTATATTAGCCAACTACGATGCTATATATACTCAGTGATGAATATGTCGTTTAGATTAGGTAATAGTCTTAAGAGTTTTGTATAATATTGTATATGTTTGTCATAGTAGAAATTTTAAATCTTTAGTTTTTTTTAATTTATGTAGACAGTTTTTTTATTTTACGTACATACTAAATTAAAACAAAATGAAAAAATTTCTACATTTTCCGTTACCCAATATTTAATATACAAATTTATAGAGCTATGGTTAAATTAAAAAATGCTAATTTATTTTAAAAAAATGCACACGTGTAGATAAAAAAGACAAAGTGAATCGAATTAGTATAGTATTATAGATATTAGAAATTAAGTTTCTATTAAACTCGACTTAACTATTTTGAGATTAATAACTATAATAATATAAAATATTATTATAATTATTTATTCTTACTTACAAAATTATCCCGAGTATCATGCGGGATCAGCACACTAGTTGTTTTTTTTAATTTGTAACAGAACCCCCGAACTCGAATTTCTGAGCGTAGGCATTAGGATTCTAGTTAACCTTATAATTAACTAGTGACGATTCTTTTCAAAATTCACGTTTTCAAAACGTATTCGTCTTAGGTCAGATTTTAGATCTGACAAGATCGTTTTACTTCACTGGGATCGTAAATTCATAAGATTGTAAAATCCGGATAGGGATATGAGAACCTTGCTCAAAATTGACCAGATTTTGACTTCCAAGGTTTATTTATTTTTTTGTTTATGGAATACTTCCAACTTCCAAGGTTAGAAACTGCAGGACAATGTCAAGAACATTCAGCCTCTACCGCCGCTGGTTTGATAGAGCCACCGCTAGAATGACAACCCTCTTTCCTCTATTGGATCACGTGCGAAGCTCCGTTACGTCCTTGACGGAAAGCTTGGACTCCTGGGATCCGCGTAATCCTGCAAAAGGGGATGACCTGGGTGGTGGCCCAGAATCCCTCTCTGATGCTTAAATGAGTATATGATCAATGGGATGGTAGCAGTATTTCTAAGTGCGTATTAGATAACTCGTTTTCTGAGGTAACTTCCTCCTATATATAGGAGAGGAAGCTACTCAGTTACCTGTGACCGTGATTGGCCGTTTTACCCATGATTCCGCATATCTCGCTACGATTCCGTATATCTCGTTCGGGATTCCATATATCTCGCCCCACGCTCCGCGTATCTTGCCCACTCTCCGAGTATCTCGGGCACGCCCTGCGTATCTCGGGGGAGTTTATCTATATCTTTAACCGTCTTCCCACTACTCTATCTAGTAGGCGGGTTTCTCGGTCTTATCCTCTGATCACAAGTCCCAACTTCTGTCGGGGACTCCAGAGTTATCTCATTCTAGGTCACCACCCAGGACCCCTTGTCTCACGAGACGGGTCCAGCCTCCGCGGGGCTTTATTATCGGGGCCTTCACTAAGGCATATCGGGGCCTGCTCAGAGGCTTCTCGTCGGGAGCATTCAGCTCATCTATCGGGACCGCTTAAGTCGGGACCCTTCATGCTGGGCCTCTGAGCCTTCCAGGCTTTTCACGAGGCCCACTGGACCTACTCGCCGTCCATTGGCTGTTAACGGGGCTAACGATTACATCGGAACCCATCATTTGCCCCCAAGACATGAGGGACTTTTAGTTCGTCGTGTCTTCCAGTTCTAGATCTTCCGACCTCGCTGTCGTAGGCTTTTATGTCCATACCTCCGATATTGCCATCGGAGGTTTTTGTCTTCAGGCCTCTTGATATCTCAATCGGAGGCTTTTGCTTTGCGTGTAAGACACAGTTTCTCACTCATGATTACCTTGGGCCCACTAGACCTTATAGGCAGTTGCCAAATCCGAGGAGACTCCTCGGTTATCGCATCATTAAATGCTAGGGATTATGAAACGACGCTCAAATCGGTGTGACTGTTGCTTTCTGAAAAAGCGCTTATTACGTCACAACGTCTCTTCCGTACCGTCTTCCCAATCTCAACGACCACGATCGAATCGTTTCATCTTCAACGGTCAAGATTAAGTCCTTCCAGTTGTCCTTTTGCTTATAAAAGCCAAAACCCTGGCATTATTCACTTCTTCTTCACCCTCTCAGTTTCAGGAAATTCTGCCATTCTCGAATTCGAAGTTTTCTTCTCCAAGGTTCTTCTGCTCTTCAAGTGATCCAAGGCTTTCAATCTCCCCGATCCTTCTTCATCTTCACCAAGCATCTATCGACAATGTCTGGTAAGGTTTCCCTTCCCTGTTCTCGTGATCTGCTAATATTATCCTCTCTTCTTTTCTTGAATTTTTCTGTCTGTAACCGTTTTTAGAAGGCTAGTTCTGAGGCTAGGACCCCCTTCACCTTTGAATTTGCTGTTAATGAGATTTCTGAGACCTCGTATGAGGTTGCTCTCCGAGAGGGCTGCATTACCTCGGATTGGGAACCTCGTTTCCCCTACGAGTCTCAGCCTGCTGTCAAGAGGAAGCATATCGTCACGCGTCCTCGAGAGGGAGAAGTGTTCGTCTCTGCCGGACAGATAAGCGCGGGGATTCGATTCCCCTTCTGCGGGAACCTGGTGGAGATGTGCAACTTCTACAAGACGCACCCTTGTACCTTTTCTCCACACGCCATCCGCGTGTGGAATGCCTTCCAGCTCCTGTGCCTCCGCCAGCAGTGGACGTACAGTCTACTGCTCTTCCGTACATTCTACGGCATGAAGTGCAATAAGGCTGGTGTTTGCTCCTTCTCCCCCCGACGCCCCAAGTGGACAAAGGAGCAACTTTCACGTTTCGACTGGGACAGCGAGACCTGGAAGTTCCACAAGGATCGGGTGTTGATTCGCGACTCGGGGTCGGATAATAGCGGGTGGAAGAAGTATTACTTCTTCGTCTCTGTCCCATGGCCCCGATGGGAGGTCGTGGCGGACCCTGCCCCCAAGCTCCAAGTTTACACTGAGGATGACCTCAACACCCTCCAGATGGTCCAGCTTTATCGTTGGGGGGACTCCTTCATTCCCCTCGACGCCAACAAGCTCGCGGAGAAAGACTTGATTCATATCGGAGTCCGGCTCCTCGATTCTGTTTCTAAGGATTTGGTCCTCTGGGTAATCTTTCTAACCACTTTGTCTTTTTATTTTCGCAGCCAAGAAATCATCTCTGTTGACCCATCTCATGTTGGACCAGGGGGAGACTGATGTCGTCCAGGGTAGCTCCAAACGGAAGCGGAAGTCGCTGAAGAAGGGAGCTTCCTCATCTGCTGCCCCTCCGACCGAAGAGCGGACCGAGGCCAAGCGGGCCCGGAGGGAGGAGATAGACCAAGCCTTCGGGGTCACTACCGCCGAGGAAGGTAAGCGTGTCCGTCGTGCTATTAAGAAATATAGGAAACTGGTTCCCGAGGAGTTTATCCCCGCTGATCGGGAATTGCGGGTGCGAGAAATCAAGTACATCCTTCGAGGAGAAACCCCCCGCGTTCTCAAGGCGGGATACTATAACTTCTTCGGAAAGGACCAGCATCTTGAACGCCAAATCATCTGGTGCCCCCGTGATACCTTGCCTGACTTTATTCGTCCCGCAACCACAGGTCCATCGGAGGCTGTCACTCCGAAGGAAGCTGCCACTCCAGCAAGGGCCGCGACTCCGCAAGAGTTGATGCTAGAAGATGTCCCGACGGAAGCTCAGTTCCGTCAGGTGACTGATTTGGAGGCTTCTCCTTCCTCCGAGGAGCCAAATGAAGGTGGCCTGCTCCGCCGAAAGCCAGGCCGGAGCATCTTGAGGCCCGTCGTGGAGGATGTGTCCCGGAGTCCTCCTCCCGAGCTCCGCACTCCGACTCCCGAGCCACCAGCCGAGGTGGCTCCTCCGGCTGAAAGTTTCAGGGTCATCCCCCCTCTCCCCGTGGATGAAAATCTTTACAAGATTTTCACCCCCGACCAGGAGACGGTTCCCTGCACGGTAAACGCTGGGTAGCCAAGTGCGGAGCGGATAACTGCTGAAAGCATCTAAGTAGTAAGCCCACCCCAAGATGAGTGCTCTCCTATTCCGACTTCCCCGGAGCCTCCGGTAGCACAGCCGAGACAGCGACGGGTTCTCTGCCCCTGCGGGGATGGAGCGACAGAAGTTTTGCGAATTCAAGAGAAGGTCACGGCGGAACCCGATTGAGTCTCTTCAAGGGGTTCCACTCCAGCGGGGAAACCTTGAGCCTGAATTGGCCCTGCATCTGCTGGCGGGGTCAATTCCTCCAGCCTTGAGGCGGCCCATATCCTTGGCACAGGAGAACATCGAGGAGGAGCTCCGTGCTATGGCCATCCGTCGGATGGAGGTAAAACTTTACCTTTGCTTTATTTTCGTCATTGTTCTTTGCCTTCGACCATCGGATTCTAATCCTTTTTCCCTTCTATCTTAGGAAACCGCGGACCAGCAGCGCTGCTTCGGCTTCATCCTGGCTCTCAAGGGTGCTTTGGAGGAAGCTCAAGCTAATTCGGACCCCGACGCGTTGGCCAAGCTCCAGGTGGACCTCGATGAAGCTGTGGCGGCCAGGAATAAGATGGCCAAGGAGAAGACTCTCCTTGACGAGATGGCTTCGGGCCTGCTCAGGCAGGTTCAGGATCACGAGGCTGTCATGCGTCGGGAGCGGAAGATGGTCCAGGCGGATCAGCAGCGGAACGAGTCGGAGAAGAGGCAGCTTGTCCACGAGAAGGGTGTTCTCACGGAAGCTCTCGCGGAGGCCAAGGCGGGGCTCGAGGCCAAGCTGGCTGAGGCCAAGGCCCAGGGCCACGAGGAAGGTCGGTTGCAGAGTCGCGAGGAGGGTCGTCTGCAGGGCCGCGAGGAGTATCGGAACTCTGAAGCTTTCGAGGCGGATGCTGTGAAGTTCTGCAAAACCGAGGAGGAGAACATTCTGTTCAATGCCGTCGAGGAGCTCTACACGGCATACGAGGATTCCATCGACTTCAAGAAGTCCGAGACCCTTACCCCCATCGCGGAGAAGTACTTCAACCTCCCCGCGGAGAGTGAAGGGACTGATGCCGCGGACCCGACTCCGCGGACTGCGGAGCCTTCTGCCCAGGCTCCTCCGAATCTTCCCTGCTCCGATGCTGCTTGATGGGTTCAACTACGGCCGTTAGGCCTTTTAACGGTGAGGAAACGGCAAATGGGCCCGGTGGGCCCTAAACGAAGGCCAAGATGGCCCAGACAAAAGAACCCGACGAAGGGAGCCCGAGGATGAGAGGTCCCGACAGAGTCGGACCTGACGAGCGAGCTGAACGCTCCCGACGAGATGCCTCTGAGTAGGCCCCGATAACGAATCCCTGAGAACAATAGGCCCTGTCATGATGACGAGGGGCCCCGAGCGGTGAAAAACGAGATAACTCTGGAGTCCCCAATGTTAGTCGGGACTCGCTATCAGAGGATAAGGCCGAGATACGCGGGGCGTGGCCGAGATACGCGGAACGTGGTTAAGATACACGGAGCGTGGCCGAGATACGTGGGGCGTGGCCGAGATAAGCGAGATCATGGCCTAGATAGGCGGGATCACACCCGAGATGCGCGGGATATGGGCTAACCACCCCCAACGGTTCACCAGGTAACTGAGGTATCTCTTCGCCTATAAAAGGGCAAGAGGTCACCTCAGATCACTTACGTTGAAATACATTACTTGAGATTACTGCTTGCCAGTCCGTACGAGTATACTCATTTAAGCATCGGAGAGGGATTCTGGGTCACCGCCCGGTTTATCCCCTCTTGCAGGATTGCGTGGAGCGAAGGAGCTAGGATCACCGTCAAAGATCGTACCGGAGTTCCACCGTGATCCAACATTGGCGCCGTCTGTGGGAATCTAACAAAAAGCTGATATGCCTTCTACTCGTTCAATGGCGGCTGGCAAGCAAAGAAGGCAAGGACATTCTGGTGGTTCTCGTCACCCCGCTGCGACGACTCTAAATTCACTACCAGAACAGGAGGAAAACCAGAAGCATCCCGCTGCTGAGCTCTCCCAGACAGGGGGGCATAATGAAGATCCCGAAGAGATTGCCGCTCAGCACCAGGGCAATAGGGAGCAGGAGGCTCCCCCAGCTACGGACCTGACGAGGGCTGTGGCAGAAGCAATGCCCATGTTTTTGGCAGCCGTGGAGGCTCTCTTAGATCGGAGAGAGACCGCGAGGAGGCAGGAGGAGATGCCCCCGTTAGAAGAAGCGCCCCCACAAGCAAAGGTTCGGAACGTACAGGAGGCTCCGCCCCGAGGCCAGGACATGAGTAGGGTGTCCATTCAGCCAGAGAGATTCGTGGTTGATGGGCCAGGACCAGTACAGCACAGGACCATTCCCCTGAATGGTCCCATCACCCCCGATTAGGTGGTAAAGATCGTGAACATCTGCGTGGGAGAGCAGAAGCCGCTGGTGTCGGAGCTGAGGGATCGATCTACTCATCCCTTCGTTCCTCGACTCATAGACACCTTAGCCTCGCCAGGGCTGGGTATCCCCACGATAAAGGAATACGATGGCGAAGGAGATCCGGTTCGTCATGTCCAGAAGCACCTCATGGCGTGTCTGGGAAGAGCCCCGAATGAAGATATAGTGTGTACGCTGTTCCCGAACACACTTGGGGAACGAGCCCTGACCTGGTTCTTTAGCCTGCCCCCAGGCTGCATCACTTGCTGGGCAGATATGCACGACCGATTCATTCAGCAGTACCAGGGCCGTAGACTTTTGCTGAAGAGTGTGAGGTCCCTGACCCAGGTGGTTCAGAGGCCCGACGAATCACTGGCACACTATTACCAGCGGTACACTGCCAGTGTGGCGGAAATTGATGAGGAGATCTCGGAGGGTGAAACCATCCGCACATTCATTCGGAACCTAACGGCCCCCTACGGTTCTGACCTAATGCACAGTGTGGCTGAGAAAGCCGTGTGGAATATGGAGGCGCTACAGAAGAGGGTGAAACGGCAAATCGATGTCCAGGAGTCGAAGATAGCCGCTGGAGAACTGGAGCCCCCAAAGTCGAATAAAGGGAAGCAGTCGGTTAAACCTTCGACGATCGTAAGACAAAGGGTAAACCCGAGGGCAGTCGGGATCGAGGCCGCTCTGGTCGGAGAGATGATAGGCGTTCTTAAAGGAAGGACAAGCGGGAGGATCTCGACATTCCTCTCAACTGCTCCATGGCGGAGGTACTAACGGTCATGGAACGACAAGGTATCTCCAGGTACCCCCCAAAGAAGGATGGAGAATTCTTAGGATCCCGCACGGATCGCTACTGCCGATTTCACCGCGCAAATGGTCACGACACCAACCATTGCCGGGAGCTGAAGAAGGAGATCGAAAAACTGATCCAGAAGGGGAAGCTCAAGGAGTTCGTCGGGGATAAGCGGTGTCGATCCCGCTCTCGGTCCCAATCGCGGTCCCGTTCTCGATCCCGCGATCGGTCCCCAAAGAAGAAGAGGTCCGATCCGGAGTCGTCGGGTGCCCGCAAAGAACGACGGGGCACCATTAATGTGATTCACGGAGGATTTGCTGCTGGAGGTGATACCTCGTCCTCTCGGGAGGTTTACGCCTCTAGAATTCCTACGGCTGTGGTACTAGGTAAGAGGTCTCGATCCTGGACCCTGAAGGAAGAGATGGTGATTTCCTTTTCGTCGGAGGATCTCATAGGCGTGGAGACTCCGCACGATGACGCCTTGGTTGTAACCTTGGATGTAGACGGGTACGAAATGAAGCGAATTCTGATCGACGGAGGAAGCTCCTCCGATATTCTATTTATGGACGCGCTGGAGGCTATGGGAAAAACGAAGAAAGATCTGAAGGAGGCAAACTTCCCGATGGTGGGGTTCTCTGGTTCTACCTCCTATCCGCTAGGAGTAATCACCTCACCAGTGGAGTTTGGTAGTGGGTGGAAATCAGAAAGGAAGAACGTGGAATTCGTGGTAGTTGATTCCGCAGGGACTTACAACGCGATTATCGGGAGAACCACCATCAACCCCCTGATGGCAGTTGCCTCGACAGTGCACCAGAAGATGAAGTTCCCGACCGACCACGGAGTCGGAGAAGTCAAGGGTGACCAGGTAGCTTCCCGAAAATGCTACGTCAACGCCACCCGGAGGAGGAGGCGAGAGGCCATGACTGTCCTCCAGACAGATACAGATCCTAGAGAGGAGTTTGGGCGTCCCGCCCCCATAGAAGATCTAAAAGAAGTTGAGATCGACGGACCCCAGAGGAAGGTGAAAATCGGGTCTGCCCTGACTGAGGAGACAGCCCAAAAATGATTGAGTTGCTGAGGGAGTTCAAGGAGCTGTTTGCCTGGTCCCCGAGCGATATGCCAGGAATCAGCCCCGATGTGATCGTACACGAGCTGAAAATAGATCCCGCGATCAAACCTATCACGCAGAAAAGGCGTCTGATGGGCACAGACAAGAAGACCGCGATCCAACAGGAGGTGGGCAGGTTGCTCGATGTTGGTTTTATTAAAGAGCTCCGATTCCAGACTTGGGTCGCTAATTCGGTACTGGTAAAGAAGACTAATGGGAAATGGCGGATGTGTGTGGATTTCCGCGACCTGAATAAGGCTTGCCCGAAGGACTGTTACCCACTCCCGAGAATCGACCAGTTGGTGGATGCCACATCGGGACATGAGCTGTTGAGCTTCATGGATGCGTATTCAGGCTACAACCAGATCAAAATGGCCAAGGAGGACGCTCCTCACACAGCGTTTTATGCAGACAGTGGCATCTATCACTACGATGTCATGCCTTTCGGGTTAATCAATGCCGGGGCAACCAATCAGCGCATGGTGAATAAGTTATTTGGAGATATGCTGGGAGAGACCATGGAAGATTACGTGGATGACATGCTGGTGAAGTCCCGACAAGCTGAGGATCATGTACACAACCTAGCCATGGCGTTTGAGCGGATGAGGCTTTATCAAGTTCGTTTAAACCCGACGAAATGCGCCTTCGGAGTCCACTCAGGGAAATTTTTGGGCTTTATGGTGAGCCATAGAGGAATTGAGGTGAATCCCGAGAAGCTGAGGGCGATTGAGGAGATGCAGTCTCCGATAAACCATCGGGAGGTGCAAGTGCTGAATGGCCGACTAGCTGCAATGAATCGCTTCCTGTCCAAAGCAAGCGACCGATCAATGCCATTTTTTGAAGTCCTGAGGGCCAACAAGAAGTTTGAGTGGACCGCCAAGTGTGAAGAAGCGTTCCAAGCACTCAAGCAACACCTTCGCACCCTCCCGCCGTTGGCGAAACCGGTTCCAGGCGAGCCGCTCTATCTTTACTTGGCTGTTTCTGAATTTGCCATTAGCTCTGTGTTAGTGAAGGTTATCGAGGGTAATCAAGTCCCCGTCTATTATGTAAGCAAGGCGTTTGCCAAGTCTGAATTAAATTATCCTGCCGTTGAGAAGTACCTCTTTGCATTGATTATTACTGCTCGGAAGCTAAGGCCTTACTTCCACGCACACGAGATTACTGTGCTGACGAACCAGCCTTTGAAGCATTTTTTGAACCGACCGAATGCGTCGAGAAGATTAGTGAAATGGGCAGTAGAGCTTAGTGAGTTTCGCATACACTTTGCTCCAAGAACGGCCATTAAGGGCCAGGCATTGGCGGATTTCATAGCAGAATCTACAGCCCCCGATCTAGAAGAAGCGGGCCCTGTAGAGGGGGCAACCATGGAGGTCCCGACAGAAGAACAACCAGAGAGGGCAGAGCAATCAGAACAGCCAAACGAGGAAAATACCTGGGAAATGTACACGGATGGCTCCTCGAGTTCGGACGGATCAGGAGCAGGCTTTTTGTTGATACCACCGGGTGGAGGTGAGCCGCTCCGATATGCCTTGGCTTTAACATTCAAGGCCACAAACAACGAAGCGGAGTATGAGGCCCTTATCACGGGCCTGAAAATTGCTAAAGGCACTGGAGTCGATCACTTGAGAGTGAAGTGTGACGCAGCCTTAATCGTGAACCAGGTTCAAGGACGATACGAAGCGAGGAGCCCGGTAATGAAGAAGTATCTACGCGAGGTACAAGCCCTGAAGGAGAGCTTTAAAAGCTTCGATATCGAGGCAATCCCGAGGGAGGAAAACGTAGAGGCAGACGCCTTGAGCAAATTTGCCATGGGGGCACCCTTGGAAGAAAATCGGAAGGTGCACTTCTTGGAGAAGGTGATCTTATCGACCATCGACCCGACACAGGTGTGTACCATTGAGGCAAAACCGGAGGAGGAGCCCACTTGGATGACCCCGATAGTCGCATACCTGACTACGGAGGCAGTCCCCGATGATAAAGTAGTAGCCGACAGGATACGACGGATCGCAGCTAATTATGTGATGCTGGACAATCAGCTATACAAGAAGGGCTGGTTCTCGACTCCGTACTTGAAGTGTGTGGCAGAGCCCGACACAAATCGAATCCTGAAGGAGGTGCATGAAGGGGTCGCGGCTTGTCATGAAGGGGCCCGATCCATTATGAGGAAAGTGCTGAACTTGGGCTATTATTGGCCTACGATGAGCAAGGAAGCGACGGCGTTGGTCCGATCCTGTGACGCATGCCAGAGGTACGCCCCGAGTATCGTGGCTCCAGCCGCTAATCTGACATCCATCAAGAGCGCTTGGCCCTTCGCGCAATGGGGCATCGACTTGGTGGGACCTCTTCCACAAGCACAAGGTCAATGTAAGTATTTACCTGTAGCTATCGATTATTTTTCAAAATGGATAGAGGCAAAGGCGTTGGCCAGAACAACGGGGAACCAGATCGTCAAGTTCCTCCAGACCCATATTGTGTCCAGATACGGGATTCCTAAGGTGGTGATCAGCGACAATGGTCCACCGTTTAACGGCTCTCAGGTGAGGGAGTATCTGGAGGAGTTAAACATCGAGCATCAGACAGCTTCCGTACACCATGCTTAGACTAACGGTCAGGTGGAATCAGCCAACAAAATCGTGATGGATGGCCTGAAGAAGAGGGTCTATGCCTTGAAGGGCAAGTGGCTGAACGAACTGGAAAACGTGCTTTGGGCTGTTAGAACGACACCCAAACGATCAACAGGGGAGACTCCGTTTGGCCTTGTTTATGGCACGGAGGCTGTCTCTCCCGTGGAGGTAGCTGTGGCGTCCCATCGGATGAGATATTACGAGCCTCTGACGAATGATGAAATAAGACGTCTGGACTTGGACTTACTCGAAGAGAAGAGGCGGGAAGCCGATGAAGTCCAAGCTCGAATGCGTTTGGCGACGGCCAGGTACTACAATCGGCGAGTAAAGTCCCGACAGTTCTTCGTCGGGGAGCTGGTTTGGCGTCGCAACGAGTTTACCCTTTTGGATCGAATCAACAAGATGTCACCAAAATGGGAAGGACCTTATAAGGTCGTGGGGATGCCGGCTCCAAATGCGTACAAATTGGAAGACCTCGATGGCAGAGTATTGAAGCATTCTTTTAGTGGCGAACACTTGAAGAAACACCATGCTTGATGAAAGTCGCCTTAAGTGGTGCCCGATGAAAGTCGCCTTAAGTGGTGCCCGATAAAAGTCGCCTTAAGTGGTGCCAGATGTAAAATCGCCTTAAGTGGTGTATGCTGTTTATCGTTTAATTCGATGTAAGCCAACTTTGTGCTATCAATAAATAAAGAGGTTACTTCCGATCAGAATTATTCTTAGATTTACTCTAAGCTTCATAAAGTCGCCTTGAGTGGTGCACGAGAAAAGTCGCATTGAGTGGTGCACGAGAAAAGTCGTCTTAAGTGATGCATGTTTCTTAGATTTATTCTAAGTACTGGAAAGTCGCCTTAGGTGGTGCACGAAAAAGTCGTCTTAAGTGATGCACGAGATTAAGTCGTCTTAAGTATTGAAAAGTCGCCTTAAGTGGTGCGAATTAGTAAATCGTCTTGAGTGATGTACGAGAATGTCTTAAATGTCGAAGTATCGACCTAAGCAAGTATAGTAAAACCACTTGGAGAAGTGCATCGAAAAAATCGGAACTAAGAAAGTCTGATAATTGATAAGGGCTCAAAGGCCCGACGATTACGAAAGCACGGAAAATACAAGGACTCTAAAGATAAGCAGTTAGGCTTGGTCCTTGTCAGCGGCATCTGCGGGAGCTGGGTCCATGAGGTCGGTGGTAGAAGGCTCCACAGGATCGGTTGTAGGAGGATCGACTATCGGGGCATCAGCACTTGGAAGCTCTGCGGCGTCTTCGACAATTACGGGGGTACTCCCCCCATCACTCTCCTCAGAAAGAGCAAAGTACTTCTTCGCGAAGGGAGCAAGAGAAGGAGACTTGTCAAAGTTGATGGCGTCGCCATACTCCAGGTGGAGCTCCTCAACCGCATTGAAGAGAGTGTTCTCCACCTCCGCGCCGAAGAACTTCATAGCATTAGCCTGGAAGTCTTCAGACCCCCGATAATCATCCCGACCCTTGGCCTCAGCCGCGACCAGCTGCGCAGGAACCCCCGCGACTTGCTCCTCTAGAGCCTTCTTCTCGAGGACCAGCTTGTTCTCAGCAGCCTGCGGCTCCTGTCGCTCCTGCCTCAGGAGCCCCTCGAAATCCCCGACCTGCTTTTGGAGGTCCTGAACCTTTCGATCGAGGATGGCCTGCTCCTTGGCAAGTTTTCCCCGCGAAGACTTGGAGGCCGCAAGATCCTCCTTAAGCTTGTCGATGGCCGCCCGGTCCCGCTCCCGGGACTCATCATAGGCGATGAGGTACCCAAAAAGACGGTTGAAGTCCCCGAGCTCCTACAATAGAAGAAAGAAAAGTGTTAATGGACAAACAACCAGATTTACCAACGAAGAGGGAGAAGCGAAGTTTTACCTCTATCCGACGCAGGGACATCTCTCGAACATCCCGATGCATCGCTGTCCGATTCAGAGAAATCGGGTACCGCATGGTGGGCAGGATCGAGCCTGCCAGCAGATGCAGAGCCAGGTCCTCATGCTGGTCCCCTTGTCGAAGCTGGACCCCTTGCAGTGTTTGGATTGGAGTCCAGGGAGCATCCACCTGCGTGGGGTCGAAGGCCCTGTAGAAACTCCCGTCGAGAGGGACAGGAGGAGGGCTAGCACGAGTCGTGGAGGGACACGCCTCCGGCTCGACCCGAGCAAGGGAAGGAGTGAAGTTGTGGATGGGCGACGGCTGTCGCTGCTGCGGAGAAGATGAAGGGGGCAGCCCCTGAGAGGTTGGTTTCAAGGGAGACTGCCCCGTCCTCCGACGATGACGAAGGGAGCCACCCTCATCAGTCTCCTCGGAGGAGTCCAAGGTTTCCACCCGACGAAATTGTTCGCCGGTCGGGGTTTTCTCCCCAGTTGAGGGAGGCACCCCTGTTGAAGACGGTGCACCCGCGGAGGCTTCAGCACCCGACGGAGTTCCTGAGCGACCTGCACCTAGAGGACGAAAGGCTTCAGAAATGTAATCAGGGAGTTCATCAGGATTCTTACACCAAACAATACGTCGGGAGACATATTGATCCTTCCCGTGGTAGTGGTAGTAGCCCGCCTTCAGGACACGAGGAGTTTCACCTCGAAGGATTCGTCTAACGTCAGCAATACGGGCCTCCCTGGTCGAAGGAATCAAATCCCTCGGGACCATCCTCCTATAAGATTTAATAGCAAGACTGAGCTTTTTACCTTCTTCAGCATTCTGGACGTCGAAGAGTTGGTCCAGCTCCACGCGCTTCCGCTTAGGTTGCCCCGCAGAAGGAGACCCCGACGGAGCAGCAACCTTCTTGGCGGACTTCCTCTTCCTCGAAGGGCGGACGGCATCGGTCTCCCCCTGCTTAAGGAACAGATCGGACAGCACAGATACCTTCTTGGCTGCAAACAGTAAAAGAAAAAGAGTTAGAGGTTTACCCAGGGAACCACATTGGAGGGGCCGTCGAAAAGATGCCCCCCAGAGATTATATCGAGGAGTCGGATCCCGGCGTACACCAGGTCCCGCTCCACGAGAGAATTGGCGTAGAGGGGAGTGTAGGACTCCCCCCATCGGTAGAGCTGGATGAGCTGAAGAGTTTGGAAATCTTCGTCGGTATAGGTGTGGAAGGCAGGCGGAGAGTCTGCTTCCACCTGTCATCGGGGCCATGGGATCGAAGAATGTTGGATGGAGAAGTAGCTCCTTTTCCATCCACTGTTGTCGGACCCCGTATCAACCAGGAGTCCCCGACCCTTGACCACCTTCCAGGTGTCATTGGTCCAGTTACACCGTCCAAGTTGTGCCTTGCTCCACTTCGGCATTCGGGGGTAGAAGGCGCAAACCCCCGCCTCGTTGCACTTCATCCCGTAGAAGGTCCTGAAGAGCTTGAGGTTGTATACCCACCGCTGTCGGAAGCAGAGGACCTGGAAAGCGTTCCACAGGCGAATGGCGTGCGGAGAGAAGGTGGTCGGATGAGTTTTGTAATGCTGGCACATCTCGACCAGATTACCACAGAAGGGGAATCTGATCCCCGTTGATACTTGCCCCGTGGAGACAAATACCTCCCCTTTTCGGGGACGAGTAACCTCAAGGTTACCCGAGGGGCGAGGCCAGGGATACGGGAAACAAGGTTCCCAAGTAGAAGTGATGCATCCCTCCCGGAGAGCTGCATCATAAGCGGTACTAGAAATTTCATTCAGAGCATAATCAAAGTTGAAGGGCTTCCTTCCCTCAGAGCTGGATCCACTGTCTGAAAAGTAGCAATGGCAAGGAAGGCACAGTGGGATTTACGGAAAGCTGCAAACAAGGAAAAGATGAGCAAGCAACGAAGAAGAAATCCTTACCAGACATGACGAATTGGAGGTTGAAATAATGAACTGGGCGTTGCCGGAAAAGATGGTCGGAAAAGCCCTAATGGTCTTCGGAATCGCAAAAGCTTGAATTCACAAAGGTTGTAGAGAGCTCCTGAAAATTCGAAGACGGTAAAAGTGATCCAACACCCACGGTCAGGGTTTTATAGGCGAAGAGGACAGTTGAAGGGACACTTCGATCCGAGTCGTCGAAGTTGAAGAGTTTTAATCTGGACCGTTGAGATGAAACGTGCAGAAGGGCAACGGGCGTAATGATGAAACGGCCTGAAAAGCACTTTTCAGAAAAAAAAACAGGCGCAAAAAATCAGGCACGAGTGCCGAGGACGTCGCTTCACTAGCTGCTGCATTTAATGAACTGGGGAATCGAGGAGTTCCCTCAGATTTGGCAGTTATCCATAAGGCATCGAGGAAACGTGAAGGAGAAGACTAATATTGAGTGACTATGCCAAGGGAAAGACCCCCGACTTCGATGTCGGGAGGTCGGGAGTTGAAAGACACGACGAACTAAAAGTCCCTCGTGTCTTGGGGGCAAATGATGGGTTCGACTACGGCCGTTAGGCCCTTTAACGGTGAGGAAACGGCAAATGGGCCCGGTGGGCCCTAAACGAAGGCCAAGATGGCCCAGACAAAAGAACCCGACGAAGGGAGCCCGAGGATGAGAGGTCCCGACAGAGTCGGACCTGACGAGCGAGCTGAACGCTCCCGACGAGATGCCTCTGAGTAGGCCCCGATAACGAATCCCTGAGAACAATAGGCCCTGTTATGATGACGAGGGGCCCCGAGCGGTGACACAACGAGATAACTCTGGAGTCCCCGATGTTAGTCGGGACTCACTATCAGAGGATAAGGCCGAGATACGCGGGGCGTGGCCGAGATACGCGGAACGTGGCCGAGATACGCGGAACGTGGTTAAGATACACGGAGCGTGGTCGAGATACGTGGGGCGTGGCCGAGATAAGCGAGATCATGGCCTAGATAGGCGGGATCACACCCGAGATGCGCGTGATATGGGCTAACCACCCCCAACGGTTCACCAGGTAACTGAGGTATCTCTTCGCCTATAAAAGGGCAAGAGGTCACCTCAGATCACTTACGTTGAAATACATTACTTGAGATTACTGCTTGCCAGTCCGTACGAGTATACTCATTTAAGCATCGGAGAGGGATTCTGGGTCACCGCCCGGTTTATCCCCTCTTGCAGGATTGCGTGGAGCGAAGGAGCTAGGATCACCGTCAAAGATCGTACCGGAGTTCCACCGTGATCCAACACTGCTGAGGACCCGACTTCCAACAAGGACCAAGCTTAATGCTCTATTCTTTTAGTCCTTGTAATTTTTCCTCCTTGTCTTTTGTATCAGAACCTTTAGGCCTTTGAGCCTTTATATAAGAAATTTCTCTCATCTATTTTGGTCCCGATAATCGTTACTTAAAACGTTCCAGTGCACCACTTAAGATGACTTCATACATCCTTCCGATGCTTTACTTGAAACTTTACCACTTAAGGTTTCTTGTTTACTCGGGACTTCATCACTTAAGGTTTCTCGTCTACTCGGGACTTCACCACTTAAGGTTTCTCGTCCACTTGGGACTTTACCACTTAAGGTTTCTCGTCCAAGCTACTTAGTGTAATTTCATATGTCTTTTCGCGACATTTTCTTCGGGACTTTACCACTTAAGGTTTCTCATCCCTGTCTTTCAAGTCAATTTTGTACATCATTTAAGTTGATTTATTTCGCACCCCTTAAGGCTTTTACTGCGCCAATCTAGACGACTTAATCGTACCCTTCAGGGCTTTTATCGCGTCATTCCAGACGACTTAATCGTACCCTTTAAGGCTTTTTGCCGCATCATATAGACGACTTACGCGGACCCGTTAGGGCTTTTTCGTACCCGTTAAGGCTTTTGGCCGCATCATATAAACGACTTACGCGGACCCGTTAGGGCTTTTTCGTACCTAGGCTTTTGGTTGCATCATATAGACGACTTACTCATACCCCGTAGGGCTTTTGTCCGTACCCCGAAAGGCTTTTTGTCGCGCCATAAAGGCGACTTACCCGTACCTCGTAAGGCTTTTTATCATACCTTGGAAGGCTTTTTATCGTACCTCGGAAGGCTTTTTATCGTACCTCAGAAGGCTTTTGTCGCGTCCTTCAGGACGTCTTACTAACAGTTAGAATAAATCTAAAAGCAATTTGATCGAAAGCAACTTTTATTCATTAACAACTCAAAGCTGGCTTACATCGGATCTTTATCGATAGACAATTTGCGCCATTCGCGGCGACTTTATTATCAAACATGATACTTCTTCAAGTGTTCGCCACTGAAGGAATGTTTCAATGTCTTGCCATCAAGGTCTTCTAACTTGTACGCATTCGGGGCTGGCATCCCTACGATCTTGTAAGGTCCCTCCCATTTCGGCGATAGCTTGTTAATCCGATCTTGCTGAACGAACTCGTTCCTCCGTAAGACAAGTTCTCCAACGAAGAATTGTCGGGACTTGACACGCCGATTATAATATCGGGCTGTTGCCAGACGCATCCGAGCCTGAACTTCATCAGCCTTCCACCTTTTCTCCTCGAGCAAGTCTAAGTCTAGACGTCTCAGTTCCTCGTTCGTTAGGGGTTCATAATACCTCCTGCGGTGGGACGCCACCGCTATTTCCACGGGAGCAACTGCCTCCGTGCCATAGACAAGGCCAAACGGAGTTTCCCCTGTCGACTGCTTGGGTGTTGTTCTAACAGCCCACAGCACGTTTTCAAGCTCATCCAGCCAATGACCTTGCAAAGCGTAGACTCTCTTCTTCAAGCCATCCATCACGATCTTGTTGGCTGATTCGACTTGGCCATTAGTCTGAGCATGGTGGACGGAAGCTGTCTGATGCTCGAAGTTCAACTCTTCCAAGTATTCCTTCAACTGGGCCCCATTGAACGGGGGACCATTATCGCTGATCAACACTCGAGGAACCCCGTACCGGGATAATCTGAGTTTGAAGGAACTTGAGGATCTGCTGCCCCGTTGTTTTGGCCAACGCCTTAGCCTCTATCCACTTCGAGAAGTAATCGATAGCCACGAGTAAATATTTGCACTGGCCTTTTGCTTGTGGAAGGGGTCCCACCAAGTCAATGCCCCACTGTGCGAAGGGCCAAGCACTCCTTATGGACATCAAGTCCGCGGCAGGAGCCACGATATTCGGGGCATAACTTTGGCATGCATCACAGGATTGGACCATCGCTGTCGCTTCCTTGTTCATCGAAGGCCAATAGTAGCCTAGATTCAACGCCTTCCTTACAATGGATCGGGCCCCTTCATGACAGGCCGCGACTCCCTCGTGCAGCTCTCTCAGGATCCGATTCGTGTCGGGCTCCGCCACACATTTTAGAAAAGGCTTTACATGCCCCCTCTTGTATAACTGGTTGTTCACCATCACGTAGTTGCTCACGATCCGACGCAACCTAACAGCTGCCACTTCATCATCGGGGAGTGCCCCCGTAGTCAGGTATGTGACTATCGGGGTCATCCAGGTAGGTTTCTCTTCTTCCTCCGATCCTGCTTCGATAGCGCAAACCTCCGACGGATCGATGGTCGAGATAATTACTCTCTCCAGGAAGTCCGCTTTTGAAGCTTCCCTTCAAAGTCTGCACCTCGTGCAAATACTTCCTCATTGTCGGGCTCTTGGCTTCATAGTTCCCCTGGACTTGATTCACAATCAAGCTGGCATCGCACTTTACTTTTAAATGGTCGACTCCTGTACCCTTAGCGATTTTAAGGCCCTTGATGAGAGCCTCGTACTCCGCTTCATTGTTGGTGGCCCTAAACGTTAAGGCCAAGGCATATCGCAGGGGCTCGCCTCCACCGGGCGGTATCAATACGAATCCTGCCCCCGATCCTTCTACACTTGATGAACCATCAGTATACATCTCCCAAGTGTTCTCCTCATTTGGCTGTTCTGGCTGTTCTGCTATCGGGACTTCCATGTTTGCCCCCTCTGCGGGACCCGCTTCTTCCAGATCGGGTGTCGTAGACTCAGCTATAAAATCCGCCAATGCCTGGCCCTTAATAGCAGTTCTCGGAGCGAAATGAATACGGAACTCCGTCAGCTCGACGGCCCATTTCACTAATCTCCCTGACGCCTCCGGTCGGTTCAAAAAGTGTTTCAAGGGCTGATTTGTTAACACCGTAACCTCGTGGGCATGGAAGTATGGCCGTAGCTTTCGAGCAGCAACAATCAACGCAAAGAGATACTTCTCAATAGCGGGATAATTTATTTCTGATTTGGCAAATGCCTTGCTTACATAATAGACAGGCACTTGGTTGCCCTTGACAATCTTAATCAAAACAGAACTAACAGCAACTTCAGAAATAGCCAAATAGAGATAAAGCGGCTCGCCTGGAACCGGTTTCGCCAACGGCGGGAGGGTACGGAGGTGCTGCTTGAGTGCTTGGAATGCCTCCTCGCACTTGTCGGACCATTCAAACTTCTTGTGGGCCCTTAGCACATCAAAAAATGGCATGGCTCTGTCACTCGCCTTGGATAGGAATCGGTTCATCGCGGCCAACCGGCCATTCAACACCTGAACCTCCCGATGGGTCTTCGGGGACTGCATCTCCTCGATTGCTCGCAGCTTCTCAGGATTCACCTCGATTCCTCTCTGGCTAACCATGACCCGAGTTCACCCCGAAGGCACACTTGTTTGGGTTCAACCGAACCTGATGAAACTTCATCCGCTCGAATGCTGCCGCCAAGTTCTGGACATGGTCTCCTGCCTGTCGGGACTTCACTAGCATGTCATCCACATACGCCTCCATGGTCTTTCCCAGCATGTCCCCGAACAACTTGTTCACCATCCGCTGGTAAGTTGCTCCGGCATTGATCAATCCGAAGGGCATTACGTCGTAGTGATAAACGTCACTATCGGCATAGAAGGCCGTATGGGGGGCATCCTCCTTCGCCATCTTGATCTGGTTATACCCGGAATAAGCATCCATGAAGCTCAACAGCTCGTGTCCCGATGTGGCATCCACCAACTGATCAATCCTCGGGAGCGGGTAGCAGTCCTTCGGGCAGGCCTTGTTCAAGTCGCGGAAGTCGACACACATCCGCCACTTCCCGTTACTCTTTCTCACCAGGACCGGGTTAGCGACCCAAGTCTGGAATCGGAGCTCCTTATGAATCCAGCGTCGAGGAGTCTGCCCACCTCTTGCTGGATCGCGATCCTCTTATCAGCGCCCATCGGACGCCTCTTCTGGGCGATAGGCTTGATTGCGGGGTCGATCTTTAGCTCGTGCACTATCACGTCGGGGCTGATTCTTGGCATATCGCTAGGGGACCAGGCAAACAGCTCCTTGAACTCCTTCAGGAGCTCGATCAACTCTCGGGCTCTTTCCTCCAACAAAGCGGACCCGATCTTCACCTTCCTCTTGGGTCCGTCAATCTCGACCTCTTTCAAATTCTCCATGGGGGCGGGACGCCCAAACTCTTCTCGAGGATCGGCATCAGTCTGTAAGACAGCCATGGCCTCCCTCCTTCTCCTTCGGGTGGCGTTAACATAACACTTTCGTGACGCCACCTAGTCACCCTTGACCTCCCCGACTCCGTTGTTAGTCGGGAACTTCATCTTCTGGTGGACTGTCGAGGCGACTGCCATGAGGGGGTTGATGGTGGTCCTCCCGATAATAGCGTTGTACGCCCCCGCAGACTCTACCACGACGAAATCCACATTTCGTTTCTCCATCTTCCAGCCACTACCAAACTCCACCGGTAAGGTAATCATTCCCAACGGGTAGGAAGTGGAACCAGAGAATCCCACCATCGGGAAGTCCACCTGCGTCAGGTCCTTCTTGGTCTTGCCCATGGCTTCTAAGGCATCCATGAATAGAATGTCGGAAGAGCTTCCTCCATCTATCAGGATTCGCTTCATCTCGAATCCGTCCACGTCCAGGGTCACGACCAAGGCGTCGTCGTGAGGGCTCTCCACGCCTACCAAATCTTCCGCCGAGAAAGAAATCACCATCTCTTCTTTTAGAGTCCACGACCGGGACCTCTTGCCTAACACCACAGCAGCAGAGATGCGGGAAGCATAATTCTCCCGAGAAGCGGAGGTATCGCCTCCCGCTGCCATTCCTCCGTGAATGACGTTAATGGTCCCCCGCCTCTCCTTACGGGCACTGGAACCGGAGGCTTCTGGCTCGACCTTCTTCTTCTTTGGAGATCGATCCCGGGACTTGGAGCGAGATCACGACCGAGTTTTAGAGCGGGATCGGCACCATCCCCTTCCGACAAACTCCTTCAGCTTCCCCTTCTGGATTAGCTTCTCTATCTCCTTCTTCAGCTCCCGACAGTTATCGGTGTCGTGACCATTGGCTCGGTGGTATCGACAATAACGATCGGAGCGGCCTCCTAAGAACTCACTTTCTTTCCTCGGGGGGTATCGGGCGAGACCCTGCCGATCCATCACAGCCAGCACGGAGGTCATCGAGCTGTTGATGGGAACACTACGACCTTCGCGGTTATCCTTCTTCGGAGGACGCCTGTCCTCCCTTCTCTCGGGGCGACCACGGTTCCTACTTCCCTCCGATTTATCACCTCCTTTGCGATCATCCGACAGCTTGGACGATGGCTTTCCTCTTCCCGACTTCGGAGGATCAAGCTCTCCGGCAACAATCTTCGACTCCTGGACGTCGATTTTCTGTTTCACCCTCGCTTGCAGGGCTTCCATGCTCCACACAGCCTTCGCGGCTACGCTGTGCATCAGATCGGAACCATACGGAGCAGTTAGGTTCCGCAGGAAAGTTCGGATGGTCTCTCCCTCCGATATCTCCTCATCGATCTCCGCGGCACTAGCAGTGAATCATTGATAATAATATGCCAACGATTCGTCGGATCTCTGCACCACCTGGGTCAGGGACCTCACACTTTTCAGGAGACGCCTACGACCTTGATATTGCTTGATGAAGCGGTCGTGCATATCAGCCCAGCAGGTAATGCTTACCGGCGGTAGGCTGAAGAACCATGTCATGGCCCTTTCTCCCAAGGTGATCGGGAACAGGGAGCATATAAGGTCGTCATTCGAAGTCCTACCCATACAGGCCTGGACATGTCTCTGAACATGGCGAACCGGGTCTCCTTCACCATCATACTCCTTGATGGTTGGTATACCTAGCCCGGGCGGGGCGACGGTATCTATCAGTCGCGGAACGAACGGATGACTGGATCGATCCCTCAGCTCCGATGTCATTTGCTTCTGATCACCCATGCAGATGCTGACGATTTTCACCACCTGGTCGGGGGTGATGGGGCCATTCAGGGGAATGGTCCTGTTCTGCACTGGTCCCGGACCGTCGACCACGAACTTCTCCGAGTGTGCGGGCTCCTTACCCTTATTCCTGGGCTGGATCTCCTGAACCTCCTGTTCTTCTGGAACCACCCTCGGAGGGGGTGGAGGCAACTCTTCTCGCGGAGGCAACTCCTCTACCCTCCTAGCAGCCTCTCTCTTGTCCAACAGAGCCTCCATAGCTGCCAAGAACATAGGCATAGCATCTGCCACTGCCTTGGCCAACTCTGAGTTTGAAGAAGAGCCTACCTCCCTTCGCGGGACCTCCTCTCTGTGCACCACCGGATTTGGAGGGGCATCCACATCCCTTCGCGGAATGTCTTGCCTGTTCACCGTCGTGTCTCAGACTGAGACCTCATCATCACCATGCCCCCCTGTTTGGGAAACAGCAGCGTGCTCACCTTGTTCAGCAACATGTTCCAGCAACGGGGAATTGACAGTTCCAGCAGGGCGAGAACTGCCGGCCTGAACTTGCTTCTTCTTGCCACCACCGGCCATTGATCTGGTAGAAACTATTTTGGCTTTTTGTTAGATTCCCACAGACGGCGCCAATGTTGGATCACGGGCGAAGCTCCATTACGTCCTTAACGGAAAGTTTGGACTCCTGGGATCCGCGTAATCCTGCAAAAGGGGATGACCTGGGTGGTGGCCCAGAATCCCTCTCCGATGCTTAAATGAGTATATGATCAATGGGATGGTAGCAGTATTTCTAAGTGCGTATTAGATAACTCGTTTTCTGAGGTAACTTCCTCCTATATATAGGAGAGGAAGCTACTCAGTTACCTGTGACCGTGATTGGCCGTTTTACCCATGATTCCGCATATCTCGCTACGATTCCGTATATCTCGTTCGGGATTCCATATATCTCGCCCCACGCTCCGCGTATCTTGCCCACTCTCCGAGTATCTCGGGCACGCCCTGCGTATCTCGGGGGAGTTTATCTATATCTTTAACCGTCTTCCCACTACTCTATCTAGTAGGCGGGTTTCTCGGTCTTATCCTCTGATCACAAGTCCCAACTTCTGTCGGGGACTCCAGAGTTATCTCATTCTAGGTCACCACCCAGGACCCCTTGTCTCACGAGACGGGTCCAGCCTCCGCGGGGCTTTATTATCGGGGCCTTCACTAAGGCATATCGGGGCCTGCTCAGAGGCTTCTCGTCGGGAGCATTCAGCTCATCTATCGGGACCGCTTAAGTCGGGACCCTTCATGCTGGGCCTCTGAGCCTTCCAGGCTTTTCACGAGGCCCACTGGACCTACTCGCCGTCCATTGGCTGTTAACGGGGCTAACGATTACATCGGAACCCATCATCCTCCTCTGTCGAAGAAACGAAAGAGTTCTACTCCTTGACGGCTAAATCCGGCTCAAGGCGAGCGTCCGCATGCTTTGACGTGAATCTCGAAGATTCTGGCCGGAGAAGAAGCCATTCGAGCTTGACGGGTTCATCTTCTTCTTCGCTGGACTCCCCATCTCGGTCTCAACCCATTAGCCTCTCGCCGGCTGTAATCCTCAGCCCCTAGAGATCTCACCCCAAATCGCTGGGAAGCCATTTGGAAGCCGCAAAATCCGAAGTCAACGTCACAAGACGGAGACTCCAATAAGAACTTGCCCATGTATCTCAGCTCTTTTCCGGCCGGAATCCTCACCATCACTGTAGACTTTGACATTCAAGGTTCAGAGACTTTGATTTCCTCATTGATCTCTATGCTGATTATTATTTTCCTTGAACAAGCCTGCGCTACCTAAGGATCTCCGGCGAAATGGTCTGCCACCTCTTCTCAGGCGTCGAACCGGCGGATTGGTCGGGTCTCTAAAACTGGCCGGTTTTGATTAAAATTGGATAATTAGCTAACTTTCCCGTCTTTTAATCAAACTAGACCGTCTAGTAGTCCGGTTTCCTATCTGATACGGTCGGGGTTCTGATAACAATGATTATAAATAATTTCTTCTTTTCTTCGGTGGAAAGCGCAGAGACGATATTTTTAGTGCAAACGGAAGGCACGTGGCTTCAAGCTCAGGGTACGAGCTGAAATCTGTCGACCGATAGTTAACAATCTCTCCTGGTCACTAAAGTTGGCTAGTTCTCAGGCGAGGTGACCCTCATCTCTTCCGTTAGTTCGTCATTTCTACACGAAACTACTATGGTGGTTGCCTTTTCAAAGTTTGCATGCTAAGTGTTCGATGAAATCTCCCACTGATATCAGGCTTGCTGTTCTGACTTATTTTTCATCATCTATGCAAATCGCTGGTTCGAACTTTTTTAGACTAACTGCGAGAATCTTAGTTGATCAATATCATGACTTTCTTACAATTTACTTGCTTGCTAAAGATGCTGATATGCCTACTTCTTTGTAATTCATATAGAGCCGTTCATTCACTTCCTTGAGGTTGTTCGACTTCGAAGACTGCAGCATTTAGTATTTTACCGCGAAAATGTTCCTCCAAACCCTTTACAACCCGAGATATCTTCCTTTTACCTCACTACGATGCCCTTTGTCCTCCTCTTCGAACTCTACTCGCGTCCAACGAGGGGCAAGACTAGTTCATTGCCTTGCCGTACCCCACGAGTCTACTGAGGCTGAAGAGGCTGGAGAAGCAAGAACACTCCCAATTACAAAGCCAAAGAAACCTGGAAGGCGGGGTCGTCCTAGTGAAGCAGCCAAAGTTGAAGACTTTGTGAGGGATTCACTTCGTCAGACATTTGCATCAATCGAACAAAACAATCCCGAGGTGTTTGAGAATTTCAAGGATGATACAATTTTGAAGGAAAGAAGGGTCAGCCTCTCTCTCTGATAAATTTTCGGTTATTATTTCATTACGAAGATGTTTGGTTTTATGGCCAAAAAAAAGATGTTTGGTTTATTTTCACTATTGAAAAATCTCAACCTGGTCTTGTCACAAGAAAATCTTTGTCAAGTCATAATTTTTTGTCGTAACTTATTTTCAGGTCAAGATTGATAAAGTTGATGACGAGAAAGATGAGACTGTAACAGAAAGGGAAGACAAGTTTGTGGTTGATGAGGAGAACCCAAATTGGCCAGTCGATGCTGATATTGGATGGGGAATCAGAGCATCTGAGTATTTTGAGCAGCATCCAATCAAGAATATTGTTGGAGAAGATGGTGCTGAGATTGACTGGGAAGGAGAAGTGGAAGATAGTTGGGTGAAGGAGATCAATTGTCTGGACTGGGAAAGCATTGCTTTTCATCCAAGCCCACTCATTGTTCTTGTTTTCGAGCGATATAACAGGTAAACTTGAAAGTACTAGTAAAAAGAAAAGCTTTGGTTCTTGTTCTTTTAGTTATTAGTCATTGGAGTGGTAAATATATGCTTTGAGCATCCGAAGATGCAACAGATTTAAATAAATTTCTTCCGAGGGACACAAGGATGTACCTTCAACCTAGAGCTTAAGTTTTAGTATTACTTGCATCATTAGACTGATCATGGTAAGTTAAGTTGAATAGGGTTTGTTCGTCTTATTAATATTCCTTTCTCATGAAAAGTTTAACACACTTGCAATTGTCTTTGGTATACCCAGGGCTTCAGAGAACTGGAAAGTTTTGAAAGTGCTAGAGGATGCTATTAAAGTTTACTGGAGTTGTAAAGATCGACTACCTCCTCGGGTATGCTAACTTCTCATTGTCTATTTGATATTCATACCATCATCTATGTATTGTTCCATCAAATTTGGTGCTTCTTTTAGAAAATAATTGATGAGAAGCTTTATGATGATGAGGAGTACAATATGTCCTCTATTTCTTACTTGTTATGGTAAGGAAGACACTCATTCATGATGGTTATCTATGTTATTCTGTAAGCAATGTAGGACATTAGTCTCACTTTTAGTTCTATCTAAGTCTATACAGTTAAAACAAAAGTTGTATAGATCCCATGTTAAATGTCTCCTTCCCTGTTACACAGTGGAGAAGAAAGAACAAGTTTTGTAGAATCTTACAATTCTTCTGCTTTAATACGTTTTCATAGTCCTTTGTGCCAATTACTTATTCAATATGCAAATATTTCTTTTACCATTCTCTGCCTTGAGATGTTGTCATAATAAAGTAGTAATACTTTTTTTCCAGTAATACCCGCGTTGAAAATTAGTGTTTGAGGGTCTATAACATCTGCTTGAGGATTACAATGTTTTCTAACAGTTCCTTTCGGGTAACTTAATGACAGGCCGTTAAGGTAGACATAAATATCGAAAGAGATCTATCATATGCTCTCAAAGTGAGAGACTGTCCACAAATTTTGTTCCTACGAGGAAACAAGATCTTATACAGGGAGAAAGGTGAGGCCCTTCCTTACTGACTTGATGAGCTTAATTAATGAAAGTTTAAGTTGTTTGTTAGTAATTACCTGTTATCTGTTGTGTCTGTCTCTTATCTATCTATCTGCAGATTTTCGAACTACTGATGAGCTGGTACAGATGATTGCCCATTTTTATTATAATGCAAAGAAGCCGTCGTGGATTGATGACACTGCTTATAAGAGACATACATAGGTTCTGATTGAGGTTAACAAAGGATCTGTGAAGAGGTAAATCATAGAATCTGCCCTACCTAGCTGCTTCTATTCTAGAGTATGAAGAGCATGCATGAGTTGAAACCTGTGGGACTTAGTTAATTGGTTGAGTCTCGTATGTATGTATGGGAAGTGAGAATATATAGTTAAGAAACAGCTGTTATGTTACTCATAAAATGGTTGCTATTAATATGAAGGATGGATGTAGCTCAAGAGTTTTTGACCGATATAAGCATTCATGGACAACCAAATACAAATATAGACCGATTAAAAAACTAATTACCAATCTAAGTCAAACCGAGATTTCACATCTCGGTTTGGAATTTTTTCATCCAAACCGAGATGTGAAATCTCGGTTTGGAAGTGACTCACAGACCGGTTGGCAACTGGCCAACCGGTCTGTGAGTCGACCGGACTCGGTTTGCAACTTAGTGTTTGGACCGGTTGGCAACTGGCCAACCGGACCAGATGTTCTGGTCCGGTCGCTGTCGGTGGCAGCTTTGTATTTTTTTTTTTTATTAATTTTTTTGTCAATTGACGGACATTTTTTTTTTATTACTCTATAAATTACCTATTCCTTTCACATACTCAAACTCTCTTCCACCACTCTAAACTACTCACTCTAAACTACTCTAAATATTTCATACTCTTCTTCAAACGTCTGTTGGTGCATTGCTTACTTGAGGTAATCTGTTTTTTTTATACATAAATTTATAAAGCTTGTAGATGTACATATATGATATAATGATAATAAGTATGATGCGTACGTATATAACAACTTCATTATGCGTAAATTTCAAAATAAAAGAACATATATCATATTATTATGTGTTTGTTAGAATTTTATTAATTTTATCTATCTATGTAATCGCTCTCTATCTTTCATACGGTGAATTAGGGAAATGCAGTATTATGTGTTTATTTAAAAAATAAGACAACTTGTAACGTAATTTTGTTAACAATGATAGTTTTTAAAACTATACATGGAGATATGAAACAAATATTTTGAAATTATATAGATTTTTTTTTTCGTACGTAGATTAGAATGCTATAATATCAACACTATTACATGTTTTTTTTTTCAAAATAAGAAAACGTGTAACATAATTTTATTGTCAATGATAGTTTTTAAAACTATACATGGAAACATGAAACAAATATTTTGAAATTATAATGATTTTTTTTTTTTTTGCGTACGTAGATTAGAATGCTATAATATCAACATTATTACGTGTTTTTTTTTTTAATAAGAAAACGTGTAACATAATTTTATTGTCAATGATAGTTTTTAAAACTATACATGGGAATATGAAAGAAATATTTTGAAATTATATTGATTCTTTTTTTTTTTTTTTTGCTTACGTAGATTAGAATGCTATAATATCAACATTATTACGTGTTTTTTTTTTAAATAAGAAAACGGGTAACATAATGTTATTGTCAATGATGGTTTTTAAAACTATACATGGGAACATGAAACAAATATTTTGAAATTATATTGATTCTTTTTTTTTTTTTTTGCGTACGTAGATTAGAATGCTATAATATCAACATTATTACGTGTTTTTTTTTTAAATAAGAAAACGTGTAACATAATTTTATTGTCAATGATAGTTTTTAAAACTATACATGGGAATATGAAACAAATATTTTGAAATTATATTGATTCTTTTTTTTTTTTTGCGTACGTAGATTAGAATGCTATAATATCAACATTATTACGTGTTTTTTTTAAAATAAGAAAACGTGTAACATAATTTTATTGTCAATGATAGTTTTTAAAACTATACATGGGAACATGAACAAATTTTTTGAAATTATAATCATTCTTTTTTTTTTTTTGCGTACGTAGATTAGAATGCTATAATATCAACATTATTACGTGTTTTTTTTTTTAAATAAGAAAACGTGTAACATAATTTTATTGTCAATGATAGTTTTTAAAACTATACATGGGAATATGAAACAAATATTTTGAAATTATATTGATTCTTTTTTTTTTTTTTTGCGTAAGTAGATTAGAATGCTATAATATCAACATTATTACGTGTTTTTTTTTAAATAAGAAAACGTGTAACATAATTTTATTGTCAATGATAGTTTTTAAAACTATACATGGGAATGAAAGAAATATTTTGAAATTATATTGATTCTTTTTTTTTTTTTGCTTACGTAGATTAGAATGCTATAATATCAACATTATTACGTGTTTTTTTTAAATAAGAAAACGTGTAACATAATTTTATTGTCAATGATGGTTTTTAAAACTATACATGGGAATATGAAACAAATATTTTGAAATTATATTGATTTTTTTTTTTTTGCGTACGTAGATTAGAATGCTATCATATCAACATTATTACGTGTTTTTTTTCAAAATAAGAAAACGTGTTACATAATTTTATTGTCAATGATAGTTTTTAAAACTATACATGGGAATGAAAGAAATATTTTGAAATTATATTGATTCTTTTTTTTTTTGCGTACGTAGATTAGAATGCTATAATATCAACATTATTACGTGTTTTTTTTTTTAAATAAGAAAACGTGTAACATAATTTTATTGTCAATGATGGTTTTTAAAACTATACATGGGAATATGAAACAAATATTTTGAAATTATATTGATTATTTTTTTTTTTTTTTGCGTACGTTGATTAGAATGCTATAATATCAACATTATTACGTGTGTTTTTTTTTCAAAATAAGAAAACGTGTAACATAATTTTATTGTCAATGATAGTTTTTAAAACTATACATGGGAATATGAAACAAATATTTTGAAATTATATTGATTCTTTTTTTTTTGTGTGGATGAACATTTCATCAACATTAGGGAATCTTTATGGCGGATGTGTTTACCATACGGTTTCGATATGGCGGATGGGTTCACGTTGGCGGTTATAGGGTTGAGCTTGGATGGTATAATGGCCGAGTTCCCAATTGAACGAGACCTCACCTTTCGTGACGCAAAGTTGTTTGCATCAAATGTTACTGGTATTGATATACCAGCGCTTTGGTGCGTAAACGATGAAGGACTATTTGTCCAAATAGATAATCAGGAGTGGTGGTAGTGCCTTCTGATGGACACTCCCACCGACTGGGTAGAAGTGTTTGTCCTACCCAGGCCTATAGGGGACGAAGATGACGATGTCCACTCGGTTGAAGAGGTGTACATTGAACGGAGGTCGTATGATCTAGCAGATTATGACCCAGTAGTCCATATGTCGCGTCTTGGATTATTAGGGGGTGATCCTACTGATACTGATGGTGAATGCAGCAACACTGTCCAAGAAGGAGAATCCGGTAATGCTAGAGTGCTGGTTGGGGTAGATGAAGAAATCGTGGATTTAGGAGAACTCGAAGCTGTTTTGGCTGCGGATGACGATGAGGGCAATGACGAAGAGCTAGACTACTATTGCCCGGATGATTGGAATGAGGGAGACTTGGACGAACAACTGCAGTGCACTGATTGGAGTGTTCAAGACGGGTATGCATCATATGATGTGAACGAGTTCGAAGTTGAAAAAAAATACAACAGCAAAGAAGAACTCCAAGAGGCTGTTAAAGGCTGGCACATCAAGAATGCCCGAGAATGTAGAACTCCTACATCTAGTACTACTAAGATCCGATTCGTATGCAAGAACAATGAGTGTTCGTGGTTTCTATATGCAACGAAGAAGATACTTGGTAGATGGACGATACAGTCGTTAGGCCCTCCCCACTCATGTGTGAATGAAAAGATGATCACCCAGAATAGCAATCTAGATAACAAGATTATCTACGAATGTATTTACGATCACGTAAAAGATAATCACAAGATAAAGATTGCTGACTTGCAAAAAATTGTAAGAAACAAATGGAGAGAGATGCCAAGTTACCGTAAGATATGGTACACAAAGAAGCAAGTCATGGATGATCTTTACGGCACTCACGAGTCGGCGTTTGGACGTTTCCCACGACTCATGACGGCAATTGCGCATTATAATCCAGGCACGGTATTTGACTACACGTGGAAGCGTCAATTTGGTGAGATTGCTACTTTCGATAAATGGTTTTGGGCGTTTGGGCCATCTATTAAGGGTTTTCGACATTGTCGACCTTTGATCAGCATCGACGGCACACATCTGTATGGGAAGTATACCGGTAAACTTCTTGTGGCAGTTGCGTACGATGCCGATAACCAAATCGTTCCATTGGCATTTTGTTTGTGCGACAAAGAGAGTGATGATACATGGAGTTGGTTTTTAGAGCGTCTCAGGTCGCATGTGACAAAGGATAAGCGCCCGGTATGTATTATGTCTGATCGACACGTTAGTATTCTTAAAGATGTCAGACAGTGGTATCCAGAGGGAGTTGGTTCTCACAGGTATTGTGCTCGACATTTGTTGAGAAACTTCAATACACACTTCAAGAATGTCGAGCTGAAGAAAGCATTCGGCCATCTGGTATGGACTTCAAACAAACATGTATTTGAACGAGAGTACCACCAGTGGTACAATGCTGAAAACGACAAGTACCAACGCTTCATGGATGGATGTGGAATGCTTAGCGCGTGGAGCTCATGATGATGGTCTCCGATACGGGAATATGACAACAAATCAGGCGGAGGTGTTCAATGCTGTGTTGAAGGAAGCGAGGGGGTTACCAGTTACTGCTATTCTTCTGAAATCATTCAAGAAGATGAATGCTTACTGGACGGAGCGAACCGAGAAGGTCGAACGTCAAATTTCTCAGAATCACAAATTTCTCAAACAGATAAGAGACCTTCTAAACACGGCAGAAGAGGCTTCGAAGGAATTTAATGCAACGAAGTACACATACGGAGTAAACAGAGCAAGATATGAAGTCTGCTCCCGTACTGGAAGCACGTATATCGTCGAGCTCGAAGATAAGTATTGCACGTGCAATGAATGGACTGTTTTCGGGCGACCTTGCAAGCACGCGATGTGCGCCTACCGTGCAGCGAATACAAGCTATATCGAAGGTGTTGACCGTTACTTTAGGATAAACAAATACAGGAAAACGTACCGCCATGGATTTCAACCTTTGGGTCCATCAGTTGAATGGCCGGCGTGGACGGGTCCAACTGTTGTTGTTGATCCTACAATGCTAATATTCGGACGGGGGCGAAGGAAAACAAGGATGCCTAACGAGATGGATTGGCGTCAGCCTGGAGCGAAGAAAAAATGCAAGATTTGTAGGCAGGAAGGGCACAATAAGACAACGTGTCCACTTAAATCAGGAGCATCGTCATCTGGGACTTGATTTTATGTATGTATCGTACTTGTTCTTATGTACTATTTCTATTGTAATGTCTGTTGTGTTATTTGAACTGTAAAAGTTGAATTGTATGAACTTTGACAATGATTGCCGATTATCGACAACTCCGAACGCAACGAAACTCGAAACTTAAGCATTTTATAACGTAATTAACATTCTGTAATTTTCTTAATTTTTTTTAACTATTTCGAATTTTAGGTTTTCTCCCCAAAAAAGGTGTTCTACCCCCCCCCCCCCCCTAAAACGGAGTTTTTAACCAAAACTCTTTTTTGGAAAATATTTTAAAAAATGTGAAATAATTAATATGAATTTAAATTTTTTAAAGAAAGCCAACGGTGCAAACGGAAACAAATTTGGACTTGGGTAGAATTTATATGACGTTACCAAAGTTACGGAAAAATGTCGAATAATGACCTAACTTTGACGGATGATTGCCGATTATCGACAACTCCGAACGCAACGAAACTCGAAACTTAAGCATTTTATAACGTAATTAACATTCTGTAATTTTCTTAATTTTTTTTAACTATTTCGAATTTTAGGTTTTCTCCCCAAAAAAGGTGTTCTACCCCCCCTAAAACGGAGTTTTTAACCAAAACTCTTTTTGGAAAATATTTTAAAAAATGTATAATTAATATGAATTTAAATTTTTTAAAGAAAGCCAACGGTGCAAACGGAAACAAATTTGGACTTGGGTAGAATTTATATGACGTTACCAAAGTTACGGAAAAATGTCGAATAATGACCTAACTTTGACGGATGATTGCCGATTATCGACAACTCCGAACGCAACGAAACTCGAAACTTAAGCATTTTATAACGTAATTAACATTCTCTAATTTTCTTAATTTTTTTTAACTATTTCGAATTTTAGGTTTTCTCCCCAAAAAAGGTGTTCTACCCCCCCCTAAAACGGAGTTTTTAACCAAAACTCTTTTTTGGAAAATATTTTAAAAAATGTGAAATAATTAATATGAATTTAAATTTTTTAAAGAAAGCCAACGGTGCAAACGGAAACAAATTTGGACTTGGGTAGAATTTATATGACGTTACCAAAGTTACGGAAAAATGTCGAATAATGACCTAACTTTGACGGATGATTGCCGATTATCGACAACTCCGAACGCAACGAAACTCTACTATTAGTCATGTTATTATGTAATTAAGTATCTGTAATTTTTTCAAATTTCTTTGAACATTTCTAAATTCTAACTTGTTAAAGAAACTCGACGGCTCAAACGGTGATGAATTTGCAGTCTGGTGGAATTTATACGAATTTTTCCAAAGTTATCTTTCTCTCCCCCCCCCCCCCCCCCCCCCCCCAACACCCCGAAATTGCAAATACAAATTTGGAAATTTTATTACAAATATTATGAAATTACCAATCCGGATTGTAACTCGGATCGTAACCCGGATTGTAACCCGGAGTATAACCCGGATTATAACCCGGATTATAACCCGAATTATCAGGATACACCGTATTAGGATTTGGCCATGATCCTTGATCAGGTGGAGCTGACCGGCAAAACGAATCCCAGTTCACCTGTGTTTCTTGTGTAACGTCTGGAGGCTCCATACTCATTCTACGAGGTTGTTGATCAATTTCTTGACATTCCTCGTCGCTACTTCGGGTCAGGTCTTTCGACATTAAACCTTCAAATTGTCGCAGTTTTCCCACTTCTTCAAATGCAACACGAACAACCTTGATGTTTGATTTTGCACATTTCTGAATGTACAAATCCTCTGTTTCACTCAGCATCTTCCGACTTGTTATCAAGATCTGTTCGAATTGCTTCAGCTATGAATAATTACGGAAAAATGTTATTCAAAACCAATATAATGTTATGACGATATGCACTATCGAAAAGACAACGTACCATCACTAGGTGAGACTTTCCGAGCGCTTCAAAATGGCCTTGCGTCGGGACATGCGGCGTTTCTTCTTCGACATCTTCCTCTACTGGTGATAAATCATCGTAATGTACAAGGTTATGGGTAAAAGATTCATACCATTGCATGTACTCCTTGTATGTTGCACTTATGGGAGCAGGAGGTCGGTAGTTTTCCCAACGTCTGTTCCACACTTCAATGTACCTCTCATGAATTGTTTCCCAAGTATCTTTCCAGTTCTTCATCCACCTCATGCACCTATGGAGACTATCCCATTCTTGTCGATCCTTGGGACAGTCTTCGGGGATTGATTGAGGCAATCCAAGCTGTCTATAAACTCGATCAGCCATTTGCCATTCCACACAATTGAAGTGGATCAGTGGGATCTGGATTTTAGACAACTCCCAAGCTTCACTGCAGATGGACGCCACAATATTTTTCACAGCCTCCGAATACGGCCGCCAAGTAATCTGCTAGTTAACAATAATATACTAATTTTATACATAACAGTAAATAATTCAAATTGAAATTGTTAGCAACATAAATATTATGTTACCCCATCATTTGTTAACAACTTCATCTGATCCCGATAATATATATGCATTCCAGGTACCACATTTTTTTTTCGGGTCTTCGCTCCCGCCCACCAACACCCGACTGATTCACCTTCTATATGTGGGGTCAGCATTTTCGGTCTACCGACTCCTATACGCATCCAACACCAGACCTACATTAAGTGGAAAATTAGCATGCTGTAACCAACCCATCAAATACAGATGGTAAAGATTCAATTGGAAAATATTCGTAATACCTGTAGGAGCACACCGCAGATAGGGAGATCAGTTTGATTTTTCTTACTCACCCACCTACATAGACCTCTATATGTGCAACTCAATACAGCTGACGCCCAACTGTATTGACTACACATTTCAAAATCACGCAAAAAATATATGTACTCAAGAGGTACATACCCCACGCTAGAATTTGCTGAAAGAGTTTCTCCTAAGAGGATCATTATATATGCCCTAGCCCTACACTGTGCTACAAAGTGGTCGTTCGTCTTAAAATCGAGATCATTTTTTTCTACCTTCCAGTCCTTCAAATAACTTACTTTCATTTCAGTTGTATTTTTTTTTTAAATCTTCATCTGCGGGCACTACGTGGAAGAGACTAGTGAATACATCCTTAGTGTTACTGTTTACATTAACATCTTCGTCAATTTCTTGCCGGTAGGAATCGGTTACCGGCAGACCGTCAACCCGTAACCCCAAAATCATAGACACGTCTTGTAACGTGATAGTCATTTCACCTTGTGCAAGGTGAAACGTGTGTGTCTCTGGACGCCACCTCTCTGCTAGTGCATGCAACAACGCAGGATCTAACTCTATAGCGGACGTCTTGCCTACGTACTGAAAACCTGCCATTTCGATGTAACTTGTGGTTAGCACATCAGTCTTCCACATACGTTCCGCTCGGACTTTGGACTGTTTCATTTTAGGGTCTTTAACCTATCATCATCAATAACACAATTAATAATCAGGTAAAAGTATACGTAAATCATCCCAACTAATTCATTAACCGAAAAATTTAACATCCTACTTATTAGTTTGTATATATATACATGAAATTCAATTTTCAATTAAATGTTCTAAATAATTATCATTATGTAGAAATTTTATTATAATTTTGGAATGAGCGTTTTATAGTTCTATTTACAAATCATAAAATATAACTTAACACATATTACATCGTACATAAGATATATATACATAAAATTTAATTTTTTGTATTACTTTTTCTATATAATTATCAATTTCTTTTTACATTTTTTCCCAAATTAAATACTATTTACAAATTTACTTTCTATTTTAACATTTTTTACAATTATATTTACAAATCATATTATAAAGAATTATAAAGCTTATATATATATATTAAAACTTACAGTATCTTGGTCAGCAATTTGAGACTTGTGCGTATTTTGGGTATATAAAAGCGGCACACGTGAGTCCATCGGCCGGTTCCCGCGACTACCTCTCCTACTCGAACTGCCTTCTCCACTAGCCATTTAAGGTAGTTTAATGTAATAATTTGAGAATAGTTGATGTTTGTTGAGTGAGAGAGTAGGAAATGTATGTTGAGAGTAAGATAGTTTGAATATGAAATGTAAGTGAAATAAATGAGGTGATTTATAGAGTAAAAAACGAAAAATAAATAAATAAATAAAGCAGTCGGTCCAAAAAAAAAAAAAAATTAAAAACAAAGTTGTCGGCATGCACATGCATGCCTACAGTGACCGGTCCGGGTATGCCAACCGGTCACTTTAGACCGGTTGGCCAGTGACCGGTCTAAGTGACCGGTTGGCCAGTTGCCAACCGGTCTGTGAGTCACTTCCAAACCGAGATTTCACATCTCGGTTTGGATGAAAAATTCCAAACCGAGATGTGAAATCTCGGTTTGACTTAGATTGGTAATTAGTTTTTTAATCGGTCTATATTTGTATTTGGTTGTCCATGAAGGCTTATATCGGTCAAGAACTCGTAAAGTGTTCTGACTCTGAGTGTAATCATTGCTGTTGCTTTGGTAGGCGGCAAATATGTTATGGTCCACCCAAGGCCACTTGTTCTCTTGTTGACGTGCTCAAGATTAAGTTGTGGATATTGGCTCAAGAAACGCAGACTGAGAGTGAATAGATATTGTAGGAGAGTATGATGTAAGCAAAGCAATACTAATATTGAACATATTGTATTGAATGCTTAGGTTGATCAGAACTACAAGAGGCGAGGTCTATATATAGGATCCTAATGTATTAGAATGTAAGACTCCTATACATGGAGGACTAATATAACCATATCATAAAGCATACTACTCTATCATTCCCAATGCTTCTCTTCCTTGATAGAGATAATAAAGTAAGATTTTATTAAGTATGAGGATGAAATTTTGCTTATATATAAGTTTGGGTCAGTTTTGTAATAGTTTGTTATTACAGTAGTATATATACATCCCTGAATCAATATTGTAATCAAGTTAAAAATATCAATGGAATCGTTCTTCGTCTTCTACGTTCCTCTTCTTCTACGTTCTTCTCTTTTATAGGTTCTTCAAGAAATCGTTCTTCTCTTTTATAGGTTCTTCAAGAAATCTGAAGAACACTTTCATGGTATCAAAGCAAGGTTCTCTGAGATCCAACTCAAATTTTTCGCTCCTCAAATCCTTCGATTTTCTTTTTCCAGATCTAAGAAATCCAGTTCATAGCCATGGCAGACAATCCTAAGCAATTCAGCAACAAAACGATCCATATTCGCCTTGATGAGTCCAACTATCTTCAGTGGAAGCAGCAAGTGGAGCTGATGGTTGCTGCACATCCAATCGCACCTGGATGGTTCTCTGGAGGTGTCATAGTTCGTTGTTTCAGCAGACGGCACAAAATCTCGAAATCCGAGATTTGTGGAGTTTACACAAGTTTACAGCTCTCTGGCGTTCTGGCTGTTATCTTCGATCTCGGCGAGCCTTCTTCGAAGTCTGCAAAACTGAAGATCTGCTCACTCCATATGGATTGAGCTTCAGCAGATGTTCGCCGACGCATCGCCATCTCGGATCATGAGGTTAATATCTTCTCTTCAATCTCAGAAGAAAAATGATTTACCTATGCGAGAATATCTGTCTAGGATACAGTTGTTGGTTGATAGTTTGGCTAGTTCTGGACACATTGTAGATGAAGCAATGCAGGTTTCCTTTATCATTGCTGGTTTAACCCCTGAGTTTGATCACATGGTGGCAGTGATCATGGCTGTCAGAGAGCAAATTGATTTGGCTGGTTTGTGTAGTATACTTCTGGATTTTGAGACTCGACAACGAGATAGTCTACTACAACTAGGCTCCTTGAATTTGAACACTGCTGCGTTTAATACTACTTTGTCTGGTAGATCTGGTGGCTCTATTTCCAGTTTCTTACAGGTACCTCGACCAGATCAACAGACCACTGTTCAGGTGGTTCCTCCTTATGCGTCAAATGCTAGCCAGCCGTCTAATCCTGTTCAAATTCAGTATCAGCAGCCCTATTTGGTGTCACAGCAGAATTACAATCAGTTTACGACTCCAAATCAAGGCCAAATCCTGAATTATGGTCAACCTCAAGTGGCACGATATGGTGGGAATGTAAACAATGCAAACAGAGGGAATAGACCACCTCAGTGTCAAGTGTGCCGAAGATTTGGGCACATGGCTGATATATGCTGGTATAGATTTGATAGAAATTATGGAGGTGCTGGTTCTCAATCTCAGCGACAGTCTCAATCTCGATCTAATAACTCAGGTGGATCACAGGATGAAGCAAACTCTTCTGATTTCTATGCTGGTATGGAATCTCACTCTGCTCAGAACCTACACCAGTTTGGAGCTCCTCCAAATCTGTCTCCTCTAAACATGCTTCCTTAACAATCTCATGCTCCAGCAATGTCCACTACAAGTAATCCTTCCTTTACTGCCAGTGCTCTTCTTCATGGAGCTCCCATTGCTACTCAATATCAAGTGATGAATCCAACTACTCACCCCCACCTCTATGACCCTGCCCCTGCACCTCAAGCTTTTACAACAAATGGCAGCTCTGGGAATTCCTCCACTTCTCTACACAATTCTGAGGGAGCCACATGGTTTCCAGACTCCGGGGCCACACACCATATCACAAACAATGTGAAGACAATGGCTCAATCCAGTGCATACAATGGTGCAGGTAAGGTTCTAGTTGGTAATGGGTCTTCTGTTCCTATTTCCAGAATTGGTCAGAATGCTGTCTTAACTAAATCTAGGGCTCTACTTCTCAAAAACATGCTTCTTACGCCTCATATTTCTAAAAATTTATTGTCTGTCTCTCAGTTTACTAAAGATAACAATGTGGGTTTTATTTTTACCCTTCATCTTGCTTTGTGAAGGATCTAGTAACGCAGGAAATTCTCCTAGAGGGAACTGAGTCAGGAGGACTTTACAAGCTCCAATTTCCTAGTGATGGTGTTGCTTATATTATTTCCTCTAACTATCTAAGTTCTGTTAATAATGAACCCACTTTGTCTAGTGGCTGTTCTGAGTCTAGTTCTAAGGGTCTGAAGTGTTCTAAGAGAGTCACATGGGCTAATAATCTTGTTAGCTATGTGTCTAGTACTTGTTCTGAGTCTACATCTATATCTAAAGAGTCTCTCCTTTGTAATAATGTTGCTGACAATCATGATATTCATAATTTTAATACAGATAATCCTTCTGGCTCTAATTGCTCTATGATTTCTCCTGTTACTTCTCATACTAATGCTGATGTGGTGCTCCTGAATGTTTGATTACTGAACTATGGCACCGTAGATTAGGTCATCCTTCTATTGTTACTCTGAGATCAGTTTTGAAGTTGCAATTTGAAACATAATGATAAAGCTAATCTGTTCTGTGATGCTTGTCATATGGGTAAGAGCCACAAATTACCTTTCTCTCCTAGTTGTAATCAGTATTCTAATCCTTTTGATCATCTTCAATTAGATTTGTGGGGTCTTGCTCCAACTAAGTCTAATGGCTTAGTATTGTTGATGCTTATTCTCGTTTTACCTGGATTTTCTTTTTGTCTCATAAATCTGATGTTCTTAATGTTTTCATTTCTTTTCATAAGCTTGTGAAAAATCAATTCAATACTTCCATCAAAGCTGTTCAAACCGACAATGGTGGAGAATTCATTGGCCCTTTTCAGCATTATTTGGTTCAACATGGCATTCAACATCGGTTAACTTGTCCACATACTTCTGAGCAAAATGGCATGGTGGAGCGTAAGCACCGCCACATTGTTGAGACTGGTTTAACACTTCTGGCTTTGTCTCTTGTTCCTTTCAAATTCTGGTCTGAGGCTTTCTTTTCTGTAGTTTTTCTTATTAATAGATTACCCACCCCCGTGTTGAACAATATTTCTCCATTTGAAAGACTATACAACAAGTTACCTGATTACACTTTTCTAAAAGTCTTTGGGTGTCTATGTTTTCCTCACTTGAGAGACTATAATACTCGGAAACTTGACTTTAGATCCAGGCCTTGTGTCTTCTTAGGCTACAGTGCCATGAATCAAGGTGCTTAGACTCATCTGGAAGGTTGTACATCTCAAGGCATGTGAAATTCAATGAGGATGTGTTTCCGTTTGCTACTGATTCAAAGTTTGCTCAAAAAGGTGTCTCAATTTCTGATATTGGCTTACCTATTAATCTCTCCTTTTTGTTTCCTTCTCAGAAAAACCAGGTTCCATAGGCTCCTTCATCTATTTCTAGCCCTTCTCCACACATCTATCCTACAGCTTCTTTGGATTCACTACCTGTGATCTCTTCCCCTCATCCTCTTAAGGTGTATCGCCTCCACCTCCCACTACTTGTCCTCCAACAAGCTCTGCCTCTGCACCAGAAACAATTTTTCAACCTCAGCCCCTTGTCCCTCAACCCCCGTCTGAGTCTTTATCCTCTAGTAACACTCACTCCATGATTACTAGGTCTAAATCTATGGTCTCAACTCGTTCTTACCCTCAAGCCTTACTAGTCTCTCTTGATGAACCCGTCACTATTAAGCAGGCTCTTAAGTCTCCTGAATGGACAGCTGCTCTCCATAAAGAACTTGAATCACTTAAAAATAACAAGACCTGGAGTCTAACTTCCCTTCCCAGAGGCAGAGCAGGTCACCTGTTGGCTGTAAGTGGATTTTTAAAATCAAAAGAAAGTCAGATGGATCCGTTGAGAGATACAAAGCCAGGCTTGTAGCCAAGGGTTTTTCTCAACAACCTGGTTTTGATTACAGTGAGACATATAGTCATGTGGCTAAACTAATCACTGTAAGAATAATGCTTTCTCTTGCCTTAAACTTTCATTGGGATTTGAGACAGGTTGACATCAACAATGCCTTCCTAAAAGGGGACCTTCGAGAGGATATTTACATGACACAACCTCCAGAGTTTGTCCAAAAATATTCAAATGGAAATCCTCTTGTTTGTAAACTCCAAAAGGCGCTCTATGGGCTCAAACAAGCTCTAAGATATTTTTTATTGAATGAACTGAAATTACAAAACTCACTAGCTGACACCTGCTTGTTTGTTAAGTGGTCTGGATTGGATAAAACCTATCTTCTTGTATATATAGATGACATAATAGTTACAGGTTCTAACCCCAGCATTGTTGAGTCCATTATTCAGTCTCTTGACACTGCTTTTTCTTTGAAGGATCTAGGGAAGCTTAATTATTTCCTTGGTATGGAAGTACAATATGGTAAGGATTGCCGGAACTTAAGTTAGAAGAAATATATTCTTGAGTTGTTAGACAAGACTGATATGCTGAACACATTACCTACTCCCACACCTCTTGTTGTTACTCCAACCCTTTCTTCGTCTGTTGGTACACCTATGCAGAATGTTACTTTATACAGAAGCATTATTGGAGCTTTACAACATGTCGGTTGTACTAGACCAGAAATCAGCTATGCAGTGAATAAACTGAGTCAATTTACTAAGAATCCTTTGGACACTCATTGGAAAGCTGTTAAGAGAATTCTTAGATACCTCGAAGGCACTTTAGATCATGGCCTTGTGTTTAGAAACTCAACTGCACTGTCATTAACTGGTTTCTCTGATTCAGATCTAGGTGGTAATATTGATGACAGGAAGTCAACGAATGGACACTGTATTTTCCTTGGAGGGAATCTGATTACGTGGTGTTCAAGAAAGCAACGAGTGGTGGCAAGATCTACAGCAGAGGCGGAATACAGGGGTTTGGCTGAGTGCATTTGCGACATGATCTGGGTTACATCTCTGTTAACTGAGATAGGAGTTCAGATTACAGGATCTCCTTTGGTTTGGTGTGATAACACAAGTGTCATCTCTATTTCTTCAAACCCTAGTCACCATTCTAGAATGAAATATGTTGAACTTGACTTGTTTTTTGTTCGTGATACAGTTTCTCAAGGAGTGGTTCTTGTTAACTATGTTCCTGCTGATGATCAAATAGCTGACATTCTAACCAAACCACTAACGGAGAAGTCTTTCATACCCTTGAGAAACAAACTCAACGTTTCTTCCTTGAGTGATTATAGTACATTATCTCCACAAGTTTACAATGCGGCACTAACTAGTGATGATGCTTACTTTGCAGGGTTTAGTCATAAGCTTTCAAGCAATAAAGTTGCAAATCAAGTAACAGCAAAGCTTCTTAGGATAGCACAGCTTAAAGTGACCCACAATGTGATTCTTCAATCTCAAATTGGTCTTTTGCCTTTACCACCTCTGTAATGTTTATCTCTTCCCTTACATAGTCTTACTTGTTTGTCTCTATCATGTCTTTTTTCTTAAAAATGTTATGTGTGCAAACTGGTTTTGTTCTTCAAATGACATCAGCCATTCTCTAAACCTGTTTTTTTAAAGCTCAGAGGATTTAAATCACTGATTGGTGGTGTTTATGAGAATTCCTGCTTTACACTACTAGTTTGTAATGTTGAGTTTCTTGGCTAGATTCAAACATTCTTTTTCCCTTGTTTTGGTGATATGACTACCCTGCAATCTCTATTTGTCAAAATTTATTCTTCTTCATTATCTCTTGCTTCCTTAGCTGGTCGTATGCAGCAAATTCTGGTCTGTAATCTCTGTTCAACATGGTTGTGAGAAACACTGGGGCTGAGTTAACCTTGATACTATTTTCAATTTGTTATTTGATCCAATGAATCTACTAGTGCATTCTTCCTTGCTCAACCTCCATTTTTTTTTTGTCTCTCGCAAAGCTTCATCACGTGATAGTTGCATTTACTACCATAAGTTGCTGGTAATTATGAACTAGTTGGCTTCTTCTTCTTTTTATTAAAAAAAAAGGGAAAAAAAAACAAAACAAAAAAAAAAAAAAAAAAAAAATTCTTTCGCAGAAGCCTTCTATGCTCTACTTTACCTTTTCTTTTCAAACCAAAACTTTATCATGGAAGCTTTGAGACATGACTTCAATTTCTTTCTTTTTTCTCTCTCCAAGGATTATATGCAGTTTGTGGGTTAATTTGCAAATGTTTGTTGAGATAAGTTTTAAGTGATTTCTTGCTCATTAGTACTATTTATCCATCTGATTGTTCAGTTATTTTGGAATTTTGTGGTTTTGTAATGATCTAGGCTACCGAGGGTTCTTTCTTTGTTTTGTAATCAAGGTAAAAATATCAATGGAATCGTTCTTCGTCTTCTACGTTCCTCTTCTTCTACGTTCTTCTCTTTTATAGGTTCTTCAAGAAATCTGAAGAACACTTTCAACTACTTGTAAGAGAAGACTGCAATAGGCCGATAATTGCCAAAATTACACGAGCGAACCATTTGTAGCTCTATTTTATCTTCCTTTTAACACCAATCATCATATGATATGTGTATCAATCTCCTTTTAGTTCTCTTAATTCAATTGCTACTAAGGCATCCCGCTATAATTAGATAAGATAGATGGAAAAAAAAAAGTAGAGGATGATTGATATTATTATGATTTAAAAGATCTTTTGGTGCCATTTGTTTGACCAATGTTGGCTTTTGGTGTTATATGTTTATTTTTGTAAGATTTTAGTGTCATATGTTTGCATTTTGTAGACATTTTGGTGCATCTGCTAGTCAACTGTCAAATTTTACCGTTAAATACATTTATTTTGTTCAATTTAATCCTAAAATTTATAAATCTGACTATTGATTTTTGCAAGCAGTCATAAAAAAAACTCAATTGGAACCAGCTGACCAAATTGAACCATTGAGTCCAACTGACCCAGCCGAGGTGCGACCCGTAGCCGGGTCGCACCGCGGCTCGGGTCGATGGACTTGGGCGACCCTAACCGTGGTCTAACCCAACCATGGGTCGCACCATGACTAGGTCAATTGGAATCAAGGGTTCAATTGTGTTTTTTAAGGACTAAATTGCAAAAAATTAAAAGTTAGGTGTATAATTTGGAGGATTAAATTGAACAAAATAAATGTATTTAACAGTTAAACTTGATTAACGGATACACCAAAACTCTATAAAATGCAAACATATGTCACCATATAAAAAAAACATATGACACCAAAAATCAATATTGGTCAAACATATGGCACCAAAATACCATTTAACCCTTATAATAATATTAAGTAAGGAAATAAAAGAGGAAAGTAGTTGCAACGTACATGGCAAACAACAGTTTGGTCCAAAGGCAGGCATGATAAGAATCACAAAGGCTCTCTAGCTTCATTTATCTGAACACTCGGTGATATTTTCTCCAAAACAGCTAAAACTCGCATCTATCTCAAATGCAGGTTATGCACAATCCGTCACAACATCAGTAGTAGTTGGATGCATGACACATTCTCCTTTTCAATATCATACCCAACAACAATATTACCTGTCTGTAATTGAAGAAGGTGGTGAAGTAAGTAAGCTGAATAGGAATTTCTGGAGACACACAAACACTTCATATAATAAACTCCTCTCATCTTCCAAATCGGTTGGATTTTGATAGTGAACACCCGATCTGATAACAATTGAAATCATCTATGTGTCTACTCAGGAAGGTGCAGAATTATTAGAACAAATACTACGGAAACATAAACAAAATACATGTACGGTAAATTGATTAGGTAGCGGAATAAGGCGCACATACCTACAACGCTTTCCGTAGTCCGGAGATCTTCTAGGGGAGTCCTCGATCCACCGGACGGTTCCCGTAATGGTTCTGGTTAAGTAAGCCCTACGCGGATTTGTCTCCACAGCAAAGCCTTTTGTCTATTCTTCCACATGGATGGATCTCCAGAGTAATTTGCTCGAATCAATTTTGGCACCTCCAAGGCAGTAGAGTGGTTCGGCCAAAACTAGTGTGTATAGGGATGAGGGATTTCTTTTTGTCTCACCACAAAGGAAGAAAGTGATTAACCCTAAAATAAACCTTGACACTCCCTATTTATAAGAGGAGGTGGGGAAAACCCACATCACCACTCTTTAAGGTTCGGCCGGCCACATGTGAGAAAGGGAGGTCCAATTTTGGGTCTATCATGTCAATTGAAATTTTAGGCCCAGCCCAAAATTCCTAATGTGACATTACCCAACTGACTTAGATAACAGTCACATATTAATGTGCTCCTTTTTACGGCGGCCCAATATCCAAATGCCAACAACTCCCACTCGTCGGAATGGGAGCTTCCTGTTAATATGTTGTTGACCAACACATCAACATTTGTTCTTCGATCTAGCCCTACTTCGGAATAGTTCATACGAGGTTTCGTGCGACCGGCGGACACGACAAACCGTGCTACTCATCTGTTAGGAGTGTTGTAGCGTCCGCAGAACGTTGATTCTCCATGTAAAATCAACCTTTGAAAACAATAATATTGTGCCCCACTGTATCCTTAGTCAACTGTCATTTTCCTATTACCTAGTTTCCACATAGGAACACTTCTCTAATGCATCCGTACAAGTATTCACAAACTTTCAACTAATATCAAGTTTGTGGCCACCTTGTGAATACAAGAGTCGGAGAATTACAGGTGTACTTGACCATCCCCATCGCTCATACCCTTAGTCAAAGTCAACCGGTTTCCAAAGACGTGTTAACTGAGCCATTTAGTTCAGCACTGCGCTCGTACGCCGGGAAGCGAAAATTGAGCTTGACCTTAGGTATGAGTTCTGAGTCCGAGAGGATACTTTGAATGCTTCTTCATAAAGCATCCGGGATCAATCACACGCTCAAGGTGAAGAAGTTTGTGCCCATCCGAATCTCGTGGATCCTGCCTAGCACAACCGAGCTTGACCCCAGGGTCGAACATGGCTGAAGCGTGCATCGATAACATAACCTGAACTTACATATTGCCAGGAGTGGGAAATGTCATACGCTATCGCAGACTTGTCATCTAGCCCAGAATGTGGATGTTGACGAACGAAGTGCGTCACGGCGATTCGCAAAACTTAGATCGTGTCGTGTTACCCCGAAACCAAATGATCGTCTTGCTTAACCAGGTTTATCTTTTGAAAAAACCATGGTTCTTAGCCAGTCTTGACATGGTAGAGGCCACCCTCTCCGCCAAGATGACCGAGCCTGTGTGACTAGGCTTGGCCCACATTCGACATGTTTTATTTAGGAGGATTGCGTCTCCTACGACTAGTTTATAGACCGTAAAATATGATGTAATTCAAACATTATGACGTTGCTAGATCACAAACTCAAATTCCAATTCCTTTTATTCAAATATTACTTTAAAAATCAAAATGTTATCATCAAAACACAAGCCTCTTAAACCCTACGCAGTCCAAGCATTTTAACGTGCTTTTCGAAAACATCCATGCGTAAAGGTTTGGTCATGGGTCCTCCACCATATTCTCATAGGACAAGTATTCTAATGTGATTAATTTGTCTTTTACCATACTTTTAGCATAATTATATTTTACATCAATGAGTTTCGTCCTACTATGGTACTTAGGATTCTTAACTGCTGCAATCGCTGCTTGACTGTCAGAGTATACCTTCACATGATTACTCCCATCCTTGACGTCAAGCAACGCAGTTAAGAGCCTTTTAAGCCAAACTGCTTCCTGTGAATTCTTATAGAGGGCTACGAATTAGGATTCCACCGTAGACAGCGCGACACATGATTGCTTCTTGTTCATCCATGAAATGAGAAATAATCCTCATGAGGTGGACTTACGATCATCCGGATCGCCACCATGGTCGGCGTCACTGAACCTAGTCAATTCTAATTTCCACCACTATAGCACATTCCGTAGTCGGCATTACCTTTTAGGTATCAGATATTTCGTTTCACAATCTTTAAATGTTGATAACCAGGGTTTGATTGGAATCGTGCTACTAAGCCCACATCGTAACAGATGTCTGGACGAGTGCATTGCATGGCGTACATTAGAGTGCCAACCATACTAAGGTATTCTGCACCTTTTATCTGTTCACGCTCAGCCTGGTCTTTTGGTCCCTCATGCTTAGACGACGCGCACCCAAACACAACCGGGGTATCCGCGGGTTTGGCATCTTGTAACCTAAACCTTTTCAACAGTTTGTTGATATAGGTTTCTTGAGAGAGATATAGTTTACGAGCAGCCCGATCCCTAGCAATCTTAATGTCTAGGATGTACGTGACTTCTCCCATGTCTTTCATCTCGAATACAGATGCCAGCTAGGACTTTGATTCATTCATGTAACTCACATCCTTCGTGGCAATTAGTATGTCATACACATATAATGTCAAAATAACATACTTCGACTCAGAGGTATTTGTGTACACGCATGGATCCTCGTGAAGATTCACGAATCTATTTCCAACAATTTTCTCGTGAACCTGCGGTCCCATTGACGGGACGATTTTTTAAGACCATAGTTCGATCTTTGGAGTTTAAAAACTTTACGTTCGTTTCCAGGGATTATGAAACCCTATGGTTGCTCCATATAGATCTTTTCCTCCAGGTTTCCGTGGAGGAATGCAGTATTAACATCCATTTGGTGCAGCTCTAAATCGAGGATAGCAACCAGGGCCAAAATGGCCCGGACTGTGGTGTAACGCACAGTCCGTGAGTATGTCTCATCAAAATCCACTATGTGTATTTGGGTATATCCTTTAGCAACGAGTCGATCTTTGTACCGCTTGACATTTCTATCAGCATTGAGTTCCAGCTTCAGAAACCACTTTGCCCCTATTGCTCTACGGTTAGCAAATAAATCAACTAAAGACCATATCGAATTGGCTTTCATAGAGGAGATCTTCTTCCATTTATTTCCTCCATTCCTTCGCTTGAGGTTCTTCCAAGGCTTGTTTAACCGTTACCGGTTCATCAACCGAATTAAGAGTGAATAACTCACCCTTTTCAATGAGATACTTCTTGGGAGAAGTTCGATGCCTTTGACTACGTCTAGGCTCATTAGTCCCATCTTGAACTTGAACAACGCTCCCACCAGGGATAATATTCCTGACTGGAGCAATACTCCCACTGGGAACAAGAGTGTTACTTGATCCTTCACCAACAACTTTTCTTAGACGACCTCTTGGTCTCGGGATTCTACCTCCGAGATGAATTCCATGGTTACTAGGACCAGGAACCAAGTTGATAGTGCCACTCCCAATGTTACCAGTAGGTAGTTGAGGGATTATAGAATTTTCATCCAACGGTTCAGCAACATGATTATCAGGTTCGACTTGATTCGCACCTGCAACAACAGTGACCTTTGTGGTTGGATTGATTCCTCCCACTGGATTTATTATGAAAATGTATCCATTCACATTTACCTTGTCATTCACTTGCGTTGCTGCCTCAAATCTCCCACTCGAATTAAGTGGGACCTGATCATCATTATCCTGCTCTAGTTCAATCAAGACTTCGTATACGTTGATGTCACAAATCTTAGGAATTCGTCCTCAAGTAACGTAACGTCTCATGTTCGACCACGCCACCAAGCTCCTGAGCTACCAAAAACATGTATGCCATAGAGTATTCAGAGTACCTTATAAAGATACCTTTCAGTACTTTGCATTAACAGCTGTCTGTACAATACATGTTTGCATTTGTAATTGTGAGGTCGTAATCGGTAAGATCCGTCTCATTACGAGTTTACAACTCATATGGTTTCGTGTCAACCAATATTGTAGGAACAAAGTTCGACAGAAGTGGAAGTCAACATCATGTCATCCTGGAAGGAGATCGAAAGTTGAATAGTCGACACCATGTTTCAAACTATGTCCTTGAATTTTATGATTAAAAATTCTCCACCAATCTTGTCGTTATAGGCGAATATTAGGATAGTCATTTGTCATACAATATTCTTTTTTTATTGCACACTCAATTTCAGAAGTTTCGTCCACCTTTGAATTGTGCATTACGTTTTCTACCTTTTGCATTAATTGATTCTTCACGAGATCGCGGTATCTTTTGAAGCATACTTCTTCTCGATTTATGAGAAATCAATGAGTATAACCCAAAATGGGTGTTAATGTTAGATTAACGGGAGTAATCACTACGGATACTATAAACAAGGTACATGCTAGTAATATCAATTACGCAGCGGAAGTTTCACACATACATTTAGGATTATCCGTAGACCCAAGATATTCTCGACAGGGAGTTCACGAACCTCCGGTCGGGACTCGTAGAGGTTCTTGTTAGAGAAGCCCTACGTGGTGCAGCTCCACAGCAAAGCCTCTTATCGATTCTTGGCACAGGGACAGATCTTTGGAGAGTTTTCTCTAAAGCAATTTGGCACACCTTTGGTGAGGTAAGGGTTCGGCCGAACTAGTGTGGTGTGGGAGGAGAGTTTCTCTTTAAAACTATCTTGTGAGGGAATTATGATTAACCCTAAAATTTCCCTACCACCTCTTATTCATAGGAGGAGTAAAGTGGACAAAAGTCCACTTTACCCCACCACAAATATTCGGCCGGCCTATGTATTTGGGGAGGCCCAATTTTGGGCCTCCCATGTCAATTGCGATTTGGGTCTAGCCCAATTACCCTAATGTGACATTTACCTAAGTTCATTAGGTAAACTATACATATTATGGGCTACCAATTACGATGCTCATCACCATATGCTTACAACTCCCACTCGCCGGAATGGGAGGTTGCTTGTTAATGTATTGTTGTCCAAATCTGCATCAACATTTCTCCCCTTTCATCTGCTCCATGCTTCCGAATAGTTCATATGAGGTTTTCCGTGCGACCGGCGGATACGACGGGCATTGTGCTACTCATCTGTTAGGAGTATTGTAGCGCCCGCGGAACGTTAATTCCCTTTACTCTAATCAACCTGTTATAAACAACATTTATATATTGTATCGCGCTGTATCCTAGGTCAACTGATAATTCTCCATTTGCCTAGTTTCCACATAGGAACACTTCTCCAAGGCATCCGTACAAGTATTCATAACCTCCAACTAATATCCGGCTGGTGGCCACCTAGTGAATACAAGAATTGGTGAATTACAGGTGAACTTGACCATCCCCATCGCTCACACCGTTAGTTAAACCCATCTGGTTTCCAAAGACGTGGTCACTGGGCCTTTTTGTTCAGCACTACGCTCGTACGCCGGGAAGCGAGCATTGAGCCTGATCTTAGGTACGAGTTCTGAGTCCATGAGGATACTTCGGGTGCCTCTTCATAAGGCTCCCGGGATCAATCACACGCTCGAGGTGAAGAAGTTTGCGCACGCTAGAATCACGAGGATTCCTTCCTATCACAACCGGGCGGTGACCCCATGGTCGAACATGGCACGCGTAGTATGAAGCACGCGTTGATAGAATACCTGAACCTTTTGGGTCAACAAGAATGGGACATGTCAATCATGTTATCACAGATTTTCATCCGGCCCAGAATGTGGATTTATGACGAACGAAGTTCATCACGACGACCGTACATGTTTGTCTGGGTAAGGCCCACATTCGACATAGTTTTGGCAGAGGATTGCGTCCTCCTACGACTTAGTTTATAGACCGTAAATTTGATGTAATCAAAAAATTATGACGCCGATTGATCATAAATCATTTGCAATTCTTTCGCTTACAAAATGTAACTTTATAATATCAAATTGTTATCACAGATACATGCCATTTCTAAACCTTACGCAATCCAAGCAGTTTTACATGCTTTTCGAATATCTCCCTGCGTAATGGCTTAGTTAATGGGTCCGCAATCATATTATCAGTGGAAAAGTATTCCATAGTGATTATATTGTCTTCTACCATAGATTTAGCATAAAGATATTTCACATCAATGTTTTTGGTCCTACTATGGTACTTGGAATTCTTAACTGCCGCAATGGCTGCCTGACTATCAGAGAACACCTTCAAAAGTTTACTCTCGACGTCACCATTAAGCAGCGCAGTAAGAAGTCTTTTCAGGCAGACTGCTTCCTGTGCATTCTTAGAGAGAGCTAAGAATTCTTATTCCATCGTTGACAGTGCGACACAGGTTTGCTTCTTGCTCGTCCATGAAATGGCGGCTTTAGCAAGGAGGAACACTCCCCTCTGTGGTAGACTTACGATCATCCGGATCGCCACCATGGTCGGCGTCACTGTACCCGGTCAATTCTAACTTCCCGCCCTCATAGCACAGAGCATAGTCGGCAGTACCTTTCAGATAACGAATTATTTATTTTTACAACCTTTAAATGTTGATAGCTAGGATCTGATTGGAAATGTGCTACTAGGCCCACGACATAACAGATATCCGGACGGGTGCATTGCATGGCGTACATCAAACTACCAACCACACTTAAATATTATGCACCCTTCATCTGTTCGCGCTCTGCCAGGTTCTTGGGGCCGTCACGTTTTGACAGTGCGCACCCAAATACCATCGGTGTATCCATGGGTTTGGCATCCTGTAATTTGAACATCTTCAACAACGTGTTGATATAGGCTTCTTGAGACAAACACAATTTCCGGGTAGCCCGATCTCTAGCAATTTTAATGCCTAAGATATACGTGGCCTCTCCCATGTCTTTCATCTCAAATACAGATGCTAACCAGGACTTTGACTTATTCATGAAACTCATGTCATTTGCAGCAATGAGTACGTCGTCCACGTATAAGGTTAAGATGACATACTTGGACCCGAAGGTCTTATAATACACGCAGGGATCCTCGTGAAGATTCATAAATCCGTTTCCTACAATTTCCTCGTGGAATCTGCGGTACCATTGCCGAGACGACTGTTTAAGACCGTAGATGGACCTTTGGAGTTTACAAACTTTATGTTCGTTACCAGGAGTAATGAAACCCTCCGGTTGCTCCATGTAGATCTCTTCCTCCAGATTTCCGTGGAGGAATGCGGTCCTAACATCCATTTGGTGCAGCTCGGGATCGTGACTTGCGACCAGGACCATTAATGGCCCTAACCGTGGTTTTATGCATAGTCGGTGATTTTCTCTTATCAAAGTCCACTCCGTGAATTGGGTAAGTCCTTTCGCAGTAAGTCGGGTTTATCGACCTTTTTCCATCAACGGTGAGCCTTACTTCAGGGCTCACCTTATCCTTGCGCTCCTATGGTTAGCAGGTAAATCAACTATAGACTATAATGGCTTTCCCTTAGGCAATCTCTCTCATTTGAGGTCTTTCCAGTGCTTGCCTGAGCGGGGTTTTCACCTTGCTCAATGTGATACTTTCCTTTGACTCTCGTCTAGGCATTATGAGTCCCACTTATTAGTGTGATCTTTTCTCCCACTCGGAATAACGCTTCTTATTGTAGCATCATTTCTATTGGGAATAATCTTCCCACTCGGAACAATGCTTCTTATCGGAGTATCGTCTCTGTTGGGAACAATAGCTATGCTAGAACCTTGACCTATAACTTTCCTATTACAACCTCTTGGTCTCGAGGTTTTACATCCGAGATGCATTCCTTGATCACTAGGATCTGGAACCAAGTATGGTTGGATCACTCCCACTGGGGACAATGGGTAATATAGGTAGTTGTGTCATTCCTGGTTCACCAATTTTGACCATCAGGTTCGACTTGATTCGCCCCAACAGCAACAGTGATTAATTGTGGTAGGGTTTATTCCTCCCAATAGATTTACTATGAAAATGTCCTCATTCTCATTTACCATGTCATTCACTTGAGTTGCTGGTTCAAATATCTCCCACTCGAATTAAGTGAGACCTAATTGTCATCGTTATTATGCTACGTTTTGATCATGACTATGTTGATCTAAACTGCTCATGCATTTGGAAAATTCGCCCTCTTAGTGATGTAATGTCTCATGTTCGACCACGGTACCATTTAACAATCCAAGATGTAAACAGGTATTTTCTAAGAGTAACTGACGTACTCTTGTCCTCAATACGTGTTTTGTTGCGCAAATTAATGTCGCATGGTGATACAATTTAACTCATTATCACCCATCAGCTATAACGGCGTCGTACCTTACTGATATTAATTGAAACATAATTTTACATTTATGTGAATCATATTTCATCATCCCTTAGGGAACTTCTGATAGAACGACTCCAACATTATGTATGTATAAATTGTGTCTCTTGAAGTGTGTCATTTGATTTGAATGCCTAGCCTGACATATCGTTCAAGGCTTCTGGAAGGAAAATCATTTAATTGACTTGATCTTTCTTCGTTTGTCGACTTATCTCAGAGATTTTATCCATCTCCGAACTGAGCATCTTAGGTATTCACCTTATGTGTCAGTTGATACTTTTACAAGGTCGTTGTAGCTTATGTAGCTTACTTCATACCGTTGTAAATGTTATCAGTAAGTCATATTTCCGAAGGAGTGCAAACGAAAATTCAGCACGTCATCATATAAACACTTCAATATTAAACTCATGTAATGAAACGATGTGTTCCGTCTATCGAGGTCCACTTGCGCGTTGCACAATCTACTCTTGGGTTTAACCCTTGGTTAAATCGTTTCATTTCTGAACTTATTCAATTTAATCGGTTTTAGCGTTTTCAAACATGATTATCATTACAGTTTATTTCATTCAATGGAGTTATAATAATAAAATAAAATTTATACCCGGTTCGTTCTTGGAACTACGCAATCAATGGATTTTAATGGCATGATCTAGTCCATAGATTTAGATGTAGGAGGAAATGTATGGATTTGCTTGATTCTGTCATATTTGATGTCAATCTCATTTTGGTTATATACTTATTTCGGATCGATCCCGTTCTTAACCGAGTCGATTAACCTTGATAAGCAGAACACTTTTCGAAACGAAAGGTAACTACTTTATTCAATGAAACTGAAACATTGTAATCCAAACACGAAAAGAAACTGAACAAATAAGAAACATACCAACATGACAATACTTGGGTCTCAGATCTCAAACTTTGAAGTAATCATGAAGAAATTTTGTGGACAAGATAGCTTAATCGAAATGTACCGTGAAGGTACTGTAATCATGGTGAGTAAAGCACCGGATTATCGTTTAGACTTCTTTTTGCTTGGGGTTGCCAAGAAGTTTCGCATAGCGACAAATCTTTCATCGAATGCCTCGGGCTCCTTCGGAAAATTTCCTTCTTTCTCATCTGTTTCGAATAGGTCTATCGTCGTTTTAATCGATTTGATCAAACGCGTGAGGCCTTTTTCGTTAACAAACCATGAAAGAGGAAACATTTTCATTACCTTCCGAGCCTGTGTCCACACGTCCAACTCATCAGCGGGGTCATGAATGGCTATTATGCCGTCATCATTGCATAGAATAGTGTAGTATTCTGCCATTAAGGCTCTAGCTTCGGCTACCTTACCCTTACCGAAGCGAAGGTACATGGCACACCAAAGATGCAATGCGCTGAGTTGTATATAATCTCCTTCAACTTCTATTGTCATCTGTGAGAGGATCAACTCTTGTGCATTATGATCCTTCCTCAACCTTTTCTTTGCTGTTGCTCTCTTGTGGTTCCTTATATTCGTCCTGCCTCAGTCTCTCTGTCGTTGGATTGACTTGATCGTCAAGATCCGAAGCGATGAGAAGATCCATAACATTATCTCTCTAAGCATCATAATCCATTCCGTCCAGATTGCGTGACTCGTAGAACTGTACCGGGTCAGCCATGAAAATTAATACATCGATGATCAAGCAAAATCAGGGAGACAATAACATTTTGAGAAAGAATTGCATACATCAAATATCTATTAAGATAGAGTCCGACAGATAGTGATTCCTCAGTCAACTAAACCAACCCACCACAAGTAAACCAATTGAAGATGGTTGTGAAAGAGTTCACACTGTTGTCGTTTTCTATCCAATAGACCAGTCTGTTAAAAACGGTTTAAATCGAAAATTACCGGAACAGGAATTTTAAAATAAGCATACCCGATCTTGGCTTTCCCAATGCCCTTATTGTTTTGAAAAAATAATTCCGATGAATTCACTCATGCATACACAATTCTACAACCCATGCAAATTATCATATGCTAGTAACATTCATCATTCATACCACATACATGCTTACGCGTCATGCGTCTAATGTTCCGAGGAACTCATGCTTGCATTTATAATTCTACTTTTGAGTAAATTATCAAACGCAACTACATCCTTAATATTCTAGCATACGTGTCAAACATGTAACATCTACATCAATCATATATATTTTGTGACTGGTTTTCGGTTTTAAAATAATTTTAAACATTAGGGGCTGATTTGCAATTTATGATTATATTCAAACACGCAAGCTTCTAGACATGAATCCTAGGCATTTTCAACCATCACAGCCTGTCTATTCTAGTGCGCATACCATATATTTAATCAAGGCTCCTCCCACAACATGTAATATCCAGCTAGCTTGACTCAGTCAAGACAATAGTTCTAATCATGCATAAATATATATTGAATAATAACAATTGTAATTCAGCCCACTAATTTAACCAGTCCCAAAAACATGTATCTCCGAGATCCATCCACATAATCGAAACAAGGCATAAAGGTTAGCAATCTTATGAGCATTGTGTAGTCCATTTCGAGGTTAAAAAACATTTGAATTTTAAAACTTAACCTCCCTATTTTAATTGAATTGAATTCGGTTTGGAAAACATTGTTCGGTTCAGTCAATTTCAGTCCGTTTTGGTCAGGCTCGGTTCAAAAATCCGGTCCGGTCCGGTCCGTAAAATTTGGTTCGGTTCGGTCCAGCAAAATCCGGTTCGGTTCGGTTTTTAATTTTAAAATCTGGTTCGGTCCGAAGCGGTCCAAGAAAATAGGGTTCAGTTCAACACTCAAAATCAGTTTGGTTAGATCCACTTAATTACCCTGGTCCGACCCGACCCGAATAGGTCGAACCGATTGAGAAAATCCGGATCGGTTTTATTTCGTCCCAGTTTAAAATACTGGACCAGCCCAAAAATTAAAATTTAAAAGGTTGGGCCAAAATGTTTACTTGTGGCCCAAGTAGGGTTTTAAATCCATTAAAAAAATATTAAACTTAGCCACCAAGCATTAACTATTTAAAATAGTTTCCAATATTAAAATATATACATATATATTTCGGCACTAACAAACATATATATATTTATTGCTAAGATTCTATCTCTAAGATTAAATCAATCAACAATATATATATATATATATATATATATATATATATATATATATATATATATGTAAATTTTGACATAATATATAATATATATTTTATTTATTGTCAATATATTTAATAAGGTAACAAACAACTGACAATATATTTTCTCAATATTTTAGGTAACTAAATCTATCAATAATATCTTTAACCCTATTTAAATATTTAGATATATTGATAGTTATATATTCCTATATATTTTAATGTGAATTTATCCTAATGTTCCTAATTATAGATATTTTGTTACCTTAATTAAAAACTAAAATATGGTAAACAATATAATTTTAAAATATTGTGCGGAAATTTATTCCCTTTTGTTTAAGAAAATTAAAAATTTTACCTTGTAATTTCATCAAAAATTCGGCACAAACAACTAATTAGGAACAAGTGGTCAAATTTTAAGATCAAATTTTAATAAGATTTACAATCCAATATTTGATTTTGATAAATATTACCTTTTTCTTGAAGATCATGAACATCAAATTTACCAAGAACATGAAAATTTCGGACCTATTATAAACCCTTAAAAAATTCGAAATTTAAATTCTTTTTAATTTAAAATTTTCGGTCCAAAATTAAAGATTTCAAGAATACCAATTTATCAAAATCATGAACTCCTAACACAGGCTCTGATACCAATGTTAGATTACGGAGAGTAATCACTACGGATACTATAAACAAGGTAAATGCTAGTAATATCAATTACGCAGCGGAAGTTTCACACATACCTTTAGGATTATCCGTAGACCCAAGATCTTCTCGATAGGGAGTTCACGATCCTCCGGTCGGGACCCGTAGAGGTTCTTGTTAGAGAAGCCCTACGTGGTGCAGCTCCACAGTAAAGCCTCTGATCGATTCTTGGCACAGGGACAAATCTATGGAGAGTTTGCTCGAAAGCAATTTGGCACACCTTTGGTGAGGTAAGGGTTCGGCCGAACTAGTGTGTTGTGGGAGGAGGGTTTTTCTCTCTAAAACTCTCTTGTGAGGGAATTATGATTAACCCTAAAATTTCCCTAACACCTCTTATTTTGTCCACTTTACCCCACCACAAATATGGCCGGCCTATGTATTTGGGGAGGCCCAATTTTGGGCCTCCCATGTCAATCGGGATTTGGGTCTAGCCCAATTACCCTAACGTGACAATTACCCAAGTTCATTAGGTAAACTATACATATTATGGGCTACCAATTACGGTGCCCATCACCATATGCTTACAGTTAAATCCAAATGAAAATTCACGTCAAGCATTAAATCATTCAAACACTTCATATTAAATTTGTACTTTGAATCGATGTGTCCCATCTGTCGAGAAACTTGCGCGTGACGCGCAAATCACCAGCTTTTACCATGGTGAAATCGTTTCGTTTACAAATTTTTAATTTAATTGGTTTCGCACATGTTCATTATTACAATTTAATTATTTATGAAGTACTAACAAATAAAGAAGGTGCTAAATTCATTTGTTGAACGCAATCGATGGACTTTTGACGAATTGGAATGTGTACGTGTGGAATTATCATTTCATTTGGTTAGTTGACCTATCTGAAACTTTCAGTGTTTGTTTTCATCATTGGATTTTAATCAAATCGATCTCATTGACAAGGTCAATTAATTGATGAGTGAATTGAATTCTAATTTGAACTGTCTTTAATCTAAATATCAATCACTTTATTCAATAATCCAATAAACATGAATAACCATAATGGAGAGCGGACAACGAAAGTTATATTGACAACTGCGAGGATTTAATCATAAAGTAATAACAACATAAAGTAGATTGTCCAGAATCTTCAAGTCATGTATGTCAGACCTAAAATCTGACCTAAGGCGATATAACGTTTTGAAAACGTGGATTTTGAAAAGAGTCGCCACTAGTTAATTATAAGGCTAACTAGAATCCTAAATTACCTAAGTGAATAACGAATTAAACACTAAGGTATAAAATATGTCTACGATCAGAAATTCAAGTTCGGGGGTTCTATTACGAATTAAAATATGTTTTTAACTACGCCCTTTTGGTACTCAATTCACTCAATTTGCCAATTTTATTTTCATATCACTTAATGGTCAAATAATATCTAAATTCCTACCAAAGTAATTGTAAAACAGCATTAGTAAAATGAATTATGATTAACTACCGACTACTTACTATAATGAAATAAAAAATTGTTAACATGCTTAAATTAAACCAAAAACCTAATTAAACCTAGGTCATTATTTAATCACCTACCTAATCAAAACAACTAGGTTATTATCTAATAAAATAATAATGACTTAACTAAAACTATATATATTAGCATATAATAATAATAATAATATAAGAGGAAGAAGCTTTACCTGGATTAAAAGGATCGACAGCGAAGAAGCAACCTATGCAAATATAAGGACCAGAAGCCGACGAAGCATACAGCAGCTGGTGCGGCAACTATAAGTCGGAAGTGACTGCTGGAGGTTTGAGCCACTAGTGCCAAGCAGTCGTAACTGGAATCAACAAGATAGTGCGACGAGGACGATTGGGGTAGCCGGAGTTGGTCAATAGCAACGAGGACGCAACAGTAATATCTGGATGGGCTAAGCGACCAGATTTTGTTTAGGTCGGAGTCGGACGGAACGGCGGTGCAGAGCGACCTCGAGTGAACAGCGAGCGGGAGGCGAGAAGGCTGGTCGGAGTCTCGAACGAACCAGATCCGGAGAAGATGATGGGGCGTCATGGCAGCTGATGGCATCTGATGGGTTGTTACTGTCCACCGATGTCGAGCGAGGAGCAGTGATGGATTGATGGTGTTTGATGGTTAACGGGAAGCCTGTTGAGGTTGGTCAAAACTCTCCATCTAACCTGTAAAAAACAAACAACAAATTAAGCCTACATGGGATGGGACCCAATTACTACTATGGGAGTCTCCGTTTTTTCTTCATAAAACCAGCATCCCGTTTTTTCTTCATAAAACCAGCATCTATTATAACAAAGATAATCAAATTATATAATTAATTAATGAATAAGAACACAATGACAATTGAAATTTAACAACGATGGATTCGACGTTCGAAGAATATGTGTGCCCTTTTTATTGATCTCTTTTTCTTCCTTCATCGCTGTCGATGCCCCCTACAATGTAACAATACTAGCTATTTATAATACCTACCACTAGTCTAATCTAAGCAGTAAATAATACTGATTTATTCTCCTAATATACTCTAAATATTCTAAATACTTAATACAAATATTCAGAAAATATACACTGCAATAAACATATAAACTATCCTAATTTTGCACTGAAGCATTCTTGGAAGCTTCTCGACTTTCCATATTTATACATTTCCTCATTTAGCACGCCACATGTCACGCGTGTCGCGCGTGGTCCAAAATTAGGTGTTTAAAATGTAGAACACCATACCTGAAAAGAATTCAAAAGTGAATCACATCACACGATTTGTGTTATATAAAACATTGTCTTTTTTATGTACATGGCAAAACGAGGCGTACCTAATACGTGCTTGCATCGACGGTGACTTGTCTCATCGGATTTTTCGTTTAAGCAATTTTTTGCTTGATTCTAGCAGTTTGCGCATACGAGTGAATTCATCATCCAACTCGTACATTTCCTTAGCGTTTAGTCCTTCGAAAAGTTTCATAATTGTCTCTATTGATCTGACTAGACGTTTGAGACCTCTTTCTTCAGTGAACCAGCATATAGGAAATTTTTTCATTATAATATAAATATTTTCCCACACATCCCCTTTATTATCAGGGACATGATCTGTCAATATGCTGGGCATAGAAAGTCATCATATTCCAAATTGAGATCTCTGCATAGATCGCATATCTATCGTCGTAGCGAAGGTGCAATACACCCCATAGGTGTAATGCACTGACATTCATGAACTGTTAAGAAATCTCTGTTGTTAAGGTTGAACGTATCAACCCTGCTGCTTTCTGATCCATGAGTGTCCTTTCGTCGTCAATGGAGCGCTGACTACCATTTTCATCCGTCATCATCCTCTCTCCATTCGGGTTCAAACAATTCTCAAGCTCCACAGCATAGAGCATATTCAACACATAATCAATCCATTTATCATACCTCGTCCCATCAAGATCGCGAGCAACATAGAATTGCACTCTATTGTCCATTCGATACTAACACATTGATAATCATGCATAATCAGGGAGACAATAAATTTTTGGAAAAAGAATTGGATACATCAAATATCTATGAGATAGAAGGAGACTAGTAATGATTCCTCAGACATATAACCAAACCGACCACCAGTAAACCGAGGGAAGGGGGTCGTGAAAGAGTTCACATTACCGTCGTCTCCTTTCTAATAGATCATTCTTTTAAAACTGTTTAATCGCTTTTGCCGGAACGAGGATTTCATGCATGCATACATAATTCTACTATACAAGTAAACCATCATACACGGGCCACATCCATGAATCAAACCACTCATCATGCATACATATCATGAGTCTAATGTTCCAGGAACTCATGCTTGCATATATAATTCTACTATTTAAGTAAATTATAACATGCGGCTACATCCTCAACATTCATGCATATGCGTCATGCGTGATCACACCACATTAAACATGCATATTTGGCGACTGATTTTCGGTTTTAAAACATTTGGGGCTGACTTGCAATTCATGCTAATCAAACATGCGTACTTCTAGACATGAATCCTAGACATTTGCAACCATCACAGCATGTCTATCCTAGTGCGCAACTCATTGATTGAAATCCAGGGTTCTGCCCCCAACATGTATTATCCAGCTAGTTTGACATAGTCAAGACGACAGTTCTAAGCATGCATTAATATCAATTAAATAGAAATTGCAATTCACCCACTAAATGACTGAGTCCCAAAATCATGCATTTCTGAGATCTACCCCCATAATCGAAACTAGGCATTAAGTTTAATTGAAATGTGAAAACATTAAACCTATGAGCACCGTGTAAGTAATTTTAAAGTTCGAAAACATTTGGATTTTAAAATTTGACCTTCTTATTTTTAGTTGACTCGGGTGGGTCAGGTTTAAAGGTCCGGTTCAGTCAAATTCAGTCCGGTTTGGTTCGATCCGGTTAAACCAGTTCATCCGGTACGATTTTAAAAACAGTTCGGTCCGGACCGGTTTGGTTCAAAATAGGAATTCGGTACCCGGTCCGACCCGACCCGGATGGGTCGGACCGATTGAGAAAACCTGGTTTGATTAACACGCTCTGGTTTTGACCCGTGGATCCTGACCCGGTTCGGTTTGGTTGACCCCCTTTGGTTTGAATCGTGTTCTGTTGGTCTGCCGGGTAAGTTGACCCGACCCGAATATGTAAAATTGGACCGGCCCAATAACCCAATAGGGTTTGGCCAAAATTACTACTTGGGGGCTAAGTAGGGTTTTAAAATCTACTAAAAACTTAACTTAGCCACCAAGTAATAATTAATTATAAAAAAATTTCTAGTATTTACAGATATGTATATATATATATATATATGTAAATTTTCGGCCCATATATATATATATTATCTATAGTCAAAATTCTATTTAAGGATAAAATCTATCTATAATAAATTTTCTCGATCTTAGGAACTAAAATCTATTAATATTATCTAGATTCCTAAAATCATGCTAGAATATATCGATAGCAATTATCACAATTATCTTGTGAATCTAACCCAAATCTTATCCAATTACGTGCAATATTGTTACCGAAAATTTATTAAAAAGACTAACAAATATTTTCTGCCGAAATACAATTACTTGGGGCCTAAGAAATTAAAAATTTTACTTTGTAATTTCCTATAGGATTCGGCCGAAACTAACAAGTAATTAGGGTTAGTGGTCAAATTTCAAGATCAAATTTTACTAAGATCAATAATCATATGTTAATTTTAATAAATGGTCACAATTTTCTTGAAGATCATGAACATCAAATTTTATTATGAATATCATGAAATTTTCGGCCACCATGATAAAAATCGAAACATAAACAAGATACATGCTCGATAAAAAAATTACGCAGCGGAATAAGGCGCACATACCTACAATGCTTTCCATAGTCCTAAGATCTTCTAGGGGAGTTCTCGATCCGTCGGACGGTTCCCGTAAGGGTCTGATTAAGGAAACCCTACGCGGATTTTGATGGATATACGCCCAATTTGAACCCGTTGACTTCCGAACCGTTGTATTTTTATCATCCCGTTAATAATTGTAAATCGAAACTTCAACCCAAACACTTCGCGAGAACATCAACGGCTCGGACGAGGCCGAAGCGCTCGTCCGGCCAAGGTAAACTCACCTAGGTGAGGTTGGGTGGCCACACCCGACCTCCCCTAAGGGAGATCGGGTCAGCCAACCCGATCTCCCCTAGGGGAGATCGGGTGGACCAACCCGATCTCTCCTAGGAGAGATCGGGTCGGCCAACCCGATCTCTCCTAGGAGGGATGGGGTTGGCCAACCCCATCCTCCCTAGGAGGGGTTGGGTGCCCTCACCCAACCCCTACCCTTGGGGGTCGGATTTCCCTTCCCCCCCAAGGGCCCCGACACCACTTGTGGACTCCCATACTCGGTTTACTCCGCCTACCTTCTCCGTATCCTAAAGTCTTAATTATGCGTTTAAAGGTCAATTAACTGTGTTTTAGGGTTAACGATGTCATTAAGCCACCTTAATGACACCGTTGCCTATAAATACCCCACCTTCACTATTCATTGGGACATCTTGGCAATTTGGATTATTTTGCTCTGACATCTCTCTAGCTTTATCTCTCTAAAAACGACACTGACTTAGGCATCGGAGAGGGTTCACCAGGCACCACCCCCCCTCTCTGTGTCTGGTACTGCCCCTTCTGCAGGGCGCAAGGAGAAGAGAAGCGACAGAAGGAAGGACGCAAACTAAGACAGAGCAACCCGAGAAGACCGGATCATCCACCCCTCCAGTGAGGAACGAGATTTGAGCCGACCACCCGTTGACCCAAATCCCGGAACCTAACACTTGGCGCCGTCTGCGGGCTTCGGACAGAAAGCCTGGCTATAACACGAGCAATGACGAACAGCAGGGTGTCTAGGCACCACCGCCCACCAGGGGGCAATGGGAGAAGGAGAGAGCCTATACCCCCAGGAAGGCAGCCTAACCCTGGGAAGCAGCCAATGCAACCAGAACCACAAGAAATACCACAGCCTCCTCAACAGAACAACCAGGAGGGAGGACCCTCACGCCCAGCTGGGGCTGAGTCCTCCACAGCCTCCACACCTCGGGCAAGAAGGCCACAGAGAGAAAGAGAACAACAGGGAGTGCCGTCCCAGCACACGGCACCCCCTGAGGGGTATTATTATGAGGCGCAACCCCAAGGGTACCCGTATGGGATGCCGGCCCAAAGGGATGGCAACCACGCCCACACAACATATGCAAGGCCGGCATACACCCAGGGGACACACACTGAAGCTCATGAAGAGGAACAGATCCCAACAGAAGGGCACCACTCGCACCCTCGAGCAGGGCAGCGAGAGGAGCAAAGAAGATACTACCAGGAGCCACCCCCAGAGGAAAGGCAACAATTCGTGCCTCCTAGGCAACAGCAGAACGCAAGGGCATACACCCCACTGGGGGAGGACAGACAAGCAAGACCTCCAAGGAGGCAAGAATTCTATGAAGCACCCCAGCAGGGACACCAAGGATACACCTACAGTCCGTATCAATACGGACAAGGGATCTCGGCGAGTCCTATCTACAACCATGGAGGCTATCAGAGGAATTACACTCCAACACCGATATTGATCACTCCGGAAGAGATAGAGGCAATGATAACCCGGAAGATGAATGAGTCAAGGAAAACCAACTTGCATTGTCTAAGTGACAAAACAAACCACCCTTTCACAAGGGAACTGGAGATGAACAGGGTGCCAGACTCCCTGCACACAGTGCAAATTGCAAAGTACAATGGGAAGGGAGACCCCCTAGAGCATATCCAACAGCATGAGGCCTCCCTATTTGGGAGGACCACTGATGAAAGATACAAGGCACTCCTGTTCCCAAACACCCTATCAGGGGTGGCTTCACACTGGTTCTTCAGTCTACCCTCTGAAAGCATCCACTCATGGGAGCAGCTAAAGGCGAAGTTCCTGCAGAGATATCTAGGGGAGAGGAAACTCCTCAAAGGCACAGGCTCCATCGATGATGTGAAACACGAATATGATGAATCTCTGGCCAGTTACTACACTAGGTTCAATCAAAATATCGCAGACATCCAGGGCGACATCACTGAGGGTGAGATAATACGAGCCTTTATCAGAAACCTAGGCCGCTTCGGGTCCACACTGGCAGAAAAGATGGCCAAGAAGCCAGCAAGCACCTTAGAGGAGCTTGCAGGAAGAGTCAAAACTCATATAGACCTGGAGAGGCACAAGGCAAGTAAGAAAGCCAAGATTCAAGCAGCCAAGGAAGACAATGCAAAGCCAAACAAAGGCAAACCACCCCAGGCACCTCAGCACACAAGGCAGCAGGAATGGCGTCCGCCCCAGCAAAGAAACCAAATGGGCGAACCACTAAAGCCCAGAGAAATAAACGTCATTAAGTTCGTCCCATTGAACGCCACTCCAGCTACTGTCCTCAAAGAGATGCGTAACCAGAAGCTCTGGTCACCCCCTGCAAGGTGGAGAGCCCCAATGGTGGAGAATCACGAGGATAGATGGTGCGACAACCATGAAGCTTACGGGCACGACACGAACGAATGCTTCAGCCTAAAGCTAAGCATCAACAATGCCATCCAAAGGGGAGACCTAAAGCAGTTCGTGGATCATGGGGGCAACAGCATGCAGCTAGGGCCATCACACAGAGACAAGGGAAAAGGAAAAGTAGACTACAACCCTCCACCCAACAAGAGAGGAACCATAAACATGATACACGGAGGAGTAGCGTCAGGTGGCCCAACTGCTAATGCAAGGGAAGCCTATGCATCAAAACTGAGTTCAGTGCCGAGGTGGAGGAAAAGGCCAAGAGAAGGAGAAGAAATGAAGATCGAATTCTCAGAGAAGGACAAGAGCCACATCGTCTTCCCACATGACGATGCTCTAGTTATCACAATAGACATTGATAATTTTGATGTAAAGAGAATTTTGGTGGATGGGGGCAGCTCGGCTGACCTCCTAAGCTTGAGAGTCCTAGAAGAAATAGGGAAAACCAAGGCAGACATCAAACCAGTCAACTTCCCTCTAGTTGGCTTCTCAGGGGCAACAAGCTACCCCCTAGGAATGATAACTCTGCCGGTGACCATGGGCCAAGGATGGACACAGCTGAAAGTGAATGTTAACTTTGTGGTGGTTGAAAGCCTGGGAGCCTACAATGGGATCCTAGGAAGGACAACCATAAACCCATACGAAATCGTGCCATCCACTGTACACCAGAAGCTGAAGTACATCACTGAGAATGGAGTCGGAGAAGTCCTAGGTGATCAACGCACCGCAAGGCAGTGCTACGTCAACTCCATGAGACGTGGATCACACGGGACAGACACAGTGGCTGTGGTCATGGTAGGAGCCAACCAAGATAGAAAGAAGAGGAGAAGGAGGCAAAGGCAGGGAAAGATGAAGAATGGAGTGGTACTCCGCTTGAGCAGGCAGTTTTTTCAAACAGTGCCTAAGAGGAGACACAGGAGCAAAGCTGTGAAAGTGACAGCCATACCTTGGCAGCCAGATACCATAAAGGGGAAAAGAACAAGTGACTCCATCTTAAGAGGCTTCCTTCACATCGATGATATCAAGCAAATGCCGCGGGAGTCAATATCAAGCTATTTCCAGAGATTCTCCAGTTATGGTGCCAACATGGACACCACAAGAGGAGAAACCGTCAGAGCATTTATTAGAAACATGCATCCAAACTCATTCGAGGCCTATGGGGGACTCTATGAGATGGTCATGACGAGCACGATGAGGGAGCTCAAGGAAAAGCTAGACAAAGCATTTGCAAAGGAAGTGGAGCAGCTGGATGAAGTTTTGGAGAAAGGAAGAAAGACTGACACACTGGCAGGAGGTGTAAACTTCACATTCACGCCCCTTACAGTGAGCATAGAAGAAATTTTCCACAAGCACCTCAAGCAGGAGCTACCCACATGCAGGGAGGAGGGCAAGGCCTTCCTAGGAAGGGATGCACAGGGATGGTGTGAGTACCATGGGACCTGGGGGCATCAAACCAACAACTGCATGGTGCTGAAGATAGAAGTGGAGGAAATGATTCACAAAGGAGGCCTGAAGGAGTACGTGGCAATAGAAAAAGTGACCACGCCATATCCTTAGTTTCATATCTAGCACTTTACATGTTCAAGCTTTCCAAGTTTTTAAAAAACAACTTTTGAGAAGGAGAACCCACGAAGTTACTCCAACTCTACAACTATCTTTGATTTCCTCCAAAGGGTGTCTTGACCCACCCAAGGCACCCCATCTGTACAAAAATCATGAATGCTCTTAAGGGAGTACGTTTTCCTTCAAAGGTATTTTCCAATGAATGTGATGATATAATCATGAAGTTATCCTTACACAGATATGACATCAAGTCAACAACAGGTTCGACGCCCCCAAGAGCGTATCTTGAGAGTAGTTCTTATACTACGACACTCGACGCCCCCAAGAGCGTATCTTGAGAGTAGTTCTTATACTACGACACTCGACGCCCCCAAGAGCGTATCTTGAGAGTAGTTTTCATACTACGACCCTCGACGCCCCCAAGAGCGTATCTTGAGAGTGGTTTCCAAAAACTACGAATTTCGACGCCCCCAGGAGCGTATCTTGAGAGTAGTGTTCATACTACGACCTTCGACGCCCCCAAGAGCGTATCTTGAGAGTAGTTATTACACTACGACCTTCGACGCACCAAGAGCGTATCTTGAGAGTGGTTTCCAAAAACTACGAATTTCGACGCCCCCAGGAGCGTATCTTGAGGTAGATTTGCAACCTACCAGATTCGACGCCACCAAGAGCGTATCTTGAGGTAGAAAAAACACTACCAGATTCGACGCCCCCAAGAGCGTATCTTGAGGTGGATTTCAAACTACCAGCTTCGACGCCCACCAGGAGCGTATCTTTGGTCTAACCTGAGCCCTCCGGGAGCCTATCCTGCGAAACGTTAAGCGCCCTCCGAGAGCCTGTCTCGTGAACAGTTTTCGACGCCAACCAGGAGCATATCTTTGGTCTAACCTGCGCCCTCCGGGAGCCTATCCTGTGAAACGTTAAGTGCCCTCCGAGAGCCTGTCTCGCGAATAGTTTCGACGCCAACCAGGAGCGTATCTTTGGTTTAACCTGTGCCCTCCGGGAGCCTATCCTGCGAAACGTTAAGTGCCTTCCGAGAGCCTGTCTCGTGAACAGTTTTCGATACCAACCAAGAGTATATCTCTGGTCTAACCTGTGCCCTCCGGGAGCCTATCCTGTGAAACGTTAAGTGCCCTCCGAGAGCCTGTCTCGTGATCAGATTCGACGCCCACCAAGAGCGTATCTTTGGTTTAACAGTACCATGTATACCATTTAAAGGGTATCAGAAGAGATCATCGCACCATGCTCAGAAGGATCCAATGAGAAAGTAATCTCAAAGTAAAGTGATATGAAGAACACATAATGTTTTTTCTTGATGAAATAGCAGGTATGGCATGAAGGAAAGCACGAAAGAAGGATAAGTAAAGAAAACACACCAAGAGAAGAGTCCATAATCAAAGGGGTATATACAAAAGCATGAGAAGTACCAAGGTAAAGCCAAGTGAACCACGTAGTCAACAACACAATGCGACAAAAGAAAGCAACACCAAACACCATAACAATCTCAAAAGACACTCAACCCATTAAAGGGGAGAAGGAGTATAGTTATATACAAAGATAGCACGATGTAAACACATCAATCAGAACCTTCGGGAGAGTCACCCTCACCCCCTGAAGCTGAGCCACCGGCAGAGATGGATGAAGAGGAGGAGTCTGAAGTACCAATCTCCACAGGTGTAGCATCCACCTGTGCAGGGGCAGGCTCGTCTGCAACAGCAGCCTGACCCCTCAGAACAGCCATGTAGCCAGTGGCGTATGGCCCGAAGTCACCAAGGTCACCAACTGGAAACTGAGGATCAATGCGGAAAATATGATCAACCAGATACTCACCAAACTGGTTCATCTCCTGAGTGAGACGCGCGCTATAATCAGCAGTGAAGGCAGAGGAAGCCTTGTACTCAGACACTGCGACAGTCCTCTCCTCTGCCCGGCACCTAGCCTCCAACTTCCGCAACTCCTCCGAGTGGAGCGAAGATGCAACCTCAGCCTCCCGGCGTAAACTACCCACGGTAGTCTCAAGCAAGGACACTTGGTCCCGGAGCTCCTGCATCTTCAAATCAGATAAGCGCGCCTTCTCAGCTGCAGTGGCGAGCTCCGCCTTGAGAGAGACCTGGCTGTCCTCAAGGGTCTTCTTCTCGTCAGATAACTCGAGCACGAGTGATGACATGTTCACCATGTCAGACATACCCTAACAATTCAAACAAGAGATGAGTAACTGAAAGACAACCAATATGAAGGTATAAAGAAGAAAGCAAGGAACAACTCACAGGTGCATAACGAGAGAGTACACCCTGAACAAAGCGCCGAGTCTCCCCAGGAGACTTGGCCTGAACAACACGATCGCCAGGGGGGATGGCACCGCGGAGTACGCGGATGCCAACCTCAGGAGTCCGCAAAGAGGAGCTGCTATCGAGGTGGAACTCCTTCAAACCAGCGAAAGGAGTCCACTCAGACCCAATAACATCTTCATCAGTAAGACGTGCGAAATCCTTCCGACTTAAAGTCGGAGGCCCACCTACACAAGCGAAGCAAGTCAAAGGAAAATATAAACATAGAAGGATCAGTAACAAGGTAGAGATCATACCTGAGGACCGTGCCCTCGGCTGGGGGGCAGGGGAACCACCACCAACAGGTCGCTTCCCTTTGTCAGCCAGGGAAGGCACCTCTTCGACCACCATCTCCTTATCACGAGATAGGGTCGGAGGACGAGCAATAGGCGAAGCAGGATCCGCAGCTTTCTTCCTCTTAGCAGCCGAGGCCCCGGCCTCAGAATCAGATCTCCGCGGCTTGGACTTGGAAGGTCCAGAGTCTCTGCCTACGGAGACGACCCTCTCGGTCACCAAGGGGGAACGCCCTAGCAATGTAAGAAAAACAAGATAAGGAAAACACAAGCTATACCATAAAGAAGCAAATAGGAGGAACCAGAGGCCCCAGCCTTCTTCCCAGGCATGGGGGATTTCTTCAGAGTGGAACTAGAAGGAGCCTTCCTCTTGCTCAGGTCAACAGGGGCTCCCTGCACGTTATAGGTTTTTCCATGAAACCAACCTACAAAGGAAGAGCAGAAGGTAAATAAAGATGGGAAGACCAAGTGACATACCGAACCCCCGGAGTCAGGAGTCAAACTGATCCCGGCCTCGTAAAGATCCGTCTCAGTTACTAAGGACACGGGGCAGTATGACCGAGTCCTGTTGCTCTCATGAATGATCTTCATAGTCTCTAAATCAACTGAAGAGAACTCCCCGAAAGCAGGCCAACCATCGGACCGATCCTCATTCAAGACCGACCAAGTGACGTATCGATCCGTAATGAAGAAGTAATGCTTAGCCCAGTGACTGGCCGAGTTGTCACTCCGGGCCACGAAGCGGAGAGAGGTATCCCACTCGACCCCACTCAACCCGAAATCAGCAAATCGGGGATCCTTGAAGGTCGGATGGCGAGTTACGAAACTCGCAAACCCCACCTTCGTCTGGTATTGGAACCGGTAGAAACATCGGAACAGAACGAGGGAGTACTTCCAGGAGTACCAATGGCACAACACCCGGAAGCCCACCCAGACACGGAGGGCACTGGGGGCAAGGTTCACAGGAGAAATCCTGAAGAACCTGCTCAACTCTATGAGGTCATCACAGTAAGGCGACCTCAACCCAAATCGAATCTGGGAGGGGTATACGGCGACCTTCCCTCTAGGAAGCTCCGTCACCGTCTCGCGAGCATTCCCCAAGGAGGGGAGAAAAGGATACAGAGGCTCATCTAGGGGACAGATATCTCCTAAGGTAACGTGCTCATTGTAATCGGACCTAGTGAGATGGTTCTCCGACAGGGCAGCGAGACCTAAGGCAAAGGTAGTAGAAAATCCCAAAGTTCGAATCAAGTCTCGACTAACACCCCAACGAAGATCACGATACTAAGCTAGCGACAGGAAAGGAAGTAATGCGACCAAAAAGGAAGAGAAAAGGAACTCACTCATCCTTCGGAGGATGTAACGCCTCTGTAGAGTCTGTGTGCGCGGACACCACCAGGAATACAGTACCTGCCACGACACGACAAATATCAAGACAAGGAAAATTTCCGAAAAACCGGAAATACTCCGGCACTCGACCAACGACAACAACCAAAGATCCGAAAACACCCAGCAAAGATAGCCAACATGAACCAAGGACACCACGACAACCAAATCGAATAATTTTATTCGAGCCTAAAGTCGGGTTTCGGGCAAAATTACCGTTACGCCCTCCAACGAAGATTAACACACCAACGGCGGTACGACATCAAATTCAAAACCGGGATAGTTTAATCGGACAAGAAACTATATCCGGACGACCGACAAAAACTTTTTCCCAAATCCACAACTATCGACGGTTATCCACGGCGATCCCACATTCAATCAAACATCGGCAATCAAACATCGGCAATCAAGCATCGGCAATCAAGCATCGGCAATCAAGTATCAACAATTCAAAAATCAACGTTTTACACGGTAACGGAAAGGAAAAGAGTGGACCTTCGGAAAACCCGACCCGATGTGATAAACGGGTCCGGATTTCGAATTTGGAGACCGCCGGAAACCAGTCCCTCGCCGGAAATCAAGTCCCGTCGTCGCCGGAGCTAGTTTTGGCCGCCCCACCGTCGCCGGAAAACACCGCCCGTCGTACTGGAGTCGTCCCACCTCGCCGTCGATCGCCTTCGCGGGACCAGACGTGGCCTCCGTCAGCGGCAGCCTTGGCGTCGTCCTGGTCTGCTGGTCCGTCCCGCCTCCACGCCACCGTCTCGAGCCGCCAATCCCCTAGCCGTCTCCGTCCCGTGCTGGTGGTCACCTCCCGCCGGAGCTGCTGGCCGGAATTTCGGGTCTCTCGCCGGAATTTTGGCCGGCCCTTACCTTGGGGGTGCTCTCAATTTTTTCTTGCTCTCCAAGGGTGAGTAAAGAGGGAAGATGGTGGCTATGGTAACTCACTAAGGTATTTTTCTAACTCTCCTCTATATTGAAAAGATGATAGGGTTTTTTAAAGAGTTTTAATCACCACCCTCTATTTATCTTTAAATGAGATCTAAGGGCCAAGGAAAAACCATCATTTTTACCCCTTTTAACCATGGCTAAGTATATCTCCATACTTAGAAAAACTATCAAGTTAGGCTTATTCTTGAGCATTCCATACTTAGGGAAAATTTTGGCCTAAATTAAATTTTTCCTCACTTAGATAGAATCCCGGCACGAATTTGAAGCGTAAGTTACTTAGTTACATTTGTATTGTGTCCCTATGCGAGTGTGAATTTTTTAAGTATACGCCGGTAGCAAAGATAGATTTATTACTCCCACCTCAGACGGACGCGTGCTTAGGCACACGTCCGCTCCTCTATCTCATAAGGCAGGGGGCAGGGTCGAAGACATGCATCCATGGGTAAGCAAACATTCAGACAAAAGGTAAAACCCCGGTTTCAAATTGCGCGTATCATACCATCCTGAAATAGAGTCAATCAAGGGTTAAGCCATTGGTTGACTCGGGGGCATGTGATGGATATACGCCCAATTTGAACCCGTTGACTTCCGAACCGTTGTATTTTTATCATCCCGTTAATAATTGTAAATCGAAACTTCAACCCAAACACTTCGCGAGAACATCAACGGCTCGGACGAGGCCGAAGCGCTCGTCCGGCCAAGGTAAACTCACCTAGGTGAGGTTGGGTGGCCACACCCGACCTCCCCTAAGGGAGATCGGGTCAGCCAACCCGATCTCTCCTAGGAGGGATGGGGTTGGCCAACCCCATCCTCCCTAGGAGGGGTTGGGTGCCCTCACCCAACCCCTACCCTTGGGGGTCGGATTTCCCTTCCCCCCCAAGGGCCCCGACACCACTTGTGGACTCCCATACTCGGTTTACTCCGCCTACCTTCTCCGTATCCTAAAGTCTTAATTATGCGTTTAAAGGTCAATTAACTGTGTTTTAGGGTTAACGATGTCATTAAGCCACCTTAATGACACCGTTGCCTATAAATACCCCACCTTCACTATTCATTGGGACATCTTGGCAATTTGGATTATTTTGCTCTGACATCTCTCTAGCTTTATCTCTCTAAAAACGACACTGACTTAGGCATCGGAGAGGGTTCACTAGGCACCACCCCCCCCCCCCCCCTCTCTGTGTCTGGTACTGCCCCTTCTGCAGGGCGCAAGGAGAAGAGAAGCGACAGAAGGAAGGACGCAAACTAAGACAGAGCAACCCGAGAAGACCGGATCATCCACCCCTCCAGTGAGGAACGAGATTTGAGCCGACCACCCGTTGACCCAAATCCCGGAACCTAACAGATTTGTCTCCGCAGCAAAGCCTCATTTCGATTCTTCTACAGGGATGGATCTCCGGAGTAATTTGCTCGACGTAATTTTGGCACCTCCAAGGCAGTAGAGTGGTTCGGTCGAAACTAGTGTGTATAGGGAAGAGGGATTTCTTTTTGTCTCACCACATAGGAAGAAAGTGATTAACCCTAAAATAAACCCTGACACTCCCTATTTATAAGAGGATGTGGGCAAAACCCACTTCACCACTCTTTAAGGTTTGGCCGGCCACCTGTGAGAAAGGGAGGCCTAATTTTGGGCCTCTCGTGTCAATTAGGATTTTAGGCCTAGCCCAAATCCCTAATGTGACATTACCTAATTGACTTAGATAATAGTCTCATATTAATGGGTTCATTTTACGTTGGCCCAATATCCAAATGTCTACATAAGGGGTATTATATTGAGTTGGCCCAAAATAGTTACTTTTAAAATTTCTTTGGGTAGCGTAAACACTCGATTTTGACCCCGACGTAACGTCGTTACACATGACGTGTTATTTCCAGATATGTCAACACACGAAGTGTCAAAAAAGGCTCATGTGCATATTAGAATAGTAAATAAATATATATCTGTAAAATATCTCGGATATATCCGAAATATTTAGAAATATATATATATATATATATATATATATATATATATATATATATATATATATATATATATATATATGTAATAGTTATTTATCTATAAAATAATTATCTACGGGTATTATCTCCCATTATTTATAAATAATTATCTGCAGGGTATTTATCTATAAGTTATTTATCTCTTATCATTATCTATAAGTATTTAGGAGATCTTATTTGTAACCTGACTAGTTTTACTATAAATTTGGGTCTAGTTTTACAAGTAAAGGACACAAAAAAACAACAAAAAGAAGAAATAAATCTCTCGTTTGAGTTTTGTGCAATCACACACCACCTCCCGGACCTTCAACGACTCACTCCTTCCGGCCACTCCACTAACGCTCAGTCACTATTATCAACAGATTCCAACTCCCAACTCTAAAGGCAGATCATGGATATATGTCCAAATTCGGGTTCGTATTTATATCTCGGGCCTCGTAAACACGTCAAAAATCACATTACGGTTTAGAAAACGCCTCCTAAGGGTCAAAACGGTCCGGAAGCGCGGTACACGCGTCCGGACCGGACCTCCGGGTTGCGGGAATCCGGACCTCGCCGTATTGCCCAAATTCGACGAGGTCCGGATTGCTCTATGGGTATTACGCATACCCCCCGATTACCGTTACACGTAGAGAAGTCGAGTTCACGCATTGCTAATATTGATGACGGTTACCGCTTTCCTTTGAACCGTCATCAAACCGATTCAAAACCGGGTCCGGTCTCAAGGTAGCCTATAAATAGGAGACCTTGGCCACCCATTTTCACACATTCTCTCATTTTCACAACTTAGGCATTTTGAGCTCTGACTTCTCTCTGGAAATATTTTCTCTCTCTAGAATTATTTTTCTCCCTTTAGCCCATTCGTGACTTAAGCATCGAAGAGGGCTCCACTATCACCACCCCCCTCTCCATGCTAGTATTGGCCCCTTGTGCAGGAACGGGCCCCGCAGCTAAGGTGTGGAAGAGAAATAGGAGTAAGGTGGACCAGACGCTAACCGAGACACAGCGTTTTGCCGAGACTCAGACTTTTGCAGAGACTCAGACTTTTGCCGAGACACGGACTTTTCCTGAGACACAGACTTTTCCTGAGACACAGCGTTAAACTGAACACTCGTCACCGGCATTAGGCGAACACCTCTTCCAGGCAAAGGGTGTCAGCCCAAAAACCCGAACAACCCAATCAGACAAACGCGTCCATCCGACCCAATTCAACCAGGACGCAACATTTGGCGCCGTCTCCGTGATTCGAAAAAAAAGTTATCATACCGCAAAGACATGACGAGTGATCGCAACCCTCCCAAAGAGGTTAACGTGAGAAATGCAAGGAAAAGGCCTGGACGTCCTAAGAAGTCTCCGGCAAGCAAAAGAGCAGCAAGCCGAAGCCGACGAGAAGCCAACCAGGACCTTCTCACATTTCAGATGCAGAATATACTGCCTCATCCATGCCAACTGCAAATGTGCCCTCCGCACAGCGCGGTCCCAGAGTCCACAATGCAGTGCGCGTAACACCCCCGCCCGGGTTCAAACCTAGGACGCCAAGCGCCGAGTGCCAAGTACCAGTGTCGAGTGCCAGTGCCGAGTGCCAGCGCCAAGTGCCAGAGCCGAGTGCCCGTGCCGAGTGCCTGTGTCGAGTGCCCGTGCCAAGTGAATGTGTCAAGTGCCAGTGCCAAGTTTCCTTGTGCCGAGTGCCCGGGTCAAAGTGCTAGCACCTCAACCCTGCAGCCTGGAAATACAATCGACAGTCACGACAACGTGCATACACGCAACAGTCTCCCATACAGACATCTAAGCAGTGTTCGCTCCATATGGAATAACAATGTACGTATAAAACTTGTTAGTCTTCGCACAACAAGTAATAAGCATCATGCAAGGGGGGCAACTCCTTCAACACATCGACCTCAACACATCGCCGAGGATGTGCCCGACGCACAGCACAACCACCAAGAACCAAATGACGAGCATCGTTCACTCCCACCTGGTTTTGAGCCAGAGATGCATGATGATGATGAATTTCAGACAGAAACGCCGCAAGGCGAACAACAAAGAACGGGAGCAAACCCGATGCCCTCGGTTACTCCAGCAATGATGGCTGCGCTGGAAGAATAACTCGCACTCCGCGAGTCACTAAAAAATCAACGATATGCAGCCCAACCACCTCCAACCGCCCAGGAACACGCTGCGCCGACAAGAGAAATGTCGTAAGACACTACCCGCCAAGGCGGTCCATTCCAGGGCAGAGACCAACATGCAGAAAATGCTTTCCAACATACAAGATATGAAGCTGCACGCCACCGCTCACAGAAGCCAACGAAGGATGATCCCTTCCAGGCCACAAGCAGATACCAAACATGGAAGACTGCTTGACGCATAATTCATTGAAGAGTCAAGATACTAAACATGGGTGGCAAACCAGGTATTGGTACCTAAATCAAGCGGCAAATTGAGAATGTGCATCGATTACAGGGATCTCAACAACGCATGCCCCAAGGATTCATATCCTCTTCCAAGAATCGACCAACTAGTCGATGCCACCGCCGCCCATGAGTTAATGTCAGTAATGGATGCATACTCAGGATACAACCAGATCCCGATGTTCAAAGATGATGCACCGCACACTGCATTCTATGCAGATAGCGAAATATACAACCACACGGTGATGCCATTCGGCTTGATCAATGCGGGAGCAACATACCAACGAATGGTCAATACCATCTTCGGCGATTTAATCAGGAAGAAAATGGAGGCATACGCGGATGACATGATCATGAAGTCAACAAAAAGGCGCAACCATGTTGATGACTTACGAGCAATCTTCAAAAGAACGCGTGAATGTCAAGTCCGCCTATATCCAACAAAGTGTGCTTTCGGTGTACAATCAGGAAAAATCCTAGGATTCATGGTGAGCCAGAAAGGGATAGAGGCTAACCCAGAGAAGGTGCGGGCTATAGAAGAAATGGAGTCCCCGAAGAAACATAAGGAAGTCCAGCAACTAAATGGCCGCCTAGCAACTTTAAACATATTCCTTGCCATGATAGGTGACAAGGCACTCCCCTTCTTTGAAGTCTTGCGTGCAAACAAGAGTTTTAATGGACACCAGTGTGTGAAGAGGCCTTCCAACAATTAAAGCAACACTTGCGCACATTGCCAGCATTGGCAAAACCGATACAAGGCGAGCCCCTTTACCTGTACATATCGGTGAGCAACACAACAGTCAGTTCAGTACTTGTCAAACAAAAAGGGACTACCCAGCTCCCAGTATACTACGTAAGCAAGATACTTGCAAAGTACGAGATAAACTACATGCCAATCAAGAAATACCTGTACGCGCTTATAGCAGCAAGGAAACTGAGACCATACTTCCACGCACACGAAGTAACAGTCCTAACAGACCAACCCCTGAAGCACATCCTGTCAAAGCCAAACATGTTAGGAAAGTTAACGAAGTGGTCGGTGGAGTTAAGTGAATTCCGCATTCATTTCGCTCCTCGAACGGCGATCAAGGGGCAAGCATTGGCAGACTTCATTGCAGAGTTCACAGGGATAACACCCGAGACAGATGTCCAAGACGGAACTCAACGAATAGCAGAACATACCGAAGTGTGGCAAATGTACACCGACGGATCTTCAAACGTAGGAGGATCAGGCACCGGATTCCTCCTAATTCCACCCGACGGATCAGATCCATTGAAGTATGCTCTAAACTTAACATTTAGAGCAACAAACAACGAGGCGGAGTACGAGGCATTGATAACTGGCTTAAGAATTGCAAAAGGTGTTGGAGTTAAGCACCTAAGAGTGAAGTGCGATTCGCAGATAGTCGTCAATCAAGTCAAAGGCGAATACGCGGCGAAGTTAGAAAATATGCAAAAGTACCTGGGGCAAGAAAAAGACCTCATCACAAGCTTCGATTCCTTCGACATCATCTCGGTGCCTAGAGAAGAAAATCAAGAAGCCGATGCCTTGAGCAAGTTCGCACAAGGCAATGAACAGGGCAAAGAAAAGCACTTCGTGGAAAACAGAATCTTGCCAGTTCCGGATTGGATGACCCCAATATTGGCATATCTCAAAGACCACAAGCTCCCCAAAGACAAAGTTCAAGCCCAAAAAATCCAGAGGCAAGCTGTCAACTACGCATTGATAGATGACCAGCTATACAAGAGAGGATTTTCAACCCCATACCTAAAGTGCATCACCTTCCAAGAAGGCCAGAAAGTGTTAGAAGATTGGCATAAAGGCCAAGCGGCCTGCCATGAAGGTGCGAGATCTCTAATACGCAAGGCGTTAAGCTTAGGATACTATTGGCCAACCATGAAGAACCAAGCTACGCACTTGGTCGAAGAATGCGAATCTTGCCAACTTTATTCAAGAAATACCACGGCACCAGCCGCGGAGCTAAGCCCAATTGCAAGTTCCTGGCCATTCGCACAATGAGGGATCGACTTGGTGGGCCCACTTCCAAAATCAAAAGGCCAAACCAAGTACATTTTCGTCGCAATCGACTACTTTTCGAAGTGGATCGAGGCAAAGGCATTGTCACGAACAACCGATGCACAAATAATGGATTTCATCCGAAATCACATCATCTCACGATACGGAGTTCCAAAGGTGCTAATCAGAGACAATGGACAACAATTTAAGAGTTCAAGGCTTCAAACATTAACCACCGTTTCGCATCAGTCTACCTTCCTCAAACCAACGGACAAGTCGAAGCCGCCAACAAGACCGTCCTAGACGGTCTCAAGAAGAGAGCGCACGCACTAAAAGGAGGGTGGGCAGAAGACCTTAGCAGTGTGCTATGGGTACTACGAACAAATCCAAAGGAGTCAACCGGAGAAACACCATTCAGTCTGGTGTATGGAACGGAAGCAGTCGCTCCCATCGAAATTGCTGTCTAATCCTACCGCACAACCCATTTCGACGCCCAAGCCAACGAAGTAGACATGCGTCTAGACCTAGACCTGGCTGAAGAAAAAAGGCGTAACTCGAAGCATAATCAGGCACGCATGCGTTTGATAACTGCAAGATATTACAACAGGAAGTTGAAAGAAAGACAATTCCATGTCGGAGAAATGGTGTGGAGAAAGAATGAGTTCTCACATCTCGATCAAATTAACAAAATGTATCCAAAGTGGGAAGGCCCTTACAAGGTCATATCCATCCCGTATATCAATGCATATCGCCTTGAAGATGCAAATGGCAATGCCTCTACGAACACGTTCAGTGGAGGACACTTGAAGAAATTCCATGGATGAAAGGATAATCTTCTGTCCCAAAAGAAGCTGTCGAACATTACTATTCTATATACGTTACTTGAAGCAAAGCAAAGTAAGTACAACAACTATTATCTACGTCAGCGTTTCAAGCTATTATTACTACGCGTTATGACAACGCTTATCATCAACAACAACTTACTCATATGGACGACTATATCAAAAGGCGTCATCAAGGAATCAACAACTTGGAATTAAACCCAAGATATATTCAAAGTCAGCATGCTACAACAACATATTTGCAAGGAAATAATTGCAACCTTCTATTTCAAAGCGTCATACCAACGACGTCCTACTTCAAACGTCATATTAACGACGTTCTACATCAAAGCGTCATACCAACGACGTCCTGCTTTCAAACGTCATATTAACGACGTTCTACTTCAAAGCGTCATACCAATTACGTCCTGCTTCAAATGTCATATTAACGACGTTCTATCTACAATGTCCTATTGACGACATACAAATGCTAGCTGAGACATCTCTTGTTAGAGACAAATCTTCATGTTCATCGCCATTCCTTGGATTCAGAACAGGACGGGCAAATACAATACGGGACTGATCACCCCATAAGTGGCGGAAGTTCTCTTGTTAGACAACGACCCCACGCTACAACAAGTGTGTATCTCCTATTAAGGGATCATACTCATCAAAGACTATACCTTAATCAGATAGCTTCAATCAACTACTACGAATTCCTACTCAAGGGTTCACACTTTACGGCAAACGTCCTCTTGTTAGATGGCAATCCCGTACTACGAATTCCTGCTTAAGGGTTCACACTTTACGGCAAACGTCCTCTTGTTAGATGACAATCCCGTACTACAGATTTTCAAAGCGTGTTGCATGGTTCTTGGACGCAGAAATCATGCATCACAATACATATTTTCAAAACGAGTTACGTGGTCCCTGGACGCAAGAATCATGTATCACAAATTTTTTTTTCAAAAACCAAAATGTTTTTACGTATGCTTCCCCAATGCGGGTTGATACACGCTGGAAGGTGCGCACCCTGTTTACAAAACTCATAAAATTTACAAGTCGAGTCTTGTACAACGTCGCCTTAGAGTGGAACTAAGAGACGGTATAAACTAGTATCTTGTTTAGCCAAGATAACACCTTTCAAATATCAAAGGCCAGCGTCAAGTGCCTTTGTGCCAAGTACCCGCGGCAAATACACTACTTGTTAAGAAAAGTCGCTATACGCGAAATACTTAACAGGTTACAACATATATAGCGGCAAGCTATTCAGGAAAGAAGGGCAACATGCGTAACGCATCATGCAAGCAATCTTGAGAACATCTCAAGTCATCAACCAAGAAGTGGCTAAGGGTCACAGCTACAGAGACTACGTCTACATTCCTAGTCATCCACATTCAACAAAAACAGTAAGTGATAACGGTATGAAATATTACTAACGAGTTATCATGCAAACTGCTATGCATAAAGCAGGTTCAAACGACATAGTTCAAAGCAAACAAGTCACAAGCAATAACCAAGGAACAACTCCAACAAAGTTCCAAACATAGAAGCCGAGGGGCAAACAGACTCAGAAACGAGTTCAACATATCCAAAAGTAATAAACATGGCACAAATCAAAGAACGCCATCATCTCTGATGGGACTGGGTGGAACAGGCAGAAGTTGCACATTAATGTCATCACCGTCTTCTCCAAACAAAAAGGCAAACTGAGCTGCTGCAGCATCCAAACGACGGAGCTCGGCAACGTGCCCAACCGCAAACTCCGCATACGGCCCTAACCTGTTAAAGGGAAAGCCGGGAGCAAGGATGCTCACCCTACGAACAAAGTCTTCAGCAAACTCGCTAAGCATAGGAGCGGCCTTCGCCGTAGCAACAGCAGTAACCGCGCTGTCAAACTCATGAGTAGTAGGGAACTTTCCAAGTCCCTCCTCAATGCCGGCCTTCATTTCCTCTTAGCGGACCTTCCGACAGGCAACCTTGTGGTCGCCCGCATTGTCAGAAATCGCTTTCTCGATAGCAACATTCTCAGCTTCAAGTTGAACAAGGCGGGCATGATCAGAGTCGTAACGGGCGTCAAAATTCGTCATCTTCAAAGTAAGACGGCGCACTTCATCCTTAGCTTCCTTAAGCTCGCCGGACACAACGGCAGCTTTATCGGCGATAACACGCTTCTCCTGGACAAGTTCCAACATGAAGGAGGCCATGTGCACCATGTCAGAAACAACCTGAAAACAACAAGACAATAAGCATACATGTTCGGAAACAACGAGCATAGCAAAGCAAAGAAAGACACTACTGGTGTGAATCCAGACAGTGATCTCTCAACAAAGGTTCGCGCCTCTTCGTCGCTCGATGGCCGAACAAGTCGATCACCAAGAGGAACGGATCGATGAAGAACACGTACACCAACTTCTGGAATGCTAAGCCGGGAACTCTTGGGGAGAGTGAGATCACCTGTTGTATACGACATCCACTTATCATCCGAAATATCGCCTTCCAAAGGACGAAGCAGATCCGCACGTCCAAGTGGCGGGAGCACTACATGCAAACCAACTAGAGTTATGCAAAAACCAAAAACAAAGCGCACAAAACCACACAGACAAGTGTTCAGCCACACAGACAAGTGTCAGCTCATACCAGAAGGAAGAGTACGTTCCACCTCTGGCCGCTCCTTCGAGCGGGGGGCAGACAGCGCATCCTTGCAATCGTCAACTTTCTTCCCTTTATGGCAGGAAGGAGTAGGAATGGTCACAGCAGTCTTCGGGCGCTTCGAACTGCTCAAAGGACGCGTCCCAACGGCGGACCGTTTGACAGAATCAGGAGCGGCAATGACGCGATCAGTAACAAGCGTCTTGCGACCTGCAAATAGAAAACAAAGCTACAATCAAAATACAACTAAACTAAGACAGTATACAAGGAGGACTGTTTATTCAAACTGTTTACCTTTTCCATGCCCGGAAGCTGCCGATGCTCTGGGAGCAAGAGATGGAACAATCCTTCCGTTAAAAGCAACGCGTGAAGCCGTTGCGTGGAGAGACGAACTCTTTCCGGCAAACCAACCTGCAATTCAAATTCCATGAAAGACATAGAGCCGGTTAACAGGCTATCCATCATGAGTACCAAGATGCTCAAAATTTGCAAAGTAGGTATGAAGGACTTACTCATAGTGGTAAGTCGATCAAAAAGAAAGGAGTTCCACAAAAGGTTACTGCGACTTCACAATCTGCAAGAACCAAACAAGGAGTCTACACGTCAAAGTCATGCGATCATAAAGCGCCAATACACATAACAACATACGTGTAGCAAAGTCAACGCGCATAGCAAAGTTAATGCGTGCAACAAAAGTGGCCAACGTCCCAAGAAACCATCATGCAAGCGGTGCGACTAACGTGACGAGCCGCGAAGAGCAAACGCGACAACACTTAGGAAAAATATTTTTCTAAGGCATCAAGACAACAAACGACTACCCCCAAAGACGTTTAGCAACTGCCGGCAACCAACAAACCCGTTAAGGGAAAAGCAACACGTACCGATCAAAAGACCGTTACGCGAAGGCATGGGGGCAATATATCAAGTGGTGAAATTTTACCACGACTATGCACGGAGGTAAAAAAAATTGTCTAAGGCATGAGCTAACGACAATAACAACAACAACCAACCAGCAATTGTTCAACATACGAACACCAATGAGCAGCTCTATGCAACGACAACGACAAATAGTTCAAAGGAACAACAACATGGCAACATCCAAAAATCAAGACGAAGCTGTTCTGGAAAATCGAGTTTTCAGACTACCTCAAAATGTGACAAAAAGTATCACAATGGACTCCACTCGTCGAGACGATTTCAGAAAGGTAAAAATCGCGGCGAGCGGAGCACGGGAAGGCGGCGCGTGGCTTACACGCGCCGGTGAAGCGGCGCACACGCGGCGGCGCGTGAGGGTGCGTCCGGCGTCAGCTGGCGGCTCTAAAGACGGCGCTGGAATCGTCGCGGTGTTCTGAGTCGATTGGTGGTATCAATTTTTGAAAACAGGCCAAGAATCAAACAAGTAACTTTCGGGATGCACCTAAAGTTTACGGTAGTGAAGAAACTATGAACAAGCAAATGGTTTCTAAAAATGGTGGAGCAATTACCTGCAGAGAAGGATGAAGAATGGATTCCCAAAAAGCTGGAAGAATGATTGGGGATTAGTGTAATCACATATCCCAAAAGATTCCTTAATGATAAGGATCAAAAGAGTAATTCACCTACACCCACACATAAGTGCTTACGATATACTCCACCCTCTTAAGTATTTACTAATCTCTACGCGTATGATTATTTTAGTACTACGCGTATCAAATTCATCATTTTACATGCATGTTTGCATATCGCATGATTCATGATTTATTAATCGCTAAGTCATTTTAGGGTATACAGATTATATTTTTAGCATCACGTAATTACGTTCTTGCCATGACCGTTACTTGTACATGCACGTTGATAAATAGCATGTCCGCACGACATATTACTAATCGCTTATATCCCTTGCGGTAATCATGTTTGCACGTTATATATGCGCATTTTCTATTGCACTAACCGTGATGACAGGAAATAAAGTCACTCGGTCAAAAAATCAAAGGACGGACGAAATCAAGACTTCTACGTCCAACCGACGATCAAAACCGGAAGGTTAGCGTCAAGCTCAAATTGGACATGTACCCTAACTTAAAATAGAGTCAAGAAAGGTTTTGAACCGTTACTTGACTCGGGGGCAAGTGATGGATATATGTCCAAATCCGGGTTCGTATTTATATCTCGGGCCTCGTAAACACGTCAAAATCAGATTACGGTTTAGAAAACGCCTCCTAAGGTCAAAACGGTCCGGAAGCGCGGTACACGCGTCCGGACCGGACCTCCGGATTGCTCTATGGGTATTACGCATACCCCCCGATTACCGTTACACGTAGAGAAGTCGAGTTCACGCATTGCCAATATTGATGACGGTTACCGCTTTCCTTTGAACCGTCATCAAACTGCTTCAAAACCTGGTCCGGTCCCAAGGTAGCCTATAAATAGGAGACCTTGGCCACCCATTTCCACACATTCTCTCATTTTCACAACTTTGGCATTTTGAGCTCTGACTTCTCTCTAGAAATATTTTCTCTCTTTAGAATTATTTTTCTCCCTTTAGCCCAATCGTGACTTAAGCATCGGAGAGGGCTCCACTAGCACCACCCCCCCTCTCCGTGCTAGTATTGGCCCCTTGTGCAAGAACAGGCCCCGCAGCTAAGGTGTGGAAGAGAAATAGGAGTAAGGTGGCCCAGAAGATAACCGAGACACAACGTTTTGCCGAGACTCAGACTTTTGCCGAGACACAGACTTTTCCTAAGACACAGACTTTTCCTGAGACACAGCGTTAAACTGAACACTCGTCACCGGCATTAGGCGAACAACTCTTCCAGGCAAAGGGTGTCAGCCCAAAAACCCGAACAACCCAATCAGACAAACGCGTCCATCCGACCCAATTCAACCAGGACGCAACAGCAGACATGGAACTTAGGCAGCCCATGCACCATGAATGTATCTTTTGCTTAATTACATCTTTAATTATTGCCGCGATGCTTCGGTCAAAATATTTTTTGTTGCGATGCATTGATAAGTAGTAAAGATGTTGGAAGTTACACTTTGGATTATTATGTATTTGGTTCTTTATTAGAGTTGGTAGCTAGATTCTTTTATTTGATTTATATTTTATATATATGGTCTAATTAGAATTTTAATGCAATGTCATTGAATTTTTTTAGTTTTGTATTTATTTTATTCAAGATGGTTAATGAGCTAAGTTAGATTTTGATGTGAAATTAAACATTAAAAATGGAAATTTGCGAATTGAGTACCATTAGGGCGGATTAAAAAATGTGTTTTTATTTTCCGTAACAGAACCCCCTTAATCTGAATCTCTGATTGTATATCAATTTTTTACCTAGGCGTTTTAATTCATTATTATTCCCATATGCAGTTTAGGTTTCTAGTTAGCATGATAATTACGTAGTGGCGACTCTATTAGAAATCTATGTTTTCAAAACGTATCGCCTTATGTTAGATTTATGTCAGACAATTTGGCGACTCTGCAGGGGACGATTTAGAGGATCCGGGCTCGTTATATTCGTCTATTGCCATTTATTTTTAGTTTTTCATTTTACTATTCTAACTTTGTTTTTTTGTGTGGCAGGTGCATAATTAAGATTAAAACTAATTTTTTTTCTTTACTTGTGTCATTGTATAAAGAGAAATGATACGGAGCCCGATATCGGATCTCCACAGCATTTCACCAAAACACTTGGCTTTATCTATTCATTTAATCCCTTTATTTTGACAGAAATGACCTTGAGTACGGAAGTAGAGTGATTCCATGTTTTTTATTTTGTTTCTTACTGCTCTCACTTTATATATACTAAATTACTGTTCCCGCGCAGCGCGCGGGTCGTAATGTTAAATATGTATAATAATTAATAAAAAAAATATTATGTGACGCAATTAAAAAATAGTATTTAAAACAACTCTTAACAAAAAAAAAATTATGACGCAGGTAAAAAATAATCAAAACTTCAATAGTAAAAGCAAGGAAAAATTGCTTCGGAACTATATTAAACTGTGAAATTTTTTGTGAAATTTTCGGAAATATTTTCAACTGTGAAAAATTGCTCCGGAACTATATAAACTGTGAAATTTTCACATCGAAAGTACATTTAATTAATGTGACATTTACTCTTCTTTGCAAGTAAATTAGACTATCATTATTTTTCCAGTTTTGCCCTCATGTGGTTTTTCCTTAGCAATTAATATCTGTCTACCTATTTTATTAAGGTGCCACGTGAGTTTCAGATATTTATCAGTTTATTTGCTAACTTATTATATATTTGTTACAAAAGAAAAAACTTATGTATATAAGTTTTAGGAATGATAATACCGAAGCATGAAACAGTAAATGACCATATAAATATAATATTGATTTTTACATTAGAATTTTCGTTTCTTCATGTGATTGAATATAATTATCTCTCTTTAAATTTTCTATTCTACATGCTTAAAAAAATTAAGAGCAATTTAATTTAGTTCAAATGAAAAAAAATGGATATGAACTTAAGGTCTTTATGAGAATATGAGTAAAAAAGTAAATTTATATTAGTCATTGACCCGTGTTAGATTCGTATTTTATGTGAGATTTTACTTTGATTAATTTTTTTTCACAAATATCATTTGTTTGGATTTTGTGCGGAATTTTGATTTTTAATTAATAATTTTAAATATATAATATTATTTTAAGACGTTAATTTTATTGATACGTATTGAAGTTAGAACCACGGATTGTGTTATTTGACATAATACTACGTATTTGAAACCCGAAGCTCTCTAATTAATTTTCAAATTTAGTATTACTATTTTCGTTATGTGTCATTATGTAATATATTAAGCTTAATTATATTGTTTAGATTATAAAAAATTGAATTGCATCCATCTTTTTCTATTAGAAGACGTAAAATGGATTTTTTTTTTTTTTAAGAGTACTACAATATTAATTATCTTCTTTTTATGACTTGACGAAGAAATTGTTTACAAAAAAAAAAAAGGCTTAACGATGCAAATGAAAAATTTGGAAAAATAAGAAAGACAAAATAAGCATTGTTGAAGTAGGTCCCACTTGTCCACTTTCACAGAGAAATTCACTGAGACTTTCATAGTCTTTAGCAATGCCCTATGTTGGAAAATCAATTACGAAAAATAATATCTATCTATAATAACAAAAGAAAAATTAAAACCATAAAAAATGTTATAAGATATAATTTGAAATACCAAGCGGATAACCCTCTATGTATTAAGAAAAAGTTAAACTAATCAAACTAAATGTTAAACCTTATAATTCCTGAATGTAGAAAACAATATAAGTATTCAATAATATATTTCTTGGGTCATCACAAGCTATCTAATTATAGATTGGGTAGAAATAAACAAAGATCAAGCCCACATACCCAACAATCCAAGCCCATATCAATTTATAACAAAACCCTAAATATTCCTGTAGTACCCGTCGTACCTAATTTCAAGAGCTCTCCTTCTAGCGGCTTCTATGAACCTTCAAGAAGTTTGTAAAAAAAAAATCAATTCTTCTTCTCCAATTCTCGAATCGATGCACCAAACCTTGATTTATCTTCTCCAGTCGTTCGTAGTTGCCGGCGATTTGCCGTCAGAGTAATTGATTCGGAAACTTGTCGTAAAAGCCAACTTGAATTGAATCCACACCACCATACTCTTTTCCACCCAACCACGTGTCGATTTCAACCAGTACTTTGCTAATCCGTAAAACTCGATGCATGGCATAGTACATATGAGTTTTTTGTCCGAATCTCGAGAAGCAGTCATTATTATTAGAAGAATCGACAACTGGAGGTGTCGATTGTCGGGTTGGATTTGCGAACCGGCTGGAAATAGTAGATCTACGTATTGATTGAAGATAATCACATGTGAGGTATTCTATTATCTTTCCTTTCTGGCGTTCTTGACCAACTGCTCTGTAGAAATTAACTAAATCAGGCGTTTTATATAGGAATAGAAGAACCATTATAATTATGGTCTTCATGCCGCTTAGATAATGAAAGAGCGGCTCTTCGTATTCCACGCAACTGATGAGAGTGGCTCTTCGGTAGGTGTTTACCTTAATGGCGCTTAGGAAACTGAGAATTTGCTTTAATTGCACTTAGTAAGCTGCGTCTTAATTTTTATCAGATGCATCATGGAAATTATAATACTGATTTTATTTAGGGAATTGAAGGAAGACTCTTCCCGCAGCTCATAAATCCTCCAGTAGTTGAATTTAATCTGTGCATTGGAAATTGCAAATCTGGAAATCCCTAGCTCCTGGTTGCATTTGAATTCATCTCTCTACCTAAATGTGTATATATATATATATATAGATCTATTAGATAATTATTTTCCCTTACTTATCATACCGAATATATCATAGAATTGTTTAAAAATATTAACATTATTGTATTTACTATATAACTTCATGTACATATAATTTTTCTTTTACAATTATAACTTCATATTAACATTCTAATAGGTTTTACAAATATATATTTTTAATTTTTTTTTACCAAGTTGTGTACAAAAATATTTAATTTTGTACTTTTTAAGGAAATAGAAAAATTATTACCCAATAATATCTAAATGAATCGACGTGTCTATTTGTAATTTCAATAAATTAACTTAGTGCACCACTATATTTCGTCATACTGTTGCATATATGATGTCTGTTGCGCCAATATATTTTGAAATATAGTCAAATGGACAACGTTGTCAATCCAACGTTAAAAGCGTTGACATATCATATTATTGACATTGAACTGCCAAGTAAGCTAAGATAATGTCAAGTGACAATAAAGAATATAATATAAAAAATAAAAAAGCTAGAAATTATTATAATTTCATAATCATTTAAAAAAGTTCTTTAAAAAAGTATGAAAATATAATAATTTTTAAGTTTTTATTTTAATATATTATATTATTTATTGTCACTTGACATTAAATTAGCTTACTTGGCAGTTCAACGTCAGCAATATGACCCGTCAACACTTTATAAGTTGACAAATTAGTCAATTTGACAATTTTCAAAATATATTGGTGCAACAAACATCATATATGCAAAGGTATGATGAAATATAATGGTGCATTAAGTTTATTTATCGAAATTACAAATATATATGTAGATTCATTTATATATTAATGGGTGATAATTTTCCTATTTCCTAAAAAGTACAAAATTTAAATATTTTTTGTACACATCTCGGTAAAAAAATTATATTTATAAAAACTATAATACATAATATAGTATAATGGTAAAAGGACTAAAATATGAACATGAAATTATATAGTAAAGATAAAAATGTTAATATTTTTACACACTAAGTATTCTACTAATATATTGTGTTGGACTTGAATGTTAGGATTGGATTCCTTGTCATGACGTATAGAACATCCCATGTTACGACTGTAGTATTGTAGATTAGGCTTGTGCATAAAAACCGGTATGGCCGGACTGGTTCGGAACTGGTCTGGAACCGGACCGTTTGGAACCGGTCCGGAGTGGACCGGTCCAAATTGGACTGGTTTGTAACCCCTAAATTGGAACCAGTCCAAGGGGTATACCAAACCAGTCCGGACCGGCCCGGTTTTGAACTGCTTTTAAGTTAAAAAAAACGTTTTGACTGCATTTGATTGAGACTAGTTTCTTTTTTAGTTTACAGAGAGGAGAGGGAGAGCCATTCAGTTCACTTCTTCACGGACAGAGCCCCCGTTTTTTAATATTTCTAGTCCTCCCCAGTCCCCCCGCTGTCCTCCTCCGGTCCTCCGCGCGAACCGCGCCGCCAGCACTCGGCCGCCCGCCGAATCCGTCGCCCATAGTTCCTCTTCGGCTCTTCCTCTGCTCTGTCACAGCAGTCATGGGTCCTCAAAAGAAGGTTAGTTTAATTAAATTAGGGTTTTGTAATTTGGTGAAATATGGTTTCAAAATCGAGATTTTGTTGTTCAATTAAGCTTATTAGGGATGAATTAGAGTTCTAATTAGTAATTAGAGTTCAAAATTAGAGTTTTTAAGTCGATTTAGGGTTTACAGATTTGGGGGTTTTTTAAATTAAGCTTAGTAGTAGACTTGGAATGCTTAGGAAGTCTCAAAATTGAGATTTTGTTGTTCAATTTAGCTTATTAGGGATGAATTAGAGTTCTAATTAGTAATTAGAGTTCAAAATTAGGGCTTTTAAGTCGAATTAGGGTTTACAAATTTGGGGATTTTTTAAATTAAGCTTAGTAGTAGACTTGAAATGCTTAGGATGTCTTAAAATTGAGATTTTGTTGTTCCATTAAGCTTATTAGGGTTGAATTAGAGTTCTTAATTAATGTTCTTGATCGATGTTGAATTATCTAATTTTGTTTATGTTCTTTTTGGATTTTTGGCAGCCTTCGGGATCGGGACCTTCCAATTCTGAGAAAAATTCTGTTACGAGGAAAAGGATGAGGATAGTTGAAGTTGGGAATCCAGAGAATACTTCTGCACTACCAACGGCAACGGATATACCCACAGAGGACCTGGAAATTTCATCTGATTCGGAAAATTCTTTGACTAGAAGAAGCAAATCTACTAGAGGTGAGTCAGAGTCTCATAAACCTCCTAATCCGAAGAGAATTAATTCAAGGGTAAATGAATCATGGTGTTGGCAACATATGACAGTAAATAAAGAGATAACTACGAAGCAATCCGCAAAGGCTAATTGCAACTATTGTAATAGGCTACTGACTTTTACAACAACATCATCTACCCTATGTAACCATTTGCGTAGATGTCATGCATCTCCTTTTAATAAGAAGAATGCTGACCGGCCACAATCATCTAGGGAAGAAGGGTTAGAGACTAGCTCTTTAACATTATATCCTAAGTTTGATCAAGAAGCATGTCGTACAGAGCTTGTTCGCATGTTTATCTCTGCTGAACTTTCATTCAATTTTGTTGAGAATGAGGCATTTCGGAAGTTTTTGAAGAGGTTACAACCTAGGTTTGAATGCATTTCTCGTACCACTTTGGCTAGAGATATTCTTAAAATGTATGAGAAAGAAAAGTTGTTGTTGAAGAGGTTCATGTCAAGAGCTTCTGGCAGAGTTTGTTTAACAACTGATACATGGACTTCAAGTCAGAATTTTGGTTATTTGTGTCTCATGGCACATTTTGTTGATGATGATTGGAAACTCCATAAGAAGATCATAAATTTTGTCCAGGTTAGTGGGCATACTGGTGAATCTATGGTTGAGGTTATTAAGGAGCTCCTCATACATTGGGATGTCAAAAAGGTTCTAACTGTTACTGTGGATAATGCTAGTGCAAACAGCCTGCTAATTGATATCTTGAGCAAGTGTTTCGTGAGTTGGGATACTAACTCGAGTCTGCATCGGGATCTGTATCACGTTCGTTGCTCACATACTTAATTTGATTGTGAGTGATGGGTTGAGAGATATTGAGAAGAGCGTATCTAGAGTACGAGATGCAGTCAAGTACGCCAGATCTTCTCCGTCAAGGTATGCTAGATTCAAAAATTGTGCATCAGGTGCAAATGTGAATTCGCAGCGTCTAGTGTGCTTGGATGTGAAGACTCGATGGAACTCTACATTTTTTATGTTAGAGGCAGCTGTTGTTTACGAGAATACGTTTTATCGACTCGGACTCATAGATGGGGGTTTTGTTCAGGAACTCAGCAGTGGAAAGGGAAATGGGGTTCCTACTAGAGATGATTGGAAGTACGCACGTGATATAGTGCCATTTCTTCGGGCATTTTATGATGCTACTACCCGACTTTCTGGTTCATCCTATGTCACTTCGAGTTCTTACTTAATTGAAGTGACAAAGATTAGGATGTTGATTAACCAATGTTTGAGAGATCATGATATAGGGAGTAGGGCGATGGCAGAGAAGATGGAGATCAAGTTCATAAAGTACTGGGGGGATCCGAAGAAGATTAACCGCGACGATTCCAGTGATTCTTGATCCCTGGCAGAAGATGGATGGTGCAAATTTCATTTTCAAAGCTTTGTTTGCTAAGGATGAGGAAGAACATCGTAAGTTGATGGAAAAATTGTCCAGTGATTTATAGAATGTGTTTGACAAGTATAAGCAAATGACAGTGGCGGCGGCACCGGAGATTGAGCCATCTACCACTGCTGCACCAACCTCATTTGATGATGATATGGATGCAATGTTCTGGAGTGCATCAGGGAATACTCAGCAATCTGATCCAATAGCTGAATTTTCTAAGTACTTGAGAGAAGACAGGGAGCCATACGATAAAAGTAAACCAAACCGGGATGTGTTGACTTGGTGGAAGGTGAACTCATCTAGGTTTCCTGTACTTGCTGCAATGGCAAGAGATGTGCTTGCAATACCAGTTTCTACGGTAGCTTCTGAAAGTGCTTTTAGCACAGGAGGTAGAGTTGTTGATGAATACCGTAGTCGTCTGACCCCTAAAATGGTTCAAGCTCTCATTTGTACTCAGGATTGGATTAGGGGGTGTTCATCCTACATGCTATCTAGAGATGAACTTGAAGAGATTGAGAGGATGGAAGAAGGTATGTATTAGACTTGCATAATTGTACGTTTAGTTTTATGTAATAATTCTTTCCTATATTATGCTTTTGACTTGCACTTACACATAATTAATTTTTTGCAGAGTTTGTTAAAGATAATCCAAATGCTCAGGAAGCAGATGTGATTTCTTATCTCTAGAGAAGACATTCATGAATGCATCAGAACGTTGATGTGTTACGGATTTGGTACGTCCGTAAAATCTCACATGTGAACTCAAAATATCTCAGTAATACGTGTCTGACAGATAAGAAAAGCATCCTAGCTTAAGCTGAATATCTTAGCTCATTAGTTATTAATTTGGTGTGTTGTCTATTGTGTTGTCCTGGATTCAATGTGTGTGGCTTATGTTATGGATTTTGGTGGGATTTATGGATTGGGCTTGTGTTATGGATGCAGGTGTAGTGTTGTGCTTCTGCTTGTGGATGTTGGTGGTGCAGTGTTTTGTTTTGGTTGTGGAAGATGTTGCTGGCTGGCTGGTGGTGCAGTGTTATCAGTTATGGATTGTGTTATGGATTGTGTAGTGGCTTGTGTTATGGATTGTGCAGTGGTGCAGTGTTTTGAGTCTTTGACTGATTGATTATGGCATGTGGATTGTTTTATTTTCAGTTTGGATTTGGATTTCAGTGTGTTTTTCAGTTTTGGAATGCTGTCTGTTCTGTTGGATTTTTTTTTTTAAAAAAAAAAAACCGGTTTTGGACCGGTTTTGGATCGGTTTTTACGGGTTTTTAATGATAGAACCGGTCCGACATATAAAACCGGTCAAGGACTTGTTTTTTTAAAAAACAGGCCAAAACCGGTTCTGGACCGGTTCTAACCAGTCCAGCTTTTTTTAGACCAACCTAAGCCAATATAAAACCCTAGTCATTACTGGACCGGACCGTTTAAAACAGTTCTGGTCCGGTTCGGAACCGGTTCGGGCTGAACCGGTTCAGTGCCCACCCCTATTGCAAATAGTAATGTACTTGGCACTGGCACTTGGCACTTGGCGCTGGCACTTAACATATAGTAGTGTTGTCTTGACAAAGCAAGTCTTTAGTTTATACCGTCTCTTAGTTCCACTCTAAGGCGACGTTGTTGCAAGATACTTCTTGCTTATTTTGTTGTTTTTGCGTTATATGCTAAAGAGCGAGATAACGTTATACAAGACTCGACTTGTAACTTTGATGAGTTTTGTACAAGGTTTTCTTTTAAAAGCGTATAACATGAAGCTATTCTTTTTCAGGCCTAAGTCTTCATGGTGTATGAACCCTTAAGAGAGTATACATACTTTTAGTGTGTGGGGTTGTCGTCTATTAAGAGGATTTCCGCCACGGTGGGGTGATCAGTCCCATAATGTATTTGCCGCATCCTGTTTTTATTCAGGGAATGGCTATGAATATGAGGATTTGCCTGGAGGATTTCACAACATGTCAATTTTTAGAAATAAACATGGGGTTTGCCCTTTTGAAAATGATGTCGCAACATGTTACTTTTGATAGATGTGAAAATTGGTATTGTCCTTATGAGGAGGATATTGCACCATGTCACTTTTTAGAATAGGTTTTGGTTTTCTTCCAAGGCATTGCATGTTGTTTTGTTTCTTGATGTAAATCCATAGTAGAATGCATAATGTAGAGATGTACTTACGAAAGTAGATTGACCATCATTAGATACTTGTTGTGTTTACAATAGTTTTGCAGGAAGGCGTCTATTGACTGCTTCTTCCGAAATATTTCTAAGTACAAAAGCATGATCTGCACTTATATTCCTAAATGTGTATTGAAAAAGATAGATTGGAAGTGGAAAGTCTATCTCCCTCAAATATGTCCTGGCGGCTGTCGGGCACTGTTGTTTGCAACATAGCTTCCCAAGGCTCCATGTGCAATGAACTCTTCGATCTCCATCCTCAAAGTCAAACAGCCATTGGTATTGTGCCCCCAAGTTTGGTGATATCGGCACCAATCTTCAATATCCCTGCCTAAGAAGGCGGTCTCCAGAAGCTTGATGTATATCTCTTCCACCTCCGTGTTTAAGGGAGTGAAGATGTCAGCGTACTCCATACTTGAGCCTTCTGATTTCCTTGAAGTTTGAGCTTCCATACTTGCGTTGAGAGGTGTGCCCCATCTCAATTCATGTTCACAAGAGATTGCAATTTCCATCTTGTCTTTCAGGCATGCCATCGTCTTAGTTGTACGCCATCCAAATACCCTTCCGAATAGCAAAAATGTTGGCGCGTTCATGTTCAAGTAAAATGCGTTGATGGCGTCCTTCTTGATTGCTCTTAGTGCAGTTGCATTTTGGGAGAACCTCCGAAAGTAGGTCATGATGGATTCTTCTTCTCCTTGTCTGACATCTAGCACACACCACTTAGGCGAACAAAGTATCTTATCAAGTTCAGACCTTGGCGATAACTTTTCCTTCTTCCTTTTATCATCATCGTTTGAGGCGAACAACTTTATTTTTGCACCAACTTCTATCATGGCAATTGATACTTGTTTCATTTTCCTCAGGGCATTGACGTAGCACTTTTGTGCGGCAGTCTGATCACCTAGTACCTCTCCGATCCAATGAGGAGTTAGGAACTTCATTTTATGATGAGCTGTAGATGGCACAATGTCGTGTGGGTTGATTGTCGTTCTTCCTAGGATGTCGTTATATGCCCCCAGGTTATTTACCACTACAAATGTGACGTCTATATGCAGTGCCTTCCAACCTTCTCCAAGGATAACTGGAAGTGTGATCATGCCCAATGGGTAGGTTGCAGTTCCTGCGAAGCTAATTAGCGGAAATGTGCTTGGCGAGAGATCGGCTTCCGTTTTTCTAATCTTCTTGAGAACTTCTATATGCACTAAATCCGCAGCACTCCCACCGTCTACCAATATCCTTTTCACGCCATATCCATTGATATCCATTGTTATGACCAAAGCATCATCGTGGGGATACACTATGTGTTTCTTGTCAGCATTTGAGAACGGGATGACTACGTCTTCCTTCTCTGGTTGTCGCCTATTCCCGTAGTTGGGTAGAACTTGTAGCTGCGAGGCATAGACATCTTGGGCATTAGAAATGCTACCTCCTGCCGCTGGCCCACCATGGATTACGTTGATGACACCACGCTTTGGCCGTGGTGGGTTCTCATTCATTTTCTCCTTTCCCTTGTTCCCTTTTCCGGATGGCTCTGCATGGTTCTTCTTTTGGCGCTTGTCGCCTTGATCTACATATTGCTTGAGCTCTCCTTTAAGGATGAAGTAGTTTATACGGAATCGTAAGCTGACACATCTTTCCGTTTCATGGCCGTAGACTTCATGGTTTTCACACCATTTATCTTCCTGCTTTCCAAGTGGCCCTTTTCGGAAGTTTGCTGGCTCCCTCCACATGTTATCTTCCTTCATCTTCTTCAGGATTATGGAAAGTGGTGCATTCAAAGGAACGCATTCTGCCAAGTTCACTTCTTTTGGTCTTTGGAATTCTGGCTGATATGGCCTCTTATGCGGTTGGAATTGTCTTGCTTGTTGTGGCCCTTTTTGGGGTTTCGCTTGCTTCTCCTTAGCGCGAGCTGCACTAACTTTCGCCTTATGCTGTTCTCTGAATCTTTCTAGATCCACGAATTCTTTTACCCTTGCCGCCAATTCTTCAAGTGTCTCAGCTGGGCGCTTTGACATCTTTTCAGCCAGGGAATATCATCTTCGGCCTAAATTTGCAATGAAGGCGCGCACGATTTCTCCTTCGGTGATGTTTCCCTGAATGTCTGAGATGTTTTGGTTGAAACGGATGTAATAATCTGCTATTGACTCGTCGTTTTGCTGTATCACCTCATTCAGCGCATTTGGCCCTTTAAGGAGTGTGCGTTCTCCCATGTATCTTTGAATGAACTTTGCCTTCAGGTATGCCCATGATGTAACGCTTCCACATGGTAGTGAAAAGAACCAGTGTGCGGCAGTTCCAATAACAGTATTAGCAAATGTCATGGCAACATGATGCGGGTTGTCAGTTCGTCCCAGCAAAGAAGCTTCATGTTGTTGTACATGTTCGATTGGATCTCCTTTTCCTCTATATTTTTCTCCACCAATTCTGTACAGGGCATCTGGAACGTGACTGTGTACTAGTTCATCAGAGAATGGATGTGATGCATTCCCTTCATCTTTGACTGCTTCATCTTTCTCTCAATCATTTCTTCTAAGGCCTTAGCCGTAAGTCCCGTGACTGGGATGTCATTGTCATATGCGGGCTTCCTCCACCCATCATTGCATGTGTCAGCATGGCTTGCTGTCTTGAAGCTATCTTCCTTGTGTAGGCGTTGTGAATTGCTCACAGGAGGTTGCTTCCATCTTACTCCTTGTTGTCGCTTCACGCCAACACTTGGGGTGCATGAACGTGCTGGCTCCTGCCTGGCCTATCGGTAGGTACCTTCAGAGTCTCCAACTCCTTCTGGATGCTGCGGTGTTGACATCATGCGACGCCTCCCTAGCTGGTGCAGCTTGTTCGTTAGCATGCGGGGGTGGTGGCGGAGGTGCGGCATATCCTTGACTCCTTAAAATCTCCCTGAGAGCAAGGAGTTCCTCAAGTGCCGCCATCACCGCCGGTGTGACTAAAGGCATGTTGGTTGCATTCCTTGGTTGTTGTTGTACTTCCTCAGCTGGCATCCCAAATGGGAATTCCTGATTCATCCTCGTCCTTTGCTCTTGCGCAGGTGCATTGTTTTGATCTTCCGGCCCGTAGTGTGCAGGAGGCGCATTTGTGGATGGCATGGATAAAGCCGTAGATTATGCATCCGGAATATGAGAAGGTTCTGGTTGGCTTCTCGTTGGCTTCGACTTGCTTGCACCCGCCTTCTTTGGTCGTCTTCTTGTCATAGCTTGCGGTATGTAACGGCTTGTTGTTCGAATCACGCTGACGGCGCCAAATGTTAAGTCTGCTTCCGCTTGGGTAACTTCGGGCTTCTCTCCCACGAACGGGCTCTGGATGTGTGCACAGGAACGGGTATCTGTCTGTATGCTGCGAACCTTGAGACACGATCCTCGAACCAATCTTCAACTTCCCGACTTTGATCTCTCGAACTCCGGGTCCTGCACAAGGGGCAGTAACCAGCGTGGAAGAGGGGTGGAATGCTGGTTGGGCCCTCTCCGACGCTCAAGTCATAATCTTTAGAGAGAGAAAGTATTTAGAGAGAAGTCAGAGTTCGAAAAGCCAGAATGAGGAATCCCCCAAAATGGGAGACCTAGGTCCCTATTTATAGGAAACCAAAGGATTGTGCCCGGTTTTATACGGTTTGATGCCGGTTTAAAGGAAAACGTATACCGTCATCAAGGGGGGCTATGCGCGCACTGACTTCTCTAACTTGGCAAAATAGTCGGGATAAGTGCGCGGAGCATGCCGGTAATCCGGACCTACCCGGATTGTCGTAGGGCAATCCGGAAGTCCCCCGGTCCGGGTACTGTGCGTATTCCAGACCGTTTTGGACTTGTGTGTCTGCGGAAGAGTTCTTTTACGGGTTTTGGAGTATTTTGTGAGGCCCGAAATGTAAACACGAACCCGTATTGGACAGATATCTAACAGTAACCAAGCTAGTAAAATTCTGCACATAATATAAAATTATATTGTTTACCATATTTTAATTTTTTTTAATTAAGGTAACAATATATCTATAATTAGGAACATTAGGATAGATTCACATTAAAATATATAGAAATATATAACTATCAATATATCTAAATATTTAAATAGGGTTAAAGATATTATTGATAGATTTAGTTACCTAAAAGATTGAGAAAATATATTGTCAGTTATTCTTCATGAGATGAGACAAAAGGGTCTTGACACCCCACCACCCCCGAAGAAAGCCGGAGTGCAGTTGGGAAATCATGCCGACCATAGGTGTGAATACCAACAGTGCAAAGGACACCATACCGATAATTGTATTCGATTGAGGCAAGACATCGAGAAGTTGATCCAACAGGGTCACTTGAAGAATTTTATTGAAGGATCTCGAAAGAGGTCACAGAGCCCTCTCCCTTTGCCCCCGGCGAAGGACAAAGGAAAGAAGGTGATGGAAGATAATACCCCGCCAAAGAGGGTCGTCAACATGTTACATGGTGGCTACGCCTCCGGGGGAACGGTGAGTAATGCAAGGGAAGTGTACGCCTCTCAGGCTACCGACATCGCGCTGTCAAGGAAACGTCCAAGGTCATCGGAGAAGTCAATTCTTTTTTTTTTTTTTTTCAGAAGATGATATGGAGAAAATAAATTTCGCTCATGATGATGCATTGGTGATCACCCTAAACATTTTGGATTGTGATGTGAAGAGAATTCTGGTTGATGGAGGAAGTTCTTCAGATATTCTGTTCCTTGAAGCTTTGGTGGCCTTGGGCAAAACCAAGTCCAATCTTAAGCCGATCAATTTCCCACTCATTGGTTTTGCCGGATCGACGTCTTACCCATTAGGGTCAATTCTTCTTCCTGTGGTTATGGTAGCAGGGCGAAGACAATTGGAGGTGCAAGTCCCATTTATAGTTGTAGACGCCCCTAGCGCCTACAATGGAATTTTGGGACGAACGACGATTAATCCCTACAAGATCGTTCCTTCCACAGCACACCAAGTGATGAGATTCCCGACAAAACATGGTATGGGAGAAGTCAGGGGAGATCAGGTGGCTTCTCGAAATTGCTATGTCAACGCGTTAAGGAGAAATATCAGTCGGTGGGTGAAACCATGGCTATCGTCACGGAGATTGATCCAAGAGAGGAGAAAGGTCGACCGTCTCCAATTGAAGAGCTGAAAGAGATAGAGGTGGATGGACCAGAGAGGGTCGTCCGGATTGGTGTCCTCCTCACCAAGGAGAATGAAGAGGCCCTCATCTCACTTTTGAGGGAATTCAAAGAATTGTTCGCTTGGTCTCCGAGTGATATGCCGGGTATTAGCACGGAGATCATTTCTCATGAGTTAAGGCTTAACCCGTCCATAAGGCCAATCGTCCATAAGAGAAGGCCTATGGGGGAAGACAAAAAAATTGCCATCAGACAAGAAGTTGGCAAATTGCTTGATGCTGGCTTCGTCAAAGAACTTAGATTCCAATCATGGGTGGCCAACCCAGTGCTCGTTCAGAAGTCCAATGGGAAATGGCATATGTGCATAGATTTCCGCGATCTAAACAAGGCATGTCCGAAAGATGCATACCCTTTACCTAGAATCGACCAACTGGTGGATGCTACCTCTGGACACGAGTTGATGAGCTTTATGGATGCTTACTCGGGCTACAATCAGATCAAGATGGCGCCTCAGGATGCTCCTCACACGGCCTTTTACGCCGATAGTGACATTGATCACTATGAGGTGATGTCGTTCGGATTACTTAATGCTGGTGCCACCTATCAGAGAATGGTGAATAAGCTTTTTGGCGATTTCATTGGCAAGACGATGGAAGCTTATGTGGACGATATGCTAGTAAAATCAAGGAAGAGTGCGGATCATGTTGGAGATTTGAAGGCAACATTCGAAAGGATGCGCCTGCACCAGGTCCGATTGAATCCTGCGAAGTGTGCATTCGGGGTACAGTCGGGAAATTTTTTGGGCTTTATGGTAAGCCAACGTGGAATCGAGGTGAATCCTGAAAAGTTGCAAGCAATCGAGGAGATGCACTCACCCACTTGCCATAGAGAGGTTCAGCGTCTCAATGGAAGATTGGCGTAACTCAGCAGATTCCTATCCAAGATAGGAGAAAAATCCTTGCCATTTTTTGAAGTGTTGCGGGCAAATAAAAAATTCGAGTGGACGGAACGATGCGAAGAAGCGTTTCGACAACTCAAGGAACATCTTCTCACCCTCCCACCCTTGGCGAAACCAACCCCAGGAGAAGACCTGTTTTTATATTTGTCAATAAGTGATGTTGCAGTTAGTGCCGTAAAAATAAAGGAAGAGGCTGGTGCCCAACTTCCGGTGTATTTTGTAAGCAAGACTTTATCCAAAAGTGAAATAAACTATCCCGCTGTTGAGAAGTGTCTTTATGCGTTGATTATAGCAGCAAGAAAGTTACGGCCTTATTTTCATGCACACGAAATAACCGTACTCACTAATCAGCCACTTAAAAATTTCTTGCAAAAGCCTGATACATCGGGAAGAATGATCAAATGGGCTGTGGAGTTAACTGAATTCCGCATTCACTTCGCACCTAGAATAGCAATTAAGGGGCAAGCCTTGGCAGATTTCATTGCGGAATCTACAGGTCCTGTTTTGGAGGATCCAACGATTGAGAAAAGGGGGGAGGGTGAGGAAAAGTCAGTCTGCGATCCAAATTCGATATGGAGCATGTACACCGACGGATCGTCTAACGCTGAAAGCTCGGGGGCAGGACTTCTTCTAATTCCTCCAAATGAAGAGACTCCTTTACGTTATGCTTTGGCAATAACCTTAAGGGCCACTAATAACGAAGCGGAGTATGAAGCACTTATCACGGGGTTACGCATAGCTAGAGGAATTGGGGTGGAGCACATCCGTGTAAAATGCGACACTCAACTGGTTGTGAACCAAGTGAAGGGAAATTATGTGGCAAGGTCACAAAGGATGCAAAAATATCTTCATGAAGTTAAAGCATTGATGGAGAAATTCAAGAGCTTTGACATAGAGGCTATTCCAAGGGAGCAGAATCAAGAGGCGGACGCATTGAGCAAATTCGCCTTAGGTGTCCCAATAGCAAAGGAGGTGAAATTCCTTGAGAGGATCATTATTTCTACAATTGATCAAGTGGAGATAATGATGGTCGAGTCTACGCCTACATGGATGACTCCGATTTTTCAATACTTGTCAGACGGAATCCTTCCTCAGGAGAAAGTGGAGGCTTCCAGAATTCAAAGGTTAGCCATCAATTATACCATCATGGAAGGTTTATTATACAAAAAGGGATACTCTACTCCCTATTTGAGATGTGTGGCATACCCAAAGACCAAGCGAATTCTCCGAGAGTTACACGAAGGGTACGCGGCCTGCCATGAAGGTGCAAAATCCATCATTCGAAAGGCCCTTAACCAAGGATATTACTGGCCAACTATGAACAAGGAAGCCACAGATATGGTTCAAGCATGCGAACCATGTCAACTATATGCAAGGAAAATTACAGCCCCAGCTGCACCTTTGACAACGATTCCTAGTGCTTGGCCGTTTGCGCAATGGGGGATCGATCTGATAGGTCCTCTACCCAAATACAAGGCGCAACTAACGTTCATTATCGTTGCTATTGATTACTTTTTCAAATGGATTGAAGCAAAGGCACTGGCCAGAACCACAGAGTTTCATGTGCTGAAGTTCCTAAAGTCACGCATCGTCTCACGATATGGAGTACCGAGGGTCCTCATCAGCGATAATGGTCCTCAGTTTAGGGGATCATCAATAGCATGGTATTGCGAAGAACTGAACATCGAGCACCGATTTGCATCCGTTCATCACGCACAAACAAACGGACAAGTGGAATCAGCAAACAAACTTGTCTTGGACGGATTAAAGAAAAGACTCATGGCGTTAAAAGGAAATTGGGTGGATGAGTTGGAAAATGTCCTTTGGGCGATCAGAACTACTCCGAAAACATCCACCGGCGAAACACCTTTCAGTTTGGTGTACGGAACAGAGGCAATGGCTCCGGTAGAAATTGCGGTACCTTCACATCGTGTCATCCACTTCAGAGATGATGCCAATGAAGAAGCTAGACGTCTCGACTTAGACATGGTGGAAGAAAAACGCCATCAAGCGGAAGAAGCTCAAGCAAAAATGAGATTGGCAACTGCACGATATTACAACCGTCGGGTCAAGACTCGCCAATTTTTCTTGGGAGAGATGGTTTGGAGGAGGAATGAATTCTCTAGGCAAAATCAATTGAATAAGCTATCACCTAAATGGGAGGGTCCTTACAAAATTGCAGCAATTCCAGCGGTGAACGCCTATAGATTGGAGGACTCTGAAGGGAAGATATCCACTCAAAAAAAAATTCAAGTCAATTAAAATAGGGAGGTCAAGTTTTAAAATCCAAATGTTTTAGAACCTCGAAATGGACTACATAGTGCTCATAGGGTTGCTAACCTTTATGCATTGTTTCGATTATGGGGATGGATCTCGGAGATACATGTTTTTGGGACTGGTTAAATTAGTGGGCTGAATTGCAATTGTTTATTATTCAATATATATATTTATGCATGATTAGAACTGTTGACTTGACTGAGTCAAGCTAGCTGGATATTACATGTTGTTGGCGGAGCCCTGGTTAAATATATGGTATGCGCACTAGAATAGACATGTTGTGATGGTTCAAAATGCCTAGGATTCATGTCTAGAAACTTGCGTGATTGAATATAAGCATGAATTGCTAATCAGCCCCTAATATTTAAAATTGTTTTAAAACCGAAAACCAGTCGCCAAATATGTATGATTGATGTGGATGTTACATGTTTGACACGTATGCTAGAATGTTAAGGATGTAGTTGCGTTTGATAATTTACTTAGAAGTAGAATTATGAATGCAAGCATGAGTTCCTCGGAACATTAGACGCATGACGCGTAAGCATGTATGTGGTATGTATGATGAATGTTACTAGCATATGATAATTTGCATGGATTGTAGAATTGTGTATGCATGAGTGAATTCATCGGAATGATTTTTTCCAAAACTAAAAGGGCCTTGGGAAAGTCAACATCGGGTATGCTTATTTTAAAATTCTCGTTCCGGTAATTTGTGATTTAAACCGTTTTTAATAGACTGGTCTACTGGATAGAAGACGACAATATTGTGAACTCTTTCACAACCATCTTCCATTGGTTTACAGGTGGTCAGTGGTTTAGATGACTGAGGAATCACTATTTGTCGGACTCTATCTTAATAGATATTTGATGTATGCAATTAATTCTCAAAATGTTATTGTCTCCCTGATTGTGCATGATTATCTTCGTATTTAGTAACGAATTACAGCATAGATGTGACTACATCTTGTGCTGATGAGCTTTTGAATGAGACAAACTATGACTCGTGAGCAAGCGCGTCAATGCATGGAGGACAATGACCTTTCAACTCACATTAAAAAATCCATGAGCTACCCAGAACCTGATCTAACCAAGGACCTAGCATATGCCCATTTTAAATGGGAGAAAGATGACAAAAAAGCAAAGGAGATTATGTTGTATGAGATCTCTCAGGAATTTCATGATGAGTATGAGAATGTTCCGATTGCAAAGGACATTTGGGATTCTCTCTTCCTGAAATACGGAAACGGCATGGCAGCAATTCTGCACCCACTCATACCTGCCTTGGAAGAAAGGTTTAACAGCTACAGCAAGAGTGTACTGGAAAAGACGATCTCCTTAGAGCTTTGAAGCCACTGGAGCAAGAGGTCAGGTGGGTGAATGGGATAAAATTCAAGCCATCATCGGGGCCCTCCCAAAGTCTTGGAGAGCAGCCAAGGCTTTACTGACTGCCAGTGGTTCTGTGTTAGATCTTGCATCGGTTCTAAAATTCATCGAGATGGAACAAGTTCGATTGAAAGCAATACCGGGACGAGCTGAACAGGGAAAGAGGAAGAGGATGAACAAAGGAAAGAAACAATAGGCTGTCGACAATAAAACGTTGACTAAGCCTAAACCTGGTAATCTCCGACTAAAATCAGAGATAGTTCGCGGGAACTCTAGTCCACGCCGAATAGGCGAAGGTACAGGGTCCGACAAATCGCGTCCCGAAAAGGTATGCGGCGTTGGTTATGAAATGGAAGCTCTTATTTCCACAAATTTCATGTTAACTGACTCAAATCCTTATTGGATTCTTGACTCAGGTGCGACGGTCCACATATCCAACAACAAAGGACTGTTAGCCATGTTTAGACGATTGCCAAAAGATTCTAAGAGGAGTCATAGGAATAGGGAACTGAAAATTGTCTATGCATAATGGCAGGACCATGCTACTTGAGAATGTCCTGTTTGCTCCTAGAATCCGTAGAAATGTTGTTTCTATTTCCGCTCTTATGAATAATAGTTACACTTTATCATTTGAGAAGAACTTTGTTCGTATTAATAAAGGCAATCTCTTCTTTAGGCATGCATATTCCTCTTTTGGCCTCTTTATAATGGATATGAATGCTAACATAAATACAAATATAATGTATGCATTGTCCTCCAGGGAAGCAGACGCCGATGCAGCCGGATGACATGCAAGGTTGGGACACATAAGCTACGATAGGGTCCATTCATTAGCCCGAAGAGAACTTTTGCCTGGTACCAGCAGTGTGACTAAACTCACTTGCCATGATTTTCTAGCTGGGAAATCCACCCTCCAACCATTTGAAGAAGCTCAACGAGCCGAGTATCCATTACAGTTGATTCACTCCGACGTCTGTGGACCAATGAGTGTAACCGCTAGGAATGGGAAACGATACTTCATAACTTTCATTAACGTCTATAGCCGTTACGGGTTTACTCATTTTATTACTCGTAAATCTGAGGCAATAGATTGCTTTAGAAACTTTCTAAACCTCGTAGAGAATCAGCAGGAGCGGAAGGTGAAAACCTTACCCACTAATAGAGGTGGAGAATATCTCTCTAATGAGTTTGACAAGTTGTGCAAAGAAAGAGGGATAGCCCGTCAGACGACAATCCCCAACACACCACAGCAAAATGGTGTGGTTGAACGTCGTAATCGAACTCTTCTGGACATGGTTAGAACCATGATGTCGCAGGCACAATTACCTATCTCCTATTGGAGTGATGCGTTATTGACTGCCACTCATGTAGTAAACCTTGTCCCGACCAAAGCGGTAGACACAACGCCTTATGAGCTATGGCATGGTAGAGAATTAAATCTCACAAAATTGCGACCTTGGGGTTGCGCTGCCTATACGCATACGACTGAAAGCCGTTTCGGCAAATTAGGACCCACAGGACTAAAGAGTATCTTTATTAGATATTCAGAGAACTCCAAGGGCTACGTATTTGTATCAGCTCAGGAAAACGGAGGCGTGGTCGAACTTGAATCCAGAGACGTGTGGAGAGATCAAAACAGATGAAGTATTGACTGAACTAGATCAGGATAACATTGATGATCATGTCTCACTTACTTCGAGTGGGAGATTTGAACCAGCAACTCAAGTGAATTACATGGTCAATGAGAATGGGAACATTTTCATTATAAATCCAGTGGGAGGAATAAACCCTACCACAATCACTGTTGCTGCAGAGACGAATCAAGTTGAACCTGATAATCATATTGCCGAACCAATACCACAACCACCGACACTACCCATTTTTTCCAGTGGGAGTGTACCGACCAACTTGGTTCCAAATCCTAATGATCAAGGAATTAATCTCGGAGATAGGATCCTGAGATCAAGAGGTCGACCAAGGAAGGTTGTAGGAGAACGTTCGAGCATTGCACTTATTCCCAGTGGGAGTGATGCTCCGATCAGAAGCATTGTTCCGAGTGGGAGCATAGTTCAAAGTCAAGATGGGAACAACCAGCCTAGACGTAGTCAAAGGCATAAACTTCTCCTAAGAAGTATCCCATCGAAATAGGAGAAATCTTCACTCTAACATCTGTTGACGAACCTGTAACGGTTCAAGAAGCGTTGAAAGGACCTCAGGCAAAGGAATGGAAGAATGCAATGGAGGAGGAAATCTCATCAATGAAAGCCAATTTGGTATGGTCTTTAGTTGATTTACCTGATGACGCAAAGCCATAGGAGCCAAGTGGGTTCTCAAATTGAAACTCACTGCTGATGGGATGGTCGAGCGATACAAAGCACTACTTGTTGCGAAAGGATATACCCAACTTCACGGAGTGGACTTTGACGAAACATACTCACCAACTGTGCGTTACACCACAGTACGGGTCATTCTGGCCTTTGTCGCAAGTCTCGATCTCGAGCTTCACCAAATGGATGTTAAGACCGCATTCCTCCACGGAAACCTGGAAGAAGAGATCTACATGGAGCAACCGGAGGGTTTTACTACTCCTGGTAACGAACGTAAAGTTTGTAAACTCCAAAGGTCCATATACGGTCTTAAACAGTCGTCTCGGCAATGGTACCGCAGATTCCACGAGGAAATCGTAGGAAACAGATTCGTGAATCTTCACGAGGATCCGTGCGTGTATTATAAGACCTCTGGATCTAAGTATGTCATCTTAACCTTATACGTGGAAGACATACTCATTGCTGCAAACGACGTGAGTTTCATGAAAAATTCAAAGTCCTGGTTAGCATCTGTATTAGGTTTTTACTAAGTCAGTTGTATGTTAGTATTTCAGCGGTTTCTAGAACAAATGTGCGTGTCGCACATAACTTTGTATCCGCTGCGGCGGATGTAAATCTGATTAGAACTTTTGTTTGCACCGAATCTCCCTTGGTTTTTGGGAGGTTCGTAGTAGTTACATATTGCGGAAGTTAGGATAAAAAAAAAAACTTCGTGCTAATAGTTTTTTATTTATTTAAATTTACAATTAAAATTTTCACACTAATTCCACGTCAGTATTATTATGTACACACAACTACAAATTAGTGTAGAATCACACACAACTACAAATTAGTGTAGAATCGGAGTGAATAATAAAGTCATATAGATACCCACATAATTTTTTCTCTGTGAAATCAGTATAGAATCGATAATTCACATTTTTCAGCATATGGCGTATATTCATTCAGTCGGATCAATTGGTGGCTAATAATACTATTTTTATTTTTTTTCCCAAATTTAATTAGTAAATATGGGTAGCAGACAAGAAACATGAAGGATATTATCCAAATGAATGAAAACCCAGTCCACGTCCACATACATCGGATCAGATCTCCATAGTATTATTAAATGCAGGTCTTATTTTAATTAAAAGATAGCCAGCGAGCCAAACACATCAACAAACCCACATACATACAGCCATGACAGATTAGACTAAATAAATACATACATTATTCCGCATACATGATAGTTGCGTTTAATTTTAGCCAGGTGATGATGATCTGGAAACCCATACTAGTGACGCCCTCCACCAGGGCCGTGGCCACCAGGGCCGTGTCCACCAGGGCCGTGGCCACCAGGGCCGTGTCCACCAGGGCCGTGCCCACCTGGGCCGTGCTCACCAGGGCCATGCCCACCTGGGCCACCGTGCCCTCCACCTTGTGGCCCGCCACCTGGAGGGCCACCGGGTCCTCCGTGGCCGCCCGGTCCTCCATGGCCGCCGGGTCCTCCGTGGCCGCCGGGTGGTCCTCCACCAGGGCCGCCATGTCCCCCTGCAGGGCCGCCGTGACCTCCACCGTGATGGCCGTGGTCAGACATTTTTGGTTTTTGATTAACTGAAGGGAGGGGAGGTGTTTCAAGATATATGGGAGTGGGACTGTATGTTGAGAAAAGACATTGCTGCTAACGGTATTTATATAGGAATTATTAGGAACAAATAAGTCGGTATACGTGGTGGAAGATATTAGATATTATTATATATATCAATAATATTTATTTATTGATTAAATAGTAAAAATATCTAATCTTGTGGTTGGAGTTCATATTTGTCACTCAAAGTGTATCTCCACTTATCCAATAACAAAAAAACGTGTACAGTATGTGCCCTAATTGACGTACCCAAGGAAAAAAAAACAAGTAAAGATAATTAGAAAGGGCAACTAACTTTCAACCATGCTCTTACTTAGAATTCAACTCTTATCCAACTTCTTCTGTCTCGGCTCGGGGAATTATTAGGAATCGTCACTCTCAGGCGTGTTGTGCTAATTTAGATGGGGAACCAGATTAAAGAGTAAAGACCTCCTCTCTGGTTGGGTCTCAACTCTTATTTCTAATATTAATATTCTTTATCAGAATTAAATCATGTTATAATATTTTGTACATTTTATTTTAAAAAAAGTATTTAATGTTGAATTGACAGAAATATCAATTACTATCATTGTCAATATATTTTACCCTTTATAATACTGTGGTTAAACATATTGCGTTAATTTAAACTTATTTATGTATATATAATATAATATATAAAAATAGTATGTAACTTTTTAATGTATATATAAATTATATATACTTTTTAATTCAAGAGTTATTCTCTTGTTATTTACATTCTTGCCTTTTTACATATAGTGCATATCATATGACTTAGCTTTATGAATTCAAGATATACATTTTTTGGTAATTATTTCAAGATGTACTTCAAGAGTTAAATTTAATGTTTGAAGTTGATTTCTCAGTTGAGTAGTGGCATTCAAAAAGGATGTTTACCAATACAAAATTGTTTGGCAAAATAAAATGAAAATAGCATTGAAGCTGTCTACTGAAGACAAAATGAAGAATAAATAAAAAAAATATATTAAAAAAAAAAAAAAAACTGTCGGCAAGGTGAAGAAGTCCTTTCTGAACCCCAAGTCATTTTCAACTTCAAATTTGCACGAGTCGTATATATATAATTAGGACAAAATAATAACTCTTTCCTACCGTTTTTATCTTCAAAGTACAAAATGCATGAAAGGGGGTGTACAATGGGTGAGCATGACCTATCCATGATGTTAAGGTCCATTTGAAATCGACCTAATCCATTTCGGCTTCTTGACCGGTCCAGGACAGTTAGGTCTAATTCAGATTTTTTTTTTAAATGTCAAGTTTTTTTATTTTTAAAAGAAAAATCTGAATTTATTTTTTAAATATTAATAATATATAATTATCTCATTTCTTCGAATATATAAAATACTTTGTTCATTTTTTTAACAAATAAAAATTAAAAGTTAATTTTTTTAACACATTGCACAAGAGTATTAGTTAACTATTAAAATTTAAAAGTTAATTTATTAATATTGGGTTAATCCTTACCTCGATTAAAAAAAAAAAACATAAATAATTTTTTTTAAAATTTTTTTTTAAATGTAGATTTTTCCAGTCATTATAAAGTTTGTTTCCTAATTTCTAAAAAATATTTGCACATATTTGCACGGTACCGACCTCTTTGGTCCCAGTTTAGGACCGTTAAGACCAATAAAGACTAGTATGACTGATAAGAATTTTTTTTTTTTATTTAATGACTATTTTATGGATTTTTAAAAAAAAAACAAAAAAAAATTGATTATATATATATATATATATATATATTATCTTGTTTCTTATAATATTTAAAATATATTATATATGAATGAGAGATGGGTTATGCCTTATTGTACACATGGGCCGATAGGTAGGATCTTGAGTCTTTGTTCATGTTTTCTTTTTATATACTAAATTTAATTCGGCTCAGTCCTGAACTCCATGGACCTTAATGGTCTCAGACCGAATCAAGTCCAGAAAGGAAGTCCAATAAATTTAGACCTGAAATGTACCTCTCCTTAATGGATCATGTAACCCAAATGGACTTTTTGCTCACATCTAATTCTACATTTTGAGCCCCTATGTTGTGTAGAAGTTGGTTACTGGTGAGCATAATACTTGCACAATTTGATAATTTTTTTTACTGCTGATATATATTAAGATACTCGTTTGATTGTATGTATTAGCTAATACTCATATTATCTATGTTGACATTTGTTGTATATGGGTCGCCGTAATTGGGAGTCAATTAATATAAGCCCTACGGATTAAGCATAATTGAGGTTTGGCAAATAAGAGATTTTGGGTTAGGCCAAAATCCATATGAGCCACAGTTGCCCCAAAATGGGCCTACCCATTAACCTCAATAGTTCGGCTGAATCGACGGAAAACCCTAGGTGGTTTTACTAACCTCCTCTTATAATAGGAGATGTCAGGGATTTCTTAGGGTTAATCACCATTCTCCATTTTGGTTGAGAAAAAAGAAATCCATCTCCCTCACTCTCACAAGTTTCGGCCGAACCCCTATTAGCACAAGGAGGTGCCGAAGTTGATAAGCAATTTACCCCATAGATGAATCTCATCACCGAACTGAAAGAGCCTTTGTTGCGGAGACAACTTCTTGCAGATTGCTCTTTGATCAGAGTTCCTGCAGGACCCGTCCGGCAGATCGAGAACTCTCTCGTGACGATCTTGGGTTACAGAAAGCTAAACTGGTATATGCTCCTTGTTCTGCTGCGTAATTTGTTTACCTAGCAAGTACACGTGTTTTGATCTGTAGTAACTATCCGCTAAATACATTAGTGGTTTCAGAGCCTGTGTAGGGTGTTCATGATTTTGCTAAAACTGTGTTAATGAATATTAATGAAAACGTAATTTTTGTCAAAATCGAAGTTTGAATTTTTAATCGAGGTAAAATTTGACTGTAAAATTGCCCAACAAACCCTAGGCCCGCGGCATAGCCAGCTGCATAAGAGTAAGCATACATCATGCAATAGTACGTGTAAACACATATTCATTGTTTAACACTGATCAATCTCCAGCTGCATAAGAGTACGCATACATCATGCAATAGTACGTGTACAACACATATTGCTTCTACTGACATACTGGTTCAACGCTTTATCTTGTAATCATAAGTCTTGAGTTTTAGCCATTCGATTGATAAAAAATATTGATGACCGGTTGTTTATCCCTTACGTGCTAACTTAGTACGAGTGTGAATTATTTCAAGAGTGGAGAAAACACTGACGAGAAACATGAAATATCATGTAATAGAGTTTAGAAACTGAGCTTGAAAAGTAGTTGAAGGAATATCATGAACAATATAAACGGGAAAACGAACAAGAATTGCAGAACTGGTGGAAAGCATATTCGAATAGGCTGCCAGTACTTGCTACTGTTACAAAATATATGTTGGTAGTACTGGTTCCATGGTAGCTTCCGAAAGTGATTCAGCACGGGAGATAGAGTTCTTAGTGAGTATCGTAGTCGTTTTGACCATAGGACGGATGGGAGTCTTATTTGTATGCAAAATCCTAAATGCAGATTTGAATATTTAGAGAAGTTTCATAATGATATATGACTGAACAGAAAATCTCTAAAGTAACTAATATTTTATATGATTAATCTGTTAATGTTTTGTGGATTTTAATGATTAAGAGAATAATCATGTTGAATGAGTAATTTCCAATGTTTAAATCTCTGTTGTAGAACAGCTTCAGTTCAGCTCAGCTAAATTCACGAAGCAATTCATTTCACATTGTTATTTTAACTTTTTTATAAATGTGTTTATTAGTAGTATTTTTCATATATGGATGACATACCATTTGAATTTTGGAAGCTTGAGCTACGACTATCGACACCGCAAGATTATGAACTTTGATAATAGTATTATCAGATAAATGGACTTTGATATTATGGACTTTGAAAACGTGAAACTTTTAGGGTTTGTTTATGTGTTTCGATTTTCATGTTTATGAATATTTGATAGATTTTTTTGTGAATTATAAATTTTTATGTTATTGTGTGAGTAATTTATATATATATATATATATATATATATAATTAATATGAAAATAATAGGGTTTGTTTGGTTCGAACTGTTTCAGAAACCGTTTCATAAAAGGTTCGGTTCGTAAGAATAAAATATGGTTCGGTACATATTTGAGAATTGAACAAAACCAGAACCATAAAGGTGGTTCCGGTTCGACACCGAATTTGTTCATGCGCATCCCTGCTACATGATCAATTTTGAAAAATCCTTTGATCAATATAGGGTTAAAGCAAAACATAACCATATATATGAAGTGTTTGATTTATAAATATACAGAGAGTTCCATGTTGGATCACGGTGGAACTCCGGTACGGACTTTGACGGCGATCCTAGCTCCTTCGCTCCACGCAATCCTGCAAGAGGGGATAGACCGGGCGGTGACCCAGAATCCCTCTCCGATGCTTAAATAAGTGCCCAATACGAACTGGCAAGCAATAATCTCAGAGTATGTATTTCAACGTGAACGTTCTGAGGTCACCTCTGGCCTTTTTATAGGCGAAGAGATGCCTCAGGTACCTGGTGAACCGTTGGGGGTGTTTAGCCCGTATCCCGCGTATCTCGGATGTGATCTCGCTTATCTCGGCCACGCCCCGCGTATCTCGGCCACGCTCCGTGTATCTCAACCACGTTCCGCGTATCTCGGCCACGCCCCGCGTATCCTGGCCTTATCCTCTGATAACGAGTCCCGACTCCCGTCGGAGACTCCAGAGTTATCTCATTGTGTCACCGCTCGGGGCCCCTCGTCATCGTGACAGGGCCAATCATTTTTAGGGATTCATCATCGGGGCCTACTTAAAGGCTTCTCATCGGGAGCTTCCAGCTCATCTTTCGGGACCGACTCTGTCGGGACCTTTCATCATCGGGACTCCCTTCGTCGGGACCCTTCTCCTAGGTCATCTTGACCTTCATTTTGGGCCTGGTGGGCCTGTCTTCCGTTTCCTCAGCGTTAAAGGGCCTGACGGCTGTAGTCGAACCCATCATTTGCCAAGACATGAGGGACTTTTAGTTCGTCGTGTCTTCCAACTCCCGACCTCCCGATATTGGAATCGGGGATCTTTCCCTTGGTTTAGTCATTCAATTATCAGTCTTCTTCTTTACGTTTCCTCAGCGTTTTGTAGATAACTGCCAAATCCCAGGGTTCTCCTCGGTTCCCAATCCATTAAATGCAGTAGATAGTGAAGCGACGTTTTCAGTCCACGTGCCTGATTTTTCGCGCCTGTCCTTTTCTGAAAAGTGCTTTTCAGGCTGTTTCATCATTACGTCTGTTGTCCTTCTGCACGTTTCATCTCAACGGTCCAGATTAAGACTCTTCAACTTCGACGACTCGGATCGAAGTGTCCCTTCAACTGTCTTCTTCGCCTATAAAACCCTAGCCATGGTCACAATTTAACTTTTACCGTTTCCGAATTCTCAAAAGCTCTCTGCAATTTCTCTGCGATTTCAAGCTCTGTAATTCTGAAGGTCTTGGAGTTTCTCCGATCATCTTTCCGGCGACGCCTCATTCACCTCTTCAACCTCTACTTCATCATGTCTGGTAAGGGATTCCCCTTTGTTGCTTGTCCGTCTTTTCCTTGTTTATAGCTTTCCAAGAGTCCCACTGTGTTTTTCTTGCAATGGTTGCTTTTCAGACAGCGGGTCCAGCTCCGAGGGGAGAAAACCTTTTCACTTTGATTATGCTCAGAATGAGATCTCCAATACTGCTTATGATGCAGCCCTCCGAGAGGGTTGTATCACTATTACCTGGGAACCCCGTTTCCCCTATCCTTGGCCTCGCCCCTCGAGTAACCCTGAGGTTACTCGTCCCCAAGAAGGGGAGGTATTTGTCTCTACGGGGCAGGTATCAGCGGGGATCAGATTCCCCTTTTGTGGTAATCTGGTCGAGATGTGCCATCATTACAAAACACACCCCACTACCTTTTCTCCCCATGCCATCCGCCTCTGGAACGCCTTTCAAGTTCTCTGCTTCCGACAGAAGTGGGTCTACAGCCTCCAGCTCTTCAGAACCTTCTACGGGATGAAGTGCAACGAGGCGGGGGTTTGTGCTTTCTACCCTCGGATGCCCAAGTGGGGTAAGCAGCAGCTTGCCCGGTGTGGCTGGACCAATGACACCTGGAAGGTGGTAAAGGGTCGGGGACTCCTGGTTGACACGGGGTCCGACAATAGTAGCAGGAAGAGGAGCTACTTCTTCATCCGACACTCTTCGATTCCCTGGCCTCGGTGGGAGGTGGTAGCAGATCCTCCGCCTGCTTTCCATACTTACACCGACGAGGATTTTGAAACTCTTCAACTTATCCAGCTTTATCGATGGGGGGAGTCTTACACTCCCCTCAACGCCAACTCACTTGTGGAGCGGGACCTGGTGCACGCCGGGATCCGACTCCTCGATATTGTCTCTGGGGGGCAGCTCTTCGACGGCCCTTCTAATATGGTCCCTTGGGTAAACTTCTAACTCTTCTTTGTTTACTGTTTGCAGCCAAGAAGGTATCTGTGCTGACCGATCTATTCCTTAAGCAGGGGGAGACTGATGCTGTCCGCCCCTCGCGGAAGAGGAAGTCCGCCAAGAAGGCTGCTGCTCGGTCGGGGTCTCCTTCAGCGGAGCAACCCAAGCGGAAGCGGGTGGATCTGGACCAGCTCTTCGATGTCCAGAATGCTGAAGAAGGTAAAAAGCTCCGACTTGCTATAAAATCATACAGGAGGATGGTCCCGAGGGATTTGATACCTTCAACCAAAGAGGCCCGCATTGCTGACGTTAATCGGATCCTTCGAGGCGAAACTCCATGCGTTCTGAAGACGGGCTACTACCATTATCAGGGGAAGGATCAATACGTCTCCCGACGTATCATTTGGTGTAAGAATCCCGATGAACTTCCTGATTACATTTCTGAAGCTTCTCATCCTCCAGGTGCAGGTCGCTCGGGAGCTCCATCGGGTGCCACAGCTTCCGCGGATGCACCGTCATCAGCGGGGGTGCCTCCCTCAGCTGGGGAGAAGGCTCCAACTGGCGAACAATTTCGTCAGGTGGAATCCTTGGACTCCTCCGAGGAGACTGACGAGGGTGGCTCCCTTCGTCAGCGTCGGAAGACGGGGCAATCCCCCTTGAAACCAACCCCTCAGGGGCCGCCTCCTTCATCTTCTCCGCAGCAGCGGCAGCCATCGCCCATCCATAACTTCACTCCTTCCCCCGTTCGGGCCGAGACGGAGGCATGCCCCTCCACTTATCGTCCTCCTCCTCCTCTTGCTCTCAATGGGAACTTCTACAGGCCCTTCGACCCTTCACAAGCGGATGCCCCCTGGACTCCTATCCAAACGCTTCAAGGAGTCCCGCTTACACAAGGGGAGCAGGACCGGGATCTGGCCCTGCATCTGTTGTCAGGCTCGATCCTGCCTACTATGCGGTATCCGATTTGCCTCAATCGGACGCACATGCATCGGGATGTCAGGGAGATGTCCATGCGCCGTATAGAGGTAAGACTTCGCTTCTTTCTTTTTGATGATAAATCAGGTTGTTTGTCTATTAACACTTTTTCTTCTTGTTTGTAGGAGCTCGCGGACTTCAACCGTCTTATCGGGTACGTCATTGCCTATGAAGAGTCCCGGGAGCGGGACTGAGGGATCCGTGAGCAACTCCAGGAGGATCTTAAGGCCTCCCAGTCTTCGCGAGGAAAGCTTGTCAAGGAACAGGCTGTCCTCGATCAGAAGGTTCGGGACCTCCAGAAGCAGATCGGGGACTTCGAGGGGCTCTTGAGGCAAGAGCGGCAGGAGCGGGAGGTGGTTGTGGACAAGCTGGTCCAGGAGAAGAAGGCTGCCGAGGATAAATTGGTCTTTGAGAAGAAGGCTCTGGAGGAGCAAGTTGCAGGATTTCCTGCACAGCTGGCCGAGGCGGAGGTAAAGGGTCGGGAGGACTATCGGAGGTCCGGGGACTTCCAAGCCGATGCCATGAAGTTCTTTGGCGCGAAGGTGGAGAACACTCTCTTTAATGCGGTTGAGGAGCTCCACCTGGAGTACGGGGAAGCCATCAATTTCGACAAGTCTCCTTCCCTCGCTCCCTTTGCGAAGAAGTATTTTGCTCTTTCCGAGGAGAGTGATGGGGGGAGTACCCCCGTAATTGTCGAAGACGCTCCATAACTTCCAAGTGCGGATGCCCCGATAGTCGATCCTCCCGAAGCCAACCCTGTGGATCCTTCTGTTACCGACTCCGCGGACCCAGCTGCTGCCAATGCTGCCGACAAGGACCAAGCTTGAATGTTTTTATCTTTAGAGTCCTTGTATCTTCTTCTCTTTTGTCATCGTCGGGCCCTTATCAACTATCAGACTTTTTCAGTTCCGATTTTCTCGATACATTTCTTCAAGTGGTTTTATACTTGCCTGGGTTGATACTTCGACACTTAAGACATTTTCGTACGTCCTTCCCGACGATTTAATAACTTGCACCACTTAAGGCTGCTTAGTCCCGCGCATCACTTAAGACGACTTAATTATTACTTAGAGTAAGTCCAAGGATCACGCATCACTTAAGACGACTTGATTATTACTTAGAGTAAATCTAAGAATTGTGCACCACTTAAGGCGACTTAACATCGTGCACCACTCAAGGCGACTTTTGATACTTAGAATAAATCTAAGGATTGTGCACCACTTAAGGCGACTTAATATCGTGCACCACTCAAGGCGACTTTCTGGTACTTAGAATAAATCTAAGGATTGTGCACCACTTAAGGCGACTTAATATCGTGCACCACTCAAGGCGACTTTTTGGTACTTAGAGTAAATCTAAGGATTGTGCACCACTTAAGGCGACTTAATATCGTGCACCACTCAAGGCGACTTTTCGATACTTAGAATAAATCTAAGGCTTGTGCACCACTTAAGGCGACTTTTCTCGTGCACCACTCAAGGCGACTTTTGATGCTTAGCATAAATCTAAGGATAATTCTGATTGGAAGCAACCTCTTTATTTATTGACGGCACAAAATTGGCTTACATCGAATTAAACGATAAATAGCATACACCACTTAAGGCGATTTTACATCGGGCACCACTTAAGGCGACTTTATCGGGCACCACTTAAGGCGACTTTCTTCAAGCATGGTGTTTCTTCAAGTGTTCGCCACTAAAAGAATGCTTTAACGTTCTGCCATCGAGGTCTTCCAACTTGTACGCATTTGGAGCTGGCATCCCCACGACCTTATAAGGTCCTTCCCATTTTGGTGACATCTTGTTGATTCGATCCAAAAGGGTGAACTCGTTGCGACGCCAAACCAGCTCCCCGACGAAGAATTGTCGGGACTTCACTCGCCGATTGTAGTACCTGGCCGTCGCCAATCGCATTCGAGCTTGGACTTCATCGGCTTCCCGCCTCTTCTCTTCGAGTAAGTCCAAGTCCAGACGTCTCACTTCATCGTTCGTCAGAGGCTCGTAATATCTCATCCGATGGGACGCCACAGCTACCTCTACGGGGGCGACAGCTTCCGTGCCATAAACGAGGCCAAACGGAGTCTCCCCTGTTGATCGTTTGGGTGTCGTTCTAACAGCCCAAAGCACGTTTTCCAGTTCGTTCAGCCACTTTCCCTTCAAGGCATAGACCCTCTTCTTTAGGCCATCCATCACGATTTTGTTGGCTGATTCCACCTGGCCGTTAGTCTGAGCATGGCGTACAGAAGTAGTCTGATGCTCGATGTTCAACTCCTCCAGATACTCCCTCACTTGAGAGCCGTTAAACGGTGGACCATTGTCGCTGATCACCACCTTAAGAATCCCGTATCTGGACACGATGTGGGTTTGGAGGAACTTGACGATCTGGTTCCCCGTTGTTCTGGCCAATGCCTTCGCCTCTATCCATTTCGAAAAATAATCGATTGCTACAAGTAAATACTTACATTGTCCTTGTGCTTGTGGAAGAGGTCCCACCAAGTCGATGCCCCACTGCGCGAAGGGCCACGCGCTCTTGATGGATGTCAGATTAGCGGCCGGAGCCATGATACTCGGGGCATACCTCTGGCACGCGTCACAGGATCGGACCAACGCCGTTGCTTCCTTGCTCATCGTGGGCCAATAATAGCCCAAGTTCAGCACTTTCCTCATGATGGATCGGGCCCCTTCATGACAAGCCGCGATCCCTTCGTGCACTTCCTTCAGAATCCGATTGGTGTCGGGTTCTGCCACACACTTCAAGTACGGAGTCGAGAACCAGCCCTTCTTGTACAGCTGATCGTCTAGCATCACATAATTGGCCGCGATCCGACGTATCCTGTCCGCTGCTACTTTATCATCGGAGGCTGCCCCCGTAGTCAGGTACGCGACTATCAGGGTCATCCAAGTTGGCTCCTGCTCCGATCTCGCCTCAATGGCACACACCTGTGTTGGGTCGATGTTTGATAAGATCACATTTTCTAAGAAGTGTACCTTCCGACTTTCTTCCAAGGGTGCCCCCAAGGCAAATTTGCTCAAGGCGTCTGCCTCTATGTTTTCCTCCCTCGGGATTGCCTCGATGTCGAAGCTTTTAAAACTCTCCTTCAAGGTTTGTACCTCTCGTAGATACTTCTTCATTATCGGACTCCTAGCTTCGTATCGCCCTAGAACCTGGTTTACGATTAAAGCTGCGTCACACTTCACTCTTAAGTGGTCGACTCCCGTGCCTCTAGCAATTTTCAGGCCCGTGATGAGAGCCTCATACTCCGCTTCGTTGTTTGTGGCCTTGAATGTTAAAGCCAAGGCGTATCGGAGCGGTTCACCTTCACCCGGTGGTTATCAACAAAAAGCCCGCTCCTGATCCGTCCGAACTCGCGGAGCCATCCGTGTACATCTCCCAGGTATTTTCCTTGTTTGGCTGTTCTGATTGCTCTGCCCTCTCTGGTTGTTCTTCTATCGGGACCTCCATGGTTGCCCCCTCTACAGGGCCCGCTTCTTCCAGATCGGGGGCTGTAGATTCTGCTATAAAATCCGCCAATGCCTGGCCCTTGATGGCCGTTCTTGGAGCAAAGTGTATTCGAAACTCACTAAGCTCTACTTCCCACTTCACTAATCTTCCCGACGCATCTGGTCGGTTCAAAAAATGTTTCAAAGGCTGGTTCGTCAGCACAGTAAACTCGTGAGCGTGGAAATAAGGCCTTAGCTTCCGAGCAGTAATAATCAACGCAAAGAGGTACTTCTCAACGGCGGGATAGTTTAATTCAGACTTGGCAAACGCCTTGCTTACATAATAGACGGGTACTTGACTACCCTCGACAATCTTTACTAACACAAAGCTAATGGCAAATTCAGAAACAGCCAAATAAAGGTAGAGCGGCTCGCCTGGAACCGGTTTTGCCAACGGCGGGAGGGTGCGAAGGTGCTGCTTAAGTGCTTGGAACGCTTCTTCACATTTGGCGGTCCATTCGAATTTCTTGTTGGCCCTCAGGACTTCGAAAAACGGCATTGATCGGTCGCTGGCTTTGGACAAGAAGCGATTCATTGCAGCTAGTCGGCCATTCAGCACTTGTACCTCCCGATGGTTTATCGGAGACTGCATCTCCTCAATTGCCCTCAGCTTCTCAGGATTCACCTCAATTCCTCTCTGGCTCACCATGAAGCCTAAAAACTTCCCTGAGTGGACTCCGAAGGCGCATTTCGTCGGGTTCAAGCGAACTTGGTGGAGCCTCATCCGCTCAAATGCCATGGTTAGGTTGTGCACGTGATCCTCGGCTTGTCGGGACTTCACCAGCATATCATCCACGTAAGCCTCCATGGTTTCTCCCAACATATCTCCGAACAGCTTGTTCACCATCCGCTGATAGGTTGCCCCAGCATTGATCAACCCGAAAGGCATGACATCGTAGTGATAGATTTCACTGTCTGCATAGAACGCTGTATGGGGAGCTCTTCTTTGGCCATCTTGATCTGGTTGTAGCCTGAGTACGCATCCATGAAACTCAACAACTCATGTCCCGACGTGGCATCCACCAGCTGGTCGATTCTCGGGAGTGGGTAACAGTCCTTTGGGCAAGCCTTGTTCAGGTCGCGGAAATCCACACACATTCGCCATTTCCCGTTAGTCTTCTTCACCAGAACCAGATTAGCAACCCAGGTTTGGAATCAGAGCTCTTTAATAAACCCAGCATCGAGCAACCTGCCCACTTCTTGCTGGATCGCGATCTTCTTGTCCGTGCCCATCAGACGCCTTTTCTGCGTGATAGGCTTGATCGCGGGATCTATCTTCAGCTCGTGTACGATCACATCGGGGTTGATTCCTGGCATATCGCTGGGGGACCAGGAAAACAGCTCCTTGAACTCCTTCAATAATTCAATTAATTTCTGGGCTGTCTCTTCAGTCAGGGCAGACCCGATTTTCACCTTCCTCTGGGGTCCGTCGATCTCGACTTCTTTCAGATCTTCTACGGGGGCGGGACGCCCAAACTCTTCTCTAGGATCCGTGTCTGTTTGAAGGACAGTCATGGCCTCTCGTCTCCTCCTTCGGGTGGCGTTAACATAACATTTTCGAGAAGCCACCTGGTCGCCTTTAACCTCTCCGACTCCATGGTCGGTCGGGAACTTCATCTTCTGGTGCACTGTCGAGGCGACCGCCATCAGGGGGTTAATGGTGGTTCTTCCGATGATCGCGTTGTAGGTCCCCGCGGAATCGACTACGACAAACTCCACGTTCCTCCTTTCTGATTTCCACCCGCTACCAAATTCCACTGGTAAGGTGATTACTCCTAGTGGATAGGAGGTTGAGCCAGAGAACTCGACCATCGGGAAGTTCGCCTCCTTCAGATCTTTCTTTGTTTTCCCCATAGCCTCCAGCGCATCCATGAATAGAATGTCGGAGGAGCTCCCTCCGTCGATTAGAATTCTCTTCATTTCAAACCCGTCTACATCCAAGGTTACCACCAAGGCATCGTCGTGCGGAGTCTCCACGCCTATGAGGTCTTCCGACGAAAAGGAGATTACCATCTCTTCTTTCAGGGTCCAGGATCGGGACCTCTTACCCAACACCACCGCCGTAGGGATTCTAGAGGCATAGACCTCTCGGGCGGATGAAGTATCGCCTCCAGCAGCAAATCCTCCGTGGATCACATTGATAGTGCCCCGTCTCTCCTTGCGAGCACCGGATGACTCTGGATCGGTTCTCTTCTTCTTTGGGACCGATCGCGGGATCGGGAACGGGACCGCGATCGGGACCGAGAGCGAGATCGACACCGCTTATCCCCGACAAATTCTTCGAGCTTCCCCTTCTGGATCAGCTTTTCGATCTCCTTCTTCAGTTCCCGGCAGTGATTGGTGTCGTGACCATTTGCGCGATGGAATCGGCAGTAGCGATCTGTGCGAGACCCCAAGAATTCTCCATCCTTCTTTTGGGGGTACCGGGAGGTACCTTGTCGTTCCATGACCGTCAGTACTTCCGCCATGGAACAGTTGAGAGGAATGTCGAGATCCTCCCGCTTATCTTTCCTTGAAGAGCGCCTATCGTCCCTCCGATCCGGGTGGCCTCGATTCCTACTACTGTCGGGTTTACCTTTTGATTTGCGATCGTCAGAAGGTTTAACCGACTGCTTCCCTTTGTTTGACTTTGGGGGCTCCAACTCTCCTGCGGCTATCTTCGACTCCTGGACATCGATTTGCCGTTTCACCCTCTTTTGCAGTGCCTCCATATTCCACACAGCTTTCTCAGCCACGCTGTGCATCAGATCGGAACCATAGGGGGCCGTTAAGTTCCGAATGAAGGTACGTATGGTCTCACCTTCCGAGATCTCTTCGTCGATTTCTGCCAGACTGGCGGTGTACCGCTGGTAATAGTGTGCCAGCGATTCGTCGGGCCTCTGCACCACCTGGGTCAGGGACTTCACGCTCTTCAATAAACGTCTCCGACCCTGGTACTGCTGAATGAACCTGTCGTGCATATCTGCCCAGCAAGTGATGCAGTCTGGGGGCAGACTAAAGAACCAGGTCAGGGCCCTTTCTCCAAGTGTGTTTGGGAACAGCGTACACACTATATCTTCACTCGGGGCTCTTCCCAGACACGCCATAAGGTGTTTCTGGACATGGCGAACCGGATCTCCTTCGCCATCATATTCCTTTATCGTGGGGATGCCTAGCCCAGGCAGGGCTAGGGTGTCGATGAGTCGGGGAACGAAGGGATGAGTGGATCGATCCCTTAGCTCCGACACTAGTGGCTTCTGTTCTCCCATGCAGATGTTCACGATCTTTACCACCTGGTCGGGAGTGATGGGACCATTCAAGGGAATGGTCCTGTGCTGTACTGGTCCTGGTCCATCAACCACGAACCTCTCCGGCTGACCGGTCGCCCTACTTCTGTCCTGGCCTCGGGGCGGGATTTCCTGTGCGTTCCGACCCTCTGTTGGCGGGGCCACTTCTTCTAACGGGGGCATCTCCTCCTGCCTCCTCGCAGCCTCTCTACGATCCAAGAGAGCCTCCACGGCTGCCAGAAACATGGGCATGGCTTCCGCCACGGCCCTTGTCAAGTCTGTAGCTGGGGGAGCCTCCTGCCCCCTATTGCCCTGGTGCTGAGGAGCAATATCTTTGGGATCTCCATTGTGCCCCCCTGTCTGGGAGAGCTCAGCCGGGGGATGGTTCTGGTTTTCCTCCTGTTCTGGTACTGAATCCAGATTTGTTGCAGCGGGGTGACGAGAACCACCAGATTGTCCCTGTCTTCTGTGCTTGCCAGCCGCCATCGATCGAGTAGAAGGCATATCAACTTTTTGTTTGATTCCCACAGACGGCGCCAATGTTGGATCACGGTGGAACTCCGGTACGGACTTTGACGGCGATCCTAGCTCCTTCGCTCCACGCAATCCTGCAAGAGGGGATAGACCGGGCGGTGACCCAGAATCCCTCTCCGATACTTAAATGAGTGCCCAATACGAACTGGCAAGCAATAATCTCAGAGTATGTATTTCAACGTGAACGTTCTGAGGTCACCTCTGGTCTTTTTATAGGCGAAGAGATGCCTCAGGTACCTGGTGAACCGTTGGGGGTGGTTAGCCCGTATCCCGCGTATCTCGGATGTGATCTCGCTTATCTCGGCCACGCCCCGCGTATCTCGGCCACGCTCCGTGTATCTCAACCACGTTCCGCGTATCTCGGCCACGCCCCGCGTATCCTGGCCTTATCCTCTGATAACGAGTGCCGACTCCCGTCGGAGACTCCAGAGTTATCTCGTTGTGTCACCGCTCGGGGCCCCTCGTCATCGTGACAGGGCCAATCATTTTTAGGGATTCATCATCGGGGCCTACTTAAAGGCTTCTCATCGGGAGCTTCAGCTCATCTGTCGGGACCGACTCTGTCGGGACCTTTCATCATCGGGACTCCCTTCGTCGGGACCCTTTTCCTAGGTCATCTTGACCTTCATTTTGGGCTTGGTGGGCCTGTCTGCCGTTTCCTCAGCGTTAAAGGGCCTGACGGCTGTAGTCGAACCCATCATTCCATTTAGGGTAAACAAATTGAGTTTAACCGAGTAATTGAGTTTAACCGAGTATATCTGACAAACCCGACTTGAATCATTTTAGTCGAGCTTGAATTTGAGCTCGAACTCATTTGAGCTTGATTTTTCAACTGATACCATGTTAATAATAAGACGTCCGCCATTGGATAGATTCATTTATATTCATAGTTTAACACTGATCAATCTCCAGCTTTATTAGAGTACGCATACATCACGCAATAGTACGTGTACAACACATTGTCTTGTAACTCTTTTATGCTTGATTTTTCAAGTTCTAGCTAGGCTCGGTAGCCTACACTTGATAAGTTCAAGCTCGGCTCGTTAAGTTTAAATTTTTTTAGGTAAATTATAAAATTGAACTTTAACTCTAGCTAGAACTCAATTGATAGCTAGTATATATATATATATATATTATTACGTAGAGCTTGAACTTAGACTCTAAATGCACTTGTGTTATCTTCGCAGCGAGGTGTTGTTATTGGAATATTCCATTTGACCATGATTATATATTCCATGGAGGATAAGTGGTTGAATAGATTAGATGATGAGAATGTAGGTATGTGAATTGAATTGAGTTTCATCATGCACGTAGAGTTTGACCGGATGAAGGGTGCACTTGTGTATTAATAATTTAGGTATTATCAATCATTAAACGGGCCTTTTGCGATGGAGGAGAGACAAGACTCTTACAGACGGACACAGTATATATATATGTAGACGGGTAATGACTGAAGTGATCCGATATTTATTTATTCCTTAGAAAGTAGGTAATACGTAGTTGCATAACATAGAGTAGTTGGACATATGATATAATTAATCTAAGAAGATTAATTTCTGCTGCTGCTGCTGCTTCTTCTTCTTCTTCATCATGGGTGTCAGGCTAACACGCTTTATTCTCATACTTAATAAACCAAATAGACGGAGCATGCAAGTGAAGAGAGGGATAGACGGATGATTATTAGTACTCCCAACCAAAACAAAGTGAAGTGATGATTGTGAGATTGAGGATGTGGATCAACCGTGGTTCAACAAACTAAGAGATGCCAGGTGTGTGGTTACACCATCTGCGCCTGCTGCAGGCTTAGGCTGCTGCCTCACATCCCTGCTTTCACCTCTATGCCTCCTGCATCCACAACAATCACCACCTTTCTTTTTCTTCATCTTTATCTTTATGTGCATACCATCATGACCTCCATGCCCATGCCCATGCCCACGCCCATGACCATGCCCATGCCTATGTCCATGCCTATGCCCATGTCCATGCAACTTATTCTTCCTGTGATGATGTTTAAATACCATACCCAAAAGACCGTGCATGCTATGTCCAGCTCTGTGGTGGTGATCATGTCCAATAATCTCTTCACCCTGCTGCTGTTGCTCCGCCCCTTGGCCTAAACCGTGCTGCCTGTGTCCATGATGTCGCCCTACACCACCATGATGATGATGGTGATGCCCACTCTCAGACTCTTCTTCTTCCCACACAATCCTCATTCTTTCTTCCGCTAATTAATGATGATCAATATAATTATCTATCTCACCTCTTCGACTCCACAACCTGATAGATTAGATGTAAGAGATGATAGGGGGTCTACGTATATATATATAGAATTCATGACAACTATAGAATTGGCACATCAATGAGACCGTTTAATTGTCTCTACTTTCACATCTAATGACTTCAGCACTGACGTCATTTCCGTAGCCTCCAAGTTCTTGATCAGAAGAAGATAAGCAGCATTTATCAATTAGTTTTCTCTACCAAGCCATTCACTTTCATTCATAACTAAATATATCATCTATATAATAATAATCAAGTCGGTGCAACTGTGTGTGTGGACTTCATCCAAACACGCGTCCTTCCTTATCTTTCATATATATTAAAGGTCTTTTGGTCCCATATATTTGGACAATATTTTTTTTTTGTGACATATGTTTTATTTTGTAGACTTCTGGTGTCTTATATTTCCATTTTGTAGAATTTTTGTGCATGTATTAGTCAACGGTTGAGGTGGTGGCCGACACCAATTGATGGTGGCCGGCCCATGGGGCTGCTGGCCCGATTTGGATGGTGGCCACCACCAAATCAGGGCCGGCAGCCACCATTTGGGACTGGCCACCACCCCCAATTGGTGGTGGCCTCCACCCAAAGCGGTGCAGCAGCTCCAATGGGGGCTGCTGGCCCCAATTTAAGTGGTGACCACCACCAAATTGGGGTCGGCAGCCACCATTTGGGACCGGCCACCACCCCAAATTAGTGGTGGCCTCCACACAAATCGGGGCAGCAGCTCCAACTGCTGGCCCCAATTTGTGTGGTGACCACCACCAAATTGGGGTCGGCAGCCACCATTTGGGACCGGCCACCACCCCCAATTAGTGGTGTCCTCCACATAAATCGGGGCGGCAACTCTATTTGGGGCTACTGGCCCCGATTTAGGTGGTGGCTGTTGGATTACGGGGTAGATTACTACGGAAACATAAACAAGGTACCTGCTTGTAATCAGAATTACGCAGCGGAAGATATGCACATACCTTAAACCCTTTCCGTAGTCCCCAAGGATCCTGCTGAGGGAGTTCACGGCCCACCAGACGGAACCCGTAGAAGTTTTTGTTAAGGAAGTCCTACGCGGTATTAGCTCCAAAGCAAAGGCTCTGATCGATTCTTGGCAGGGACGATCTCCGGAGTGATTTGCTCAAAGCAAATTGCCATACCCTTGATGGTGCAATAGGTTCGGCTGAAACTTGTGTTCTAGGGGGGAGGGTTTTCTCTCAAATCACCACTTAGGAGGAATTGTGAATTACCCCAAATAAAACCCTAACACCCTTTATTTATAGGAGGAGCAAAGTGGACAAAAGTCCATTTTGCCCCTACCACTAAAGTTCGGTCGGCCATGCATACGGGAGGCCCAATATTTAATTGGGATTTGGGTCAAGCCCAATTTCCTAATGTGACATTTACCAAATTTCTTAGGTAACGTATACATATTAATGGGCTACCAATTACGGCGCCCAATCACCATATGCTAACATCTCTCACTCGCTGGAATGGGAGGGTGCCTGTTAATGTATTGTTCTCCAAATCGCAACAACATTTCACTCTTCTGATCCTGCCCCTGCTTCTGAATAGTTCATACGAGGTTTGCCGTGCAACCGGCAGATACGACGGGCATCATGCTACTCATCTGTTAGGAGTGTTGTAGCGTCCGCGGAACTATACATTAACCTGTTAAAAAATTCAATTTGTATCGCGTTGTATCCTAGGTCAACTAACAATTCTCCAATTGCCCAGTTTCCACATAGGAATACTTCTCTAGGGCATCCACACAAGTATTCACAACCTTCAACTAATATCCGGTTGGTGGCCACCTAGTGAATACAAGAGTCGGTGAATTACATGTGAACTTGACCATCCCCTTTGCTCATACCCTTAGTCAAACCTAACCGGTTTTTTAAAGACGTGGTAACTTGGCCTCTTTCTTCAGCACTGCCCTCATATGCCAGGAAGCGAACATTGGGCCTGACCTTAGGTATGAGTTCTGAGTCCATGAGGATACTTAGGGTACGTCTTCATAAGGCTCCCGGGATCAATCACACGCTCAAGGTGAAGAATTTTCGCCCATCCGAATCTCGAGGATTCTATCAAGCATAACCGAGCATGACCCCGTGGTCAAACGTTGCACGCGTAGTATGAAGCACGCATCGATAGCATACCCGAACATCGTCAGGTGTGGGATATGTCAATTATGCTATCGCAGACTTTCATCTGGCCCAGAGTGTGGTTAATGATGAACAGAGTTCATCACCGGCGAAGTGCAAAACGAAGATCATATCGTGTAACTCCGAAACCAAATGATCGTTTTGCATAACCAAGTTTCCCAACTGGTTCTTAGCCTGTCTTGCTTCGGAAGAGGTCTCCCTCTCCTACAAGACAACCGTGCCCGTGTGACAAGGCAAGGCCCACATTCGACATAATTTATGCAGAGGATTGCGTCCTCCTACGACTTAGTTTATAGACCGTAAAATCCGATGTAATCAAACATCATGACGTCGACGAATCATAAACTAAAATTGAAATTCTCTCATTTATCAAAATATAACTTTCAATTCATCAAAATATTATCACAGATACATGCCCACATTTAAACCCTACGCAATCCAAACAGTTTAACATGCTTTTCAAATGTCTCCCTGCGTAATGGTTTAGTTAGTAGATCCTGTTAGATTACGGGGAGTAATCACTACGAATACCAAAACCATAGTACATGCAAGTAATCGAAATTACGCAACGGAAGATTCGCACATACCTCTATAGTACTCCGTAGTCCCAAGATCTTTGCAGGAGGGAGTTCACGATCCTCCGGTCGGCACCCGTAGGGTTTCCTGTGAAGGAAGCCCTACGTAGTATATTCTTCACAGCAAAGCCTCTGATCGATTCTTAGCAAGGGATAGATCTCCAGAGTGTTTGCTCGAAGGAAAATTTGCACACCCTTGGTGTTTGGTAGGTTCGGCCGAATATGGTGTTCTTGGGGGAAGGGTTTTCACTCAAAAAACCACTTAAAGAGAATTTTGATTAACCCTAATGAAACCCCTAACTCCCCATATATATAAGAGGAGTAAAGTTCACAAAAGTCCACTTTAGCCCCTGATGGGTTTCGATATAGCCGTCAGGCCCATTAACGGCGATTAAACGACGAAGTAGGCCCACTGGGCCCCAAAAGAGGCTCAGACGACCAATACGAGAGGTCCCGACAAGGTCGGTCCCGACATACGAGCTGAACGCTCTCGATGATATGCCTTTAAGTAGGCCACGATGATATGCTTTTAAGTAGGCCCCGATGATATGCCTTTAAGTAGGCCCCGATGATATGCCTTTAAGTAGGCCCCGATGATATGCCTTTAAGTAGGCCCCAATGATATGCCTTTGAGTAGGCCCCGATAATATGCCTTTGAGTAGGCTCCGATATCGAATCCCTGAGAAGCTTGCCCTGTCCCGATGAAAAGGGGCCCCGAGCGGTGACCAAAGGAGATAACTCTGGAGTCCCCGACATCCGTCGGGACTTGCCACCAGAGAACGAGGCCGACAAACACGCCCACTATCAACATAGTGGGGAAGTGGCCTAAAAAGACGGAACGTGGGCTATTGGCCGAGATATACGAAACGTGGCAGTTATCTCCACAGGTAACTGAGGTGACCCCTACCCTATATAAAGGAAGGTGTTACCTCAGGATTGTTACGTTTTCATATTCACAGACTCATACTTGTTTGCCAGTCTATACCGAGATACTCATTTAAGCATCGGAGAGGGATTCTGGGTCATCGCCCGGTCTATCCCCTTCTTGCAGGATTACTTGGAAGGAAGGAGTTCGGATTTCTTTCAAGAACGTACCGGAGTTCCAATCGTGATCCAACATTGGCGCCGTCTGTGGGAATCGAAGCAAAAAGCAAAATGGCTTCTACCTGTTCGATGGCTGGCAAGCAAAAGAAGAGACAAGGACAATCTGGTGGTTCCCGTCACCCTGCTGGAACTCTGAACTCAGGGCTACCGGAACGCACTGTTGATCATAATGATCCTCCCCCTGCTGTTTCTCAAACAAGGGGGCATCATGAGGATCGTGAAGATTCCATTCGAAACTCATCAGAGAGCCGGTAAGAGATCCCAAGGAGGGACCAGGATGCACCTGCAAATCCGAACTTGGCAAAGGCTGTGATGGATGCCATGCCGGTATTTTTGGAAGCTATGGAGGCTCTCCTGGACCGAAGGGAGGCCGCCAAGAAGAAGGAGGAGGAGTTACCTCCACCTCCGCCGATGGAGAATCGGGACGGGCAGGAGGCCCAACCTGGGCACCAGGACAAGGGCAAGGAGCCCGCTCAGACGGAGCAGTTCGTGATTGATGGGCCTGGACCGATGCAGCATAGGACCATTCCTCTCAATGGCCCTATCACCCTCGATCAAGTGGTGAAGATCGTGAACATCTGTATGGGAGACCAGAAGAAGATGATGACGGAGCTGAGGGATCGATCCACTCATCCCTTCGTCCCCCGATTGGTGAACACCACCGCCCCGCCAGGACTGGGCATCCTTACAATTAAGGAGTATGATGGCGAGGGAGATCCCGTTCGTCATGTCCAGAAGCATGTCATGGCTTGTCTAGGCAGAGCTCCGAATGATGATATCTTGTGCGTTTTATTCCCAGGCACACTCGGTGAGAGGGCCCTGACGTGGTTCTTCAGCCTTCCCCTAGGGTGCATCTCGAGCTGGACCCAGATGCATGATCGATTCATCCAGCAGTACCAGGGCCGTCGGCGCCTCCTGAAAAGCGCGAGGTTCCTGGCTGAGGTGGTACAGAGGCCCGACGAGTCTCTGGTGCATTACTACCAGAGGTACACTGCCAGCGTAGCCGAGATTGATGAGGAAATGACGGAGGGAGAGACCATCCGTACCTTCATTCGGAACCTGACTGCACCGTATGGTTCCGACCTGATGCACAGCGTGGGTGAAAAGGCTGTGTGGAACATGGAGGCGCTGCAGAAGAGAGTGAAGCAACAAATCGACGTCCAGGAGTCGAAGATAGCCGCCGGAGACCTCGATCCTTTGAAATAAAACAGGGGGAAGCAGTCGTTCAAATCCTCAGACGACCGCAAGAGGAAAGATAAACCCGAGAACGGTCGGGGTCGAGGTCGTCCTGATCGGAGGGAAGACAAGCGTTCCTCGAAGTCGGAAAAGCGGGAGGACCACTACACCCCTCTCATTTGTTCCATGGGTGCTGTGCTGGCGGTGATGGACCGACAGGGTATCGCCAGGTATCCCCCGAAAAAAGATGGAGAGTCCATGGGAGCCCGCACTGATCGTTATTGTCGCTTTTACCGTGCCAACGGTCACGACCCTAACCATTGTCGGGAGTTGAAGAAAGAGATTGAGAAGCTGATCCAAAAGGGGAAGCTCAAGGAATTTGTGGCTGGACAACGAGGCCGATCCCGTTCCCGGTCCCGATCGCGGTCCTGTTCCCGATCCCGTGGTCGATCCCCGAAGAAGGATAAGCCCGAGTCTTCCAATGCCCGTAAGGAGAAGCGGGGAACTATTAATGTGATTCACGGAGGACTTGCTGCAGGAGGAGGTACTACGGCAGCTCGGGAGGTTTATGCTTCTCGGATTCCCATTGATGTGGTACTAGGCAAGAGGGCCCGAAATTGGACTCCGAAAGAAGAAATTGTGATTCCCTTCTCAGCGGAGGACCTGATAGGTGTGGAGACCCCGCACGATGATGCCTTGGTCGTGACCCTGAACGTGGATGGATACGAGATGAAGCGAATCCTGATTGATGGAGGGAGATCCTCCGACATTCTGTTCATGGATGCACTGGAGGCTATGGGAAAAACCAAGAAGGACTTGAAGCCCGCAGACTACCCGATGGTCGGATTTTCTGGCTCTACTTCTTACCCGGTGGGGATGATTACGTTACCGGTTGAATTCGGTAGTGGCTGGAAGTCGGAGAAGAGGAACGTGGAATTCGTGGTGGTCAAGTCCGCGGGGACCTACAATGCAATTATCGGGAGGACTACCATCAACCCGCTGGGGGCAGTTGCCTCAGCTGTCCACCAGAAGCTGAAGTTCCCGACTGACCACAGAATCGGGGAGGTCCAGGGCGATCAGATAGCTTCCAGGAGGTGCTATGTCAATGCCACCCGAAGGAGGAATCGGGAGGCTATGACTGTTTTCTAGGCTGATCCCCGAGAGGATTTTGGGCGTCCCGCCCCGATGGAAGACTCGAAGGAGGTCAAGATCGATGGACCTCGAAGAAAGATGAAAATCGGACCCGCTCTGACTGAAGAGACGGCCCGAGAATTGATTGATCTGTTGAAGGAGTTCAAGGAGCTATTTGCCTGGTCCCCGAGCGACATGCCAGGAAACAGCCCCGATCTGATTACTCATGAGCTGAAGATTGACCCCGCGATCATGCCGGTTACACGAAGAAGGCGCCTGATGGGTGCCGACAAGAAGATCGCAATCTAGCAAAAGGTGGGCAGGCTGCTCGACGCTGGATTTATTAAGGAGCTCCAATTCTAGACCTGGGACGCAAACCCAGTCCCGGTGAAGTCCCGACAGGCTAAGGATGTGCTGGGAAAAACGATGGAGGCCTATGTGGACGACATGCTGGTGAAGCCCTGACAGGCCGAGGATCATGTTCACAACTTAGCCACAACGTCTAGGTGGATGTGGCTTCATCGAATTCGCTTGCACCCGGGCAGGTGTGCTTTAGGAGTGCACTCAGGGAAATTTCTGAGCTTCATGGTGAGCTAAAGAGGAATCGATGTGAACCCTGAGAAGTTGAGGGCAATCGAGGATATGAAATCCCCGACGAACCATCGGGAGGTGCGGGTGCTGAATGGCCAATTGACCATGAAGAATCGCTTCCTGTCCAAGGCAAGTTATCGATCCCTGCCGTTCTTTGAGGTGCCGAGGGCCAACAAGAAGTTTGAGTGGACCCCCAAGTGCGAAGAGGCGTTCCAGGCACTCGAGCAGCACCTCTGCAACCTCCCGCCATGGACAAAGCTCATCCTAGGCGAGCCACTCTATCTATATTTAGCTGTTTTTGAATTTGCTGTTAGCTCTGTCTTAGCGAAAGTCGTGATGCTAACCAAGTCCCCGTCTATTATATTACCGTTTTGACGAATCAGCCCTTGAAACATTTTTTGAACCGACCTGATGCGTCGAGGAGATTAGTGAAATGGGCGGATTTCATAGCGGAGTCTACAGCCCCCAATCTAGAAGAAGCGGGCCCTGTAGAGGGGGCAACCATGGAAGTCCCGATAATAGAGGTCCAGATAACAGAGTAGTCGAAACGAATTCACCCTTTCAGATCGGATCAACAAAATGTAACCAAAATAGGAAGGACCTTATAAGGTCGTGGGGATGCCAGCTCGGAATGCATATAAGTTGGAAGACCTCGATGGCAAAGTGTTGAAGCATCCTTTTAGTGGCGAACACTTGAAGAAATGTCATTAAGTCGCCTTCAGTGGTGCAAGCCATTCATTAAGTCGCATTCAGTGGTGCAAGCCATTTATTAAGTCGCCTTCGGTGGTGCAAGCTGTTCATTAAGTCGCCTTCAGTGGTGCAAGTTATTTATTAAGTCGCCTTCAGTGGTGCAAGTTGTTCATTAAGTCGCCTTCAGTGGTGCAAGTTATTTGTTAAGTCGCCTTCAGTGGTGCAAGTTATCTATTAAGTCGCCTTCAGTGGTGCAAGTTATCTATTAAGTCGCCTTCAGTAGTGCAAGTTGTTTATTAAGTCGCCTTCAGTGGTGCAAGTTGTTTATCGTGTTGAGCCATCAATGAATAAAGAGGTTGCTTCCAATTAAATCGCCTTAAGTGGTGTGGTTTCGCCTTAAGTGACACAATTAAATCGCCTTAAGTGGCGTGATTCCGCCTCAAATGACACGATTAAATCGTCTTAAGTGGTGTAGATAAGTTGCCTTAAGTGGCACAATTAATCGCCTTAAGTGGCGTAGTTCCGCCTCAAATGGCACGATTAAATCACCTTAAGTGGTGTAGATAAGTTGCCTTAAGGGGCAAGATTAAATCGCCTTAAGTGGTGTGGAAAAGTTGCCTTAAGGGGCACGATTAAATCGCCTTAAGTGGTGTGGAAAAGTTGCCTTAAGGGGCACGATTAAATCGCCTTAAGTGGTGTGGAAAAGTTTCCTTAAGGGGCACGATTAAATCGCCTTAAGTGGTGTGGAAAAGTTGCCTTAAGGGGCACGATTAAATCGCCTTAAGTGGTGTGGAAAAGTTGCCTTAAGGGGCACGATTAAATCGCCTTAAGTGGTGTGGAAAAGTTGCCTTAAGGGGCACGATTAAATCGCCTTAAGTGGTGTGGGTAAAATTTCTTAAGTGACGCGTCGAAATTACTCTTAAGTGATATGATCGAATTGCCTTAGGTGGCGTAGTTAATTCACCTTAAGTGGTGCAAGTGATGATCGGAACCAAAAAAGATTGATATTATAAAGATCTGGGAGGTCCGCAACAAAGAAGGAAATTACAAAGATTCGAAAATAAAGCAATCAAGCTCGATCCTTGGCAGCGTCGAGGGGAGCAGGGTCCACGAGATCTATGGCAGAAAGCTCCGCGACCGGAGGGTCGGACCCTGGAAGATTGGCCGCGGGAGGATCGGACTCTGAAGGATTAGCCGTGGGAGGATCGATCATCGGGGGCTCTGTCGTCGGGATGTCTGCACTTGGAGGCTCCACCGTGCCTTCAGCACCCACAGTCCCCTCGGGGGTGTTGCCCCCTTCACTCTCCTCAGAAAGGCTGAAATACCTCTCCGCGAAGGGGGCGAGGGTCTGAGACTTGGTGAAGTCGATGGCACCACCATACTCCAGATGGATCTCCTCGACAGCATTAAGCAGGGTGTTTTCCACCTCCGCCGTACAGAACTTCACTGCGTCCGCTTGAAAAGCTTCGGAGCCCCGATAATCCTCCCTACCTTTGGCTTCAGCTTCAGCCAGCTTAGCAGGGAACTCAGCAACCTCCCGCTCCAGCTGTCGGGACCGGTTGGCAAGGAGGACTTTCTCAGCCTCCTGCTCCGCCTGGGCATCCTCCAGAGCCTTCTTCTCAAGGACATGCCTGTCCCGATCCTCCGCGCGCCCCTGCTGCTCTTCCTGGAGCCTTTGGCGCTCCTGCTTCAGCAACCTCTCGAAATCGTGGACCTGCCTCAAGAGGTCCCGAATCTTCTGGTTAAGGAGGGCCTGCTCCTTAACCAACTTCCCCTTTGACGACTCGGAGGCAGCCAGATCCTCCTCGAGCTTGGCCAAGACCTCGGGGGCCGCCTTGGCTCGCTCCTCCTTCAGGGCCTCCTCCAAGGCCAGGATATACCCGAAGCAGCGGTGCTGGTCCGCCATTTCCTGTAGAAAAGAAGGGAGGTTAGTACCTGAGAGTATTTTACATTATATACTAAGTGTTAAAACAGGAAGATTTACCTCCACATGACGAACGACCATATTGCGAAGGTCCCCGTGGATGTCCTCTGGGGCCAAAGAGAGCGGAAGCTTCATAGATGGGGGAACTGAGCCTGCCAGGAGGTGCAGACCCAGTTCCGAGGACACATCATCCCGATGCAGCGGGACCCCCCGCAACGACTCGATCGGAGTCCAAGGAGCCGCCGCCTGGTCGGGAGAGTAAAGTTGGTAGAAGCGTCCGTCCAAGGGGAGAGGGGGAACGACCCCTTGAGCAGCGGAGGTGCGGGCCTTCGAGCCGCCATAAGAACCCGCCGGCTCCTCGGGAGTCAGGCTCAAGACCAGCGAAGGCTGCTGAGCCAGAGAAGATGGAGTCAGCCCTTCGGGAGTCGGCTCCAGCGGGGTCTGCCTCGCCCCCCCGACGACGAACCAGGGGCTGGCCTTCGCTTGCCTCCTCATAAGAATGTGAGACATCCAGGTCCATCACCCGACGGAACTGCCGTCCGTCGGGGCCTCTTTGGTCCTCGATCTTGTCGGGCAGGAAGTGACATGAGGGGCTCTCCGACACGGGCGTCGGAGGGTGGCGTCCCCGCAGAAGCTCCAGCTCCCGATCGACCTGCAGCTGGAGGACGAGAAGTTTCAGAAAGAAAATCAGGAAGGCGATCAGGATCCTTACACCGGATGACGCGACGGGAGTGGTACTGGTCCTTCCCGAAATAATTGTAGTAACCCGCTTTGAGAATGCGGGGAGTTTCCCCTTGCAGGATGCGTTTGATCCCTTCGATCCGGGCTCCCTTATCGGAGGGGATTAACTCATCGGGAATACGCCTCCTGTATAATCGAATTGCGGAGCGGAGTGGTTTACCTTCCTCGGGAGTCTTGGTGTTGAAGATTTGCTCCATCTTCTCCACCCGGGCCCGCTTGATTTGCTCCGAGGTGGGAGGTGCCGATGAGGAGGTGGCCTTCTTTGAAGACTTCCTCTTCCTCGCGGGGCGTGGGACAGCATCAGTCTCCGCCTGCTTAAGCACGAGATTGGTCAGCAGTGACACTTTCTTAGCTGCAAGGATGAAAACGAAAGTACAGTTAGGATATTACCCGAGGGACGAGGTTAGAAGGGCCATCGAAGAGTTGACCCCCGGAAATGATATCAAGGAGTCGGATCCCGGTCAGAACCAGGTCCCGCTCCCCGATGGAGTTGGCGTCGAGGGTAGCGAAAGAGTCCCACCAACGATAAAGCTGGATGCAGTGGAGAATCTGGAAATCCTCCTCGGATTAAGTGTGGAAAGCGGGGGCAGGGTCCGTCTCGACCTCCCATCGGGGCCACGGAATAGAGCTGTTTCGGATGAAGAAATAACTCCTCTTCCAACCGCTGTTATCGGGCCCATTATCAGTGATGAGCCCCCGACCCTTGGCAACCTTCCAGGTGTCACCATTCCAGCTGTACCGAGAGAGCTGCGCCTTGCTCCACTTAGGCATCCGCGGATAGAAGGCACAGACCCCGACGTCATTGCACTTTAGCCCATAGAAGGTCCGGAAGAATCGGAGGCTATACGGCCATTGTTGGCGGAGGCAAAGCACGCGGAAGGCATTCCACACGCGGATGGCATGGGGGGAGAAAGTAGTCGGATGTGTTTTGTAATATTTACACATCTCGACCATGTCACCGCAGAAGGGGAAGCGGATCCCCGCCGATACTTGCCCGGTGGAGACAAATACCTCCCCTTCCCGGGGACGAGTGACTGCAGAGTCACCCGGGACGCGAGGCCAATGATAAGGGAAGCGAGGCTCCCAGGTGGAAGTAATGCACCCCTCTCAGAGAGCTGCATCATAGGCAGTGTCCGAAATCTCATTACAAGCATAATCGAACTTGAAGGGTTTCCTCCCCCCGGAACTTGATTCACCGTCTGGAAAAGGATCAGAACAAGAAAAGGCACAGATGATTTCCGCAAAAGTTTGGGTAAGTTGATGGAGATGAAAGGAAAAACTATGCTAACAAGTTTCTTCAGAATCGAAAGAGGAAATCTTACCAGACATGTCGAATCGGAGAGGAAAGGATGAGCTTGATGGTCGGAGGTCCTGGTCGCCGGAGTGCTGATCAAAGACTAGAAAGGAGAGCTTGAGCTTTTGAAAACACAAAGAACGAAACGGTAGAGAAGAACTGAATAGTGCCAATATTTGGATTTTTATAGGAGAGAGGATAGGCAAAGAGACGTTGCGATCTGGACCGTTGAAGATGAAGCGTCTCAACCTGAATCGTCGAAACACTAGGGACAAAACGGCTATAAAGTGCTTTTTCAGAAAAGCAGGCACGGGCACTCAAGCCGTCACTTCATCACTCATCGCATTTAATAGGTGAGTAATCGAGAAATCTTCTCGGATTCAGTGGTTATCCTCGGAATATCGAAAGGTCCGAAGTTGGAAGACACGACGAACTTTAAGTCCCTCGGGTCTTGGGGGCAAATGATGGGTTTCGATATAGCCGTCAGGCCCATTAACGGCGACTAAACGGCGAAGTAGGCCCACTGGGCCCCAAAAGAGGCTCAGAAGACCAATACGAGAGGTCCCGACAAGGTCGGTCCCAACATACGATCTGAACGCTCTCGATGATATGCCTTTAAGTAGGCCCCGATGATATGCCTTTAAGTAGGTCCCGATGATATGCCTTTAAGTAGGCCCCGATGATATGCCTTTGAGTAGGCCCCGATGATATGCCTTTGAGTAGGCCCCGATGATATGCCTTTGAGTAGGCTCCGATATCGAATCCCTGAGAAGCTGGCCCTGTCCCGATGACGAGGGGCCCCGAGCGGTGACCAAAGGAGATAACTCTGGAGTCCCCGACATCCGTCGGGACTTGCCACCAGAGAACGAGGCCGAGAAACACGCCCACTATCAACATAGTGGGGAAGTGGCCTAAAAAGACGGAACGTGGGCTATTGGCCGAGATATACGAAACGTGGCAGTTATCTCCACAGGTAACTGAGGTGACCCCTACCCTGTATAAAGGAAGGTGTTACCTCTGGATTGTTACGTTTTCATATTCACAGACTCATACTTGTTTGCCAGTCTATATCGAGATACTCATTTAAGCATCGGAGAGGGATTCTGGGTCACCGCCCGGTCTATCCCCTTCTTGCAGGATTACTTGGTGCGAAGGAGTTCGGATTTCCGTCAAGAACGTACCGGAGTTCCTACCGTGATCCAACATCCCCCATATTAATTTTTGCCGTCCATGCTAGTATAGGGAGGCCCAATTTTGGGCCTCTCATGTCAATTGGGATTTGGGTCTGGCCCAATACCCTAATGTGACATGTATCCAATTAACTTAGGTAAAATATACATATAATGGGCTTCCATTTACGGCGTCCAACCCCATATGCTTACAACCCCCACTCGCCGGAATGAGGGGTGCCTGTTAATGTATTGTCTTCCAAATATTCATCAACATTTCACTCCTTCGATCTGGTCCTTTGCTTCCAAATAGTTCATACGAAGTTTGCCGTGCGACCGGCGGACACGACGGGCATAGTGCTACTCATCTATTAGGAGTGGTTTTGCGCCCGCGGATCGTTGATTCCCTTTTCTCCAATAAACCTGTTATAAACAACATTTATATAGTGTAGGTCAACTGATAAATCTCCTTTTTCCTAGTTTCCTCATAGGAACACTTCTCCAAGGCATCCGTACAAGTATTCACAACCTTCAACTAATATCTGGTTGGTGGCCACGTAGTGAATACAAGAGTCGGTGAATTACAGGTGAACTTGCCATTCCCATTGCTCATATCCTTAGTCAAACCCAACCGGTTTCCAAAGACGTGGTCACTGGGCCTTTTTGTTCAGCACTACGCTCGTACGCCGGGAAGTTTACATTGAGCCTGACCATAGATATGAGTTTCGAGTCCGTGAGGATACTTTGGGTGCCTCTTCATAAGGCTCCCGGGATCAATCACACGCTCGAGGTGAAGAAGTTTGCGCCCACCAGAATCATGAGGATTCTTTCCTAGCACAACCGAGTTGTGACCCCGTGGTCGAACGTGGCACGCGTAGTATGAAGCACGCGTCGATAGCATACCTGAACGTTTAAGTTCAAAGGAATCGGATATGTCAAATCATACTATCTCAAATTTTCATCTGGCCCAGAATGTGGATTAATGACGAACAAAGTTCATCATGGGGATCTACAAAGCGAAGATCATGTCGAGTTACTTCGACACTAGATGATCGTTCTGTGTAATCAGGTTTATCCCACTGATTCTTAGCCAGCCTTGCTTAGTAGAGGCCTCCCTCCACCGCAAGACGACCGTACCTGTGTGACGAGGTAAGGTCCACATTCGACATAGTTTTGGCAGAGGATTGCGTCCTCCTACGACTTAGTTTATAGACAGAAAATTTGATGTAATCAAAACATTATGACGTCGATTGATCATAAACTCAGTTGCAATTCTTTCTCTTACAAAATGTAACTTTCTAATATCAAAATGTTATCACAGATACACGCCACTTCTAAACCCTACGCAATCCAAGCAGTTTTACATGCTTTTCAAATATCTCCATGCGTAGTGGTTTAGTTAATGGGTCCGCAATCATGTTATCAGTAGAAAAATATTCCATAGTGATTATATTGTCTTCTACCATAGATTTAGCATAAAAATATTTCACATCAATGTGTTTTGTCCTACTATGGTACTTCAGATTCTTTACTGCCGCAATGGCTGCTTGACTGTCAGAGAACACTATCACAGGTTTACGCTCGACGTCACCATCAAGCAGCGCAGTAAGAAGCCTTTTTAGCAATACCGCTTCCTGTGCGTTCTTGGAGATGGCTATGAATTCCGATTCCATCGCGGATAGCGCGACACAGGTTTGCTTCTTGGTCGTCCATGAAATGGCGACATTAGCAAGGAGAAACACTCCGCACGTGGTCGACTTACGATCATCCGGATCGCCACCATGGTCGGCGTCACTGTAACCGGTCAATTCTAACTTCCCGCCCTCATAGCACAGTGGATAGTCGGCATTACCTTTCAGATAACGAATAATTCATTTTACAACCTTTAAATGTTGATGGCCAGGATTTGATTGGAAACGTGCTAATAGGCCCACGGCGTAACAGATATCCGGACGGGTGCATTGCATGGCGTACATCAAACTACCGACCATGCTTAAATACTCCGCACCTTTCATCTGTTCTCGCTCTGCAAGGTTCTTGGGGCCGTCACGTTTTGACAGTGTGCACCCAAACACCATAGGCGTATCCACGGGTTTGGCATCCTGTATTCTGAATCTTTTCAACTGTTTGTTGATATAAGCTTCTTGAGATAGACATAATTTCCAGGTAGCCCGATCTCTAGCAATTTTAATGCCCAAGATGTACGTGGCCTCTCCCATTTCTTTCATCTCAAATACAGATGCCAACCATGACTTTGACTTGTTCATAAAACTCACATTGTTTGCGGCAATGAGTATGTCGTCCACGTATAAGGTTAAGATGACATACTTATACTCGGAGGTCTTATAATATACGCACGGATCCTCGTGAAGATTCACGAATCCGTTTCCTACGATTTCCTTGTGGAATCTGCGGTACCATTGCCGAGACGACTGTTTAAGACCGTAGATGGACCTTTGGAGTTTACAAACTTTACATTCGTTACCAGGAGTAAAGAAACCCTCAGTTTGGTCCATGTAGATCTCTTCCTCCAGGTTTCCGTGGAGGAATGCGGTCTTAACATTCATTTGGTGCAGCTCAAGATAGAGACTTGCGACCAGGATGATGACTGGCCATAACCGTGGTTTTATGCACAGTCAGTGAGTTTGTTTTGTCAAAGTCAACTCCGTGAAATGGGTATATCCTTTCGCATGAAGACGGGTTTCGCACCTCCCGACCTTTTCATCAGTGGTGATCCTTCTTTCAGGACTCACCTTATCCTTGTGCCCCTGTGGTTAGCAGGTAAATCAGCTGTAGACTATGATGGCTTTCTTTTATTATTTTCCTTCATTTCTTCACTTCAGGTCTTTCCAATGCTTGCCAAAAGTTGTTATAGTTAGGTTTTCACCCTACTCGATGGAATTATTCTTGGGAGAAGTGCGATGCCTTTGACTTTCGTCTAGGCTTTTGTTAATCCCATTTTGAGTCTGATCATTTTTCCCACTCGGAATAATGCTTCTTATCGTAGCATCAATTCAATTGGGAAAAATTCTCCCACTCGGAACAATGCTTCTTATCAGAGCATTGTTTCCTTTGGGAAATCGAGCAGTGTTTGAACCTTGACCAAAAACTTTTCCTTTGACAACTTCTCGGTCTCGGGGTTTCACTTCTGAGATGAATTCCTTGATCATTAGGATCTGGAACCAAGTCTGGTCGGATCACTCCCACAGGAAATAATGGGTATCACTCCCACTGGAAGCAATTGGTAGTCAAGGTAGTTATGGCTTTTCTGGTTCAGCAATATGACCATTAGGTTCAACTTGATTCGTCTCAACAGCAACAGTGATTTCGTGTGGTAGGGTTTATTCCTCCCACTGGATTTATTATGAAAATGTTCCCATTCTCATTTACCATGTCATTCACTTGAGTTGCTGGTTCAAATCTCTCCCACTCGAATAAAGTGGGACCTGACTGTCAGTGATTTCCTGCTCTGGTTTTGATCAAGACTATATTATTTGAAACTGTTCACGCATTGGAAAATTCGTCCTCATGTATGCAATGTCTCATGTTCGACCACGATACCATATTCCAAAGCTGTAAACATGTATCTTCTAAGAGTATTTGACATACTCTTGACCTAAATACGTGTTTAATGCGCAAATTAATGTCGCATGGTGATATGATTTAACTCATTATCATATTTCAGCTATTATGGTGGCGTGTCTTACCGATTTTATTGGAATACAATTTACATACATGTGAGTCATCTTTTTCATCCATTAGGGAACACCTGATAGAGTAACTCAAACATTATGTTTTTGAATTGTGCTTCTTGAAGTGTGTTTTAATTGATTTGAATGCCTAGCCTGACTTATCGTTCAAGGCGTTTGGAAGGAAAATCGTTTAACCGACTTAATCCTTATTCGTTGCAAAACTTATTCAGTGATTTTATCCCATCTCCGAACTGAGCATATTGGGTGTTCACCTCTTTCGGTGGCGCACAGGGGAACTTTTCAGTCTCTTTTGGTTGCTTTCCTTGAATAGGAACATGGAGTACTTACAATTATCGTCAGCAAACCATGATATCGGATATCCCTGTGCGATATTGATTATCTTCCTCCAATTGGATCTTTCGATCCTTCGGTTACACACAGGTTTTACTCTAATGTTGTTTGAAAGTAGGTCATCATACTCTATTATTACTTTTCTTGCTTCGGCTTCCTTTCCACTACCAAAACGGAGTTTAAGGGATGCCCAAAGCTGAACAACAGAATAATTGAGCGTGAAGTCGTCTGCAACCTCTTTATCCAAAGATGCCAATATCACCTTGCAAGCTTTCTTATCTCCCAAGCCTATGTTCCCTATTCTAGGAACTAGGTTATGGTCTGGCGGTACCAACATTTTCTCTCTCATAGTCATGATACAGCCGTGTGTATCACATGCTATAAGACGTTCTCTTACCATCTCACTCCATGCTTCGTAATCCATACCATCCAGATTGCATAGTTTATAAAAGCGTACCGACCCAGCCATTAGAACTATTACAATTATAATCACGCTAAGTTAGGAAGACAATAACATTTTGAGAGAATTGAAAACATCGGATTATCTATTAGGATGGAATACGACGAATAGTGATCATTCAGTTACTAAACCAAACCGACCGCCAGTAAACCGAGGGAAGGGGGTGTTGTGAAAGAGTTCACACAATTGTCGTCTTCAATCCAATAGATATGTCTTTTGAAAACGGTTATTATTTGCAAATTACCGGAACGGGAATTTTCAAATAAGCATACCCGATCTTGGCTTTCCCATGGCCCTTTTTTTATTTTGTAAAAATTATCCGATAATTTACGCATGCATAATACTATATTACGCCATAAACATCGAATAAATCAAAACAACATGCTTACGCGTCATGCGTCTAATGTTCCTTAGCACACATAATTCTACTTAAAGTAAATTACCACATGCTTTCATTCATGGCCATTCTAGCACACGTATCAAAACATGCAACTTCCGCATACATCATGCATAATTGGCGACTGGTATTTTCAGTTTTAAAAATGTTTTGAAAATATTAGGGGCTGACTTGCAATTCATGCTTACAATCATTCATGAGAAATTTCTAGACATGGATTCTTGGTAATTTCAATCAGCATAGCATGTCTGTCCTATTGCGCATACCATATATTTAAATCTCAGAGCTCAATGCTCGCATTTTATTATCCAGCTATCTTGACTAAGTCAAGACAATAGTTCTAATATATGTTGCAGAAAGTAAACAATTGCAATTCAGCCCACTAATTTAATCCAGTCCCAAAAACATGCATATCCGAGATCCATCCCATAATCGTAACTAGGTATTAGGGTTTATCTGAAAATGTGTTAAAACGTAAACCCTAAGAGCACTGTTTAGGTTAACTTTTAAAGTTCGAAAACATTTTGGATTTAAAATTTGACATCCTATTTTATTGTATATTTAAAATTTTCGAAAAATTGTAAAATTTGGTTTTGTCCAATTTAAAATCCGGTCTGAGTCGGTCCAATTTTAAAAATCCGGTCTGGTCCGAAACGGTTAAATAAAATAAGATTGTGATTCACTTAGTTACTTTGGTCCGACCCGACCCGACTAGGTCGACCCGATTAAAAAACCCGGGTTGGTTTAACCCGTTCCGGGTTTGCAAATTGGACCGGCCCTGTAAACCCACTAAAAACTTAACTTAGCCCACAAGAAATATTAATTATGTAAAATAATTTCCAGTATTGCTACTATATATATAAAATTCGGCACATATATAATATATAATATATATATATCTTTAAGATGTAAACCAATTAACAATATAAATATATATATATAATTTTCGGCCGAATATATATATATATATATTGTCAAATATATATTTAGGGATAAAATATATAGACAATATATCTTCTTAATCTTTTTAAGTAACCAAATCCTATCAAAATATCTTTATCCCCCTATCATTTAGCTAAATATATTGATAGTTTATATATTTTACTATATAATGTGAATCTTTCCTTATCTTTCCAATTTATAGATATATCGTCTCCTTTTAATAAAATTAAAATATGGTAACAAATATATCTATATGCTAGGCCGGCCGAAATTTTACTTACTTGCACTCTAAGAAATTAATTTTTTTACCTAAAATACCCCTAGGGTTTTCGGCACAAACATGAAAAATTGGAAAAGTTGTCAAATTTTAAGATCAAACCATAACTTGATCATGAATCTAGAAAGTGTTTTTGATAAAACTCATCGTGTTCTTGAAGATCATGAACATAAAACTCAAATTCAAACCTAAAATTTGGTTTTTGATCTATAAAAACATGCAAATTTTGAAAATTTTAAGTTTTTAAAGATCAAACACATGATTTCCTGTTTAAATTTTCGGAAATACGTTGGTGTTCATAAACATAAAAATTCCGGTTTTCAAGGTTCAAGAACATAAGTTTATAAAAAATTCAAGAACTCCTAACACAAGCTCTGATACCACTGTTGGATTACGGGGACGTAATACTACGGAATGCTAAACGTGTACTAGTAAGTAATCTAATTACGCAACGGAATAATGTACACATACCTCAATAGCTTTCCTGCCCAAGAACGTTGAGAGGGAGTTCTAATCCTCCGGTCGGAACCCGTACAAGTTCTTCGTGAGAAGAAGACCTACGCGGTATAAGCTCCACAGCAAAATCTCCGATCGATCCTTCAACAGGGACAGAACCTCGGACTGATGTACATAGAAAATCTCAACTAAGGGTGAGAGGGTTTCTCTCAAGATCCTCAATGGAGGGACTTATTAATTTGATTGATGTGTTAAACCCCTTAATAGACCCCCTATATATAGCATAGGTGAAGTGGACTAAAGTCTGTTGGATATCTGGCCATTCGGGTTCATATTTACGTTTCGGACCTCGCAAACACGCTAGAACCACAAACAGATCTTACCGCAGTCACCCCGGGTCAAAACGGTCCGGATGCGTGTCGCACCCGGACCGGGGACTTCCGGATTGCCCCAGCAATCCGGACCATGTCAGATGGCGACACGGTCCGGATTACCGACTAGTACTGCGCGTTTACCCCTATTTTTACTAAGTATGAGAAGTTAGTGCGCATATAGCCAACCACGATGTCGGTAAGCGTTTTCCTGTAAACCGACATCAAACCGGGCATAGTTCTCAGGTTTCCTATAAATAGGGGCCTAGACTTCCCATTTTAGAAGGTTAACTCGAAACTCTGGAGAATTGGCTATTTGTGCTATGACCTCTCTCTACAGTTTCTCTCTCTAAAATCCTGACTTTAGCATCGGAGAGGGCACAACCAGCACCACTCCCCCTCTCCATGTTGGTTACTGTCCGCTCTACAGGACCTGGCGTATAGAAGATTGAGACAGAGATCAAAGTTAGTTCGGGGATTGAGGTAGAAGCCAAAGTCAGTTCGTGGATCGAGGATCGAGGTCCCTGAAAAGCAGTTCGAGATATCCCAAGTGGAACGATCTCAACACTTTGCGCCGTCAGCGTGATACGAGCAAGAAGTCGTTCCATACCGCAAGTTATGACAGGCAGACGTACGAAGAAGGTGGGTGCGAGCAAGCCAAAGCCGACGAGAAGCCAACCAGGACATTCTCACATTACAGATGCAGAGTCTACCGCCTCCTCCATGCCAACCGCAAATGCGCCCTCCGCGCAGCATGGTCCCGACGTCCAGAACGAGGTCCCAGTGAACGAGTTCGAATAAAGGGCGGAGAGGATTGAAGAATTCCCGCACGGGATGCCAGCTGACGGAGTGCAGCAGCAAGCAAGTGGCGCAGGCAACCTGCCACCAGTCACACCTGCCATGATGGCCTCACTGGAAGAGCTTCTCGAATTCAGGGAGACTCTAAAAAACCAGGGATACATGGCACCCCCCCGCCACCACCTCCGCCAGCTAATGAGTATGCTGCACCTACGAGGGAGATGTCGCATGATGTCAACCATCAAGAGCCGCAGCATCCAGAAGGCGAAGGATATTCTGAAGAAACCTACCAGTACCGGCAGGCAAGACAGGAAGCTACACATTCATACACTCCAAGTGTTGGTGTGAACCAGCAACAGCAAAGAGTAAGATGGAGGCAACCCCCTGTGAACAACTCACAGCGGCCACAAAAGGAAGGCAACTTCAAGTCAGCAAGCCATGCCGACATGCACAAGGAAGGCCATTTCAAGGAAGCAACCCGTGCTCATAGATACAATGAAGGGTGGAGGAAGCCTGCGTGCAACAGAGACATCCCAGTCACGGGACTTACGGCTAAGGCTTTGGAAGAAATGATCGAGAAGAAGATGAAGCAGTCAAAGATGAAAGGGATGCATGCCCTTGAAGAGAACGCGTCGCATCCGTAACTAGTGTACAGCCGCGTCCCAGACGCTCTCTACCGAATTCGAGGAGAGAAGTATAGGGGAAAAGGAGATCCGCTTGAGCATATTCAACAATATGAAGCTTCCTTGCTGGGACGAACTGACAATCCGCATCATGTCGCCATGATATTCCCCAACACCCTTGTGGGAACGGCCGCACATTGGTTCTTTTCATTACCATGCGGAAGTGTTACATCGTGGGCATACCTGAAGGCGAAGTTTATTCAAAGATACATGGGAGAGCGTACACTCCTAAAGGGACCAAATGCATTTAACGAGGTGGTACAGCAAAATGATGAGTCGTTAGCGGATTACTACATCCGTTTCAACCAAAATGTTGCGGACATTCAGGGCAACCTCACTAAAGGACAGATCGTGCGTGCTTTCATTGCGGACTTAGGCCGAAGAGGGTTTTCCCTAGCGGAGAAGATGTCGAGGCGCCCCGCGGAGACACTTGAAGAATTGGCGGTAAGAGTCAAGGAGTTCGTGGATCTAGAAAGATTCAGGGATCAGCATAAGGCAAAAATAAGCACAGCTCGTGCTAAAGAGAAGCAGGCGAGACCTCAACAAGGTTCGCAACAACCAAGGCAGTTCCTGCCGCAAAAGAGGCCGTTCTAACCGGAGTTCCAAAGACCGAAGGAAGTGAACTTGGCAGACTCCGTTCCTTTGAATGCACCACTCTCCGTGATCCTGAAAAAGATGAAGGAAGACAACATGTGGAGGGAGCTGACAAACTTCCGAAAAGGTCCACTTGGAAAGCAAGAAGACAAATGGTGCGAGAACCATGAAGTCTATGGCCACGAGACGGATAGCTGTGTCAGCCTGAGATTCCATGTAAATAATTTTATCCTCAAAGGAGAGTTCAAGTAATAGGTAGATCAAGGCGACAAGCACCAGAAGAAGAACCATGCTGAGCCATCGAAAAAGATGAACAATGGAAAGGAGAAAATGGACGTCAATCCGCCTCTGGCGAAGCGTGGTGTCATCAATTTGATTCATGGAGGGCCAGCTGCTGGAGGAAGCATTTCTAATGCTCGTGATTTCTATGCTGCACAACTACAAGTTTTGCCTAAGTATGGGAAAAGACGCCAACCGGAGAAGGAAGACGTGATCATCCCGTTCTCAAACGCTGACAAGAAGCACATAGTCTACCCCCACGATGATGCTCTTGTCATTACGATGGATGTCAAAGGATATGCTGTGCGAAGGATATTGGTGGATGGTGAAAGTGCCGCGGATTTACTGCACGTAGAAGTTCTCAAGAAATTGGGAAAAACGGAAGCCGATCTTTCGCCAAGTACATTCCCGCTAGTCAGTTTCGCAGGAGCTGCAACTTACCCGTTGGGTATTGATGGATATGTGTCCAATTCAGGTTCGTATTTATATTTCGGGCCTCGTAAACACGTCAAAATTACATCTCGGTTTGAAAACGTCTCCCAAATGGTCAAAACGATCCGGAAACGCATTTACGCGCATCCGGACCGGACCTCCGGATTGCATTGTGGGTATCGTGCGATTACCGTTTCCGCGTTTACCGTTACGTGTAGAGAAGTCAAGTTCGCGCATTACCAATATGGATGACGGTTACCGCTTGCTTTTGGACCGTCATCAAACCGCCTTAAAACCGGGTCCGGTCCCAAGGAAGCCTATAAATAGGAGGCCTTGGCCACCCATTTTCACACATCCTCTCATTTGCCCAACTTTGGTATTTTGAGCTCTGACTTCTCTCTAGAAATATTCTCTCTCTAGAAATTACTCTTTTACCCCTATAGTAACTTAAGCTTCGGAGAGGGCTCCGCTAGCACCACCCCCCCTCTCCGTGCTAGCACCGGTCCTTTGTGCAGGAATCGTCGCCCAGACATCCGGATTTGTGCACAGGTCACCGCCTCCTGAGACACAACCACACTGAGACACAGACCTTTACGGGAGTTAACCGAACACTCGCCAGTGGCCCAAACTTCTTCCCGACGAAGGGTTACAGCCCAAAAACCCGCACAACCACGCGAACAGACGCGTCCTCATAACCCAATTCATCCAGGACGCAACATTGGCGTCGTCTACGTGATTCGAACAAACAAGCTACCATACCGCAAAATCATGACGAGTGATCGCAAACCTCCCGAAGAGGTGAACACAAGGAACATAAGGAAAAGGCCCGGACGTCCCAAGAAGTCCCCGGCAAACAAAAGAACAGAAGGCCAAATGCCAGCCGGAAGTAAGTCGGGACCCTCCCACATTCCAAGAGCTACTTCCATAGCTTCATCCTTGCCAACTGACAATGTGCCCGACGCACAGCACAGAAAGCCAAGGAACGAGCATCACTCACCTCCACCTGGTTTCGAGCCAGAAGTGAATGAAGAGGAATCTCAGACGGAAATGCCACAAGGCGAACAAAGAACGGGAGAAAACCCAATGCCTACCGTTACTCCAGCGATGATGGCTGCGTTGGAAGAGTTACTCGCATTCCGCGAGTCTCTAAAAAACCAAGGATATGCTGCTCAACCACCTCCAACTAACCAAGAGCATGCCGCGCCAGCAAGAGAGGTGTCACAAGACACTACTCGCCACGGCAATCCTTTCCAGGGCAGAAACCAACACGCAAGATATGAAGCCGCACGGTCATACACTCCTTCCCTAGGAGCCCGTCATTGGAGGAATGAAAGGCAGCCCCCATTCTACCACCCACAGCACCCAACGAGGGATGATCCCTTCCAGGCCACAAGCAGAGATCAATCCGACATCTACCACAACAATGGCCGGCAAAATCCTTCAACAGGTTATGCTGAGCCTGTAAAAGCTTTTACTGCCGAGATGTTAGAAGAAATGGTGGAGAAGAAGATGAAGAAAGCAAAAATGAAGGGTATGCACGCACTTGAGGAAAGGGCGTCACATCCGTTCGCAGACCACCTTGTAAACAGTCGCGTCCCAGACGCACTGTACCGGATTGGAGGAGATCTCTATCGCGGAAAAGGAGATCCAGTGGAACACGTGCAAAAGCACGAGGCCTCCCTGCTAGGCAGAACAAAGAACCCGCATCACTTCGCAATGACGTTTTCACAAACTCTTGCCGGGACCGCAGCACACTGGTTCTTCTTGCTGCCATGCGGAAGCATCACTTCATGGGCAGATTTGAAGGCAAAATTCATTCAACGATACATGGGCGAGCGCACATTGCTAAAGGGGTCAGGTGCTCTGGACGACGTCCAACAACAAAACGAAGAATCTCTCGCCGACTACTACGTCCGTTTCAATCAGAATATCTCTGATATTCAGGGGAACCTGACGGAAGGAGAGATTGTCCGAGCATTCATTCGAAACCTCGGACGAAGAGGCTACGCCCTAGCAGAAAAGATGGCGAAGGGCCCAGCCGAAACCATGGAGGAGCTAGCCGCAAGAGTAAAAGAATACGTGGACCTCGAAAGGTTCAGAAGTCAGAACAAGGCAAAAATCTCTGCGGTAAAGGCAAACGAGAATCCAAAGCAGAACCAACCAAAACCACACTCAAGTGGTCAACAAGGAAGACATTGGCAACCTCAGCCGAGAAGACCTTTTCAAGGAGATTTTCAGAAGCCAAAGGAAGTAAATCTTGCCGACGGCATTCCTTTGAATGCCCCGCTGTCAGTAATATTGAGAGAGATGAAGGACGCAAATATGTGGAAAGAGCCGAACAATTTCAGGAAAGGCCCACTGGGGAGAGACAAGGACAAGTGGTGTGAAAACCACAAGGTCTTCGGCCACGAGACCGACAGCTGTGTCAGTCTACGCTTCCGCATTAACAACTTCGTCCTCAAGGGCGAATTGAAGCAATTTGTCGATCAAGGCGACAACCCCCCGAGAAAGGCTCAAGCAGAGTCATCAAAAAGAGGAAACAAGGGAAAAGAGAAGGTCAATGACAACCCTCCGCCAGCTAAGCGAGGTGTAATCAACGTCATACACGGAGGACCTGCTGCAGGAGGACAAGTGTCTAATACTCGGGACATTTATGCATCCCAAGCAGCAACATTGCCGAAATAAGGAAAGTGCAAACAACCAGAGCAAGAAGACGCAGTCATCCAATTCTCCAGGGAAGACTTAAAGCATATCGTTTACCCTCACGATGATGCTTTAGTCATAACCATGGACATTGACGGATACGATGTAAAAAGAATCCTTGTCGATGGTGGAAGCTCTGCTGACATTCTACATGTCAAAGTTCTAGAGCAACTTGGAAGATCTGTCAAAGACTTGACCCCAGGAACCTTCTCGCTAGTCAGCTTCGCCGGAGCAGCTACACAACCCCTGGGTACAATCACGCTTCCTGTCATCCTTGGCCAGGGGTGGAGAGCATTGTATGTCAACGTCACTTTCGTCGTTGTAGAATCTCTCGGGGCCTACAACGGAATCTTGGGACGAACAACGATCAACCCCTATGTGATCGTGCCCTCCACTGTCCACCAAAAGATGAAGTTCCCTACGGAACATGGGATTGGGGAAGTGCTAGGCGACCAGATAACCGCAAGACGTTGTTACGTCAATGCCTTGAGAGCAAAGCACCAATTCCATGTGGCAATGATAAATTCCTTCAAGAGGCAGAAAGTTGTTGATGAAAGAAAGAAGCAAGTGGTGGAACAAGCTGTTACAGTTTGGAACCCACAAGAAAGCATCCAGTATTCGCCATGGCACCAGATATGGCTCGTCAAGCAGGGAGAAAGCGAGCCAATCATGGAATACTTCATCAGATTCGCTTCTAACGCCTCCTCGGCGAAAGCAACAAGAGAAGAAGTGATAAGCGTGTTCTATGCAAACATGAACGCCAAATCTTTCCTTCTCTTCGGACGAACTCATGGATGGCGAACAACAAAAACCATGGCAGATCTAAAGGATAAGCTTGAGACAGCAGTCTTATGCGAACAAGAACTGAGGTGGGGTACACCCCTCAATTGGGACAAAGGAGTTCGAGCGAAAACGAACAAATAGGAAGACGCAATCATCGATATCGACAACATCTTCACACCGCTAAACACGGTTGCTGAAGACATTTACATCAACCTACTTGAAAACAAGCTCCCAAGTCCACTTATTCCGAAGACAGCTTTCTTGTGCAACAACATCAGAGAATGGTGCAAGTACCACAAAACTTGGGGGCACAACACAAACATGTGTCTACCATTAAGGTGGGAGATTGAAGAATGCATCACGCTAGGTGCATTAAGGCGATTTGTTGCAACCGACTCCGCGACGTCGTCATCAAACCAGCCATAATGAAACGGGAGAAACAACTATCTTTTAGATTACTTTGCGCATTCCTAGTGTTTCTAGTATAATCAATGTAAATACGCGCAAGTATCTAATAAAGTCAATCTACATTTGTAGGTACACATCTATCTCTTGCACGCTATTTTTTGGATTAAACGCGAAGCAACTAAACTACGCGCTTATTATCTACATCAATAATCCAAGATATTATGCTATGTGCAAGCAAAATCTATCACGCGTTATGACAAAGCTTATCTTCAACAACAATTTACTTATATTGATGATCACATCAAAAGGTATCATCATAGAATCAAAAACTTGAAGTTAAGCCCAAGACATTTTCAAAGACAGCATGCTGCATATACACATAATGGATGATATTTGCATATCTACACCAACAAGGAGTTTATTTCTCCATTCATAAAATGGCTTTTATCTCAAGAAGGTGCCGGCAACACAAAGCCATTGCGCTATGTTCACAGCCAACTTATATGACGCAAGGACAACTTGCGGATTATCTACAAAAAAGGAACTTATAGCAATTCTCTAATCAAGGTGACGACTATTCAAGAACCGTCATCTACAAGCAATATCTTGGATTAACACCAAGACCTACTACCAAAGGTGGCATGTTGAGGTATCCTCTTTGAAAAGACAAACCCCATGTTTACTTCTAGAAAATGACATGCTGTGACATCTCTTTTTAGAGGCAAATCCTCATGTTCATAGCTATTCCCTGGATTCAGAACAGGATGGGCAAATACAATAACGGGACTGATCACCCCATAAGTGGCAGAAGTTCTCTTGATAGACAACGATACCACGCCACAACAAGCTCGAATTCCTGTTTAGGGTTCACTCTTCACGGCGAATGTCCTCTGTTTAGATGACAATCCCATATTACGAATTCCTGGTAAGGGTTCACTCTTCATGGCGAATGTCCTCTGTTTAGATGACAATCCCATATTACGAATTCCTGGTAAGGGTTCACTCTTCATGGCGAATGTCCTCTATCAAGATGACAATCCCATATTACGAATTCCTGGTAAGGGTTCACTCTTCATGGCGAATGTCCTCTGTTTAGATGACAATCCCATATTACGAATTCCTAGTAAGGGTTCACTCTTCATGGCGAATGTCCTCTGTTTAGATTACAATCCCATATTACGAATTCCTGGTAAGGGTTCACTCTTCATGGCGAATGTCCTCTTGTTAGATGACAATCTCATATTACGAATTCCTGGTTAGGGTTCACTCTATACGGCAGAAGTCCTCTTGCTAGATGACAATTCCGTACTACAGATTTTCAAAACCGTGTTGCATGGTGTTGGATCGCGGTGGAACTCCGGTATGATCTTTGATGGCGATCCTAGCTCCTTCGCTCCACGCAATCCTGCAAGAGGGGATAGACCGGGCGGTGACCCGGAATCCCTCTCCGATGCTTAAATGAGTATCTCGTACGGACTGGGAAGCAGTAATCTCAAGTAATTTATCTCAACCCAATTGATCTGAGGTGACCTCTGCCCTTTTATAGGCGAAGAGGTGCCTCAGTTACCTGGTGAACCGTTGGGGGTGGTTAGCCCGTATCCCGCGTATCTCGGGTGTGATCCCGCCTATCTAGGCCATGATCTCGCTTATCTCGGCCACGCCCCGCGTATCTCGACCACGCTCCGTGTATCTTAACCACGTTCCGCGTATCTCGGCCACGCCCCGCGTATCTCGGCCTTACCCTCTGATAACGAGTCCCAACTAACGTCGGGGACTCCAGAGTTATCTCGTTGTGTCACCGCTCGTGGCCCCTCTTCATCGTGACAGGGCCTATTGTTCTCAGGGATTCATCATCGGGGCCTACTCAGAGGCAGCTCGTCGGGAGCGTTCATCTCGCTTGTCAGGTTCGACTCTGTCTGGACCTCTCATCCTCGGACTCCCTTCGTCGGGATCCTTTGCCTGGGCCATCTTGGCCTTCGTTTAGGGCCCACCGGGCCTATTTACCGTTTCCTCACCGTTAATAGGGCCTAACGGCTGTAGTCGAACCCATCATTTTCCCCCAAGACATGAGGGACTTTTAGTTCGTCTTGTCTTTTAACTCTCGACCTCCCGACGTCGGAGTTGGGGATCTTTCCCTTGGCGTAGTCACTTAGTACAAGTCTTCTCGTTCACGTTTCCTTGATGCCTTGTGGATAACTGCCAAATCCGAGGGGACTCCCCGGCTCCCCAGTCATTAAATGCAGCAGCTAGTGAAGCGACGTTTTCGGCACTCGTGCCTGATTTTTCGCGCCTGCTTTTTCTGAAAAGTGCTTTTCAGGCCGTTTCATCATCACGCCCGTTGCCCTTCTGCACGTTCCATCTCAACGGTCCAGATTAGAACTCTTCAACTTCGACGACTCGGATCGAAGTGTCCCTTCAACTGTCCTCTTTGCCTATAAAACCCTAACCGTGGGTGTTGGATCACTTTTACCGTCTTCGAATTTTCAGGAGCTCTCTACAACCTTTGTGAATTCAAGCTTTTGCGATTCCGAAGATCTTAGTGCTTTTCCGATCATCTTCCCGGCAACGCCCAGTTCATTCCTCCAATTCGTCATGTCTGGTAAGGATTTCTTCTTCGTTGCCTGCTCATCTTTTCCATGTTTGCAGCTTTCCGAAAATCCCACTGTGCCTTCCTTGCCATTGCTACTTTTCAGACAGTGGATCCAGCTCTGGGGGAAGAAAGCCCTTCAACTTTGATTATGCTCTGAATGAAATCTCTAGCACCGCTTATGATGTAGCTCTCCGGGAGGGATGCATCACTTCTACTTGGGAACCTCGTTTCCCGTATCCCTGGCCTCACCCCTCGGGTAACCTTGAGGTTACTCGTCCCGAAAAGGGGAGGTATTTGTCTCTACGGGGCAAGTATCAGCGGGGATCAGATTCCCCTTCTGTGGTAATCTGGTCGAGATGTGCCAGCATTACAAAACTCATCCGACCACCTTCTCTCCACACGCCATTCGCCTGTGGAACGCTTTCCAGGTCCTCTGCTTCCGACAACGGTGGGTATACAGCCTCAAGCTCTTCAGGACCTTCTACGGGATGAAGTGCAACGAGGCGGGGGTTTGCGCCTTCTACCCCCGAATGCCGAAGTGGAACAAGACGCAACTCGGGTTGTGCAACTGGACCACTGACACCTGGAAGGTGGTCAAGGGTCGGGGACTCCTGGTTGATACGGGGTCCGACAATAGCGGATGGAAGAGAAGCTACTTCTTTATCCGAAACTCCTCGATCCCATGGCCCCGATGGGAGGTGGAAGCGGACTCTCCTCCCGCTTTCCACACCTACACTGATGAAGACTTCCAGACTCTTCAACTTATCCAGCTTTACCGATGGGGGGAGTCACACACTCCTCTCGACGCCAACTCTCTCGTGGAGCGGGACCTGGTGAATGCCGGGATTCGACTTCTCGACATAATCTCCGGGGGGCAGCTCTTTGACGGCCCCTCCAATATGGTTCCCTGGGTAAATCTCTAACTCTTTTCTTTTACTGTTTGCAGCCAAGAAGGTATCCGTGCTGACCGATCTGTTCCTTAAGCAGGGGGAGACCGATGCCGTCCGCCCTTCGCGGAAGAGGAAGTCCGCCAAGAAGGCTGCTGCTCCGTCGGGGTCTCCTTCTGCGGAGCAACCTAAGCGGAAGCGCGTGGAGCTGGACCAACTCTTCGAAGTCCAGAACGCTGAAGAAGGTAAAAAGCTCCGTCTCGCTATTAAATCGTATAGGAGGATGGTCCCGAAGGATTTGATTCCTTCGACTAGGGAGGCCCGTATTGCTAACGTTAGACGAATCCTTCGAGGTGAAACTCCTCGTGTCCTGAAGGCGGGCTACTACCACTACCACGGGAAGGATCAATATGTCTCCCGACGTATTGTTTGGTGTAAGAATCCTGATGAACTCCCTGATTACATTTCTGAAGCCTCTCGTCCTCTAGGTGCAGGTCGCTCAGGAGCTCCGTCGGGCGCTGAAGCTTCCGCGGGTGCACCACCTTCAACAGGGGCGCCTCCCTCAACTGGGGAGAAAACCCCGACCGGCGAACAAGTCGGGTGGAAACTTTGGACTCCTCCGAGGAGACTGATGAGGGTGGCTCCCTTCGTCATCGTCGGAGGACGGGGCAGTCCCCCTTGAAACCATCCTCTCAGGGGCTGCCCCCTTCATCTTCTCCGCAGCAGCGACAGCCGTCGCCCATCCACAACTTCACTCCTTCCCCCGCCCAGGTCGAGCCGGAGGTGCGCCCCTCCACAACTCGTGCTGGCCCTCCTCCTCTCCCTCTCGACGGGAGTTTCTACAGGGCCTTCGATCCCGCGCAGGTGGATGCTCCCTGGACTCCAATCCAAACACTGCAAGGGGTCCAGCTTCGACAAGGGGATGCCCATGAGGAACTGGCTCTGCATCTGCTGGCAGGCTCGATCCTGCCCACCATGCAGTACCCGATTTCCCTGAATCGGGAGGCGATGCATCGGGATGTTCGAGAGATGTCCCTGCGTCGGATAGAGGTAAAACTTCGCTTCTCCTTCTTCATTGGTAAGGAGCCTTCTGCCACCGATCTCGTGGACCCTGTGGAGCCTTCTGCCACCGATCTCGTGGACCCAGCTCCCGCAGATGTTGCTGACAAGGACCAAGCCTAACTGCTTATCTTTAAAGTCCTTGTATTTTCCTCGTTTTTGTAATCGTCGGGCCCTTGAGCCCTTATCAATTATCAGACTTTCTTAGTTCCGATTTTTTCGATGCACTTCTTCAAGTGGCTTTACTATACTTGCTTAGGTCGATACCTCGACACTTAAGAAATTCTCGTACATTACTCAAGACGATTTACTAACTTGCACCATTTGAGGCGACTTACCATCATGCACCACTTAAGACGACTTTTCAATGCTTAGAATAAATCCAAGAAACATGCATCACTTAAGACGAATTAACTTCGCGCATCACTTAAGACGTCTTTTCAATACTTAGAATAAATCTAAGAATCATGCACCACTTAAGGCGACTTTTCTCGTGCACCACTCAAGGCGACTTTTCTCGTGCACCACTCAAGGCGACTTTTCTCGTGCACCACTCAAGGCGACTTTATAAAGCTTAGAGTAAATCTAAGAATAATTCTGATCGGAAGCAACCTCTTTATTTATTGATGGCACAAAATTGGCTTACATCGAATTAAACGATAAACAGCATACACCACTTAAGGCGATTTTACATCGGGCACCACTTAAGGCGACTTTCATTGGGCACCACTTAAGGCGACTTTCATCAAGCATGGTGTTTCTTCAAGTGTTCGCCACTAAAAGAATGCTTCAATACACTGCCATCGAGGTCTTCCAATTTGTACGCATTTGGAGCTGGCATCCCCACGACCTTATAAGGTCCTTCCCATTTTGGTGACATCTTGTTGATTCGATCCAAAAGGGTAAACTCGTTGCGACGCCAAACCAGCTCCCCGACGAAGAACTGTCGGGACTTTACTCGCCGATTGTAGTATCTGGCCGTCGCCAAACGCATTCGAGCTTGGACTTCATCGGCTTCCCGCCTCTTCTCTTTGAGTAAGTCCAAGTCCAGACGTCTCATTTCATCATTCGCCAGAGGCTCGTAATATCTCATCCGATGGGACGCCACAGCTACCTCCACGGGGGCAACAGCCTCCGTGCCATAAACGAGGCCAAACGGAGTCTCCCCCGTTGATCGTTTGGGTGTCGTTCTAACAGCCCAAAGCACGTTTTCCAGTTCGTTCAGCCATTTGCCCCTCAAGGCATAGACCCTCTTCTTCAGGCCATCCATCCCGATTTTGTTGGCTGATTCCACCTGACCGTTAGTCTGAGCATGGCGTACGGAAGCTGTCCGATGCTCGATGTTCAACTCCTCCAGATACTCCCTCACCTGAGAGCCGTTAAACGGTGGACCATTGTCGCTGATCACCACCTTAGGAATCCCGTATCTGGACACAATATGGGTTTGGAGGAACTTGACGATCTGGTTCCCCGTCGTTCTGGCCAACGCCTTTGCCTCTATCCATTTCGAAAAATAATCGATAGCTACAAGTAAATACTTACATTGACCTTGTGCTTGTGGAAGAGGTCCCACCAAGTCGATCCCCATTGCGCGAAGGGCCAAGCGCTCTTGATGGATGTCATATTAGCGGCCGGAGCCACAATACTCGGGGCGTACCTCTGGCACGCGTCACAGGATCGGACCAACGTCGTCGCTTCCTTGCTCATCGTAGGCCAATAATAGCCCAAGTTCAGCACTTTCCTCATAATGGATTGGGCCCCTTCATGACAAGCCGTGACCCCTTCATGCACCTCCTTCAGGATTCGATTTGTGTCGGGTTCTGCCACACACTTCAGGTACGGAGTCGAGAACCAGCCATTCTTGTATAGCTGATTGTCCAGCATCACGTAATTAGCCGCGATCCGACGTATCCTGTCGGCTACTACTTTATCATCGGGGACTGTCCCCGTAGTCAAGTATGCGACTATCGGGGTCATCCAAGTGGGCTCCTCCTCCGATTTTGCCTCAATGGCACACACCTGTGTCGGGTCGGTGGTCGATAAGATCACCTTCTCCAAGAAGTGCACCTTCCGATTTTCTTCCAAGGGTGCCCCCAGGGCAAATTTGCTCAAGGCGTCTGCCTCTATGTTTTCCTCCCTCGGGATTGCCGCGATGTCGAAGCTTTTAAAGCTCTCCTTCAAGGTTTGTACCTCGCGTAGATACTTCTTCATTATCGGGCTCCTCGCTTCGTATCGCCCTTGAACCTGGTTTACGATTAAAGCTGCGTCACACTTCACTCTCAAGTGATCGACTCCAGTGCCTTTAGCAATTTTCAGGCCCGTGATAAGAGCCTCATACTCCGCTTCGCTGTTTGTGGCCTTGAATGTTAAAGCCAACGCGTATCGAAGCGGCACACCTCCACCCGGTGGTATCAACAAAAAGCCTGCTCCTGATCCGTCCGAACTCGAGGAGCCATCTATGTACATTTCCCAGGTATTTTCTTCATTTGGCTGTTCTGATTGCTCTGCCCTCTTTGGTTGTTTTTCTGTCGGGACCTCCATGGTTGCTCCCTCTACAGGGCCCGCTTCTTCTAGATCGGGGGCTGTAGATTCTGCTATGAAATCCGCCAATGCCTGGCCCTTAATGGCCGTTCTTGGAGCAAAGTGTATGCGAAACTCACTAAGCTCTACTGCCCATTTTACTAATCTCCCCGATGCATCTGGTCGGTTCAAAAATGCTTCAAAGGCTGGTTCGTCAACACAGTGATCTCGTGTGCGTGGAAGTAAGGCCTTAGCTTCCGAGCAGTAATAATCAAGGCAAAGAGATACTTCTCAACCGGAGGATAATTCAATTCAGACTTGGCAAACGCCTTGCTTACATAATAGACGGGTACTTGATTACCCTCGACAACCTTCACTAATACAGAGCTAATGGCAAATTCAGAAACAGCCAAGTAAAGATAGAGCGGCTCGCCTGGAACCGGTTTTGCCAACGGCGGGAGGGTGCGAAGGTGCTGCTTGAGTGCTTGGAACGCTTCTTCACACTTGTCGGTCCACTCGAACTTCTTGTTGGCCCTCAGGACTTCAAAAAATGGCATTGATCGATCGCTAGCTTTGGACAGGAAGCGATTCATTGCAGCCAGTCGGCCATTCAGCACTTGTACTTCTCGATGGTTTATCGGAGACTGCATCTCCTCAATTGCCCTCAGCTTCTCGGGATTCACCTCAATTCCTCTCTGGCTCACCATAAAGCCCAAAAATTTCCCTGAGTGGACTCCGAAGGCGCACTTCGTCGGGTTTAAGCGAACCTGATGAAGCCTCATCCGCTCAAACGCCATGGCTAGGTTGTGCACATGATCCTCAGCTTGTCGGGACTTCACCAGCATGTCATCCACGTAAGCTTCCATGGTCTCTCCCAGCATATCTCCGAATAACTTATTCACCATGCGCTGATAGGTTGCCCCGGCATTGATTAACCCGAAAGGCATGACCTCGTAGTGATAGATGTCACTGTCTGCATAAAACGCTGTGTGAGGAGCGTCCTCCTTAGCCATCTTGATCTGGTTGTAGCCCGAATATGCATCCATGAAGCTCAACAGCTCATGTCCCGATGTGGCATCCACCAGTTGGTCGATTCTCGGGAGCGGGTAACAGTCCTTCGGGCAGGCTTTATTTAGGTCACGGAAATCGACACACATCCGCCATTTCCCATTAGTCTTCTTCACCAGCACTGGATTAGCGACCCACGTCTGGAATCGGAGCTCTTTAATAAACCCGGCATCGAGCAACCTGCCCACCTCCTGTTGGATTGCGATCTTTTTGTCTGTGCCCATCGGACGCCTTTTCTGCGTGATAGGTTTGATCGCGGGATCTATCTTCAGCTCGTGTACGATCACATCGGGGCTGATTCCGGGCATATCGCTCGGGGACCAGGCAAACAGCTCCTTGAACTTTTTCAGCAGGTCGATCAACTCTCGGGCTGTCTCTTCGGTCAAAGCAGACCCGATTTTCACCTTCCTCTGGGGTCCGTCGATCTCAACTTCTTTTAGATCTTCTATGGGGGCGGGACGCCCAAACTCCTCTCTAGGATCTGTATCTGTCTGGAGGATAGTCATGGCCTCTCGCCTCCTCCTTCGTGTGGCGTTAACATAACATTTTCGGGAAGCCACCTGGTCACCCTTGACCTCTCCGACTCCGTGGTCGGTCGGTTACTTCATCTTTTGGTGAACAGTCGAGGCAACTGCCATCAGGGGGTTGATGGTAGTTCTCCCGATGATTGCATTGTAAGTCCCTGCGGAGTCAACTACCACAAACTCGACGTTCCTTCTTTCTGATTTCCACCCGCTGCCAAACTCCACTGGCAAGGTGATCACTCCTAGCGGATAGGAGGTGGAGCCAGAGAAGCCGACCATCGGGAAATTCGCCTCCTTCAGGTCTTTCTTCATTTTTCCCATAGCCTCCAGTTCGTCCATGAATAGAATATCGGAGGAGCTCCCTCCGTCGATCAGAATTCGCTTCATCTCGTACCCGTCTACATCCAAGGTCACAACCAAGGCGTCATCGTGCGGAGTCTCCACGCCTATGAGATCCTCCGACGAAAAGGAGATCACCATCTCTTCTTTCAAGGTCCAGGATCGGGACCTCTTACCCAGCACCACAGCCGTAGGAATTCTAGAGGCGTAAACCTCTCGGGAGGACGAGGTATCACCTCCAGCAGCGAATCCTCCGTGAATCACGTTGATGGTGCCCCGTCGTTCTTTGCGGGCTCCGGACGGCTCAGGTTCGGACCTCTTCTTCTTTGGGGACCGATCGCAGGATCGAGAACGGGACCGCGATCGGGACCGAGAGCGGGATCGACACCGCTTATCCCCGACGAACTCCTTGAGCTTCCCCTTCTGAATCAGCTTTTCGATCTCTTTCTTCAGTTCCCGACAATGGTTAGTGTCGTGACTATTTGCGCGGTGAAAACGGTAGTAGCGATCCGTGCGGGATCCCAAGAATTCTCCATCCTTCTTTGGGGGGTACCTGGAGATACCTTGTCGTTCCATAACCGTTGGTACCTCCGCCATGGAGCAGTTGAGAGGAATGTCGAGATCCTCCTGCTTGTTCTTCCTTAAAGAACGCCTATCATCTCTCCGATCAGAGCGGCCTCGATTCCGACTGCTCTCGGGTTTACCCTTTGACTTACGATCGTCGAAAGGTTTAACCGACTGCTTCCCTTTATTCGACTTTGGGGGCTCTAGCTCTCCAGCGGCTATCTTCGACTCCTGGACATCGATTTTCCGTTTCACCCTCTTCTGTAGTGCCTCCATATTCCACACTGCTTTCTCAGCCACGCTGTGCATTAGGTCGGAACCGTAGGGGGCCGTTAGGTTCCGAATGAAGGTACGGATGGTTTCGCCCTCCGCCACACTGGCAGTGTACCGTTGGTAATAGTGTGCCAGCGATTCATCGGGCCTCTGTACCACCTGGGTCAGGGACCTCACACTCTTCAGCAAACATCTACGACCCTGGTATTGCTGAATGAACCGGTCGTGCATATCCGCCCAGCAAGTGATGCAGCCTGGGGGCAGACTAAAGAACCAGGTCAGGGCTCTTTCCCCAAGTGTATTCGGGAACAGCGTACACACTATATCTTCATTCGGGGCTCTTCCCAGACACGCCATGAGGTGTTTCTGGACATGACGAACCGGATCTCCTTCGCCATCGTATTCCTTTATCGTGGGGATACCCAGCCCTGGCGGGGCTAGGGTGTCTATGAGTCGAGGAATGAAGGGATGAGTAGATCGATCCCTCAGCTCCAACACCAGCGGCTTCTGCTCTCCCATGCAGATGTTCACGATCTTTACCACCTGATCGAGGGTGATGGGACCATTCAGGGGAATGGTCCTGTGCTGTACTGGTCCTGGCCCATCAACCACAAATCTCTCTGGCTGAATGGACACCCTACTCCTGTCCTGGCCTCGGGGCGGAGCCTCCCGTACGTTCCAAACCTCTGCTGGTGGGGGCGCTTCTTCTAACGGGGGCATCTCCTCCTGCCTCCTCGCAGCCTCTCTCCGATCCAAGAGAGCCTCCACGGCTGCCAAAAACATAGGCATGGCTTCTGCCACAGCCCTCGTCAGGTCCGTAGCTGGGGGAGCCTCCTGCTCCCTATTGCCCTGGTGCTGGGCAGCAATCTCTTCGGGACCTTCATTATGCCCCCCTGTCTGGGAGAGCTTAGCAGCGGGATGGTTCTGGTTTTCCTCCTGTTCTGGTAGTGAATTTAGAGTCGTCGCAGCGGGATGACGGGAACCACCAGATTGTCCTTGCCTTCTTTGCTTGCCAGCCGCCATTGAACGAGTAGAAGGCATCTCAGCTTTTTGTTAGATTCCCACAGACGACGCCAATGTTGGATCGCGGTGGAACTCTGGTACGATCTTTGATGGCGATCCTAGCTCCTTCCCTCCATGCAATCCTGCAAGAGGGGATAGACCGGGCGGTGACCCAGAATCCCTCTCCGATGCTTAAATGAGTATCTCGTACAGACTGGCAAGCAGTAATCTCAAGTAATGTATCTCAACCCAATTGATCTGAGGTGACCTCTGCCCTTTTATAGGCGAAGAGGTGCCTCAGTTACCTGGTGAACCGTTGGGGGTGGTTAGCCCGTATCCCGCGTATCTCGGGTGTGATCCCGCCTATCTAGGCCATGATCTCGCTTATCTCAGCCACGCCCCGCGTATCTCGGCCACGCTCCGTGTATCTTAACCACGTTCCGCGTATCTCGGCCACGCCCCGCGTATCTCGGCCTTACCCTCTGATAACGAGTCCCAACTAACGTCGGGGACTCCAGAGTTATCTCGTTGTGTCACCGCTCGGGGCCCCTCGTCATCGTGACAGGGCCTATTGTTCTCAGGGATTCATCATCGGGGCCTACTCAGAGGCAGCTCGTCGGGAGCGTTCATCTCGCTTGTCAGGTCCGACTCTGTCGGGACCTCTCATCCTTGGACTCCCTTCGTCGGGATCCTTTGCCTGGGCCATCTTGGCCTTCGTTTAGGGCCCACCGGGCCTATTTGCCGTTTCCTCACCGTTAATAGGGCCTAACGGCTGTAGTCGAACCCATCACATGGTTCCTGGACGCAGAAAACATGCATCACAATTCATACTATCAAAAGTGTTACATGGTCCCTGGACGCAGGAATCATGTATCACAAATATTTTGACCAAATATTTTGCTAAATACTTTATCAAATATTTTATATCTAACACCTTTTCAAATATTTTATCAAACAAGCTTATTAGGGTTCACAAAACACTCTTTCAAAACCAAAAAATGTTTTTACGTATGCTTCCCCAACGCGGGCTGATACACGCTGGCAGGTGCGCACCCTGTTTAAAACTCATAAAATTTACAAGTAGAGTCTTGTACAACGTCGCCTTAGAGTGGAACTAAGAGACGGTATAAACTAGTATCTTGCTCAAGCTAAGATAACACATTTCAAACATACTACTTGTTAAGTCGCTATACGCGAATCACTTGACAGGTTTCGACAGATACAGCGACAAGCTATGCAGGTACAACATGCGTAACGCATTGTACAAACAATCTTGAATCAAAAGTGGCTATCGGTCACGATTACGGGGACTACGTTTACACTACTAGTCATCCACGTTCAGTAAACACAGTAAGCGATAACGGTATGAAATATTACTAACAAGTTATCATGCAAACTGCTATGTATAAAGCAGGTTCAAACGACGTAGTTCAAAGCGAACAAGTCACAAGCAACAATCAAAGAACAACTCCAACAAGTTTCTAAACATAGAAGCCGGGGGGCAAGCGAACTCATAACGAGTTCAACATATCGAAAAGATGGCACAAATCAAATGATTCCATCATCCCGGACAGGGCTGGGCGGAACAGGCAGAAGTTGCACATTAGTGCCACCACCGTCTTCTCCAAACAAAAATGCAAACTGAGATGTTGCAGTATCTAAGCGACGAAGCTCGGCAACTTGCCCAATAGCAGACTAAGCGTACGGCCCTAACTTGTCAAAAGGAAAGCCAGGAGCAAGAATGCTCACTCTACGAATAAAGTCCTCAGCAAACTCGCTGAGCATAGGAGCGGCCTTCACCGTGGCAGCAGCAGTAACCGCACTGTCAAATCCAGGAGTATAAGGGAACTTGCTAAGTCCCTCTTCAATGCCAGCCTTCATTTCTTCCTCGCGCACTTTCCGACAGGCAACCTTGTGCTTGCCCGCGTTATCAGAAATTGCCTTCTCAATGGCAGTGTTCTCAGATTCAAGCTGAACAAGGCTGGCATGATCAAAATCATAACGAGCATCAAAATCCGTCTTCTTCAACGAAAGACGACGCACTTCGTCCTTATCTTCCTCAAGCTCCTTGGACAAAGTGGCAGCTTTGTCAGCAATGGCACGCCTCTCCTGGACAAGCTCCAACATGAAGGAGGCCATGTGCACCATATCAGAAACAACCTGAAAACAAGGAGACAATAAACATACATGTTCGGGAACAATGAACATAGCAAAGTGAAAAAAGATACTCACTGGAGTGAATCCAGATAGCGATCTCTCAACAAAAGTGCGTGCCTCCTCGTCACTCGAGGGCCGAAAAACTCGATCACCAGGAGGAATAGATCGATGAAGAACGCGCACGCCAACTTCAGGCATGCTCAGCTGGGAGTTCTTGGGAAAAGTAAGATCTCCTGCCACATATGGCATCCACTTACCATCTGAAATGTCACCTTCCAAAGGACGAAGCAAATCCGCACGCCCAAGTGGCAGGATCCCTACATGCACACCAAACAGAGTTATGCAAAAGCCAAAAACAAAAGCGCACAAAAGCACATAATCAAGTGTTAAGCTTATACCAGAAGGAAGAAAACGTTCCACCTCGGACCGCTCCTTCGAGCGGGGGGCAGACAATGCATCCTCGCAACCGTCAACTTCCTTCCCTTTATGACAGGAAGGAGTAGGGACGGTCACAGTAGTCTTTGGACGCTTCGAACTGCTCGAAGAACGTGCCCCAGTGGTGGACCGTTTGGAAGAGTCAGGAACGGCAACAACGCGATCAGTAACAAGCGTCGCGCGACCTGCAAGTAACATGCAAAGTTACAACCCAACCAAGAGAGTACATAAGGAAGATTGTTCTTTTAAAACCATCTACCCTTTTCAAGTCTAGAAGCCGCCGATGCTCCAGAAGCAAGAGGAGGAGCAATCCTTCCGCTAGAAGCAATCTTGCGAGCGGCCGCCGTCTGCAAAGACGAGCTTTTTCTGTCAAACCAACCTACAGTGCAACACGGTAAAAGGTTATAAAAATGATTAACATACCGAAGCTGCAGAAGGGAGCACATGAATCCCAGCATCAACTAATTCCTGATCGGATGCACGCAGCGAGCAAGTAAAGTCGCGCGACTGTTGACAGTGGTATATCTTCTTTATCACCTCCCTATCCGACAAAGAAAGTTCCCGAAAGGCTGGCGCAGGATCAGACTTCCGAACATACTCGACATCCCAAGTCGTTCCCGCATCATGAACAAAAAAGTAATGATGTCTCCAATGATCAGCAGACTGATCCGCTGCGGCGACTAATCGGTAACTAGAATCCCACTTGGCTTCTCCAAGACCGAGCTCCTCAAAACCATCGCTTTGCAAATTCGGCCAACGAACCTTTACACTGCACAATCCTGCAGAGTCTGGACTCTTAAGCTGGTAGAAGCAGCGAAAGAGGGTGCGAGAGTAACGCCAGGATTGTTGGTGAAGCAACACTCTAAAAGAAGTCCATACTCGAATCCCGTTAGGCGCAAGATCTAAATGGGAAATCCCGTAACCGTTACAGAGCTCAATCAAGTCAGAGCAGTAGGGAAACCACAGACCTTCCCTAACATGAGATGTGTACACAACGGATAAATCTACAGGCGGAGGAGTAGCATCTCCTAAACTGCTATCATGGAGTATCTCAAAGGGGTAAAAAGCTTCGGTACAAGCGTCGAGTCCGGAAGCACTCGCATACAAGGTGAACAGGGATCTATCCAAGCGGTTAGTATAATACCTAACCAACACCTAAGTCTCGCCAGCAAGAGACGCCCCAACAAAAGGACCAGCAGCTACAGCCTCGTCGGTGTCTAAAACACTATCTACTGGCAAAGCCGGGTCTACTTCCAAGTCGTCCTCTATATCAGAATTAAAGGGAGTCTGCGATAGAGGAGGGATAGACTTACTCATTGCAACAACTTAGTCAAAAGGAAGGAAGCTCCACAAGAGGTTACCACGGCTCCACAATCTGCAAAAATCAAGCAGAAGTCAACGCGCATAGCAAAAGTCAACGCGCGTAGCAAAAGTCAACGCGCATAGAGAAAGTCAACGCGCGTATCAAAAGGTCCACGCACATAGCAAAGTTGGTACGTACGATAAAAGGGACTAACGTCTTAAGAGACTATCATGCAAACGATGGTACTAACGCAACGAACCGCAAGGATCGAACGCGACAACACTTAGGTAAAATATTTCTCTAAGGCGTTAAAACGACAAACCATTACTCCTAAAGTCATTTGGCAATCCCCGTCAACCAAAAAACCCACCAAGGGAAAAAATTACGCATACCGACCAAAAAGCCTCTACACTAAGACACGGGGGCACTATGTCCAAACGAGGAATTCTACCTCAACTATCCACGGAAATGAAAAATCGTCTAACTCATGGACCAACGGCGATAATAACGGCAACCAATCAGCAATTATTCGACATACAAGCACCAATAAGCAGTTCCACACGACAACAACGACAAATAGCTCAAACGGACAACAATACGGCGACATTCGAAATGAAGTCGAAGCTGTCCTATAAAATAGAGTTTCCAAATTACCTCAAAACGTGATGAAAAGTATCACAATGGACTCCCCTCGTTGAGACGATTTCGGAAAGGTAAGGACCGCGACGAGCAGAGCCCGGGAAGGCGGCGCGTGGGTCACACGCGCCGGCAAGGCAGATCTCACGCGGCGGCGCGTTAGGGCGCGTCCGGCGTCTCCTGGCGATTCCGAAGGCGGCGCTGGAATCCTCGTGACAATCTGAGTCGATTGGTGGTGTCAATTGCTGAAAACAAGTCAAGGATTTAACACGAAACCTTCGGGATATGCCTAAAGCTCTACGACGGTGAAGAAATTATGAACACACAATCAATTTCGGGAAATGATGAAGGAATTACCTGCAAAGAAGATGGAATAATGAATTCCCAAGGTGCTGGAAGGATAGTTGGGGATGTGTGTAGTTACATATCCCAAAAGATGCTTTGTTGATAAGGATTAAATGATTAACTTATCTACACTCACGCCTAAACACTTATGGTATACTCCACCCTCTCTTCTAAATATCTACTCCTACGTACGTGATTATTTTGATATTGCACGTATCAAACTCGTCATTCTACACGCGTGTTTCCATATCGCATGATTCATGATTTGATAATCGCTAAGCCGTTTTAAAAGCGTACGGTTTATATTTCTTGCATTACGTAATTACGATCTTGCCATGATCATTACTTGTGCATGCATATTGATAAAGGCATGATCGCATGATGTATTACTAATTGCTTATGTCTCTAACAATAACCATACTTGTTAGGTTCCAAGTCTAGGGTCAACGGGCGGTCGACCTAAGTCTCGTTCCTCACTGGAGATGTTGCGGATTTGGTGCTCTCGGGTTGTGTCTTCCTAGCCTGTGTCCTTCTGTCCTTAGCTTCTCTTCTCTTCTCGTCCTGCAAGAGGGGCAATACCAGGCACAGAGGGGGGGGGGTGGTGCCTGATGAACCCTCTCCGATGCCTAAGTCAGTACGGTTTTAGAGAGATAAAGCTAGAGAGATGTAAGAGCAAAATTATGCAACTTGTCAAGATAATCAAATGAATAGTGGGAGGGTTGTATTTATAGGCAACGGTGTCATTAAGGTGGCTTAATGACATCGTTAACCTTTAAACACAGTTAATTAACCTTAGAACACGTAATTAAGGCCTTAAGGTACGGAGAAGGTTGGCGGATATAAACCGAGTATGGGAGTCTAAAAACAGTGTCGGGGCCCTTGGGGGGAGGAAAATCCGACCCCCAAGGGTAGGGGTTGGGTGTGGCCACCCAACCCCTCCTAGGGGAGATCGGGTTGGCTGACCAGATCTCCCCTAGGGGAGGTCGGGTGTGGCCACCCGACCTCACCTAGGTGAGTCTAACTTGGCCGGACGAGTATTTTGGCCTCGTCCGGACCGTTGGTGTTTTCGCGAGGTGTTCGGGTTGAAGTTTCGATTTACAATCATTAACGGGGTGATCAAAATAAAACGATTCGGAAGTCAACGGGTTAAAATTGGGCGTATATCCATCACATGCCCCCGAGTCAACCAATGGCCTGACCCTTGATTGACTCTATTTTAGGATGGTATGACACGCGCAATTTGAAGCCGGGATTTTACCTTCTGTCTGAATGCTTACTTACCCATGGATGTGTGCCTCTGACTCTGCCCCCTGCCTTATAAGATAGAGGAATTGTAAGTGTCAGAATAGCACAGACACGTGTCCAAGCACGCGTCCGTCTGAGGTGGAAATAATAAATCTATCCTTGCTACGGGCGCATACTCAAAAAATACATGCTCGCATAGGAATGCAATACGAATACAGCTAAGCGATTCATACTTCAATTTTATGCCGGGATTTGTCTAAGTGGAGAAAAATTTTAATTTTGGTCTAAAATTTTTCTAAGTATGGGATGCTTAAAAATAAACCCATGGGATGTTAACTTGAGTGGAGATATGCCTAACCATAGTCTAAGGGAGGTAAAGATGATAGTTTTCCTTTAACCCTTAGATCTCATCTAATTTTGAATGGAGGGTTGTGATTATGTCACCTTAAAAAACCCTACACCTTTTCAAATATATAGGGGAGTAAAGAAATTACCTCACTTAGCCACCATTGTCATCTTTTTCCTTTCTCCTCACACTTGGAGACCAAGGGTGGAAATCTTGCACACCAAGGGAGAGGGGCCGGCCAAAATTCTGGTGGTGGACCAGAAATTCCGACCGGCACAGACGAAGGGGAATCACCGGCACGGCATGGGGCTAAGGCGACGGCAGCAGCTCCCGGCGGCACGGCGGAGGCGAGGTGGTCCGACAGCTCGAGGCGGCGTGGACCAAGGCGGGGACGGTGGTCGACGGCGAAGCTGTCCCAGACGACGACAGCACCAGGTCCGGCGGGGGCGGTCGACAGCGAGGCGGAGCAGCTCCGGCGTGACCTAGGGCGGCTTCCGGCGACGGAGGGGCCTGGTTTCCGGCGATCTTCAAACTCGAATTCGGGACCCGTTTATCGAATCGGGTCGGGTTTTCCCATGGTCCACTCTTTTCCTTCTCGATACCGTGTAAAATGTTGATTTTTGAATTGCCGACACTCGATTGTCGATATTTGATTGAATATGTGATTGCCGCGGATAGCGGTAGATAGTCGTGGATTTGGGAAAAAAAATTTGGCCGGTCGTCCGGAGATAGTTTTTTGTCCGATTGAACTATTCCCGTTTTAAATTTGATGTCGAGGCGCCATTTGTGTGTTGATTTCCGTTGGGGGGTGTAATTGTAATTTTGCCCGAGAACTGACTTTAGGTTCGAACAGAATTGTCCGATTTGGTTGCCATGGTGTCCTTGGCGCATGTTTGTTATCTTTGTTGGATGTCTTCGAATCTTTGGTTGTTGTTGTTGGTCGAGTACCAGGGTACTCCTGGTTTTTCTGAAATTTTCTTGTTTTGACGTCTATCATGCCGTGGCAGGTGCTGTATTCCTGGTGGTGTCCCCGTACGCAAACTCTGCAAAGGCGTTATATCCTTCGAAGGATGAGTAAGTCCCTCTTTCTCTTCTATTTGTCGCATTACTTCCTTTCCTGTCATTAGCTTGGTGTCGCGATCTGAGCCGGGGTGTTAGTCGAAACTTGATTCGAACTTTGGGATTTCATGTTACCTTTGACTTAGGTCTTGCTGCTTTGTCGGAGAACCACCTGACTAGGTCTGATTATAACGAGCACGTTACTTTAGGTGATATCTGCCCCTTAGATGAGCCTCTATATCCCTTCCTCCCCTCCTTGGGGAATACCCGCCAGACAGTGACAGAGCCTCCAAGGGGGAAGGTCGTTGTTTACCCTTCCCAGATTCGATTTGGATTGCGGCTGCCTTACTGCGATGATCTTGTAGAATTGAGTAGGTTCTTTAGGATCTCCCCTGTGAACCTTGCTCCTAGTGCTATCCGTATCCGGGTGGGCTTCCGGGTGTTATGCCACTGGTACTCCTGTAAGTACTCACTGGTTTTGTTCCGTTGCTTCTATCGATTCCAATATCAGAGGAAGGTAGGCTTTGCGAGTTTTGTAACTCGGCATCCATCCCTTAAAGATTCCCGGTTTGCTGACTTTGGGTTGAGTGGGGTCGAGTGGAATACTTCTCTTTGCTTCGTGGCCCGGAGCGATAACTCAGCGAGCCACTGGGCCAAACATTATTTCTTCATTACGGATCGGTATGTTACTTGGTCAGTCTTGAATGAGGATCGGTCAGACGGCTGGCCTGCCTTTGGGGAGTTCTCTTCCGCGGATTCAGAGACTATGAAGGCCATCTATGAGAGCAACAGGACCCAGTCATACTGCCCTGTGTCCTTAGTGACTGAGACGGATCTTTATGAAGCAGGGATCAGTTTGACTCATGACTCCGGGGGTTCGGTATGTTACTTAGTCTTCTCATCTGCATTTACTTTCTGCTTTTTTCTTGTAGGTTGGTTTCACGGGAAAACATATAACGTGCAGGCGGCACCGGTCGATCTGAGCAAGAGGAGGGCTCCATCTAGCTCTACCCTGAAGAAGTCTCCCATGCTTGGGAAAACTGCTGGGGCCTCTGGTATACTTCCTTCTCTTTGCCTCTTTATGGTATACTTGTGTTTTTTCTTATTCTTGTTTTTCTTGCATTGCTAGGGCACTCTCCCCTGGTGACCGAGAGGGTTGTCTCCGTAGGCAAGGGCTCTGGACCTTCTAAGTCCAAGTCGCAGAGGTCCGACTCTGAGGCGGGGGCCTCGGCTGTCAAGAGGAAGAAAGCTGCATATCCTTCTCCGCCTGTTGTTTGTCCCCTGACCCTGTCTCGTGACAAAGAGATGGTGGTCGAAGAGGCGCCTTCCCGAGCTGATAAAGGGAAGCGACCTGTTGGTGATGGTTCCCCTGCCCCCCTGATGTCCCTGAAGGCGGAGCTTGCCACTGCCACTGAGAAGGCTCGCCTATCTGATCTGAAGATGCAGGAGCTCAGGGACCAAGTGTCCTTACTTGAGACCACCGTAGGTAGCTTACGCCGGGAGGCTGAGGTCGCATCTTCACTCCATTCTGAGGAGTTGCGGAAATTAGAGGCAAGGTGCCGGGCATAGGAGAGGACTGTCGCAGTGTCTGAGTACAAGGCTTCCTCTGCCTTTACTGCTGACTACAGTGTGCGGATTACTCAGGAGATGAACCAGTTTGGTGAGTATCTCGTTGATCATATTTTTTGCATTGATCCTCAGTTTCCGGTTGGTGATCTTGGTGATTTTGGACCGTACGCTACTGGTTACATGGCTGTGGATGCTACGAGCCTGCCCCTACACAGGTGGATGCTACGCCTGTGGATATTGACACTTCGGACTCTTCCTCCTCTTCCTCCATCTCTGCTGGTGGTTCGGCCTCAGGGGGTCAGGGTGACTCCCCAGAGGGCTCTGGTTGATGTATTGACATCTTACTATCTTTGTATATACGACCATACTCTTTCTCCCCTTTGATGGGTTGAGTATCTTTTGGGGTTGCTGTGGGATTTCGTGTTGCTTTCCTTTGTCGTATTGTGTTTTTGGCTGTGTGGTTCACTTTCCTTTTCATGGGTACTTCGTATGCTTTTGTACGTACTCTTTTGATTATGGACTCTTCTCTTGGTGTATTTCCTTTACTTATCCTTCTTTTGTGTTTTCCTTCATGCCATGCCTGCTATCTCATCAAGAAAAAACATTATGTGTTCTTCATAGCACTTTACTTTTAAATTACTTTCTCATGGGATCCTTCTTAGTATGGTGTAATGATCTTTTGATACCCTTTGAATGGTATGTATGGTGTTGCTAGACCAAAGATACGCTCTTGGTGGGCGTTGAATACTGTTCACGAGATACGCTCCCGGAGGGCACCAGTAGTTAGACCAAAGATACGCTCTTGGTGGACGGTTAATACTGTTCACGAGATACGCTCCCGGAGGGCACCAGTAGTTAGACCAAAGATACGCTCTAGGTGGGCGTTGAAACTGTTCACGAGATACGCTCCCGGAGGGCACCAGTAGTTAGACCAAAGATACGCTCTAGGTGGGCGGTTAATACTGTTCACGAGATACGCTCCCGGAGGGCACCAGTAGTTAGACCAAAGATACGCTCTAGGTTGGCGGTTAATACTGTTCACGAGATACGCTCCCGGAGGGCACCAGTAGTTAGACCAAAGATACGCTCTAGGTGGGCGTTGAAACTGTTCATGAGATACGCTCCCGGAGGGCACCAGTAGTTAGACCAAAGATACGCTCTAGGTGGGCGTTGAAACTTTTCACGAGATACGCTTCCGGAGGGCGTCGAAACTGTTCACGAGATACGCTCCCGGAGGGCACCAGTAGTTAGACCAAAGATACGCTCTAGGTGGGCGTCGAAGCTGGTAGTTTGAAATCTACCTCAAGATACGCTCTTGGGGGCGTCGAATCTGGTAGTGTTTTTTCTACCTCAAGATAAGCTCTTGGGGGCGTCGAATCTGGTAGGTTGCAAATCTACCTCAAGATACGCTCCTGGGGGCGTCGAAGGTCGTAGTTTTAGAAACTACTCTCAAGATACGCTCTTGGGGGCGTCGAAATTCGTAGTTTTTGGAAACCACTCTCAAGATACGCTCTTGGTGCGTCGAAGGTCGTAGTATAGAAACTACTCTCAAGATACGCTCTTGGGGGCGTCGAAGGTCGTAGTATAAAAACTACTCTCAAGATACGCTCTTGGGGGCGTCGAAGGTCGTAGTATAAAAACTACTCTCAAGATACGCTCTTGGGGGCGTCGAAGGTCGTAGTATAAAAACTACTCTCAAGATACGCTCTTGGGGGCGTCGAATCTGTTCGCGGGATAGGCTCCCGGAGAGCACAGGTTTCGTAGTTTTTGGAACTACTCTCAAGATACGCTCTTGGTGGCGTTGAATGTGTTGTTGACTTGACGTCATATCTGTGTAAGGATAACTCAATGATTATATCATCTCCTTTTTTAAAAAATACTCTTGAGTAACTTCTACTTCATTAGGAGCATTCAAGGCTTTATGTACACATGGGATGCCTTGGGTGGATCAAGGCACCCTTTGGAGGAAATCAAAGATAGTTGTAGAGTTGGAGTAACTTCGTGAGTTCTCCTTCTCAAAAGTTGTTTTTGGAAAACTTAGAAAGCTTGAACATGCAAAGTGCTAAATATGAAACTAAGGATATGGGGTGGTCAGTTTGTCTGTTGCCACGTACTCCTTTAGGCCTCCATTGTAAATCATCTCCTCCACTTCTATCTTTAGCATCATGCAGTTGTTAGTTTGATGCCCCCAGGTCCTATGGTACTCACACCATCCCTGTGCATCTCTTCCTAGGAAGGCCTTGCCCTCTTCTCTGTATGTGGGTAGCTCTTCCTTGAGGTATTTCTGAAAAAGTTCTTCTATGCTCACTGTAAGGGGTGTGAATTTGAAATCTACACCTCCTTCCAGTGTATCAGTCTCTCTTTGTTTCTCCGGGACTTCCTCCGGTTGCTCCATCTCCTTTGCAAACGCCTTGTCAAGCTTTTCCTTGACCTCTCTCATCGTGCTTGTCATGACCATCTCATAAAGCCCTCCATACGCTTCAAATGAGTTTGGATGCATGTTTCTAGTGAAGGCTCTGACGGCTTCCCTTCTTGTGATGTCCATGTTGGCACCATAACTGGAGAACCTTTCGAAGTAGCTTGACATTGGTTCCCCCGGCATTTGCTTGATGTCATCGATGTGTCGGAAGCCTTTTATGATGGAGTCCCTTGCTCTTTTTCCTTGTGCGCTTTCTGGTTGCCAAGGTATGCTTGTTACCTTTACAGCCTTGCTCATGTGTCTCTTCTTAGCCATTCTTTGAAAAAATTGCTTGCTCAGGCAGAGTGCAACTCCGTTCTTCATATTTCTTTGCCTTTGTCTCCTCATCACCTTCTTGTTGTCTTGGTCGGTCCCTACCATGACCATTGCCACTGTGTCTGTCCTGTGTGATCCACGTCTCATGGAATTGACGTAGCACTGCCTTGCAGTGCGTTGGTCACCCAGGACTTCTCCAACTCCATTCTCGGTGATGTACTTCAATTTCTGGTGTACGGTAGATGGCACGATTTCATATGGATTTATGGTTGTTCTTCCTAGGATCCCGTTTTAGGCTCCCAGGCTTTCAACCACCAAGAAGTTAATGTTCACCTTCAGCTGTGTCCATCCTTGGCCCATGGTCACTGACAGTGTTATCATTCCCAGGGGGTAACTTGTTGCCCCTGAGAAGCCAACCAGAGGGAAGTTGAATGGTTTGATGTCTGCCTTTGTTTTCCCTATTTCCTCTAGGACCCTTAGGCTTAGGAGGTCTGCCGAGCTGCCCCCATCTACCAGTATTCTCTTTACATCGAAATTATCAATGTCTATTGTGATGACTAATGCATCGTCATGCGGGAAGATAATATGGCTTTTGTCCTTCTCCGAGAATTCAATCTTCATCTCCTCTCCTTCTCGTGGCCTTTTCCTCCACCTTGGCACTGAACTCAGTTTGGATGCGTAAACCTCCCTTGCATTAGCAGTTGGGCCTCCTGATGCTACTCCTCCGTGTATCATGTTTATGGTTCCCCTCTTGTTGGGTGGAGGATTGTCGTCTACCTTGCTTTTGCCTTTGTCCCTGTATGATGGCCCTAACTGTATGCTGTTGCCCCCATGATCCACGAACTGCTTTAGTTCTCCCCTTTGGATGACATTGTTGATGCTTAGCTTTAGGCTGAAGTATTCGTTCGTGTCATGCCCGTATGCTTCATGGTTATCACACCATCTGTCCTTGTGTGTCCCCACCATTGGGGCTCTCCACCTTGCAGGGGGTGACCAGAGTTTCTTATTTCGCATCTCTTTTAGGACAGTTGTTGGAGTGGCGTTCAATGGGATGAACTTGATGATGTTGATTTCCCTAGCCTTCAGTGGTTCGCCCATCTGATTTCTTTGGTAGGGCGGACGCCATTCCTGTTGCCTTGTGTGTTGAGGTGCCTGAGGTGGCTTTCCTCTGTTCGGCTTTGCATTGTCTTCCTTGGCTGCTTGAATTTTGGCTTTCTTACTTGCCTCTCCAGGTCTATATGAGTTTTTACTCTCCCTGCTAGCTCCTCTAAGGTGCTTGCTAGTTTCTTGGCCATCTTTTCTTCCAGCGTGGACCCGAAGCGGCCTAGGTTTCTAATGAAGGCTCGTATTATCTCACCCTCAGTGATGTCGCCCTTGATGCCTGCTATGTTTTGGTTAAACCTATTGTAGTAATTGGCCAGAGATTTATCATTTTCTTGCTTCACGTCATCGATGGAGCCTGTTCTTTTGAGGAGCTTCCTTTCTCCTAGATATCTTTGAAGAAATTTCGCCTTTAGCTGCTCCCATGAGTGGATGCTCTCTGAAGGTAGGCTAAAGAACCAATGTGAGGCCACCCCTGATAGGGTGTTTGGAAATAGGAGTGCCTTGTATCTTTCATCAGTAGTTCTCCCGAATAGGGAGGCTTCATGCTGTTGAATATGCTCCAAAGGGTCTCCCTTGCCATTGTACTTTGCAATCTGGATTGTATGTAGTGAGTCCGGCACCTTGTTCATCTCCAATTCCCTCGTGAAGGGGTGGTTCGTTTGATCACTCAGACAATGTAAGCCGTGTTTCTTTGACTCATTCATTTTCCTTGTTATCATTGCCTCTATCTCCTCCGGAGTGATCAACGCCGGTGTCGGAGTGTAATCTCTCTGATAGCCTCCGTAGTTATAGATTGGGCTTGCTGGGATCCCTTGTCCGTGTTGGTACGGATTGTAGGAGTATCCTTGGCGTCCCTGCTGGGGTACTTCATGGAATTCTTGCCTCCTTGGAGGTCTTGCTTGTCTGTCTGCCCCCAGCGGGGTATAAGCCCTGGCGTTCTGTTGCTGCCAAGGAGGCACAGATTGCTGTCTTCCCTCTGGGGGTGGCTCTTGTTAATTTCTTCTTTGCTCTTCTCGCTGCCCTGCTCGAGTGTGCGAGTGGCGTTCTTCTGTTGGGATTTGCTCCTCTTCGTGAGTCACTGTATGTGCTCCCTGTGTGTATGCCGGCCTTGTGTTTGTTGTGTGGGCGTGGTTGTCATTCCTTTGGGCCGGCATCCCATATGGATATCCTTGGGGTTGCGCCTCATAGTAATATCCTCAGGAGGTGCCGTGTATTGGGATGGCACTCCCTGTTGCTCCTTCTTTCTCTGTGGCCTCCTTGCCAAAGGGGTTGAGGCTGTGGAAGACTCAGCCCCAGCCGGGCGTGAGGGTCCTCCTTCCTGGTTGTTGGGTTGGGGAGCCTGTGGGGTTACTTGAGGCTCTGGTTGCACAGGCAGTTTCCCTGGGTTAGGCTGCCTTGCTGGAGGTATAGGCTGTCTCCCTCGCCTATTGCCCCCAGGTGGGCGGTGATGCCTAGACACCATGTTGTTCGTCATTGCTCTTGTTATTGCCAGGCTTTCTGTTCGAAGCCCACAGACGACGCCAAATGTTAGGTTCCAAGTCTAGGGTCAACGGGCGGTCGACCTAAGTCTCGTTCCTCACTAGAGATGTTGCGGATTTGGTGCCCTCGGGTTGTGTCGTCCTAGCCTGTGTCTTTCTGTCCTTAGCTTCTCTTCTCTTCTCGCCCTGCAAGAGGGGCAATACCAGGCACAGAGGGGGGGTGGTGCCTGATGAACCCTCTCCGATGCCTAAGTCAGTACGGTTTTAGAGAGATAAAGCTAGAGAGATGTCAGAGCAAAATTATGCAACTTGTCAAGATGATCAAATGAATAGTGGGAGGGTTGTATTTATAGGCAACGGTGTCATTAAGGTGGCTTAATGACATCGTTACCTTTAAACACAATTAATTAACCTTTGAACACGTAATTTAGGCCTTAGGGTACGGAGAAGTTTGGCGGAAATAAACCGAGTATGGGAGTCTAAAAACAGTGTCGGGGCCCTTGGGGGGAGGAAAATCCGACCCCCAAGGGTAGGGGGTTGGGTGTGGCCACCCGACCTCACCCAGGTGAGTCTAACTTGGCCGGACGAGTATTTTGGCCTCGTCCGGACCGTTGGTGATTTCGCGAGGTGTTCGGGTTGAAGTTTCGATTTACAATCATTAACGGGGTGATCAAAATGAAACGATTCGGAAGTCAACGGGTTCAAATTGGGCGTATATCCATCAATACTAGCACGCTACGTATGCGCATTCCCTATTGCACTAACCGTGATGACAGGAAACAAGGTCATTCGGTCGGAAAATCAAAGGACGGACGAAATCAAGATGTCTACGTCCGACCAACGATCAAAACCGAAAGGTTAGCGTCAAACTCAAATTGGACACGTATCCTAACTTAAAAATAGAGTCAAGAAAGGTTCTAAACCGTTACTTGACTCGGGGGCAAGTGATGGATATGTGTCCAATTCGGGTTCGTATTTATATTTCGGGCCTCGTAAACACGTCAAAATTACATCTCGGTTTGAAAACGTCTCCCAAAGGGTCAAAACGGTCCAGAAACGCATTTACGCGCATCCGGACCGGACCTCCGGATTGCATTGCGGGTATCGTGCGATTACCGTTTCCGCGTTTACCGTTACGTGTAGAGAAGTCAAGTTCGCGCATTACCAATATGGATGACGGTTACCGCTTGCTTTTGGACCGTCATCAAACCGCTTTAAAACCGGGTCCGGTCCCAAGGAAGCCTATAAATAGGAGGCTTTGGCCACCCATTTTCACACATCCTCTCATTTACCCAACTTTGGTATTTTGAGCTCTGACTTCTCTCTAGAAATATTCTCTCTCTAGAAATTACTCTTTTACCCATATAGTGACTTAAGCTTCGGAGAGGGCTCCGCTAGCACCACCCCCCCTCTCCGTGCTAGCACTGGTCCTTTGTGCACGAATCGTCGCCCAGACATCCGGATTTGTGCACAGGTCACCGCCTCCTGAGACACAACCACACTGAGACACATACCTTTACGGGAGTTAACCGAACACTCGCCAGTGGCCCAAACCTCTTCCCGACGAAGGGTTACAGCCCAAAAACCTGCACAACCACGCGAACAGACGCGTCCTCACAACCCAATTCATCCAGGACGCAACAGGTATGATCACACTGCCAGTCATCTTGGGAGAAGGTTGGAAGGCGCTTCATATCAATGTCACATTTGTAGTGGTGAGCACCCTAGGAACATACAATGGCATCCTAGGAAGAACGACAATCAACCCGCACGACATTGTGCCATCCACTGCCCACCAAAAGATGAAGTTCCTAACTCCTAATGGGATTGGCGAGGTGCTGGGCGACCAAACAGCCACACGGAAGTGCTACGTCAATGCTCTAAGGAAGATGAAGCAAGTGTCCATTGCCATGATAGAAGTTGGCGTGAAAAGAAAGTTGTTCGGCTCAAGTGATGATGATTAAGGGAAAAGGAAGTTAACACCAGGTGCAGGACTCGATAAGACGCTCTTCCCAACAAAACAAAGCGTCCTAGATGTCAGACAAGGACAAGAAGAGTCCATCACAACTTACTTCAGGAGGTTCGCCCAGAATGCAGCTGCACTAAGGGCAACCAGAAAAGAAGTCATCATTGCATTTTACTTGAACATGAACGCGCCAACGTTTTTGCTGTTCGGAATAATATATGGATGGCGTACAACCAAGACGATGGCCTGCCTGAAAGATAAGTTGGAAACCGCAATCTCTTGTGAACGCGAGCCGGGATGGGGTACACCTCTCAGCTCAAATCAGGAAACTCAGACTTCAAGAAAACCAGGAAGCTCAAGCGTCGAATACCCTGACGTCTTCACCCCCTTAAATACGGAGGTCGAAGAGATATACATTAAGCTCCTGGAAAACAAGCTTCCGGGTCCACTTGAGCCGATGACTGCCATCCTAGGTAGAAATGTGGAAGATTGGTGCCGATACCACCAAACATGGGGGCACCATACTAATAGTTGATTAACTTTGAGAATGGAGATCGAGGATTTTATTGCTCATGGAGCCTTGGGAAGCTATGTCGCAAGGAACGATGCTCGTCCTCTACCGAAACATCTCAGAGGGAGATAGACTATCCACTTTTTATCTGTCTTTACATCTTTGTCAACATGTTCGTACTTAGAAATATTTCATAACGAGCGATCAGTAGACGCTTTCCTGCAAGCGATTGTACGCATAATCAAATTCTAATGAAGATTAATCTACTATCGTAGGTACATCTCTATAATACGCATTCTACTTTGGATTAACACAAGGTAACAAACAACGAGCATGTTACTCATATCAACAACTCAAGTCATTATGCAACTTATATTATGCGGCATCAAGAAGATTATTATCAACAAAACAAGCTAAAACACTATGTAATGAGGAACTTATGGCATACAATGCCAACATATCTATCATCTACACCAACAAAGAGTTTATTTCTCCATCTATAACTGCGTCTATCTCAAGAAGATGTCGACAACACAAAGTCATCGCGCTATGTGGACAGTCAACTTATACGTCGCAATGACAACTTGCGGATTATCTACAAAAAGGGACTTATATAAATTCTCTATCAAAATGATGACTATTCCAAAGGCGTCAACAACAAGTAATATCTGGGATAAACACTAAGATTTACTATCAAAAGTGACATGCTGCGACATCCTCTTTGCAAGGGCAAACCTCATGTTCACATCTATCAAAAGTAGCATGCTGCGACATCCTCTTTGTAAGGGCAAACCCCATGTTTACTTCTAAAAAATGGCATGCTGTGAAATCTTCTTAGAGGCAATTACTCATGTTCATAGCCATTCCCCTGCATACAAACTAGGATGCGGCACTTAGGTGGGACTGATCACCCCATCTACAAAGTATGTATATCCCTCTTAAGGGTTCATACGCCATGAAGATACATTCCTTGATAGGATAGCTTCATGTATACTCAAACTATGCATATCCTCTTAAGGACGCAGACATAATGAAGACCTATACCTTAAATGGGCAGGCTTCACTAAAAAACGCAAGCAGGAGCGCACCCTGTTTGAAAAACTTATTAAACTTACAAGTCGAGTCTTGTACAACGTCGCCTTAGAGTGGAACTAAGAGACGGTATAAACTTAAGTCTTGCTTTGTCAAGACGACACTGCTACATGTCAAGTGCCAGTGCCAAGTGCCCGCGCCGAGTACATTACTATCTACAATGCTACAAGTACCAAGTGTACATATCATGCCATTCCATGGAAATTTTTTCAAGAGGGGCGCTAATAACACCCTGTAATGCGCAAGTCGCAACCTTGGATGTTTATCCATTATAACAAAGAAGATCAATCTTATCATGCAAGTCCAATACATACGGACAATGAAGATAACTCCAGGTAAGAAATATTACTAGCAAGTTATCACATGTTTATTATTATTGAAAACAGGTCCAAGTTACGAAATACCATGCAAGCAAACGCATAAGCGAAGGTTGGGACAAAAGCCTCAACTTAATGTCAGCCCGTTCACAAAGGGTTCAACATGCTGAAAGCAAACAACATGATACTATTCAAGAGATAACATCATATCCAAAAGACTAAGATAACATCTTCATGAAGTCAACATCAAGTGCAATATCGTCATTACCATATCCAAAGATCACGGAGAGAGAAGCCGCTTCAGCTTCTTTACGCTGTAAATCCGCAACATGGTTAACAACAAAAGAAGAATAAGAACCTAACTTGTCGAACGGAAAGCCGGGGGCAAGCGCGCGTACTCTGCCAATATAATATTTGGCAAACTCATCAATCATAGATGAAGACTTCGCCTTGGCAGCAGCAAGGACGGAGGCAGTATGCGCAACAGTGCTGGGATACTCGGCAAGTCCCTTCTCAACCCCTGACTTGTGTGCTTCCTCACGTATAGAAGCAAGCGCGACATCATGGGCGCTACTACTCTCTGCAATTTGCTGCTTGATAGCAGCAATCTCAGCCTCAAGTTGCTCAACATGGGCGCGACGAGCAGCAATGCGTGTATCAAAATCAGCAACTTGGGAGTTCAAGTTTTGCACCTCCTCCTCGGACTGTGCAAGCTCACGAATAACTGCATTGCTCTTCTGGACAGCAGCCCTCTTCTCGCGCACAAGCTCCAACACAAAGGATGGCATGTTCATCATCCTTGAAATAGCCTAATTACAATAAACCAAACAACAAGACAATCAGCGCAAGGCATATGATTACAGTATGCGAACACAAAAGTTATAGCAAGGCTTACCGGGGCAAATTCTGCCAAGCAACTCTCAACATATGCTTGTGCTTCCTCGTCTGTGGATGGCTTAACGTCATGATTTCCAGGAGGAACGCACCTTTGAAGTATTCATACCCCGATTTCCGGTGTTCTGAGCTTGGAATCCTTCGGAAAGTGAAGACCGTCAGTGGAGAAAGGTGACCAATCTTCTCCAGATACATCTATCCCGTCGGATAGGGTCAAGTCATCACGCTTGATGCCTGGAAGTGCTGCAATAAGATCAACATAAAACGAAGAAGATATTAATGAAAAATCCTAAATAAAAGAAACATGTCGAAGTAAACAACACGTACCTCGACGAGGAGAACGCTCCTCCTCGGGCCGGTCCCTCGACCGGGGGGCAGGAGGCGCCACTATGCGACTCTCGATTCTCTTCCCTTTATAACAAGAAGGAGTTGGAACAGTCGCACTCAGTTTGGAGCGCTTGGGATTACTCGAGGGACGCGTCCCTGTGGCGGACCTCTTAGGAAGAACGCTAGTGACGGGAGCGGCAACAACGCGTTCAGTCACGAGTACAGAATGACCTGAAAATGAAAGCAACATGAAGACAACAAAACTTGGTAAATTAGCAAGTCCAAAGATGATGCAAGAAGGTGTCTTACTTGTAATCCCCTTATCGCGACCATGTCCGGAAGATCCAGGAATAGCGGGGGCAGTAGTACGAGCATGCCGTCCAACAGGCGGGTTACCGCGAACATCAGCTGTCTGCAAGGACGAGCTTTTTCCATCAGTTCGACCTACATTACAACATGATACAGGTTATAAAGATTATCAACATACCAAACCGTCAGAAGAAAGTATGAAAATCCCGGCGTCAATCAACTCTTGCTCTGAAACGCGTAGTAGACAACGGAAACTGCGCCCTTGCTGACATCGATAAATAGCCTTCACAGTTTCCTTGTCATCCGAAGAAAGCTCGGAGAAGATAGGAGGAGGATCAGCTCTCTCAACTCCCTCAACTTCCCAATTTGTGCCGACATCGCACACGAAGAAATAATGATGTCGCCAATGAGGACCCGAGCGATCAGCTGAAGCAGCTAGTCACTGTCTATAATCCCACTCGGCGTCCCCAAGTCCAAGTTGCTTGAAACCCTTGTCTTGCAAGATAGGCCAACGCATCTTCATACCGCATAGTCCCATCACGTCCGGACACAACATCTGATAGAAGCAGCGAAAAAGGGTAGTGGAGTAGTGCCAAGACTGCCTGTGTAACAGCATCGGGAAAAAACTCCAGACTCGAAAGCCGGCAGGAGAAAGATACAAAGGCGAGATTCGATAATAACGACAAAGGTCTATCAAATCAGGACAATAAGGAAAGCGCAAGCCTTCCCTAATCTGTGAAGTATAAACTGCGGACAAGTCATCGGGAGGTACGGTGACTCGCCCCTGTTGGGCGTCGGGTAACACGTCATAAGGCAATATACCTTCCAGCACTGGATCAAGTCCACAACAGGATGCATATAAGTCAAACATAGCTTCATCAATCTGGTTGGTGAAGTAACTCACACCTGTTTCCTTAACTTTTATGACTTTGGGGAAAACAGGAGGTTTTGCGACGACTTCGGCCGCTTCACCTGGTATAGTATCCAACGGCTCAATAATGTCGACATCCGGCTCGACTATGTCGACATCCAGCTCATCATCGGTATCTGAACATAGTGTCACACTCGGAATGGGGATAGAAGACTTACTCATATTAACAGCTGTGAGAAGGCTTAAGTACGCGAAGATGATAGTGAGATGTGGTATTTTCGTGCAACAAGTATCAACCATCAGCAAGGGGGGAAAAACCTCTCACCTCATTGATTTACATGTCGACATCAAGCTCATGCTCACAATGTACATGATCACAAGGGCGAAATATTTTCTAAGTGTTTTGCCCAGGATGACAGTCAGCATATTACAAGCTGTCAGCATACTATCAAATATCTACGTACGACAAGGTGTCGACATGCAGCAAGATATGGCTGAAATATTTCCTAAGTATTTCGCTTACGACATGGAACTATATGCGACAAGAAATCAACCGTCAGAACATATTGTCTAAGTATTTCTTTGATGTCAACAATCAACGAGCGGCATGGAATCAATTATCTAGGAGCATTCTCCAAGTATGCTAGCATGACGACGGATAACGTACATTAAGTGGTAGACACCAACTACTACGAAATATTTTCTAAATGTTTCTATGCCGGCGGTCGACAAGAATCATATGACAATATCAATGGTAACAAGCACTAGATATTATTGAAATATTTTCTAAGTGTTTTGACATGTTTGCAGACAACGACCGATGATCAGTACATGATGTTCAACATACATTGCCTAAGTTATCACTACCAACATACAACCCTGGATGGCCATGTATGAACAACTACCGCTCGTCAACATCGAGCATACTAAATCAACGACTAAGGCATGGAGCAACATGTCGACAATGAACACTATGCATAACGGAAGTATAACAATTCATTTGCACTTTTCTAAAATTTTCAGCACTTAGAAAAATTTTGGCGTATTTGGGGCTAAGTATTCTAATGCATTTTATCAAACACCTTGTATGCATGTTAAAGTAATTAGGTACATAGTGATTTCATTGAATCAAGGCCAAACTAAGTCACAAAATGTCCAGCCGTGTACGGAATTGGACTCACCGACACGAAGCAAGTCCGAATTGCTACTTGTCGTCAACCGGAAATCCACGCGCCGCCGTTGCATACCCACGTTCCACCTCTCCCTTCTCACGCCCCGTCGTGGTTTCCTCTTTGCCCGGATTAGACCTTGATCAATGTCAAATATGATATCACTACTCCAAATTCACACCTCCATGAGCTCCTTCTTCAACAAGCAAGGAGAGCTTCTTGGAAAACTATCAAGGGAGGCTGTAAGCTAATGACTACTCTCTCTCCTAATTCTCGTTAATAGTGTCTACACCATGTGCTAAGGACTAAAGTAATATCTATTTTCGCGCAAGTCTCTAGTATCATGTATGAGCATATTTACATCTCTCCTATGCTTGCATTACATACATGCTCCTTAATGTTGCATGACGCGCTACGTACGATCATTATCGCGTGTTGCGTACGTATAGACTATTATGCATGTTATTATTTTTATATGTGCATGATGCTAACTTATGATTTCTATATGATTATTTTTATAATCTATGTATGAGTTGCATGTTTACATCATATTACATACCTACATAATATTACATGCTTACATCATATTCTATGTTTACATCATGCTTCATGTTGACAAGCATGCTCTCCAATTTTATATTACTCTAAGTATTTTGCTTACTGCGCGATTACGTCATCCATGTACTATGTCGCCATCTCCATGTTAACATCATGTAACACGTTCACGTCACGTACCAAGATGACACTGCGTTGCATGATTACTTATTATCACAAATATTTCGCTTATTGCATGTTATTATGAATAAGTCGTTAACTGCACGTTGTTATATGTATACCGTCTGTTACGCTAACCCTGTGAATAGATTATGTACGTTCATTGGAAAAATAAAGATGGACGAATCTGTGCTCCGCGCACTCGATTGACAAACAGGCCACCCCTGAGGTCAGTGTCGAACCTAAATTGGACGAATATCCTATCTTAAATAGAGTCAAGCATGGGTTTTGAACCGCTACTTGAATCGGGGGCAAGTGTTGAATATCTTTCCAAATCGGGTTCATATTTTCGTTTCGGACCTCGCAAACACGCTAGAACCACAAACGGATCTTACCGCAGTCACCCCGGGTCAAAACGGTCCAGATGCGCGTCGCACCCGGTCCGGGGACTTCCGGATTTCCCCAGCAATCCGGACCATGTCAGATGGCGACACGGTTCGGATTACTGACTAGTACTGCGCGTTTAACCCTATTTTTACTAAGTATGATAAGTTAGTGCGCATATAACCAACCTCGATGTCGGTAAGCGTTTTCCTATAAACCGACATCAAACAGGGCATAGTTCTCAGGTTTCCTATAAATAGGGGCCTAGACCTCCCATTTTAGAAGGTTAACTCGAAACTCTGGAGAATTGGCTATTTGTGCTCTAACCTCTCTCTATACTTTCTCTCTCTAAAATCCTGACTTTAGCATCGGAGAGGGCACAACCAGCACCACCCCCCCTCTCCATGCTGGTTACTGCCCGCTCTGCAGGACCTGGCGTATAGAAGATTGAGACAGAGATTGTTAGTTATCTGTCCAATTCGGGTTCGTATTTACATTTCGGGCCTCGCAAAATACTCCAAAACCCGTAAAAGAACTCTTCCGCGAACACCCAAGTCTAAAACGGTCCGGAATACGCGCAGTACCCGGACCGGAGGACTTCCGGATTTCCCTAAGGCGATCCGGAGGCCCGGATTGCTAAACAATCCGGGTAGGTCCGGATTACCGATGTTCTTCGTACGTTCATCCCGATTATTTTTCCAAGTGCGAGAAGTCGGTGGATGCATAGTCCACCTTGGTGACGGTATACGTCTTCCTTCGATCATACCGACATCAAGCCGATTGAAACTGGGCATGATCCTTAGATTCCCTATAAATAGGGGCCTAGGTCTCCCATTCTGGACAACTCCCTCATTTTGGACTTTGGATACTCTGACTTCTCTCTAAAAGGCTTTCTCTCTCTAGAAATTCTGACTTGAGCGTCAGAAAGGGCCCAACCAGCATTCCCCCCCTCTCCCACGCTGGTTACTACCCCTCGTGCAGGATCCGAAGTTCGAGAGTTCGAGGTCGAGAACTTGAAGATTAGTTCGAGGATTTTGTTTCAAGGATCGCGGCGTACCCGTCTTTGTACACACATCTCGAGCCCGTTCGTGAAAAAGAAGCCCGAAGCTACCCAAGTGGAAGCAGACTTAACAGAGATCAAAGTTAGTTTGGGGATCGAGGTAGAAGCCAAAGTCAGTTTGTGGATCGAGGATCGAGGTCCCTGAAAAGCAGTTCGAGATATCCCAAGTGGAAATGATCTCAACAAAGTCCATTCCAACCAATGTGGTACATGTTCGGCCGAACCATGCTAATTAAGGGGGAGGCCCAATTTTAGGCCTCCCATGTCAATTAGGGATTGGGTCTGGCCCAATTTACCTAATTTGACAATTACCTAATTAACTTAGGTAATTTCCTTAACATTAACGGGCTACCAATTACGGCGCCACGTCACCAAATGCTAACACAAGGTCGGTGGGAGAAATCCAATAATAACGGAAAATCTTGACCAAATCTTCACAGTAATGAAATCGCAAGCCGCTGCGCACCTGGGCGGTATATAACGCCACTCGCCCATCTAGAGGCATAGTGACCGTGCCTACTATAAGGCTTGAGGAATGAAAAGGATATGAAGCTTTTTCTGAAGAATAGAGATCGACCATCCTGACGTGACGATGAAACTCTCATTCCGTCAAAATGTTGCCCGAAAAAGACCTCCGCGAATATTCGACCTCTGGCCCTAAACTCACCTCAGAATATGATACGGGCTCTAACTCTGAAGAGGACTCTGACTCTAAAATGGATTGTGATTCTGAATCTGACTCCAACTCTGAATCTAAGTTCGGAAAATGATCGGTAACAGCTATATGAGAAAAATACTTATGCATTCTGGTCCTCCCTGCGAGAACTGAAGGAAGACTTATTGAAGGAGGCACCAGTAAAACTCCCCTTCAAGAAAATCGAAACTTTGTGATTCCCGCCAGATAAAATCCTGAAACGCCATAAGAAAAGTTGTCAACTCTCATACATGCATCAATGACATTCTATTACGCCCCGCCACGGGAGCAATTTCTTGATACCTAGTAAATTTCAACAAGGGAATCAACTCACTATGCTGGAAGATGTTACTCACCCTTTGATGCGTGAAAATTTATACAGTTAGCCAAATTTTTGATGATAACTTGGAGGGTGCTACATACTCCCTGCTGCATGAGAAATCTCATACTTAGCCAAATTTTTGGTAATCATTCTGAAGATATTATACCTCTACTGCGTGAGGGGTCCATACTTAGCCAAATTTTTGGTAATCATTCTGAAGATGTTATACCTTCTACTGCTTGAGGGGTCCCATACTTGTAAATTTTTTGGTGATCATTCTGAAGATGTTATAACTCTACTGCGTGAGGGGTCCCATTTGTAGCCAGATTTCAATGATGATCTTGGAGATGTTATACATGTACTGCGTGAGCGGTCCTATACTTAGCCAAATTTCGATGATGATGTTGGAGATGTTACACCTCTACTGCGTGAGGGGTCTTATATTTAGCCAAATTACAATGATGATTTTGAGGATGTTGCACCTTTTCTATGCTAGAAGTTCTATACTTAACCAAATTCGGATGATGATCTTAAAGTGTTACTTACCTGTTGCATGAGGGATTCAATACTTAGTCAAATTTCAGTGATGGTCATGAAGCTACTGACTCACTACGGGGGGAAATTCCATACTTACTGCGCACTCACTACGCGGGGCGAATTCCATGCTCACTACGTATCTGCTACGGGGGAATATCCCCATACTTAGTCATTTTTTGGCAAAGGAACCAACCCCCGCGCCTAAAATGAGATGTATCCTTTACGGAAGTGATATTATACTTAGCCAATTTCAAAGGGAACCTACACCCGACATTTGCTACAGTAACATTTCTACACTTACCCAATTTTGTGATTAGAAGTTACATATGAGAAAATGAATGGTTCGACAACCGATTTAAAAGGAGTTACCACCCTTTTTACTCAAAAAGACTTAGTCTTTTTCCCGATAAAATTTCTCTCTATCAACACCTAAGGTAATCATTTACCCTACACTCAAAGTTTAATTTTTTTTTATATAACCATGCTTTGAAAGTTTCGATCACATGAAAATGAAAAATGATGAACCAATGCGAAAACATGGAAAAAGATAGAACCTTTGAAAAATCGAGGTCGACGCCCACTAAACCAAGCCAAACCCGGTCTGATAAAACCAGTTTAGTCCGGTTGGAATAATTTCCACCGGAATTCCCTCACGCCACCGGATTAGATTCCTCTGCTCTCTCGCCGTGACCGGGGCCCCTGATGGCCATAAAATCCGTCGCAGACCACCCCCCTTTGCCACAAAGGCCAAGGAGAACCCCTTGTTGGCCGGATCGTCTCGCCCGCTGGCCAGAACTCCACTCCCGATCCCGCTCCTGGCCGCGCTGCTCCCAGCTACTCAGCCGGGTCGGATTCCGGCTCGGATTCCGGCTCGGTTCGGTCTGATCGAGACCACTACGTGAACCCCTCCATGACTGATTGCTTGATTGTCAAGAAAAATGGTGAAGTATTATACTTGCTCTTCAAGAAATGGTTTTTCTTGGTCTCCAAGAAAGAATTTTTTGGTGGAAAGATGACAATCTAAAATGGTGGCTATCTAAGGGATGTAACACTCTCTTTCTTTTATAATAGGTGATTAGGGTATTTTTCCATCACCCCATATCATCTACCATTTGATTAAAAATATGAGATCAATTGGCTCTAATTAAAAGTGATTTATATTGCATCAGTAGTTAACTATAATGATTTTATACTTAGTAAAATGTTTCACAAGTTTTCACATCCATGTACATCCCACACATCATAACTTACAACTATGACATACTCATGAACTTATGATATTCGAATATGTAAGCATGACACGTACGCAGTTGGATACATACAAGCATGACACATGCATTTTTGATATCACTTGCTTAATCATGATAAATATTTTTGACATACCCACATTTGCTTATATGTCAATGGCTATGCTAATATCTACATCTTCTTGCTTCCGAGTATACGGAGAAAACAACATTGTGCTACTTACAGCACCCGACATCAGTATTACTGTCAAGGTAATACAAATAGTGAATTTATTTTGGTGTATCTCTTATCTAAAAAATAGAGTCAAGTAAGGGATAAACCATTACTTGACTCATGGGCAAATGATGGATATACACCCAATCGAGGCTCACCAAGTCTCTATACTTAGCCAATTTTAGGCTATATACGTGATTACAAATCAAAACTTTGACCTGCGCATATTTTCGGATAGCAAAACGTCTCAACTAGCCGACTGGGACATCCCGATCGGATTAGTCCGTTTGGAACCTCCAAACCGAACTAGTCCGATTCGAAGCTCTTAACCGGGCTAGTCCGGTTGGGATATCTCCGTATCGGACTTAGTCCGATACGAGACCCTTCCTTGGCCCGGACGACCCCGCATCCGGGCCGTACCTTTCGAGGTCCCGACATAGCTATTTGGGCACCTCGTCGCTCTCCCAACACTTCTACTTTTTATCTATTCCTCGGATCCTCTAGATGATAAGGTAAACTTAAACCTGTCGTTACTTGCTAATTAAGTGTGATTATGAGGGCAATATTGTCTTTTACCATCTTAATCCTCTTGAACTCTATAAATAGGACTCATGGTTGCTCATTTGATGGTATCTTGATTTCTCATAACTTCTAGCTCTCCCTTCTCTCTACTTTCTCTCTCGAAAAGTTGTATACTTACTTAAGCATCAGAGAGGGTTCGCAGGCTCTATGAAATTCGGGATTCGATGTCAACGGTCAAATGTTTGAAGACTTCGACTATCAAACCCCAACAAATTGTGACATACATATACCAATGATTTCCAGAGTTATTGCAACATTTTGGTTGTCGCAATAATTCTTTAATTCTTGTAGTATCTTTGAAGATAATCATGCTCGATGGTAACCTTAAGGGTTAAGAACCTATAAACAATATGAAGTTTGTCCAATGTTGAAATTTGGGGTTTGAAGTTTCAAATGTTAAAATGGAGTGCCTGAAGTTTCAATTTTGTTGAAATTTGGTTTTATGTCCAAATTTGTTGTCAAGTTCGACAAAATGACGCGAAATGACAAAATTGCCCCTTATGCTATTTTTTTTCATTTTAGTAACTTATTTGATGAAATATAAAACGACGAAAATACCCCTGATTAAAAATTATTGGGGAAAAGTGTAGAGAATTTGATATTTAGGACACAAGGGTAGTTTAGACATTTCCTTACAACACGTGATGGACACACTTATAAGGAGGGCCATTTGTTGATTTAATTTTTTAACCGTATCACGTGACAAGCACATGACAAACTTCTGTCATATTTAACCGAGAATTTGGACGGAGACACCAAATTTAAACAAAATTGAAACCTATGACACCCCATTTTAACATTTGAAATATCAAACTAAAAATTTCAGTATGAGCAAAATTCAAACTGTTCATCGGTTCTTAACCCTAACCTTAAAAAACATGTTTAGGTGAGATGAGAAAATTGCCTTAAGAATATCGTACTCCTAGCTTAAGAAAATGTCGTCGGTTGTAATATTTAGTCTTGATTTTTTGTTAATTCATATTCATATATTCCAAAACCACTGCATATTTTTCCAACAATTAAAAGAGAGATTTTTATTATTCATCCATGCTGTCTAAGTATATATATATATCAATAGAGAAAAACATATAAATAAATAACCATTACATGGACATACATGTCCACTATAATTAACAATAACAATATATAAAAGATCTAGGAAATTCAATTTTTTTTTGCAGCACAATATGTATATATATTTATTCATCTAAATAGGCAATAATTAACAGCTCTTGTATTACATGGCCAAAAAAAAACAGCTCTTATATATTATATAAGTATAAGAACGTAGATCATCACAGTAGAAGCTAAACTGAAATTCCATATATACTATCCATAAATGAGGAGCTAACGTTTAATCTTCCATAGTTGATGTCTCTTCAGCTAATCTCAACACTAATGGTGAGCGCCTCCATGATGACCATGCATATGCCCATGGATATGGTATTCCCTGTTGGATCACGATGGAACTCCGGTATGATCTTGACGGCGATCCGAGCTCCTTTGCTCCACGTAATCCTGCAAGAGGGGATAGACCGGGCGGTGACCCAGAATCCCTCTCCGATGCTTAAATGAGTATCTCGTATGAACTGGCAAGTGTTGGATCACGGTGGAACTCCGGTACAGTCTTTGACGGCGATCCTAGCTCCTTCGCTCCACGCAACCCTGCAAGAGGGGATAGACCGGGCGGTGACCCAGAATCCCTCTCCGATGCTTAAATGAGTATTTCGTACGGACTGGCAAGCAGTAATCTCCAGTAATGTATTTCAACGTAAGTCATCTGAGGTGACCTCTTGCCCTTTTATAGGCGAAGAGATACCTCAGTTACCTGATGAATCGTTGGGGGTGGTTAACCCGTATCCCGCGTATCTCGGGTGTGATTCCACCTATCTAGTCCATGATCTCACTTATCTCGGCCACGCCCCGCGTATCTCGGCCACACTCAGTGTATCTTAACCACGTCCCGCGTATATCGGTCACGCCCCGCGTATCTCGGCCTTATCCTCTGATAACGAGTCCCGACTCCCGTCGGGGACTCCAGAGTTATCTCGTTGTGTCACCGCTCGGGGCCCCACGTCATCGTGACAGGGCCTATTGTTCGCAGGGATTCGTCATCGGGGCCTACTCAGAGGCATATTGTCGGGAGCGTTCAGCTCGCTTGTCGGGTCCGACTCTGTCGGGACTTCTCATCCTCGGGCTCCCTTCATCGGGATCCTTTGTCTGGGCCATCTTGGCCTTCGTTTAGGGCCCACCGGGCCTATTTGCCGTTTCCTAACCGTTAAGGGGCTAACGAATGTAGTCGAACCCATCATTTGCCCCCAAGACATGAGGGACTTTTAGTTCCTCGTGTCTTTCAACTCCCGACCTCCCGACAATGGTTGGTGTCGTGACCATTTGCGCGGTGAAATCGGCAGTAGCGATCCGTGCGGGATCCTAAGAATTCCCCATCCTTCTTTGGGGGGGTACCTGGAGATACCTTGCCGTTCCATGACCGTTAGTACCTCCGCCATGGAGCAGTTGAGAGGAATGTCGAGATCCTCCCGCTTGTCCTTCCTTAAAGAACGTCTATCATCCCTCCGACCAGAGCGTCCTCGATCCCGGCTGCTCTCGGGTTTACCCTTTGACTTACGATCGTCGAAAGGTTTAACCGACTGCTTCCCTTTATTCGACTTCGGGGGCTCCAGCTCACCAGCGGCTATCTTCGACTCCTGGACATCGATTTGCCGTTTCACCCTTTTCTGTAGTGCCTCCATATTCCACACGGCTTTCTCAGCCACGCTATGCATTAGGTCGGAACCATAGGGGGCTGTTAGGTTCCGGATGAATGTACGGATGGTTTCACCCTCCGAGATCTCCTCATCAATCTCCGCCACACTGGCAGTGTATCGCCGGTAATAGTGTGCCAGCGATTCGTCGGGCCTCTGTACCACCTGGGTCAAGGACCTCACACTCTTCAACAAACGTCTACGGCCCTGGTACTGCTGAATGAACCGGTCGTGCATATCTGCCCAGCAAGTGATGCAACCTGGGGGCAGACTAAAGAACCAGGTTAGGGCTCTTTCCCCAAGTGTGTTCGGGAACAGCGTACACACTATATCTTCATTCGGGGCTCTTCCCAGACACGCCATGAGGTGCTTCTGGACATGACGAACCGGATCTCCTTCGCCATCGTATTCCTTTATCGTGGGGATACCCAGCCCTGGCGGGGCTAAGGTGTCTATAAGTCGAGGAACGAAGGGATGAGTAGATCGATCCCTCAGCTCTGACACCAGCGGCTTCTGCTCTCCCATACAGATGTTCACGATATTTACCACCTGATCGGGGGTGATGGGACCATTCAGGGGAATGGTCCTGTGCTGTACTGGTCCTGGCCCATCAACCACGAATCTCTCTGGCTGAATGGACGCCCTACTCCTGTCCTGGCCTCGAGGCGGAGCCTCCTGTACGTTACGAACCTCTGCTGGTGGGGGCGCTTCTTCTAACGGGGGCATCTCCTCCTAGCTCCTCGCGGCCTCTCTCTGATCTAAGAGAGTCTCCACGGCTGCCAAAAACATGGGCATGGCTTCAGCCACGGCTCTTGTCAGGTCCGTAGCTGGGGGAGCCTCCTGCTCTCTATTGCCCTGGTGCTGAGCGGCAATCTCTTCGGGACCTTCATTATGCCCCCCTGTCTGGGAGAGCTCAGCAGCGGGATGGTTCTGGTTTTCCTCCTGTTCAGGTAGTGAATCTAGAGTTGTTGCAGCGGGGTGACAAGAACCACCAGATTGTCCTTGCCTTCTTTGCTTGCCAGCCGCCATTGAACGAGTAGAAGGCATATCAGCTTTTTGTTTGATTCCCACAGACGGCGCCAATGTTGGATCACGGTGGAACTCCGGTACAGTCTTTGACGGCGATCCTAGCTCCTTCGCTCCACGCAACCCTGCAAGAGGGGATAGACCGGGCGGTGACCCAGAATCCCTCTCCGATGCTTAAATGAGTATTTCGTACGGACTGGCAAGCAGTAATCTCCAGTAATGTATTTCAACGTAAGTCATATGAGGTGACCTCTTGCCCTTTTATAGGCGAAGAGATACCTCAGTTACCTGATGAACCGTTGGGGGTGGTTAACCCGTATCTCGCGTATCTCGGGTGTGATTCCGCCTATCTAGGCCATGATCTCACTTATCTCGGCCACGCCCCGCGTATCTCGGCCATGCTCAGTGTATCTTAACCACGTCCCGCGTATCTCGGCCACGACCCGCGTATCTCGGCCTTATCCTCTGATAACGAGTCCCGACTCCCGTCGGGGACTCCAGAGTTATCTTGTTGTGTCACCGCTCGGGGCCCCACGTCATTGTGACAGGGCCTATTGTTCTCAGGGATTCGTCATCGGGGCCTACTCAGAGGCATATTGTCGGGAGCGTTCAGCTCGCTTGTCGGGTCCGAATCTGTCGGGACTTCTCGTCCTCGGGCTCCCTTCATCGGGATCATTTGTCTGGGCCATCTTGGCCTTCGTTTAGGGCCCACCGGGCCTATTTGCCGTTTCCTCACCGTTAAGGGGCCTAACGGCTGTAGTCGAACCCATCAGCAAGCAGCAAACTCAAAGTGTATATCTCAAAACGTAATATGATCTGAGGTAACCTCTGCCCTTTTATAGGCGGAGAGATACCTCAGTTACCTGGTGAACCGTTGGGGTGGTTAGCCCATATTCCGCGTATTGTGGGCACGATTCCGCCTATCCAGGCCATGATCTCGCTTATCTCGGTCATTCCCCGCGTATCTCGACCACGCTCCGCCTATCTCAGCTACGCTCCGCGTATCTCGGCCACGCCCCGCGTATCTCGGCCTTAACCTCTGATAGCAAGTCCCGATTAATATCGGGGACTCCAGAGTTATCTCATTGTGTCACCGCTCGGGGCCCCTCGTCGTCGTGACAGGGCCAATCGTTCTCAAGGATTCGTCATCGGGGCCTACTTAAAGGCATCTCATCGGGAGCGTCCAGCTCGCCTATCGGGACCGACTCTGTCGGGACCTTTCATCATCGGGACTCCCTCTGTAGGGACCCTTCACCTTGGTCTTCTTGACCTCCTTTTAGGGCCCAGTGGGCCTGCTCACCGTTTCCTCGTCGTTAAAGGGCCTAACGGCCATAGCGAAACCCATCAATTGCCCCCAAGACATGAGGGACTTACAGTTCGTCGTCTCTTTCAACACCCGACCTCCCGACATCGGAGTCGGGGACATTTCCCTTGATACAAATCTTCTCGTTCACGTTTCCTCGATGCCTTGAGGATAACCACCAAATCCGAGAAAACTCCTCGGTTCCCCTGCCATTAAATGCAGCAGATAACGAAGCGACGTCTTTGGCACCCGTGCCTGATTTTTCGCGCCTGTTTTTTTCTGAAAAAGTGCTTTTCAGGCCGTTTCATCATTACGCCCGTTGTCATTCTGCACGTTTCATCTCAACGGCTCAGATCAAAACGCTTCGACTTCGACGATTCAAATTAGAACGTCCTTTCGACTGTCCTCTTCGCCTATAAAACCCTAACCCTGGGCACAGTTTCCCTTTTACCGTTTCCGAAATTTCAAAAGCTCTCTGCAACTTCTGAGAACTCAAGCTCTGCGATTTCGAAGACTCAAGTGTTTCTCCGGCCTCCTGTACTCCGAACAACCTTCCGGCAACCTTCAGATCATCCTTCCTACCCCAAGTCATCATGTCTGGTAAGGATTTCTTCCTCGTTGCTCCTGTATCTTTTCCTTCCTCTTTGCTTAATTCGTTCGTAATTTTCCGAAAAACCCAATGTGCCTTTCCTTGGCATGGCTGATTTCAGACAGTGGGTCCAGTTCCGAAGGGAGAAAACCCTTCAATTTCGACTATGCTCTCAACGAGATTTCCAGCACTGCTTACGATGTAGCTCTCCGGGAGGGATGCATCACCTCTACCTGGGAACCTCGCTTCCCATATCCCTGGCCCCGCCTCTCGAGTAACCTTGAGGTTACTCGTCCCCGGAAAGGGGAGGTATTTGTCTCTACGGGGCAAATATCGGCGGGGATTAGATTCCCCTTCTGTGGCAACCTGGTTGAGATGTGCCAACACTACAAGACGCATCCAACCACTTTCTCTCCTCACGCCATCCGCCTGTGGAACGCGTTCCAGGTCCTCTACTTCCGACAGAAGTGGGTTTACAGCCTCAAGCTCTTCAGAACCTTCTACGGGATGAAGTGCAACGAGGCGGGGGTCTGTACCAGTGACACCTGGAAGGTGGTCAAGGGTCGGGGACTCCTGGTTGACACGGGATCCGATAACAGTGGGTGGAAGAGGAGCTACTTCTTCATCCAGAACTCCTCGATCCCGTGGCCCCGATGGGAGGTGGAAGCGGACTCTCCTCCCGCTTACCACACCTACTCTGATGAAGACTTCCAGACTCTTCATCTCATCCAGCTCTACCGATGGGGGGAGTCCTATACTCCCCTTGATGCCAATTCTCTCGTGGAGCGGGACTTGGTGAATGCCGGGATCCGACTCCTCGACATAGTCTCCGGGGGTCAACTCTTCGACGGCCCCTCCAATAGGGTTCCTTGGATAACGTTTCTAACCTCTGTTTTTTACTGTTTGCAGCTAAGAAGGTATCCATGCTGACCAATCTGATCCTTAAGCAGGGGGAGACCGATGCTGTCCGCCTTACGCGGAAGAGGAATTCAGCCAAGAAGGCTGCTGCTCCATCGGGATCTCCTTCCGCGGAGAGGCCAAAGCGGAGCCGTGTGGAGGTGGACAAGCTCTTCGATGTCCAGACTGCTAAAGAAGGTAAAAAGCTCCGCCTTGCTATTAAATCGTACAGGAAGCTAGTTCCGAAGGAATTGGTCCCTTCGACCATGGAGGCCCGCATCGCCGATGTCAAACGTGTCCTCCGAGGGGAAACTCCCCGTGTCCTGAAGGCGGGCTACTACAACTACCGCGGGAAGGACCAATATGTCTCTCGGCGCATCGTCTGGTGTAAGGGCCCTAACGAACTTCCTGATTATGTTTCTGAAGCCTCCTCTCGTCCTCTAGGTGCAGGTCACTCGGGAGCTCCGTCGGGTGCTGGAGCTTCAGCAGGTGCACCACCTTCAGCAGGGGCGCCTCCTTCAGCAGGGGCACCACTTTTCTCTGGTGGAGAGACCCCGACCGGCGATCAGTTTCGTCGGGTGGAGAGCCTGGACTCCTCCGAGGAGACTGATGAGGGCGGCTCCCTTCGCCATCGTCGGAGGACGGGGCAGTCCCCACTGAAACCAACCTCCAAGGGGCTGCCCCCATCGCCTTCTTCACAACAGCGACAGCCGTCGCCCATCCACGACTTCACTCCTTTTCCAGCTCGGGGCGAGTCGGAGGCACGCCCCTCCACGACTCAAGTCGACCCTTCTCCTCTCCCGCTCGACGGGAGTTTTTACAAGGTCTTGGACCCCGCACAGAAGGATGCTCCCTGGACCCGATCCAAACGCTGCAAGGGGTCCAGCTCCGACAGGGGGACACGTACCCCGAGCTGTCCACGCATCTGCTGGCAGGCTCCATCCTGCCCACTATGAGGTACCCGATTTCCTTGGATCGGGAGGAGATCCGCCGGGATGTTCAAGAGATGTCCATGTGTCGGATAGAGGTAAGACTTTCACTTTTTTCTCCTTCACCAATAAGACTGGTTACTCATCTGCTAACACTTCCGTTCCTTCCTTTGCAGGAGATGGGGGACATCAATCGTTTCCTGGGGTATATCTTCGCTTTCGAGGAGGCCCTGGAACAGGAGCGGGCTAAGGGGGCTCCCGCAGTCATAGCTAAGCTTGAGGAGGACCTCGCGGCCTCCGAGTCTTCGCGGGGAAAACTGGCCAAGGAGCAGGCCATCCTCGACCGAAAGACTCGGGACCTCCAAAACAGGTTCGTGACTTCGAGGGGCTCCTGAAGTGGGAACGACAGGAGCGGCGGATTGCCGAGGACAAACTTGTCCTGGAGAAGAAGGCTGTGGAGGAGCAAGTTGCTGAGGTTCCCGCGCAGCTGGTCGCGGCCGAGACCAAGGCCGGGAGGATTATCGGAGGTCCGAAGACTTCCAGGCTGATGCAGTGAAGTTCTGCAGCGCGGAGGTGGAGAACACCCTCTTCAACGCAGTCGAGGAACTCCACCTGGAGTATGGCGACGCCATCAACTTCGACAAGTCTCTGTCTCTCGCTCCCTTCGCGAAGAAATACTTTGCCCTCTCGGAGGAGAGTGATGAGGGGAGCACCCCCGCGGTTGTTGAAGACATGGCGGAGCCTCCAAGTGCTGACGCCCCGATAATCGACCCTCCAGCGGCCCTGTGGAGCCTTCTGCCACAGATCTTGTGGACCCTGCTCCCGCTGATGCCGCCGACAAGGACCAAGCCTAAACGCTTTATCTTTAGAGTCCTTGTATTTTTCCTCATTTTTGTAATCATCGGGCCTTCGAGCCCCCATGAATATCAGACTATCGTAGTTCCGATTTTCCATTGCACTTCTCAAAGCGACTTAACTATACTTACTTAAGGCGAAACCTCGACACTTAAAATATTTTCACACATCACTTAAGACGGTTTAACTCCGTGCACCACTTAAGGCGACTTAATCTCGTGCATCACTTAACACGACTTAACAACTTGCACCACTTAAGGCGATTTCGCAAAACTTAGAGTAAATCCAAGAATCATGCATCACTCAAGACGACTTAATCTCGTGCATCACTTAAGACGACTTAATCTCGTGCACCACTCAAGGCGACTTTATCTCGTGCACCTTTATCTCGTGCACCACTTAAGGCGACTTTTAAAAAACACTTAGAATAAATCTAAGAATAATCTGATCGGAAGCAACCTCTTTATTCATTGATGGCACAAAACTTGCTTACATCGAATCAAACGATAAATATCTTACACCACTTAAGGCGATTTTACATCGGGCACCACTCAAGGCGACTTTTCATCGGGCGCCACTTAAGGCGAATTTTCTCAAGCATGACATTTCTTCAAGTGTTCGCCACTAAAAGAATGCTTCAATACTCTGCCATCGAGGTCTTCCAACTTGTACGCATTCGGAGCTGGCATCCCCACGACCTTGTAAGGTCCTTCCCATTTTGGTGACATCATGTTGATTCGATCCAAAAGGGTAAACTCGTTGCGACGCCAAACCAGCTCCGCGACGAAGAATTGTCGGGACTTAACTCGCCGATTGTAATACCTGGCCGTCGCCAAACGCATTCGAGCCTGGACTTCATCGGCTTCCCGCCTCTTCTCTTCGAGCAAGTCCAAATCCAGACGTCTCATTTCATCATTCGTTATAGGCTCATAATATCTCATCTGATGGGACGCCACAGCTGCCTCCACGGGAGCAACGGCCTCCGTGCCATAAACAAGGCCAAACGGAGTCTCCCCAGTTGATTGTTTGGGTGTCGTTCTAACAGCCCAAAGCACATTTTCCAGCTCGTTCAACCATTTGCCCTTCAAGGCATAGACCCTTTTCTTCAGGCCATCCATCACGATTTTGTTGGCTGATTCCACCTGGCCATTAGTCTGCGCATGGTGGACAGAGACTGTCCGATGCTCGAAGTTCAACTCTTCCATTTACTCCTTCACTTGAGCCCCATTAAACGGTGGACCATTGTCGCTGATCACCACCTTGGGAATCCCGTAGCTGGATACAATATGAGTCTGGAGAAACTTGACGATCTGGTTCCCCGTCGTCTTGGCCAACGCCTTCGCTTCTATCCATTTCGAAAAATAATCAATAGCCACCAGCAAATATTTACACTGACCTTGTGCCTATGGGAGAGGTCCCACCAGGTCGATGCCCCACTGCGCGAAGGGCCAAGCACTCTTGATGGACGTCAGATTAGCGGCCGGAGGCACGATATTCGGGGCATACCTCTGGCACGCATCGCAGGATCGGACCAACGCCGTCGCCTCCTTGCTCATCGTAGGCCAATAATAGCCCAGATTCAACACTTTCCTCATAACGGATCGGGCCACTTCATGACAAGCTGCGACCCCTTCATGCACCTCCCTCAGGATTCGACTTGTGTCGGGCTCAGCCACACACTTCAAGTACGGAGTCAAGAACCAGCCCTTCTTGTATAGCTGATTGTCCAGCATCACGTAGTTAACCGCGATCCGACGTATCCTGTCAGCTACTACTTCATTATGGGGGACTGCCCCCGTAGTCAGGTATGCGACTATCGGGGTCATCCAAGTGGGCTCCTCCTCCGATCCTGCTTCAATAGCACACACCTCCGACGAGTCGGTGGTCGACAAGATCACCTTCTCCAGAAAGTGCACCTTCCGATTTTCCTCCAGGGGTGCCCCCAAGGCAAATTTGCTCAAGGCATCCACTTCCACGTTTTCTTCCCTCGGGATCGCCTCAATGTCGAAGCTTTGAAGCTTTCCTTCAAGACTTGCACCTCACGAAGGTACTTTCTCATCATCAGGCTCTTCGCCTCGTATCGCCCTTGGACTTGATTCACGATCAGGCCCGCATCGCACTTCACTCTCAGGTGAGCAACTCCCGTACCTTTAGCAATTTTCAGGCCCGTGATGAGAGCCTCATACTCAGCTTCGTTGTTCGTGGCCCTAAATGTTAAGGCCAAAGCATATCGCAGGGGCTCACCCCCGCCTGGTGGTATCAAAACAAAGCCTGCTCCTGATCCGTCTGAACTCGAGGAGCAATCCGTGTACATCTCCCAGGTATTTTCCTCGTTTGGCTGTTCTGATTGCTCTGCCATCTCTGGTTTTTCTGCTATCGGGACCTCCATGGTTGCCCCCTCTACAGGGCCCGCTTCTTCCAGATCGGGGGCTGTAGATTCTGCTATGAAATCCGCCAACGCCTGGCCCTTAATAGCCGTTCTCGGAGCAAAGTGTATGCGAAACTCGCTAAGCTGGACTGCCCATTTGACTAATCTCCCCGACGCATCAGGTCGGTTCAAGAAATGCTTCAAAGGCTGATTCGTCAACACAGTGATCTCATGCGCGTGGAAGTAAGGCCTCAGCTTCCGAGCAGTAATAATCAACGCAAAGAGATACTTCTCAACGGCGGGATAATTCATTTCAGATTTGGCAAACGACTTGCTTACATAATAAACAGGGACTTGATTACCCTCAACAAGCTTCACTAACACAGAGCTAATGGCAAATTCAGAAACAGCCAAGTATAGATAGAGCGGCTCGCCTGGGACCGGTTTCGCCAACGGCGGGAGGGTGCGAAGGTGCTGCTTGAGTGCCTGGAACGCCTCTTCACACTTGGCAGTCCACTCAAACTTCTTGTTGGCCCTCAACACTTCAAAAAACGGCATCGATCGGTCACTTGCCTTGGACAGGAAGCGATTCATTGCAGCCAGTCGGCCATTCAACACTTGCACCTCCCGATGATTTACCGGAGACTGCATCTCCTCGATCGCCCTCAGCTTTTCAGGGTTCACTTCAATTCCTCTTTGACTCACCATAAAGCCCAAAAACTTCCTCGAGTGAACTCCGAAGGCGCACTTTGTCGGTTTCAAGCGAACCTGATGAAGCCTCATCCGCTCAAACGCCGTAGCTAGGTTGTGCACATGATCCTCAGCTTGTCGGGACTTCACCAGCATATCGTCCACGTAAGCCTCCATGGTTTTCCCTAGCGTATCTCCGAACAGCTTGTTCACCATCCGCTGGTAGGTTGCCCCAGCATTGATCAATTCAAAAGGCATGACATCATAATGATAAATGTCACTGTCGGCATAAAAGGCAGTGTGGGGGGCATCTTCCTTAGCCATCTTGATCTGATTGTAGCCCGAGTACGCATCCATGAAACTCAACAACTCATGTCCCGACGTGGCATCAACCAACTGGTCGATTCTCGGGAGCGGGTAACAGTCCTTCGGGCAAGCCTTGTTCAGATCGCGGAAATCAACACACATCCGCCACTTCCCATTGCTCTTCTTCACCAGCACCGGGTTGGCGACCCAAGTCTGGAATCGGAGCTCCTTGATGAATCCAACATCGAGCAACCTGCCCACCTCCTGCTGGATCGCGATCCTTTTGTCTGCGCCCATTGGACGCCTCTTCTGCGCGATAGGCTTGATCACGGGATCAATTTTCAGTTCATGAACAATCACGTCGGGGTTGATTCCTGACATGTCACTCGGGGACCAGGCAAACAGCTCATTGAACTCCTTCAGCAGCTCAATCAATTCTCGGGCCCTTTCGTCAGACAGGGCGGACCCGATTTTCACCTTTCTCTGAGGTCCGTCAATCTCGACCTCCTTCAAATCCTCCATGGGGGCGGGACGCCCAAACTCCTCTCTGGGATCGGCATCGGTCTGGAGGATGGCCATGGCCTCTCGTCTCTTCCATTGAGTGGCATTAACGTAGCACCTCCTGGAAGCCACCTGGTCGCCCTTGACCTCCCCGACTCCGTGGTCAGTCGGGAACTTCATCTTATGGTGCACAGTCGAGGCAACTGCCATCAGGGGGTTGATGGTGGTTCTCCCGATAATCACGTTATAGGTCCCCGCGGACTCAACTACCACAAACTCCACGTTCCTCCTCTCTGATCTCCACCCACTACCACTCCACTGGTAAGGTGATCACTCCTAGCGGATAGGAGGTAAAGCCAGAGAATCCAACCATCGGGAAGTTCACCTCCTTCAGGTCCTTCTTCGTTTTCCCCATGGCCTCCAGCGCATCCATAAACAGAATATCGGAGGAGCTCCCTCCGTCGATCAGAATCCGCTTCATCTCGTACCCATCTACGTCAAGGGTCACGACCAAAGTGTCGTCATGTGGAGTCTCCACTCCTATCAGGTCCTCCGCTGAAAAAGAAATCACCATCTCTTCCTTCAAGGTCCAAGATCGGGACCTCTTGCCCAGCACCACAGCAGCAGAAATTCTAGAGGCATAGACCTCCCGAGAGGCTGTGGTGTCACCTCCCATGGTAAATCCTCCATGAATCACATTGATAGTGCCCCGCTTCTCCTTACGAGCACCAGAAGACTCCGGCTCAGACCTCTTCTTCTTTGGGGACCGATCGCGGGATCGGGAACGGGACCGCGATCGGGATCGAGAACGGGATCGACACCGCTTCTCCCCGACAAACTCCTTAAGCTTCCTCTTCTGGATCAGCTTTTCGATCTCCTTCTTCAGCTCCCGAAAATGATTAGTGTCGTGACCATTTGCTCGGTGGAACCGACAGTAACGATCGGTGCGGGATCCCAAAAATTCTCCTTCCTTCTTCGGGGGGTACCTGGAGATACCCTGTCGCTCCATGACCGTTAACACCTCCGCCATAGAGCTATTGAGAGGAATGTTATGATCCTCCCGCCTGTCCTTCCTTGAGGAACGCCTATCCTCCCTTCGATCATAGCGGCCTCGACGCCGACTGCTCTCGGATTTATCCTTCGACTTACGATCGTCCAAGAGTTTGAGCGACTGCTTTCCCTTATCTGACTTCGGGGGCTCAAGCTCTCCAGCATCTATTTTCGACTCCTGGATGTCGATTTGATGCTTCACCCTTTTCTGCAATGCTTCCATATTCAACACAACCTTCTCAGCCACGCTGTGCATCAAGTCGGAACCATAGGGGGCTGTTAGGTTCCGAATGAAGGTACGGATGGTCTCAACCTCCGAAATCTCCTCGTCAATCTCCGCCACACTGGCAGCGTATCGCTGGTAATAGTGTACCAGCGACTCATCGGGCCTCTGTACCACCTGGGCCAGGGACTTCACACTCTTCAACAGATGTCGGAGACCCTGATATTGCTGAATAAAGCGGTCGTGCATATCAGCCCAGCAAGTGATGCACCCTGAGGGCAGACTGAAGAACCAGGCCAGGGCTCTCTCACCAAGTGTGTTCGGGAACAATGTACACACGATATCTTCATTCGGGGCTCTGCCTAGACACGGCCGCCAAAAACATCGGCATGTCCTCCGCCACAGCCTCCTGCTCCCTATTCTCTTGGTGCTGAGCAGCATCTTCGGGGACTTCGTTGTGCCCCCCTGTCTGGGAGACCTCAGCAGGGAGATTCTGGTCCTCAGCATGCTCCGGCGGTGGTGAATTCAGATTCGTCCCAGCAGGATGACGGGAACCACTAGATTGTCCTTGTCTTCTTTGCTTGCCAGCCGCCATTGAACGAGTAGAAGGCATATTAGCTTTTTGTCACGTTTCCCACAGACGGCGCCAATGTTGGATCACGATGGAACTCCGATATGATCTTGACGGCGATCCGAGCTCCTTTGCTCCACGTAATCCTGCAAGAGGGGATAGACGAGGCGGTGACCCAGAATCCCTCTCCGATGCTTAAATGAGTATCTCGTATGAACTGGCAAGCAGCAAACTCAAAGTGTATATCTCAAAACGTAATATGATCTGAGGTAACCTCTTCCCTTTTATAGGCGGAGAGGTACCTCAGTTACCTGGTGAACCGTTGGGGTGGTTAGCCCATATTCCGCATATCGCGGGCACGATTCCGCCTATCCAGGCCATGATCTCGCTTATCTCGGCCACGCCCCGCGTATCTCGGCCACGCTCCGCGTATCTCAGCTACGCTCCGCGTATCTCGGCCACGCCCCGCGTATCTCGGCCTTAACCTCTGATAGCAAGTCCCGATTAATATCGGGGACTCCAGAGTTATCTCATTGTGTCACCGCTCGGGGCCCCTGGTCGTAGTGACAGGGCCAATCGTTCTCAGGGATTCGTCATCGGGGCCTACTTAAAGGCATCTCATCGGGAGCGTCCAGCTCGCCTATCGGGACCGACTCTGTCGGGACCTTTCATCATCGGGACTCCCTCTGTCGGGACCCTTCACCTTGGTCTTCTTGACCTCCTTTTAGGGCCCAGTGGGCCTGCTCACCGTTTCCTCGCCGTTAAAGGGCCTAACGGCCATAGCGAAACCCATCATTCCTCACCATGGCCATTGATGGATATACGCCCAATTTGAACCCGTTGACTTCCGAATCGCTTTATTTTTATCACCCTGTTAATGATTGTAAATCGAAACTTCAACCCGAACACTTCGCGAAAACACCAACGGTCCGGACGAGGCTGAAGCGCTCGTCCGACCGAGTTAGACTCACCTAGGTGAGGTCGGGTGGCCACACCCGATCTCCCCTAGGGGAAATAGGGTTGGCCAACCCTATCTCCCCTAGGAGGGGTTGGGTGACCTCACCCAACCCCTACCCTTGGGGGTCGGATTTTCCTTCCCCCCAAGGGCCCCGGCACCATCCTTGGACTCCCATACTCGGTCTATTTCCGCCAACCTTCTCTGTATCCTAAGGTCTTAATTATGTGTTTAAAGGTTAATTAACTGTGTTTTAAGGTAAACGATGTCATTAAGCCACCTTAATGACACCGTTGCCTATAAATACACCACATCCACTATTCATTGAAGAATCTTGGCAAGTTGCATAATTTTGCTCTGACATCTCTCTAGCTTTATCTCTCTAAAACCGTACTGACTTAGGAATCGGAGAGGGTTCACCAGGCACCAACCCCCCCCCCCTCTGTGTCTGGCATTGCCCCTCTTGCAGGGCGCGAGGAGAAGAGAAGCTAAGGACGGAAGGACGCAAGCTAAGGTAGCACAACCCGAGAGCACCGAATCCGCAACATCTCCAGTGAGGAACGAGACTTGAGTCGACCGCCCGTTGACCCTAGACTCGGAACCTAACACTTGGCGCCGTCTGTGGGCTTCGGACAGAAAGCCTGGCAATAACAAGAGCAATGACGAACAGCAGGGTGTCTAGGCACCACCGCCCACCCGGGGGCAATAGGCGAAGGAGAGAGCCTATACCCCTAGGAAGGCAGCCTAACCCAGGGAAACTGCCAGTGCAACCAGAACCTCAAGGAACCCCACAGGCTCCCCAACACAACAATCACGAGGGAGGACCCTCACGCCCAGCTGGGGCTGAGTCCTCCACAGCCTCAACCCCTTTGGCAAGGAGGCCACAAAGAGAGATGGAGCAACAGGGAGTGCCATCCCAACACACAGCACCTCCCGAGGGATATTACTACGAGGCGCAACCCCAAGGATACCCGTATGGGATGCCGGCCCAAGGGAATAACAACCGCGCCCACACAACATACACAAGGCCGGCATACACCCAGGGGACACATACTGAAGCTCATGAAGAGGAACAGATCCCAACGGAAGAGCACCACTCGCACCCTCGAGCAGGACAACGAGAGGAGCAAAGAAGAAATTACCAGGAGCCACCCCCAGAGGGAAGGCAACAATTCGTGCCTCCTAGGCAACAGCAGAACGCCAGGGCTTACACCCCAGTGGGGGAGGACAGACAAGCAAGACCTCCAAGGAGGCAAGAATTCTATGAAGCACCCCAGCAGGGACACCAAGGATACACCTACAGTCCGTATCAATACGGACAAGGGATCCCGGCAAGCCCTATCTATAACTACGGAGGCTATTAGAGAAATTACACTCCGACACTGACATTGATGACTCCGGAAGAAATAGAGGCAATGATAACAAGGAAAATGAATGAGTCAAAGAAACACGGCTTGCACTGTCTAAGTGACAAAACGAACCACCCTTTCACGAGGGAATTGGAGATGAGCAAGGTGCCGGACTCCCTGCATACAGTCCAGATTGCAAAGTACAATGGCAAGGGAGACCCTTTGGAGCATATTCAACAGCATGAAGCCTCCCTATTCGGGAGAACTACTGATGAAAGATACAAGGCACTCCTTTTTCCAAACACCCTATCAGGGGTGGCCTCACACTGGTTCTTCAGCCTACCCTCTGAGAGCATCCACTCATGGGAGCAGCTAAAGGCGAAGTTCCTTCAGAGATATCTAGGAGAAAGGAAGCTCCTCAAAGGAATAGGCTCCATCGATGACGTGAAGCAAGAAAATGATGAATCATTGGCCAGTTACTACACTAGGTTTAACCAAAACATAGCAGACATTCAGGGCGACATCACTGAGGGTGAGATAATACGAGCCTTCATTAGAAACCTTGGCCGCTTCGTGTCCACGCTGGCAGAAAAGATGGCCAAGAAACCAGCAAGTGCCTTAGAGGAGCTAGCAGGGAGAGTAAAAACTCATATAGACCTGGAGAGGAACAGAGCAAGTAAGAAAGCCAAGATTCAAGCAGCTAAGGAAGACAATGCAAAGCCGAACAGAGGAAAGCCACCTCAGGCACCTCAACACACAAGGCAGCAGGAATGGCGTCCGCCCCAACAAAGAAATCAAATGGGCGAACCACTGAAAGCTAGGGAAATCAACGTCATCAAGTTCATCCCATTGAACGCCACTCCAGCTACTGTCCTCAGAGAGATGCGGAATCAGAAACTCTGGTCACCCCCTGCAAGGTGGAGAGCCCCAATGGTGGGGACACACAAGGATAGATTGTGTGATAACCATGAAGCATACGGGCATGACACGAATGAATGCTTTAGCCTAAAGCTAAGCATCAACAATGTCATCCAAAGGGGAGAACTAAAGCAGTTCGTGGATCATGGGGGCAACAGCATACAGATAGGGCCATCATACAGGGACAAAGGTAAGAGCAAGGTAGACTACATTCCTCCACCCAACAAGAGAGGAACCATAAACATGATACACGGAGGAGTGGCATCAGGTGGCCCAACTGCTAATGCAAGGGAGGTTTACGCATCAAAACTGAGTTCAGTGCCAAGGTGGAGGAAAAGGCCACGAGAAGGAGAGGAGATGAAGATTGAATTCTCGGAGAAGGACAAGAGCCACATTGTCTTCCCACATGACGATGCGTTAGTCATCACGATAGACATTGATAATTTTGATGTAAAGAGAATACTGGTAGATGGGGGCAGCTCAGCAGACCTCCTAAGCCTAAGGGTCCTAGAAGAGATAGGGAAAACGAAGGCAGACATCAAACCAGTCAACTTCCCTCTGGTTGGCTTCTCAGGGGCAACAAGTTACCCCCTAGGAATGATAACCCTGCCAGTGACCATGGGCCAAGGATGGACACAGCTGAAGGTGAACGTTAACTTCTTGGTGGTTGAAAGCTTGGGAGCCTACAACGGGATCCTAGGAAGAACAACCATAAATCCATATGAAATTGTGCCATCTACCGTACACCAGAAATTGAAGTACATCACTGAGAATGGAGTTGGAGAAGTCTTGGGCGACCAACGCACGGCAAGGCAGTGCTACGTGAACTCCATGAGACGTGGATCACACAGGACAGACACAGTAGCAATGGTCATGGTAGGGACCAACCAAGCCAAGAAGAAGATAAAGAGGAAACAAAGGGAAACAAAAATGAAGAACGGAGTTGCACTCCGCCTGAGCAGACAGTTTTTTCAAAGAATGGCCAAGAAGAGACACATGAGCAAGGCTGTAAAGGTAACAAGCATACCTTGGCAACCAGAAACCGCACAAGGAAAAAGAACAAGGGATTCCATCATAAGAGGCTTCCGACACATTGATGACATCAAGCAAATGCCATGGGAGCCAGTGTCAAGCTATTTCGAAAGATTCTCCAGTTATGGTGCCAATATGGACATCACAAGAGGAGAAGCCGTCAAAGCCTTCATTAGAAACATGCATCCAAACTCATTTGAGGCCTATGGAGGGCTTTATGAGATGGTCATGACAAACACGATGAGACAGCTCAAGGAAAAGCTAGACAAGGCGTTTGCAAAGGAGATGGAGCAATGGGATGAAGTTCCGAAGAAAGAAAGAGAGACTGACACACTCGGAGGAGGTGTAAATTTCAAATTCACACCCCTTACAGTGAGCACAGAAGAAATTTTTCAGAAGCACCTCAAGGAGGAGCTACCCACATGCAGAGAAGAGGGCAAGGCCTTCCTAGGAAGAGATGCACAGGAATGGTGTGAGTACCATGGAACCTGGGGGCATCAAACCAACAACTGCATGGTGCTGAAGATAGAAGTGGAGGAAATGATTCACAATGGAGGCCTACAGGAGTACGTGGCAACAGACAAATTGACCACCCCATATCCTTAGTTTCATATTTAGCACTTTGCATGTTCAAGCTTTCTAAGTTTTTCAAAAAACAACTTTTGAGAAGGAGAGCTCACGAAGTTACTCCAACTCTACAACTATCTTTGTTTTCCTCCAAAGGGTGTCTGGATCCCCCCAAGGCACCCCATGTGTACAAAAAACATGAATGCTCTTAAGGGAGTAGGATTTCTTTCAAAGGTATTTTCCAATGAATGTGATGATATAATCATGAAGATATCCTTACACAGATATGACTCCAAGTCAACAACAGATTCGACGCCCCCAAGAGCGTATCTTGAGAGTAGTTCTAAAAACTACGAACCCTGTGCCATCCGGGAGCCTATCCCGCGAACAGATTTCGACGCCCCCAAGAGCGTATCTTGAGAGTAGTTTTTATACTACGACCCTCGACGCCCCCAAGAGCGTATCTTGAGAGTAGTGTTCATACTACGACCTTCGACGCCCCCAAGAGCGTATCTTGAGAGTAGTTTCAATACTGCGACCTTCGACGCACCAAGAGCGTATCTTGAGAGTGGTTTCCAAAAACTACAAATTTCGACGCCCCCAGGAGCGTATCTTGAGAGTAGTGTTCATACTACGACCTTCGACGCCCCCAAGAGCGTATCTTGAGAGTAGTTTCTATACTACGACCTTCGACGCACCAAGAGCGTATCTTGAGAGTGGTTTCCAAAAACTACGAATTTCGACGCCCCCAGGAGCGTATCTTGAGGTAGATTTGCAACCTACCAGATTCGACGCCCCCAAGAGCGTATCTTGAGGTAGAAAAAACACTACCGGATTCGACGCCCCCAAGAGCGTATCTTGAGGTAGATTTCAAACTACCAGTTTCGACGCCAACCAGGAGCGTATCTTTGGTCTAACCTGTGCCCTCCGGGAGCCTATCCTGTGTAACGTTAAGTGCCCTCCGAGAGCCAGTCTCGTGAACAGATTTCGACGCCAACCAGGAGCGTATCTTTGGTCTAACCTGTGCCCTCCGGGAGCCTATCCTGCGTAACGTTAAGTGCCCTCCGAGAGCCAGTCTCGTGAACAGATTTCGACGCCAACCAGGAGCGTATCTTTGGTCTAACCTGTGCCCTCCGGGAGCCTATCCTGCGAAACGTTAAGTGCCCTCCGAGAGCCAGTCTCGTGAACAGATTTCGACGCCAACCAGGAGCGTATCTTTGGTCTAACCTGTGCCCTCCAGGAGCCTATCCTGCGAAACGTTAAGTGCCCTCCGAGAGCCTGTCTCGTGAACAGACTCGACGCCCACCAAGAGCGTATCTTTGGTCTAACAATACCATACATACCATTCAAAGGGTATCAGAAGAGAGCATTACACCATACTAAGAAGGATCCCATGAGAAAGTAATTTCAAAGTAAAGTGATATGAAGAACACATAATGTTTTTTCTTGAATGAAATAGCAGGTATGGCATGAAGGAAAACACGAAAGAAGGATAAGTAAAGGAAACACACCAAGAGAAGAGTCCATAATCAAAGGAGTACATACAAAAACATACGAAGTACCAATGTAAAGCCAAGTGAACCACACAGTCAACAGCACAATACGACAAAGGAAAGCAACACAAAACCCCACAACAATCACCAAAAGATACTCAACCCATCAAAGGGGAGAAAGAGTATGGTTATATATACAAAGATAGCAAGATGTAGATACATCAATCAGAGCCTTCGGGGGAGTCACCCTGACCCCCTGAGGCTGAACCACCGGCAGAGATGGAGGAAGAGGAGGAGGAGTCCGAAGTATCGATATCCACAGGCGTAGCATCCACCTGTGTAGGGGCAGGCTCGTCTGCAACAGCAGCCTGACCCCTAAGGACAGCCATGTAACCAGTAGCGTATGGCCCAAAATCACCAAGATCGCCAACTGGAAACTGAGGATCAATGCGGAAAATATGATCAACCAGATACTCACCAAACTGGTTCATCTCCTGAGTGAGCCGCACGCTATAGTCAGCAGTGAAGGTAGAGGAAGCCTTGTACTCAGACACTGCGACAGTCCTCTCCTCTGCCCGGCACCTAGCCTCCAACTTCCGCAACTCCTCAGATTGGAGTGAAGATGCAACCTCAGCCTCCCGGCGTAAGCTACCTACGGTAGTCTCAAGTAAGGACACTTGGTCCCTGAGCTCCTGCATCTTCAGATCAGATAAGCGCGCCTTCTCAGCAGCAGTGGCGAGCTCCGCCTTCAGAGAGACCTGGCTGTCCTCAAGAGTCTTCTTCTCGTCAGATAGCTCGAGAACAAGGGATGACATGTTCACCATGTCAGACATACCCTAAAAATTTAAACATGAGATGAGCAACTGGAAAACCAACCACATAAAAGTAAAAAGGAGAAAGCAAGGAACAACTCACAGGCACATAACGAGAGAGTACACCCTGAACAAAGCGCCGAGTCTCCCCAGGAGACTTAGGCTGAGCAACACGATCGCCAGGGGGATGGCACCGCGAAGTACGCGGATGCCAACCTCAGGAGTCCGCAAAGAGGAGCCGCTATCAATGTGGAACTCCTTCAAACCGACGAAAGGAGTCCACTCAGACCCAACGACATCTTCGTCAGTAAGACGTGCGAAATCCTTCCGACTCAAAGCCGGAGGCCCACCTATACAAACAAAGCGAGTCAAAGGAAAATATAAACATAGAAGCATCAGCGACAAGGAAAAGATCGAACCTGACGACCGTGCCCTCGGCTGGGGGGCAGGAGAACCATCACCAACAGGTCGCTTCCCTTTATCAGCTCGGGAAGGCGCCTCTTCGACCACCATCTCTTTATCGCGAGACAGGGTCGGGGGACGAACAACAGGCGAAGGAGGATCCGCAGCCTTCTTCCTCTTGACAGCCGAGGCCCCGGCCTCAGAGTCAGATCTCCGCGACTTGGACTTAGAAGGTCCAGAGCCCTTGCCTACGGAGACAACCCTCTCGGTCACCAAGGGAGAGTGCCCTAGCAATATAAGAAAAACAAGATAAGGAAAACACAAGTATACCATAAAGAAGCAAAAAGGAGGAAGTATACCAGAGGCCCCAGCCTTCTTCCCAAGCATGGGGGATTTCTTCAGAGTAGAGCTAGATGGAGCCTTCCTCTTGCTCAGATCGACCGGTGCTGCCTGCACGTTATAGGTTTTTCCGTGAAACCAACCTACAAAGGAAATTCAGAAAGTAAATAAAGATGAGAAGACTAAGTAACATACCGAACCCCCGGAGTCAGGAGTCAAACTGATCCCTGCCTCATAAAGATCCGTCTCGGTCACTAAGGACACAGGGCAGTATGATCGGGTCCTGTTACTCTCGTAGATCGTCTTCATAGTCTCTAAATCCACAGGAGAGAACTCCGCGAAGGCAGGCCAGCCATCTGACCGATCCTCATTCAAGACCGACCAAGTGACATATCGATCCGTGATGAAGAAATAATGCTTGGCCCAGTGACTCGCCGAGTTGTCACTCCGGGCCACGAAGCGAAGAGAGGTATCCCACTCGACCCCACTCAACCCGAAATCAGCAAATCGGGAATCCTTGAGGGACGGATGGCGAGTTACGAAACTCGCAAAGCCTACCTTCCTCTGATATTGGAACCGGTAGAAGCATCGGAACAGAACCAGCGAATACTTCCAGGAGTACCAGTGGCACAACACCCGGAAGCCCACCCAGACGCGGAGGGCACTAGGAGCAAGGTTCACAGGAGAAATCCTAAAGAACCTACTCAACTCTACGAGGTCATCGCAGTAAGGCAGCCTCAATCCAAATCGAATCTGGGAGGGGTAAACGACGACCTTCCCCCTAGGGGGCTCTGTCACCGTCTCGCGGGTATTCCCCAAGGAACGGAGGAAAGGGTATAGAGGCTCATCTAAGGGACAAATATCACCTAAGGTGACGTGCTCATTATAATCAGACCTAGTCAGGTGGTTCTCCGATAGAGCAGCAAGACCTAAGTCAAAGGTAGCGGGAAATCCCAAAGTTCGAATCAAGTCTCGACTAACACCCCAGCTCAGATTGCAACACTAAGCTAATGATAGGAAAGGAAGTAATGCGACGAAAAGAAGAGAAAATGAACTCAATCATCCTTCGGAGGATGTAACGCCTCTGCAGAGTCTGTGTGTGGGGACACCACCAGGAATACAGTACCTGCCACGGCATAACAAATATCAAAACAAGAAAATTTCCGAAAAACCGGGAGTACCCCGGCACTCGACCAACAACAACAACCAAAGATTCGAAGACACCCAAGAAAGATAACAAACATGAGTCAAGGACACCACGACAACCAAATCGAACAATTTTGTCCGAACCTAAAGTCGGTTTTCGGGCAAAATTACCATTACGCCTTCCAACGGAAATCAACACACAAATGGCGACTCGACATCAAATTCAAAAGGGGGGATAGTTTAGTCGGACAAAAAACTATCTCCGGACGACCGGCCAAAGTTTCTTCCCCAAATCCACGACTATCTACGGCTATCCACGGCAATCCCACATTCAATCAAGTATCGGCAATCAAGTATCGGCATTTTACGCAATAACGGAAAGGAAAAGAGTGGACCTTGGGAAAACCCGACCCGATTCGATAAACGGGCCCGGATTTCAAGTCGGAAGACCGCCGGAATTCAGCCCCTCGCCGGAAATCGCCCTCCACCGCCGTCGCCGGAGTCGAATTCGATCGCCCCACCTCAGCCACGTCCCGGTGCGAGCTGGCCGGAGTCGCCCGCGTCGGACCTCACCTCCGTCGTGTCCCGTCGACCGCCGGCCACGCCTCAGCCCGCCGACGCCGTCGCCCAGGTCTCCTAGTCCTCCCTCCGCGCCGCCGCTAGCCGGTTTGTCGTCCCAATCGGCTGCCGCCGTTCAACCAGGAGCCCTCGCCGCCGCCTTCGCCCGGTGCCGATAACTCCCCTCCGTCGCGTGCTGGTCGGGATTCCTGGTCTACCACTAGAATTTCGGCCGGCCTCCTCCTTGGGTGTGCTCCAAATTCTTTCTTGCTCTCCAAGTGTGAGAAAAGAGGGAAAAGGATGACAATGGTGGCTAAGTAAGGTATTTTCTTAACTCTCCTATATATTTGAAAAAGCTATAGGGTTTTTTAAAGTGATCTAATCTCAACCCTCCATTTGAAGTTAGATGAGATCTAAGGGTTAAAGAAAAACTATCACCTTTACCTCCCTTAGACCATAGTTAAGTATATCTCCACTCAAGTTAACATCCCATAGGTTTATACTTGAGCATCCCATACTTAGAAAAAAAATTTAGACCAAAATTAAATTTTTCTCCATTTAGGCAAAATCCCGGCGTGAAATTGAAGCATAAGTCACTTATTTGTATTCGTATTGCATCCTTATGCAAGCGTGTATTTTTCGAGTATACGCCTGTAACAAGGATAGATTTATTACTCCCACCTCAGACGGACGCGTGCTTAGGCACGTGTCCGTGCTATTCTGACGTTTACAATTCCTCTATCTCATAAGGCAGGGGGCAGAGTCAGAGGCACACATCCATGGGTAAATAAGCATTCAAAGGAAAGGTAAAACCCCGGTTTCAAATTGCGCGTGTCATACCATCCTAAAATAGAGTCAATCAAGGGTTAGGTCATTGGTTGACTCGGGGGCATGTGATGGATATACGCCCAATTTGAACCCGTTGACTTCCGAATCGCTTTATTTTTATCACCCCGTTAATGATTGTAAATCGAAACTTCAACCCGAACACTTCGCGAAAACACCAACGGTCCGGACGAGGCTGAAGCGCTCGTCCGACCGAGTTAGACTCACCTAGGTGAGGTCGGGTGGCCACACCTGACCTCCCCTAGGGGAGATCGGGTCAGCCAACCCGATCTCCCCTAGGGGAAATAGGGTTGGCCAACCCTATCTCCCCTAGGAGGGGTTGGGTGACCTCACCCAACCCCTACCCTTGGGGGTCGGATTTTCCTTCCCCCCAAGGGCCCCGGCACCATCCTTGGACTCCCATACTCGGTCTATTTCCGCCAACCTTCCCCGTATCCTAAGGTTTTAATTATGTGTTTAAAGGTTAATTAACTGTGTTTAAAGGTAAACGATGTCATTAAGCCACCTTAATGACACCGTTGCCTATAAATACCACACCTCCACTATTCATTGAAGAATCTTGGTAAGTTGCATAATTTTGCTCTGACATCTCTCTAGCTTTATCTCTCTAAAACCGTACTGACTTAGGCATCGGAGAGGGTTCACCAGGCACCACCCCCCTCTGTGTCTGGTATTGCCCCTCTTGCAGGGCGCGAGGAGAAGAGAAGCTAAGGACGGAAGGATGCAAGCTAAGGTAGCACAACCCGAGAGCACCGAATCCGCAACATCTCCAGTGAGGAACGAGACTTGAGTCGACCGCCCGTTGACCCTAGACTCGGAACCTAACCGCCATGACCTTGACCATGATCATACTCATGATGTCCATCAACATGGAATATTGGCGGATGCATTACTCCATGACCATGTCCACCATGGTGGGCATGATCTAGAACTCGGCCAATCCGATGTCCAATGTGGCGACCGAGAGCATGATGTCCATGTGGGTGAGGATGATGATGGTTCTGATAGGCTTCATGATGCCATGTGCCATGGCCTTGGTGGTGGTGGCCATTGAAACCGTGATGTTGATGGGGTGCGCTTGCAGATGTGACATATTCAAACACACAGCCGGCCCGGGGGTAACTAATAAGATAAATGTTTTAATCTGCCGAGAAAGAGAGAAGAGAAGAGTGGACACAATGACAATACAATAGAGATAATAACTTTAATGAAGGAAATGAAGGGGTTGCTACGATTATATTTATATATACATGTAATAATCAAGGGCCTTCATTCTTCCACGCCCAGCATATAACTGAGTCAACTTGCAATATGAAAGCGCGTACAGCCATATTATTTGCTTCGCTTCTAAGCTATTTGCTTCACTGCCGTAAGGATTCTTCTTTTCCTTCATATGCCAAACAATGTGTGCGAATATGTTAGTAGTTGACTTGAAATCATTTCTGACTGTACATATTTTCACAAAAGTATCACTATATTAATCTTCTAATCTGATTTTGTTACTTTTCTTACAGAAGTTCTTAAAATTTTAAGTTAATTGTGTTTTCAGTGCAAATTACGCGGATACTCCGGATAAAATTTGTGGCTTGTGAAGATTGCAAACCCTCCCTATCCCTAGAATCGTCGAAATCGCCACAGAGAAGGAGAAGAAAAAATATAACTGGTTTTGTGGCTCATCAGGCTAATTTAGCCTAAATTAACTTAACCCTCATCTATTTATATGGGCGGGGTCCCGAGTTAATACTCAAGGGTCCCCTAATTTCTCATAACCTCCAAATAACTCCCAAGTACAACTGAACTTTACCAAATAATCCAACAAGCCAACTGAACCGTGCCAACAATGCGTACAGGCGACCGGTCTAAGATAAAACACGAGGCAACCTTGGGCCAAGCCCACCAACAAACCAACAGCACAGGACAACAGCAAATAACGGGCCAGAGAATTGGGCTTGACTTTACAAGCCCAGATATCCCAATTCTCAACACTCCCCCTCAATCTAGGAATGTAAATAATCCAACACAAACAGAAACCAACAGATTGCACAAATGCAATAGCCAACAAGGGGACTGAACATAAGTCACCCCCCCCCCCCCCCCCCTTAATCTCAAATCCGTCAATTCATAAATCAATCAACTAAGAAACCAACAGAGAGTTTAATTAAGCTCTTATTGACTCAAATTGGCATCATCATCGTCTGCACTATCAACAATGTTTCCAACATCAGTGAAAATGTTCACTATTCTCATCTTTCAAACAAGGTATAAATACTGTTTTGCAGGCAAAGCGTTAGTGAAAATATCTGTCAATTGTTCATCTGTCTTAACATGCTCAGTACAAATAACACCATCCAACGATTTTTAACGAACAAAATGACTGATTTCAATATGTTTGGTCCTCTCGTGAAAAAATTGGAGTAGAAACTATTTGCAAAGCAGCTTTGTTATCATAAAATAATTTTGAAGGACCTTTTTGAATAAAACCAAGTTCAACTAATAAACCTGTTAACCACACAATCTCAGAAACAGCATGACCTATACTTCTATATTCAGCTTCAGCAGGAGATTTTAAAACTGTATCATGCTTCTTAACTTTCCATGAAATAAGAGATTCACCCAGCTTCACACATAACCAGTAAGTGACCTTCTGGTCTCTAAGCAATTCCCCCATTCAGAATCACAGGAAACATATAATTCATGACTGCTAAAAGATGAGAGCAAGATGCCCTTACCAAGTTCATTCTTAATCTACCTGACCACACGAAAAACAACATCATAATGGGACTGCTTTGGTGCCTTTAAAAATTGACTCAAATTTTGCACTGCAAAGCTAATGTCAGGCCTGGTGATTGTAAGATAAAGAAGTTTTTCAATAGGCTTTTTGAAAGAGGTAATATCAGATAAAACATTATCAATTTGATTCTGCTTCACAAAATTATCATACTTGAGGCTTGTAAGTTTGGAATTAAACTCCATTGGGGTCCTAGCTGTTTTTCCACCAGCTAGCCCTGCCTCAGAGATCAATTCCAAGGGATACTTCCTATGAGATAAAACAATTCATTTTTCTGAACGAGCAATTTCAATACCCAGAAAATATTGTAACTCCCCTAAGTCTTTTACTATAAAATTACTATCTAAAACCTATTTGAGTTGATTGACCAATCTATCACTGTTTCCAGTAATTAATAAATCATCAACATAAACAAGTAAAAGAACCCAATCAGAACCTTCGTGCTTAGTGAATAAGGAGTAATCATACATTGACAGAGCATAACCAGATTGAACAAGGGAATCAGTGAGTTTTTTATTCCACTACCTTGAGGTCTGTTTAAAGTCAGACAAGGATTTATATAATCTACAGAGGAAATCTCCCTTCTGATTACTAAATCCTTGAGGCAATGTAATATAGAATTCCTCCTCTAAACCCCTTTGTAAAAAAACAGTAAAAACATCCATTTTGTAAAGAGGCCAGTTATAGATAGAAGCCAGGGCTAAAACAGTTCTAACAGTATTAATTTTCACAACAGGGGAAAATGTGTGAAAATGTTTCAAAGTAATCTATTCCATGCTTTTACTTATAGCCCTTAGCAACCAAACATGCTTTATATCTCTAAAGACTACCATCAAAATTGTACTTCAACTTATATACCCACTTACAACCAATAGTTTTCTTACCTTTGGGGAGCGACACTAACTCCTAGGTACCATTACTTTCAAGAGAAGACACCTCATCCTGCATTGCTTTGACCCATCCATCATCATTCAGGGCTTCCTCAAAACTGTTAGGTTCCACCAACTTGGAAATATTTGTTACATAAAAAAAAAGTAACCATCAGAAATATCAGTATAACTAATGAATTAATTCAAAGGATGATAAGTGGATCCTGTATTAGTAATATAGTCTCCACTAGTCATCCAAATAGGTGACTTCCTTTAATAAGAAGATTTTCTAACAGAGGGAGCATCAGATGTGTGATCAGAGACTTCATCATCATATGCAGGGGAAACAGGTGAATCAATATTAGTAGGTTCGTCTACATCACTTGCTTCATTTATAGCATCAATATCATCCAACTCAAGATCCAACTCAATCTCAGGTGTGTTGCTATCAACATTAACACCATCACTGACCTTCTTAAGAATAAATTCTTTTTTGCAAATAAGAGGTAAATGATCAAATTTTTCTACAGATAAAGGGAAGACACTCTTAAAAAATTTAACATCTCTACTGACAAAGAATTTCTTAGAATCCAAGTCAAAAAAAGTCTATATCCTTTTGGAGCGTCAGAATAGCTCATAAAAGCAGAGGGAATCCCTTGGGTAGCCAATTTATCTATCACCATAACCTTTTTTTGCAAGATAATAACAACCAAACACTCTCAAGTGATTAACACTTGGTTTCTTTTTGAAAAAACTTCCAAAGAATATTTGCCTTTCAAAACACTTGTGGGAAATAAATTGATCAAGTAATAAGCAATTAAAACACTATCCCCCCAAAATTAATTTGGAATAGAAGCTTGTAAATTCAGAGGCCTAGCCATCTCTATAATGTGTCTGCCCTACCATTCTGCTGGGGTGTGTAAGAGCAACTGGACTGATGAATTATACCCTTTATTCTGAAAAAAAAAAACTTTGTAAATGATCATTAAAGAACTCACCACCATTATCACTTTGAAAAATTCTAATGGTTTTATCAAACTTGGTATAAATCATCTGAACAAAATGCTTTAAAAGATCAGCAACTTCATATTTAAAATGCATGAGATACACCCAAGTAACACAGGAATGATCATCAACAAGGGTTAAGAAATATCTTTTTTGATCATAAGTAGCAATATGGTAAGAGCCCCAGACATCATTGTGAACAAGATCAAAAATAGCATCTGCTCTTTTATTAGAAATGAGAAAACAATTTCTTGTAATCTAGGCTAAAGGGAAACCAATACAACCACTAGTAACAAGTTTCTTATTCCTTACAAAAGAAAGGGGTTCAATATGTTGTAAAGCTTTAACAGAAGCATGTCCTAGTCTTTTATGAAACAAGTGGACATAATCCTTATTCACACTATTCAAAGCGGTAGGTAAATCAAGTTTGCTGTTGGTGTTAGCATTTGGGCAATGGGCCGCCGTAATTGGGAGCCCATAAATATAAGCTAATTACCTAACTAATTAGGTAAAGTCACATTAGGGACTTTGAGCTAGGCCGAAAATCCCAATTGATATGGGAGGCCCGAAATTGGGCCTCCCTTAGGGACTAGGTCGACCGAAATAGAGAGGGAGGGCAAAGTTAACTTTTGTACACTTTGCAGGTAAAAATTTTAATTTCTTAGTCCATAAGTAACCCTAAAGTGACCGAAATTTTTGATAAAATTTTATATATCTTTCGGTCGAATATTTTAGTGCTAAGGGATTAGGCCAATATTAGGGCTAGGTTCACAAGATAATTGTGGATATTAATTATCAATATATCTAACACAATTTTAGGGAAATAGATATTATTGATAATATATTTGCCTAAAAGATTGAGAAAATATATCCCTAATGTTGGATCACGGTGGAACTCCGGCACGGATCTTGACGGCAATCCTAGCTCCTTCGCTCCACGCAATCCTGCAAGAGGGGATAGACCGGGCGGTGACCCAGAATCCCTCTCCGATGCTTAAATGAGTACCTCGTCTGACTGGCAAGCAACAGATATCAAAAGTATTCAATTTCAACGTAACCTATCTGAGGTGACCTCCTGCCCTTTTATAGGCAAGGAGGTGCCTCAGGTACCTGGCGAACCGTTAGGGGTGGTTAGCCCGTATCCCGCTTATCTCGTACATGATCTCGCGTATCTTAGCCATGCCCCGCGTATCTCGGCCACGATCCGTGTATCTTAACCACGTTCCGTATATCTCGGCCACGCCCCGCATATCTTGGCTTTATCCTCTGGTAACGAGTCCCGACTCCCGTCGGGGACTCCAGAGTTAACTCGTTGTGTCACCGCTCGGGGCCCCTCGTCATCGTGACAGGGCCAATCATTCTCAGGGATTCATCATCGGGGCCTACTTAAAGGCTTCTCGTCGGGGGCTTTTAGCTCCACTGTCGGGACCGACTCTGTCGGGGCCCTGCTTCGTCGGGACTCCCTTCATCGGGACCCTTCTCCTAGGTCGTCTTGACCCTTACTCTGGGCCTGGTGGGCCTGTTTGCCGTTTCCTCGCCGTTTAAAGGGCTTGACGGCTATAGTCGGACCCATCATTTGCCCCCAAGACATGAGGGACTTTTAGTTCGTCGTGTCTTCCAACTCCCGATTTTTCCAATATTAGAGTCGGGGATCTATTCCTTGGCTCAGTTATCTACGGTTATCAGTCTTTTCCTCCACGTTTTCTCAGGGTTTTATGGATAACTGCAATATCCAAAGGTCTCTTTGGTTCTCTTGTGCATTAAATGCAGCAGGTAATGAAGTGACGTCATCAGTACCCGTGCCTGACTCTCTGTGTCTGCTTTCTCTGAAAAGTGCTTTTCAGGATATTTCATCATTGCGTCTGCTGCAGTTTCGCACGTTTCATCTTAACGGTCCAGATCAGAATGTTTTCATTTCGATGGTTCAGATTAAACCGTCCCTTCAACTGCCCTTTTTGTCTATAAACTCCTAACTATGGGCACAGTTTCACTTTACCATTTATAAATTTTCGAAAGCTTTCTGCAACTCTTGAGTCCTTGGCGTTTCTTCGGCCATTTTTCCGGCAATGTCAGGTTCATTCTTCCAACCTCCCATTATCATATCGGGTAAGGATTTCTTCTCTATTGTTTGTCTTCATCTTTGCTTAGTTTGGTCGTTGTTTCCTGGAGGAACCTAACATGCCTTTTAATGGTTGCTTTCAGATAGGGAGTCTGGTTTCGAGGGAAGGAAGCCTTTCAACTTTAACTATGTTCTGAATGAAATTTCCAGTACTGCTTATGATGCAGCTCTCCGGGAAGGACGTATCATTTCCGCCAAAGAAGCCGATGCTCAAGGCCGGAAATGCATACCACAAGTTCAGAGTGAAGAGGAACTACTTCTTCATCGGAAACTCCTCGATCCCATGACCCCGATAGCCAATCCTTCAACGACTGATTCTGTGGGACCTTCTGCCACTAACTCCGTGGACCCAGCTGCTGCCAACGCTGCCGACCAGGACCAAGTTTGAATGTTTACTTTTTAGAGTCCTTGTATCCTCTTCTCTTTTGTCCTCGTTTGGGCCCTCGAGCCCTTATCAATATCAGACTTCTTTAGCTCCGGTCATTGTACTTCTTCCCTCGAGCCCTTATCAACATCAGACTTCTTTAGCTCCGGTCATTGTACTTCTTCCCTCGAGCCCTTATCAACATCAGACTTCTTTAGCTCCGGTCATTGTACTTCTCTGAGTGACTTCACTATACGCGCTTAGGTCGAAACCTCGATACTTAAGACATCCTTGTACGTCTTTCCCGATGATTTAATAACTTGCACCACTTAAGGCGACTTAATTTCTAGCTGTCGAGACCTCGACACTTAAGACTTTCTCGTATGTCCTTTCCGATGATTTAATAACTTGCACCACTTAAGGCGACTTAACATTGAATGCATCACTTAAGACGACTTTATATTACTTAGAGTAAATCTAAGAATCGTGCACCACTAAAGGCGACCTTCATTGTGCACCACTGAGGGCGACTTTCGTCGTGCACCACTGAAGGCGACTTTTGTCATGCACCACTGAAGGCGACTTTCATCGTGCACCACTGAAGGCGACTTTCGTCGTGCACCACTGAAGGCGACTTTTGTCGTGCACCACTGAAGGCGACTTTCGTCGTGCACCACTGTAGGCGACTTTCATCGTGCGCCACTGAAAGCGACTTTCGTCGTGCACCACTGAAGGCGACTTTCATCGTGCACCACTGAAGGCGACTTTTGTCGTGCACCACTGAAGGCGACTTTCGTCGTGCACCACTGAAGGCGACTTTCATCGTGCGCCACTGAAGGCGACTTTCGTCGTGCACCACTGAAGGCGACTTTCATCGTGCACCACTGAAGGCGACTTTCGTCGTGCACCACTGAAGGCGACTTTTGTCGTGCACCACTGAAGGCGACTTTCGTCGTGCACCACTGAAGGCGACTTTTGTCGTGCACCACTGAAGGCGACTTTCGTCGTGCACCACTGAAGGCGACTTTCGTTGAGCACCACTGAAGGCGACTTTCGTACTTAAACGTAAACCTAAGGGCAACTCTTGTTTGGAAGCAACCTCTTTATTTATTGGTAAAAAATAGGTTTACATCGAATCGATAAATAGCATACACCACTTAAGGCGATTTTACATCGGGCACCACTTAAGGCGACTTTTTTCAAGCATGGTGTTTCTTCAAGTGTTCGCCACTGAAAGAGTGCTTTAACGTCCTGCCATCGAGGTCTTCCAACTTGTAGGCGTTCGGAGCGGGCATCCCTACGACCTTATAAGGTCCTTCCCATTTTGGTGACATCTTATTAATTCGATCCAAGAGGGTGAATTCGTTGCGACGCCACACCAGCTCCCCGACGAAGAACTGTCGGGACTTCACTCGCCGATTATAGTACCTGGCCGTCGCTAAGCGCATTTGTGCTTGGACTTCGTCGGCTTCCCGCCTTTTCTCTTCGAGTAAGTCCAAGTCCAGGCGTCTCACTTCCTCGTTCGTCAGGGGTTCATAATATCTTGTCCGGTGGGATGCCACAGCTACCTCCACAGGAGCGACAGCTTCCGTGCCGTAAACGAGGCCAAACGGAGTTTCCCCTGTTGATCGTTTGGGTGTCGTTCTAACAGCCCAAAGTACGTTTTCCAGTTCGTTCAGCCACTTGCCCTTCAAAGCATAGACCCTCTTCTTCAGGCCATCCATCACAATTTTGTTGGCTGACTCCACCTGGCCATTAGTCTGAGCATGGCGTACAGAGGCGGTCCGATGCTCAACGTTCAGTTCTTCTAGATATTCCTTCACCTGAGAACCATTAAACGGTGGGCCATTGTCGCTGATCACCACCTTAGGAATCCCGTATCTGGACACGATGTGGGTTTGGAGGAACTTGACGATCTGGTTCCCCGTTGTTCTGGCCAATGCCTTCGCCTCTATCCATTTCGAAAAATAATCGATAGCTACAAGTAAATACTTACATTGTCCTTGTGCTTGTGGAAGAGGTCCCACCAAGTCGATGCCCCACTGAGCGAAGGGCCAAGCGCTCTTGATGGATGTCAGGTTGGCAGCCGGGGCTATGATACTCGGGGCGTACCTCTGGCACGCGTCGCATGATCGGACCAACGCTGTTGCTTCTTTGTTCATCGTGGGCCAGTAGTAGCCCAAGTTCAACACCTTCCTCAAAATGGATTGAGTCCCTTCATGACAAGCCGCGATCCCCTCATGCATTTCCTTCAGGATTCGATTGGTGTCGGGTTCTGCTACACACTTCAGGTACGGAGTCGAGAACCAGCCCTTCTTGTACAGCTGATTATCCAGCATCACATAATTAGACGCGATCCGACATATCCTGTCTGCTGCTGTCTTATCCTCAGGGATTGCCCCCGTAGTCAGATACGCGACTATCGGGGTCATCCAAGTGGGCTCCTCCTCCGATTTTGCTTCAATGGTGCACACTTGCGTGGGGTCGATGCTTGACAAGATCACCTTTTCCAGGAAGTGCACCTTCCGATTTTCTTCTAAGGGTGCCCCCAGGGCAAATTTGCTCAAGGCGTCTGCCTCTACGTTCTCCTCCCTCGGAATAGCCTCGATGTCGAAGCTTTTAAAGTTCTCTCTCAAGGTTTGTACCTCCCGCAGATACTTCTTCATTACCGGGCTCCTTGCTTCGTATCGCCCTTGAACTTGGTTCACGATTAACGCCGCGTCGCACTTCACTCTCAAGTGATCTATTCCAGTGCCTTTAGCAATTTTTAGGCCCGTGATAAGAGCTTCATACTCCGCTTCATTGTTTGTGGCCTTGAACGTTAAAGCCAAGGCATATCGGAGCGGTTCACCTTCACCCGGTGGTATCAGCAAGAAGCCCGCTCCTGACCCGTCTGAACTTGCGGAGCCATCTGTGTACATCTCCCAGGTGTTTTCCTTGTTTGGCTGTTCTGATTGCTCTGCCCTCTCTGGCTGTTCTTCTGTCGGGACCTCTATGGTTGCCCCCTCTACAGGGCCCGCTTCTTCTAGATCGGGGGCTGTAGACTCTGCTATGAAATCTGCTAATGCCTGGCCCTTGATTGCCGTTCTTGGAGCAAAGTGTATTCGGAACTCACTGAGCTCTACTGCCCATTTCACCAATCTCCCTGACGCATCTGGTCGGTTCAAAAAATGCTTTAAAGGCTGGTTCGTTAGCACAGTGATTTCGTGTGCGTGGAAATATGGCCTTAGCTTCCGAGCAGTAATTATCAGCGCAAAGAGGTACTTCTCAATGGTGGGGTAGTTCAATTCAGACTTGGCAAACGCCTTGCTTACATAATAGACGGGGACTTGATTACCCTCGACAACCTTCACTAACACAGAGCTAATGGCAAATTCAGAAACAGCCAAGTAATGGAACGCTTCTTGAGAGCGGTTCGCCTGGAACCGGTTTAGCCAACGGCGGGAGGGTGCGAAGGTGCTGCTTGAGTGCTTGGAACGCTTCTTCACACTTGGCGGTCCACTCAAACTTCTTGTTGGCCCTCAGGACTTCAAAAAATGGCATTGATCGATCGCTGGCTTTGGACAGGAAGCGATTCATTGCAGCCAGTCGGCCCTTCAGCACTTGTACCTCCCGATGGTTTATCGGAGACTGCATCTCTTCAATCGCCCTCAGCTTCTCAGGGTTCACTTCAATTCCTCTTTGGCTTACCATGAAGCCCAAAAACTTCCCTGAGTGGACTCCGAAGGCGCATTTCGTTGGGTTCAAGCGAACTTGATGGAGCCTCATCCGCTCGAATGCCAGGGTAAGGTTGTGTACGTGATCCTCGGCTTGTCGGGACTTTACCAGCATATCATCCACGTAAGCTTCCATGGTTTCTCCCAGCATATCCCCAAACAGCTTGTTCACCATTCGCTGGTAGGTTGCCCCGGCGTTGATCAACCCGAAAGGCATGACATCATAGTGGTAGATATCGCTGTCCGCGTAAAACGCAGTGTGGGGGGCGTCTTCCTTGGCCATCTTGATCTGGTTGTAGCCTGAATACGCATCCATGAAACTCAGCAGCTCATGTCCCGATGTGGCATCCACCAGCTGGTCAATCCTCGGGAGTGGATAGCAATCTTTTGGACAAGCTTTGTTCAGGTCGCGGAAGTCCACGCACATTCGCCACTTTCCGTTAGTCTTCTTCACCAGCACTGGGTTGGCGACCCAAGTCTGGAATCGGAGCTGCTTAATGAACCCAGCATCGAGTAACCTGCCCACTTCTTGCTGGATCGCGATCTTCTTATCCGTGCCCATCGGACGTCTTTTCTGTGTGATAGGCTTGATCGCGGGATCTATCTTCAGCTCGTGTACGATCACGTCGGGGCTGATTCCTGGCATATCGCTGGGGGACCAGGCAAACAGCTCCTTGAATTCCTTCAGTAGCTCCACCAATTTTTGGGCTGTCTCTTCAGTAAGAGCAGACCCGATTTTCACCTTCCTTTGGGGTCCGTCAATCTCGATTTCTTTCAGATCTTCTACGGGGGTGGGACGCCCAATTTCTTCTCTGGGATCTGTGTCTGTCTGGAAGACAGTCATGGCCTCTCGCCTCCTCCTCCGGGTGGCGTTAACATAGCATTTTCGGGAAGTCACCTGGTCGCCTTTGACCTCCCCAACTCCGTGGTCGGTCGGGAACTTCATCTTCTGGTATACAGTCGAGGCAACTGCCATCAGTGGATTGATGGTGGTTCTCCCGATAATTGCATTGTAGGTCCCCGCAGAATCAACCACGACAAATTCCACATTCCTCCTTTCCGACTTCCACCCAATACCAAACTCCACTGGTAAGGTGATTACTCCCAGCGGGTAAGACGTTGAGACAGAAAATCCGACCATCGGGAAGTTTGCTTCCTTCAGATCCTTCTTCGTCTTCCCCATAGCTTCCAGCGCGTCCATGAATAGAATGTCGGAGGAGCTCCCTCCGTCGATTAGGATTCTCTTCATCTCGAACCCATCTACATCCAGGGTTACCACCAGAGCATCGTCGTGTGGAGTCTCCACGCCTATGAGGTCCTCCGATGAGAAGGAGATCACCATCTCTTCCTTCAGGGTCCAGGATCGGGACCTCTTACCCAGCACCACCGCCGTAGGGATTCTAGAGGCATAGACCTCTCGAGCGGATGAGGTATCTCCTCCAGCAGCAAGTCCTCCGTGAATCACGTTGATGACTCGTCTTTCTCTCTCCGGCTGACCGGTCATCTTACCTCCTTCCTGGCCCTGGGGTGGGGCTTCCTGTACGTTCCGAGCCTCTGTTGGTAGGGTTGCTTCTTCCAGCGGGGGCATCTCCTCCTGCCTCCTTGTGGCCTTCCTTCGGTCCAAGAGAGCCTCTACAGCCACCAGGAACATGGGCATGGCCTCCGCCACGGCCCTTGTCAAATCTGCAGTCGGGGGGGCCTCCTGCCCCCTGTTATCCTGGTGTCGAGGGGCAACTTCTTCGGGATGCGATCCATTGTGCCCCCCTGTCTGGGAGAGTTCAGCTGGGGGATGATTTTGATTTTCTCCTTGTTCTGGTACTGAATTCAGGTTTGTTGCAGCAGGGTGACGGGAACCACCAGATTGTCCCCTTCTGTTCTTGCCAGCCACCATCGAGCGAGTAGAAGGCATATCAGCTTTTTGTTAGTTTCCCACAGACGGCGCCAATGTTGGATCACGGTGGAACTCCGGCACGGATCTTGACGGCAATCCTAGCTCCTTCGCTCCACGCAATCCTGCAAGAGGGGATAGACCGGGCGGTGACCCAGAATCCCTCTCCGATGCTTAAATGAGTACCTCGTCTGACTGGCAAGCAACAAATATCAAAAGTATTCAATTTCAACGTAACCTATCTGAGGTGACCTCCTGCCCTTTTATAGGCAAGGAGGTGCCTCAAGTACCTGGCGAACCGTTAGGGGTGGTTAGCCCGTATCCCGCTTATCTCGTACATGATCTCGCGTATCTTAGCCATGCCCCGCGTATCTCGGCCACGATCCGTGTATCTTAACCACGTTCCGTATATCTCGGCCACGCCCCGCATATCTTGGCTTTATCCTCTGGTAACGAGTCCCGACTCCCGTCGGGGACTCCAGAGTTAACTCGTTGTGTCACCGCTCGGGGCCCCTCGTCATCGTGACAGGGCCAATCATTCTCAGGGATTCATCATCGGGGCCTACTTAAAGGCTTCTCGTCGGGGGCTTTTAGCTCCACTGTCGGGACCGACTCTGTCGGGGCCCTGCTTCGTCGGGACTCCCTTCATCGGGACCCTTCTCCTAGGTCGTCTTGACCCTTACTCTGGGCCTGGTGGGCCTGTTTGCCGTTTCCTCGCCGTTTAAAAGGCTTGACGGCTATAGTCGGACCCATCACCTAATATTGAATATTAACAATAATATAGTTAATATATATATATAGTGTTGTCAAATATATATATGTATATTTGTATTGTTGAATGATTATATATCTTTAAATATAGAATCTTGACAATAATATATATATGTTTGCCGAATTATTTATATATATATATGTGCAGAAAATTGGAAATTATTTTTATACTTAATTGTTACTTGGTGGCTAATTTAAGTTTTTAGTTGACTTTAAAACCCTACCTAGCCCACAACTAAGCAATTTCGCCCGAACCCTATGGGTCATGGGCCAGTCCAATTTCACACATTTGGGTCGCGCCAATCGAACCCAATAGAACAAGACAACCCGACCGGACTGAACAGGGTCAACCGAACCGGGTCGGGTTCACGGGTCCTAAACCGGTGCCGGTCGGACCGGGGAAACTAAAATGGGTCGAAACGACCCGGTTTGAGTGTCAAACCGAACTAAAATTCCTATTTTAAAACCGAACCGGTCTGAATTGAACCGGATCGACTGAACCGAACCGAACCATTGACCGAATCGGAATTTAAAAAAGTGGAGCGAACCAAGTCAAACTAAAATAGGATGTTCAAATTTTTTGAAATCCAAATGTTTTCGAACTTTAAAGTTACCTACACAGTGATTATGGGTTTAAACATGATGTCTTGTCTCGATTATGCGGATGGATCTCAGAAATGCATGATTTTAGGACTGAGTCATTTAGTGGGCTGAATTGCAATTGCTATTTAATTGATGTTATTGCATGATTAGAACTGCCGTTTTGACTAAGTCAAGCTAGATGTATATTACATGTTGTTGGCTGAGCCCTGGATTTCAATTAATGAGTTGCACATTAGGATAGACATGCTGTGATGGTTGCAATGCCTTGGACTCATATCTAGAAGTACGCATGTTTGATTGATACCATGAATTGCAAGTCAGCCCCAAATTTTTTAAAACCATATATCAGTTACCAAATATGCATGTTTGTTATGATGTGATCACGCATGATGCGTATGCATGAATGTTGATGATGTATTAGCATGTGATAATTTACTTGAATATGAGAATTATATATGCAAGCATGAGATCCTTAGAACATTAGACGCGTGACGCGTATGCATGATGAGTGGTTTGTTTCGTGTATGTGATCTGCGCATGATGATTTACTTGTGTAGTAAAATTATATGTGCAAACTAGAAATCCTTGAAAACATTTTACAAAAGGGCCCTGGGAAAGCCAATATCGGGTCTTTTAAAAACCTCTCGTTTCGGTAAAAGCGATTAAACCGTTTTAAAAGACTGATCTATTAGAAATTAAACAACGGTAATGTGAACTCTTTCACGACCCCCCTTCCCTCGGTTTATTGGCGGTTGGTTGGGTTAGATGTCCGATGAATCATTATTTGTCATCTTCTATCTTATAGATATTCGATGAACGCAATTCATTTTCCAAAATGTTATTGTCTCCCTGCTTATGCATGCTTGTCAATATGTTAGTATCGAATACATGAACAGATGGATTCATCATGTGCTAATGAGCTTTTAAATGAGACGAACTATGACACATGGTGCAAATGCATCAATGATCTGCTGGGCGATAAAGGTCTTTTAGACCATATTCAAAAAACGATGAGCCGTCCAGATGTGGGTCTGACTAAGCGACTAACATGTGCTCACTTCCAGTGGGAGCAGGATGACAAGAGGGTAAAGGGAGATATTGCTGTCACAGATGTCCTCAAACATCGAAAATGAGTATAAAGATATTCTGGTAACAAAGGATATATGGGGTGCGCTCTTCCTGAAATATGGAAACGGCTTAGCAGTCACCCTGCACCCACTTATACCCTCTTTAGATGAATGTCTAAAGTGTAACAGCACTGGTGTGCTTGAAAATGCATACCAGCTCCTCAGTATGATCAAACCACTTGATGAAGACAGTCAAATGGTTGAATAGGATAAATTTCAAGCCATAATCGGGATTCTCCCAAAGTCTTGGAGAGCAACCAGGACCTTACTGACTCTCTGCAATTCAGTGTTAGATCACCCAACCGTCATGAAATTAATCGAGATGGAAGAAACTCGGCTGGCATCAGTAACGAGAGAATACCAAAATGCCAGGAAAACCTGCTGGACAGAAGAAGAGGAAAAAGAACAAAGGAAAGAAACAACAGGCTGTTGACGGTAAAATGTCAACGAAGCCTGAACAAGGCAAACTCCAGTTGAAATCGGAGAGTGTTTGCAGGGATTCCAGCCTTCTCCGCATAGGTGATGGCGCTGGGTCCAGGAAATCGCGTACTGTCAAGGTATGCGACGTTGGATAGGTTGTGGAAGCTTCAGTTTCCTCAACTGTCATGTTAACTTATTCAAATCCCTCTTGGATTCTTGATTCAGGTGCAACGGACCACATAACCAATGAAAAATGATCATTTGCCATGTTCAGACGAATGCCAATGGACTAAAAAAGGATATACATAGGCGACAACTCACAAGTTGATGTCGAAGGAATAGGAAACTGCATATTTTCTTTCCGCAATGGCCAAACCTTACTTCAAGAAAATGTCTTTTTTGCTCCTAGAATTTGAAGGAGTGTTGTTTCTGTTAAGTCTCTTATGGATAATGGACTTGCTTTATCATTTTAGAACTCCCTTGTTAGTATAAGTATAGGCAATGACTTTTATGGTCATGCATTTTCCTCTAATGGTCTCATCATCATGGATTTGAATGGACATGAATATTCAAACTGAATGTACTCAATATTGTCTAGGGAAGCAGAAACTGATACGACCGGATGGCATGCAAGGTTGGGACATTTAGGCTATGATAAGGTTCAAACCCTAGCTCGGAGAGGTCTCCTCCCGGGAGCATCTCGAGTGGTGAAAACAACTTGTGAGGATTGTCTAGCCGGAAAGTCAACTCGCAGGCCATTTGGTGATTCAAAACGAACCGAATACCCATTGCATTTAATTCATTCAGACGTGGTAGACGTTACTTCGTGACCTTCATCGATGACTTCACCCGTTACGGGTTTACTCATTTGATTTCTCATAAATCCAAGGCTATTGAATGCTTTAAAAGTTTTCTTAACCTTGTAGAGAATCAACAGGAGCGAAAGGTTAAAACCCATCGCGCTGATAGAGGTGGAGAATATCTTTCTAATGAGTTTAACAAGTTATGCGATGAAAGAGGAATTGTACGACATACTACAATTCCTTATACGCCAGAATAGTGTGGCTAAACGACGTAGTCATACACTCCAAGACATGGTTAGAATGATGTCCCAAGCGAAATTTCCGATCTCCTACTAGGGTGACGCACTGATGACTGCCACACATGTAGTAAACCTTGCTCCTTCGAAATCGGTGGACATGACACCATATGAGCTATGGCTTGGTAAAGAGTTGGATCTTACCAGGCTGCCACCTTGGGGTTGTGCAGCATACATGCATCAAACCGACAGCCGTTTTGGCAAGTTGGGACCTAGAGGATTGAAAAGTATCTTTATAAGGTACTCTAAAAATTCAAAGGGTTACGTGTTTATAGCAGCTCAAGACAATGGTGTCGTGGTCAAACATGAATCCAGATACGTCACATTCCTTGAGGACGAATTTCCTACGCTTGGAAACATCAAAGCGAACAAAGTCTTGATTGAACTAGAGCAAGATGATGATGATCAGGTCCCACTTACTTTTAGTGGGAGATTTGAGGTACAAACACAAGTGAACGAAATGGTAAATGAAGATGGAAATATTTTCATAATAAATCCAGTGGGAGGAGTCAATCCAACCACCCAGATCATTATTGCTGCATATGCGAATCAAGTCAAACCTGATAATCCTGTTCCTGAACCGTTGGATGAAAATCCTATGATGCTGCAACTCTCTACTGGCAACAGTAGGAATAGTACAACCAATTTGGTTCCTGGTCCTAGTAACCGCGAAATTAATCTCGGAAGTGGAATTCTGAGACAAGAGGTCGTCCTAAAAGAGTTGTAGGTGAAGATTTAGGTAACGCTCTTGTTCCCAATGGGAGTAATGCGCCGGCTATGAGCATTATTCCGAGTGGGAGCAATGTTCAAGTTCAATATGGGATTAACGAGCCTAGACTTAGTCAAAGGCATCGAACTTCTCCCAAGAAGTATCCCAATGAAAGAGGAGAGTTATTCAGGCTGACTTCGGTTGATGAACCGGTAACGGTTAAACAAGCCATGTATGGACCTCAAGCGAAATAATGGATAAAATCAATGGAGGATAAGATCGCCTCTATGAAAGCTAATTCGGTTTGGTCCTTGGTTGATTTTCCTACTAAGCGCAGAGCCATAGGTGCTAAGTGGGTTCTGAAATTGAAACTCACTGCTGATAGAGCCGTCGAGCGATTCAAAGCTCGATTCGTTGCGAAAGGATATACCGAACTACATGAAGTGGAATGTGATGAGACATACTCACCGACCGTGAGATACACCACAGTCCGGGCCATTTTGGCCTTGGTTGTCAGCCTCGATCTAGAGCTGCACCAAATGGATGTTAAGACTGCATTCCTCCATGGAAACCTGGAGGAAGAGATCTATATGGAGAAACCGAAGAGTTTCATGGTAATGAACGAAGTTTGTAAACTCCAAAGATCTATCTACGATCTTTAAAAATCACCCCGGCAATGGTACCGCAGGTTCCACGAGAAAATCATCGGAAACGGATTTGTGAATCTTCACGAGGATCCTTGTCTATACACAAAGACCTCGGGGTCGAAGTACGTCATCTTGACATTTTATGTAGATGACATACCGATTGCCGCAAACGATATGAGTTACATGAATGAATCAAAGTCCTGGTTATCATATGTATTCGAGATGAAGGACATGGGAGAGGCCACGTACATCCGAGGCATTAAGATTTCTAGGAATCGAGCTCCTCGCAAACTATGTCTATCTCAAGAAGCCTACATCAACAAATTATTGAAAAGGTTCAGATTACAAGATGCCAAACCCGTGGATACGCCGGTTCTGTTTAGGTGCACGTTGTCAAAACGTGACGGCCCAAAGGACCTGGCTGAGCGTGAATTATGAATAGTGCAGAGTACCTAAGTATGGTTAGAAGCATAGTGTATGTCATGCAATGTACTCGTCCAGACATCTGTTACGCAGTGGGCCTAGTAGCACGATTTCAATCAGACCCTGGATATCAACATTTGAAGGCCGTAAAATGTATTCGATACCTGAAAGGTACTGCCAACTATGGGCTGTGCTATGAGGGTGGAAAACTAGAATTGACTGGGTTCAATGACGCCGACCACAGTGGTGATCCGGATGATTGTAAGTACACCTCAGAAGGAGTATTCCTCCTTGCTAATGCCGTCATTTCAATGGCTGAGCAAGAAGAAAACATGTGTCGCGCTGACTACGATGGAATTCGAATTCGTGGCCCTCTCTAGGAATGCACAAGAAGCGGTCTGGCTGAATATGCTCTTAACTGCATTACTTGGCATCAAGGATGAGAGTAAACCTGTAAAGGTATACTCTGACAGTCAAGCAGCAATTGCAGCAGTTAAGAACCCTAAGTACCATAGTAGGACGAAACACATTGATGTGAAATATAATTATGCTAAGAATATTGTTGAAGAAAACTAATCACTGTAGAATACTTGCCAGCTGAAAGTATGATGGCAGATCCATTAACTAGACCTTTATGCAGGGATGTTTTCGAAAAGCATGTTAAAATGCTGGGACTGCGTAGGGTTTAAGTGGCTTGTATTGTGATGATAACATTTTGAGATTTAAAATAGCATTTGAATAGAACGAATTGCAATTTTATTTTATGATACTAACGACGTCATAATGTTTGGATTACGTCAAGTTTTTACGGTCTATAAACTAGTCGTTGGAGGGTCAACCTCTAAAGATAAAATAATGTCGAATGTGGGCCAAGCCTCGTCACACAGGCTCCGCCGTCTTGACGAAGAAGGGCACCTCTACCATATCAAGACCGGCTAAAAACCACGGTGTCAAACCTGGTTAAGCAGAACGATCATTTGGTTTCGAGGCATCACGACGTGATCTACGTTTTGCAAATCACCGTAACGAACTTTGTTCGTCAGACATCCACATTCGGGGTCAGATGAAGAATTTGCTATAGCATATGAAATTTCCCACTTCTGTCTATCGACATGAACTACATACTGTGCGTGCCATGTTCGACCACGGTGTCAGGCTCGGTTGTGTTAGAGAGAATCCACGAGATTCCAACGGGCACAAACTTTTTCACCTTGAGCCTGTGACAGATCCCGGATGCTATATGAAGAAGCACTCAAAGTATCCTCACGGAATCAGAACTCATACCTAAGGTCAGGCTCAATGTTCGCTTCCCGGCGTACGAGCATAGTGCTGAACAAAAAGTACAAGTGACCACGTCTTTGGAAATCGGTTGGGTTTGACTAAGGGTATGAATGATGGGGATGGTCAAGTACACCTGTAATTCTCTGGCTTTTGTATTCACTAGGTGGGCACCAGCCTTATATTAGTTGAAGTTTGTGAATACTTGTATGGATGCCCTGAAGGAGTATTCCTATGTGGAAACTGGGCAATTGGAGAATGATAGTTGACCTAGATTGGGCCTCCCCTAGGGTCTAGGTCGGCCCAAATAGAGAGGGAGGGCAAAGTGGAGTTTTGTCCACTTTGCTGCTCTTATAAATAGGGAGGCGCTAGGGATTTATTATAAGCTAATTGCTCTCCTCCTTTGCGGTGAGATCAAAAGAAAACCCTAAGGCGATCCGGACCCGTCCCGGATTGTTAAACAATCCGGGTAGGTCTGGATTACCTTAGTACCTCGTACGTTCACTCCGATTAATTTGCCAAGTGCGGGAAGTCGGTGCATACATAGTCCACCTTGATGACGGTATACGTCTTCTTTACATACAGACATCAAGTACTTCAAAACTGAGCAGGATCCTTAGGTTCCCTATAAATAGGGGCCTAGGTCTCTCATTTGGACAATCCCTTCACTTTTGGACTTGAAATGCTCTGACTTCTCTCTAAGGCTTTCTCTCTCTAGAAGTGCTAACTTGAGCGTCGGAGTGGGCCCAACCAGCATTCCCCCCTCCCACGCTGGTTACTGCCCTTCGTGCAGGACCTGGAGATCAAGAGTTCAAGGTTGAGGATTGAAGTCTAGCTCGGTGATTGTGTATTAAGGATTGCGGCGTTCCCGTCCTTATACATATATCTCGAGCCCGATCGTGAAGGAAGAAGCCTGTTCGTGAAGGAAAAAGCCTGAAGCAGCCCAAGTGGTGAAGCGAACCAACATTTGGCGCCGTATGAAATGATTCGAACAAAAGGCCGTGCTGCAAGCCATGACAGGAAGACGACCAAAGAAGACGGATGTAAGCAGGACGAAACCAACGAGAAGTCAACCAGGACCTTCTCATATGCCGGATGCAAAATCCACGGCTTCGTCCATTCCTTCCACAAACGCCCCTCCTACACAGTTCGGGCCAGAAGATCAAAACAACGTGCCTCCGCAAGAGCAAGGAACGAGGGTGGATCAAGAAATTCAATCAGGAATGCCAGCTGAGGCAACACAGTAACAGCCAAGGAATGTAGCCAACATGCCTATAGTCAGACCGGCAATGCTGGCAGCACTTGAAGAACTCCTTACTCTCAGGGAGATCTTAAGGAATCAAGGGTATGCTGCGCCTCCACCACCCTCGCGTGATAATGAACAGGCTGCTCCAGCCAGAGAAGCGTCATATGATGCCAACCAGCAAAAATCGCAACACCCAGGTGGGGTAGAAGATTCTGAAGATGCCTATCAATAGACCATGCGGGAGCTAGCACGTTCAGGCACTCCAAGCGTTGGCATGAAGCAACAAGGAGTAAGATGGAAACAACCTCATGTGAGCAATTCACAACGCCCACACAAGGAGGATAGCTCTAAAACAACAAGCCATGCTGGCACATGCAACGAGGGGTGGAGGAAGCCCGCGCACGAAAATGACATCCCAATCAGGGGACTCACGGCTAAGGCCTTAGAAGAAATGATTGAGAGGAAAATGAAGCAATCGAAGATGAAGCGAATGCATTCCATGGAAGAAAATGCATCGCACCCATTCTCTGATGAATTAGTGCATAGTCACGTTCCAGATGCCCTGTACAGAATCAGCGGAGAAAAATATAGAGGGAAAGGAGATCCAATCGAGCATGTGCAGCAACATGAAGCGTCTCTGCTAGGACGAACGGACAACCCGCATCACGTAGCCATGACATTTGCTAATACTCTCGTTGGAACTGCTGCACATTGGTTCTTCTCGCTGCCATGCGGAAGCGTCACGTCGTGGGCATATCTAAAGGCAAAATTCATTCAAAGATTCATGGGAGAGCGCACACTCCTTAAAGGGCCGAACGCGTTGAATGAGGTGACACAGCAAAACGACGAGTCGTTAGCAGATTATTACATCCGCTTCAATCAAAACATCTCAGACATTCAAGGGAACATCCCCGAAGGAGAAATCGTGCGCGCCTTCATTGCAAACTTAGGCCGAAGAGGACATGCCCTGGCTGAAAAAATGGCAAGGCGCCCAGCTGAGACGCTTGAAGAATTGGCAGCGAGAGTAAAAGAATTTGTGGATCTGGACCGATCCAGAGAACAACATAAGACGAAAGTTAGTGCAGCTCGCGCTAAGGAGAAGCAAGTAAAACCCCAGCAAGGCCCGCAGCAAGTGAGACAATTCCCCACAAGAGGCCATATCAGCCCGAATTCCAAAAACCAAAAGAAGTGAACCTGGCAGAGTGCGTTTCTTTGGATGCACACTTTCCATAATCCTGAAGAAGATGAAGGAGGATAATATGTGGAGGGAGCCAGTGAATTTCCTAAAAGGGCCACTGGGAAAGCAGGAAGATAAATGGTGTGAAAACCATGAAGTCTACGGCCATGAAACAAACAGCTGTGTCAGCTTGCGATTTCGCATAAACAACTTCATCCTTAAAGCTCAAGCAATATGTCGACCAAGGCGACAAACGACAAAAGAAGAACCATGCAGAGCAACCCGGGAAGGGAAACAAGGGAAAGGAGAAAGTCAACGAAAACCCACCACCGCCAAAGCGTGGTGTCATCAACGTAATCCATGGTGGGTCAGCAGCTGGAGGTAGCGTTTCTAACGCCTGGGATGTCTATGCCTCATAGCTTCAGGTTCTGCCCAAGTACGGAAAGAGGCGGCAACCAGAGAAGGAGGACATAATCATCCCATTCTCAAACGCCGACAAGAAACACATAGTGTATCCTCATGATGATGCTTTGGTCATAACAATGGACATCAATGGTTTTGACGTGCAAAGGATTCTGGTAGATGGTGGGAGTGCTGCGGATTTACTGCATATAGAGGTGCTCAAAAATATGGGAAAAAGGAAGCCGATCTCTCGCTGAGCACGTTTCCGTTGGTTAGTTTCGCAGGAGCGGCAACCTATCCATTGGGAATGATTACACTTCCAGTTATCCTTGGAGACGGGTGGAAGGCATTGCATATAGATGTCACATTTGTGGTGGTAGAAAACCTGGGGGCATATAACGGCATCCTAGGAAGAACAACGATCAACCCACATGACATTGTGCCATTTACAGCCCATTAAAAAATGAAGTTCCTAACTCCTCACGGGATTGGGGAAGTGCTAGGTGATCAGACAGCCGCAAGAAAGTGCTATGTCAATGCCCTGAGAAAGATGAAACAAGTGTCAATTGCCATGATAGGAGTGGGTGCAAAGAGAAAGATGTTCGCCTCAAACAACGATGAAAAAAGAAAGAAGGAAAAGTTATCACCAAGGTCCGAACTTAACAGGATTTTTTTTTCGCCTAAGCGGAGTTTGCTTGATGTCAGTCACGGAGAAGAAGAATCCATCATGTCCTACTTCTGGAGGTTTGCTCAAAATGCAACCGCACTGAGAGCAATCAAGAAGGAGGTCATCAACGCATTTTTCCTGAACATGAACGCACCAACAATCCTGCTATTCGGAAGGGAATTTGGGTGGCGTACAACCAAGACAATGGCGTGCTTAAAAGACAAGATGGAGACTGCGATCTCTTGTGAGCGTGAATTGAGATGGGGCACACCTCTCAACGCAGGTGGGGAAGCTCAAACTTCAAGGAAACCAGAAGGCTCAAGCATGGATTATGCCTACATCTTCACACCTTTGAACACGGAGGTGGAAGAGATATATGTCAAGCTTCTGGAAAACAAGCTTCCAAGACCACTTGAGCCCGAAACCGCCTTCTTAGGCAGGGATATTGAAGATTGGTGCCAATATCACCAAACTTGGGGGCATAGTACCAATGATTGTTTGACCTTGAGGATGGAGATTGAAGAATTTATCGCGCATGGAGCTCTGGGAAACTATGTCGCGAACAACAGTGCCTGTCAGCCGCCAAGATATATTTGAGGGAGATAGACTTTCCACTTTTAATCTATCTTTTTCAGTGCACCTTTAGGAATATAAGTGTAGTTTATGCCTTTGTAATGAGAAGTATTTCGGAAGAAGCAGTCAATAGACGCCTTCCCACAAAGTTATTGTAAACACGACAAGTATCTAATGATGATCAATTTACTTTCGTAGGTACATCTCTACATTATGCATTATACTCTGGATTAACGTCAAAACAACGTACATACTACTCATAATCATCACGCCATGCAACTTATAATAGGCGACATCAACAAAGTGCATCTTCAACAAATTCCAAAGCAATATAATGCAATATTCCAAAAGTGACATGGTGCAATATTCTTCTCAAAAGGACAATACCCATGTTCACATCTATCAAAAGTATTATTTTGTGACATCATTTCCAAGAGGGCAAACCTCATGTTTACTTCTAAAAAATGACATGTTGTGAAATCCTTCGGGTAAATCCTCATGTTCACAGCCATTCCCTGAATTAAAACAGGATGCGGCAAATGCAATGATGGGACTGATCACCCCACCGTGGCGGAAGTCCTCTTATTAGACGACAACCCCACACTCTAAAAGTACGCACATTCTCTTAAGGGTTCATACACCATGAAGACTTCGGCCCGAAAAGGGATAACTTCATGTTATACGCTTTTTTAAGCAAACCTTGTACAAAACTCATCAAACTTACAAGTCGAGTCTTGTATAACGTTATCTTGCTCTTTAGCATTTAACGCAAAAACAGTAAAAATAAGCAAGAAGTACCTTGCAACAACGTCGCCTTAGAGTGGAACTAAGAGACGGTATAAACTAAAGTCTTGCTTCGTCAAGACAACACTGCTATATGTCGAGTGCCAGTACCGAGTGCCAAGTGCCAAGTGCCTGCGCCAAGTACATTACCTCTTACAACATTGCAAGTACCTAGCGTACACATCTTGCCGTGCCTTGGAATCCAACCAAAAGGGACGCTCATAACACTCAACAATGCGCGACATATAGTTGCAATTATGGACATCATGTTCATCATCTAAGGATATCTATCCTATCTCTCAAGTCCAAAGCATACGGACAACATGGATACTCAAGGTATGAAATATTACTAACATGTTATCACATGATTTTTATTATTGAAAAACAGGTCCAAATGACGATGTTCCATACAAAGCAAACACACAAATAAAGGTTTGGGCAAAAGCCTCAAACATATCATCATCTCCAAAGGACTAAGACAACACGTCCAGAAAATCAACACCAAGTTCAACATCAGCATTGTCATATCCAAAGGTCAAGGCAATAGAAGCCGCTTCAGCTGCCTAACAATGCAAATCCGCAACATGGCCAGTAGCAAAAGAAGAATAAGGACCCAGCTTGTCGAACGGAAACCCGGGCGCAAGTGCATGAACTCTGCCAATGTAATCTTTGGCAAACTCATCAACCAAAGTGCAAGATCCGCTTTAGCAGCAGCAAGGATGGCGGCAGAATAGGCAGGGGTACTAGGATACTCAGCCAATCCCTTCTCAACTCCTGCTCTGTGTGCCTCGTCACAAACAGAAGCAAGCGCAGCATCATGAACACTGTTGTTCTCCGCAATTTGCCGCTTGATAGCAGAAATCTCGGCCTCAAGTTGTTCAGCATGGACGCGACGAACCGCAATACGCGCATCAATATCGGCAACCTTGGAGTTCAAATTATGCACTTCCTCTTTAAACTGTGTAAGCTCGCAGGAAACTGTATTGCACTTCTTGATAGCAGCCTTCCTCTCACTTACAAGCTCCAACACAAAGGAAGACATGTTCATCATCCTTGAAATAGCCTAAGTATAGCAAACAAGGCAATCATGATCAACAACGACAACAAAGTATAAGTGTATAACAGGAAGGCAAAAAGTTAGAACAAGATCTACCAGTGCAAATTCAACTAGGCCATTCTCAACGTATGCCTGTGCCTCCTCATGAGTAGACGGTTTAACATCATGATCACCGGGAGGAACACATCTTTGAAGCACACGCACACCAACTCCTGGAGTGCTAAGTTTGGAGTCCTTCGGGAAATGAAGACTACCAGCAGAGAAAGGCGACCAGTTTTCTCCGGAAACATCAATCCCATCAGAAAGGATCAAATCATCACGCTTAATACGTGGCAACGCTACAATAAGAACAAACTAAAACAAAGAAGACATTAGCAAAATATACTAAGTGTAAGAAGTATGTCAAGTAGAACAATGCATACCTCAGCGGGAAGAACACTCCTCCTCGGGCCGGTCCCTCGACCGGGGGGCAGAAGGCGCTATCGTGCGACTCTCAACTCTCTTCCCTTTATCGCAAGAAGGAGCTGGAATAGCCGCACTCGGTTTAGATCACTTCGGGTCACTCGAGGGACACGCCCCTGCGACAGATATCTTGGGAAGAACACTAGTGGCAGATACCGCAACAACGCGCTCAGTCACATGCACGGAGTTACCTAAAGGAACAAAGACAACGTGAATATAAAAAAACTTGAAAAACCAGTAAGTCAAGCGAAATATACAAGAAGACGCATCACTTTTAGGTCCTTTGCCACGATCATGACCGGAGCCTTCAGGAATAGTGGGGGCAACATTTCGAGCACGACGTCCAACTGACAGGTGGTCACGATCATTAGCTGTCTGCAAAGACGAGCTTTTTCCATCAAAACGACCAACATTGCAACATAGTACAAGTTATAAAAGATATCAACATACCAAATCTTCAGAAGGAAGTATATGAATCCCGTCATCAATCAAGTCCCGATCTGAAGCACGTAATAGACAACGATAGCGACGCTCTTGCTGACATCGAAGAATGCTCTTCACCGCCTCCCTATCATCCAAGGAAAGGTCAAAAAAAATAGGAGCAGGATCAGCCTTCTCCACATTCTCAACATCCAAAATAGTCCCGACATCGCATACGAAGAAGTAGTGATGTCGCCAATGCGAACCAGAACGATCAGCCGGTGCGGCTAGACGTTGTTTGTGATCCCACTCGGCATCTCCAAAACCGAGCTTCTGGAAGCCCTTATCTTGCAAGTTCGGCCAACACATCTTCATTCCACACAACCCCGTCGTGTCTGGACATATCAATTGATAGAAGCATCGGAAAAGAGTGGTAGAATAGTGCCAAGATTGCTTGTGGAACAAAACTCGAAAATAGCTCCATACACGAAGGCCTGCAGGAGATAGGCTTAAGGGTGATATCCGGTAATAGCGGCAAAGATCCACCAAGTCAGGACAATAGGGAAAACGCAGGCCTTCCTTAATCTGCGAGGTATAAACCGCGGATAGATCACTTGGAGGAATAGTAACATGCCCTTTTCTAGAGTCTGGCAGCACCTCATAAGGAAGAACAGCCTCCAAAGCAGAATCAAGTCCACAGCAAGTCGCGTACAGCTCAAACCTATCTTCATCAATGTAGTTGAAGAAGTAACTCACATTCCTCGTAGGTTCCTTAAGAGACTCAATTGTGTTGATACCCGGCTCGTCTCCAACATCTGAACATAATGTCACTCGCGGAACGGGGATAGAAGACTTACTCATGATAACCACGACAAGAAGACTAACTCTGAAAAGAAGTCTGCGCAACTCGGAATCCTGAAAATTACAAGTAACAAGTCAATCAATGTACAAGCTCTATGTATGTACATGCATATCGACACGAGTACATGATTTCAAGGGCGAAATATTTTCTAAGTGCTTTGCTCAAGATGACAGTCGGCATATGGCAAGTGGACATCACGCTACTATGTGTCAAACATATTGCTAAGTGTTAGCATACAACAAGGTGTTGACATACAACCTGCATTTACATCAAGTACATGGGTATAACATACATAGCCAGGGAAAGAGAAAAAATTCTAAGTACGGGGGCAAGCGCGCACATACGTGTACGTACATACATGTCGACAAGGATGCATGTCGACGAGTGAAAATATTTTCTAAGTGCCATGTACGTACATACATGTCGACAAGGATGCATGTCGACAAGTGAAAAATATTTTCTAAGTGTTTCCATGTACGTACATACATGTCGACAAGAGGAAAATACTTTCGAAGTGTTTCCATGTACGTACATACATGTCGACGAGTGAAAAATATCTTCTAAGTGTTTCCATGTACGTACATGCATGTCGACGAGTTAAAAATATTTTCTAAGTGTTTCCATGTACGTACATACATGTCGACAAGGATGCATGTCGACGAGTGAAAAGTGTTTCCATGTACGTACATGCATGTCGACGAGTTAAAAATATTTTCTAAGTGTTTCCATGTACGTACATACATGTCGACGAGTGAAAAATATTTTCTAAGTGTTTCCATGTACGTACATACATGTCGACAAGAGGAAAATATTTTCTAAGTGTTTCCATGTACGTATATACATATCGACAAGGATGCATGTTGACGAGTAAAAAATATTTTCTAAGTGTTTCCATGTACGTACGTACATGTCGACAAGGATGGATTGTATACATCAAGTAGCTACTATCGACTTCTACACAATGCCTCTTGAGCATTCCTACGATGTTCATCGACAAAGATCATACGACAACATCTATGCTATCATTACCAACATACGACCGTGGACGACCGTGTACGAACAACTATCAATCATCAATATCGAGCATGCTAGAACAACGACTAAGGCATGGGAAAACATGTCGGCAATGAACACTATGCATAGGGGAAGTATAACGATTCATTTACACTTTTCTAAAATTTTCAGCACTTAGGAAAATTTTGGCCGATTTAGGACTAAGTATTCTAATGCATTTTATCAAACACATTATATGCATGATAAGATAACTAGGTACATGATGATTTCAAGACTAAATCAAGGACCAAACGAAGTCACGAAAGGTTTAGCCAAGTGATGGGTCTCGCTATGGCCGTTAGGCCCTTTAACGGCGAGGAAACGGTGAATAGGCCCACTGGGCCCTAAAAGGAGTTCAAGAAGACCAAGGCGAAGGGTCCCGACAGAGGGAGTCCCGATGATGAAAGGTCCCGATAGAGTCGGTCCCGTGGGTGAGCTGGACGCTCCCGATGAGATGCCTTTAAGTAGGCCCCGATGATGAATCCCTGAGAATGGTTGGCCCTGTCACGATGACGAGGGGCCCCGAGCGGTGACACAATGAGATAACTCTGGAGTCCCCGATATTGGTCGGGACTTTCTATCAGAGGTTGAGGCCGAGATACGTGGGGCGTGGCCGAGATACGCGGAGCGTGGCCGAGATACGCGGGGCGTTGCCGAGATACGCGGGGCGTGGCCGAGATAAGCGAGATCATGGCCTGGATAGGCTGAATCGTGCCCGCGATACACGGAATATGGGCTAACCAGCCCAACGGTTCACCAGGTAACTAAGGTACCTCTCCGCCTATAAAAGGGCAGAGGTTACCTCAAATCACATTACGTTTGGAGATACACACTTTGAGTTTGCTGCTTGCCAGTTCATACGAGATACTCGTTTAAGCATCAGAGAGGGATTCTGGGTCACCGCCCGGTCTATCCCCTCTTGCAGGATTACGTGGAGCAAAGGAGCTCGGATCGCCGTCAAGACCGTACCGGAGTTCCACCGTGATCCAACATTGGCGCCGTCTATGGGAACGTGACAAAAAGCTAATATGCCTTCTACTCGTTCAATGGCGGCTGGCAAGCAAAGAAGACAAGGACAATCTGGTGGTTCCCGTCATCCTGCTGGGACGACTCTGATTTCACCACCGGAGCATCCTGAGGACCAGAATCCATTGCTGAGGTCTCCCAGACAGGAGGGCACAACGAAGTTCCCGAAGATGCTGCTCAGCACCAAGAGAATAGGGAGTAGGAGGCTCCTCCAAATGCGGACTTCACGAAGGCTGTGGCGGAGGCCATGCCGATGTTTTTGGCGGCCGTGGAGGCTCTCTTAGATCGGAGAGAGGCTGCGAGGAGACAGGAGGAAGTGCCCCCACCAGCAGAGGTTCAGAATGTGCAGAAGGCCCAACCTCAGAGCCAGGACAAGGGTAAGGAGCCCGCTCAGTCAGAGCAATTTGTGGTCGATGGGCCAGGACCCGTACAGCATAGGACCATTCCCCTTAATGGTCCTATTACCCCCGATCAGGTGGTGAAGATCGTAAACATCTGCATGGGAGAGCAGAAGCCGCTGCTGTCGGAACTGAGGGATCGATCCTCTCATCCCTTTGTTCCCCGACTGATGGACACCCTCGCCCCGCCAGGGCTGGGTATCCCCACGATTAAGAAGTATGATGGCGAGGGAGATCCGGTTCGTCATGTCCAGAAGCACCTCATGGCGTGTATGGGCAGAGCACCGAATGAAGATATCGTGTGTACATTGTTCCCGAACACACTTGGTGAGAGAGCCCTGACTGGTTCTTCAGTCTGCCCCCAGGGTGCATCACTTGCTGGGCTGATATGCACGACAGCTTTATTCAGCAGTACCAGGGTCGCCGACGTCTGTTGAAGAGTGTGAGGTCCCTGGCCCAGGTGGTACAGAGGCCCGATGAGTCGCTGGCACACTATTACCAGCGATACACTGCCAGCGTGGCGGAGATTGACGAGGAGATTTCGGAGCGTGAGACCATCCGTACCTTCATTCGGAACCTAACAGCCCCCTACGGTTCCGACTTGATGCACAGCGTGGCTGAGAAGGCTATGTGGAATATGGAAGCCTTGCAGAAAAGGGTGAAGCGGCAAATCGACGTCCAGGAGTCGAAAATAGATGCTGGAGAGCTTGAGCCCCCGAAGTCAAATAAGGGAAAGCAGTCGCTCAAACCCTTGGACGACCGTAAGTCGAAGGATAAATCCGAGAGCAGTCGGAGTCGAGGCCGCTCAGATCGAAGGGAGGATAGGCGTTCCACGAGGAAGGACAGGCGGGAGGATCATAACATTCCTCTCAACAGCTCTATGGCGGAGGTGTTAACGGTCATGGAACGACAGGGTATCTCCAGGTACCCCCCGAAGAAGGAAGGAGAATTATTGGGATCCCGCACCGATCGTTACTGTCGGTTCCACCGCGCAAATGGTCACGACACAAATCATTGTCGGGAGTTGAAGAAGGAGATCGAAAACCTGATCCAGAAGGGGAAGCTTAAGGAGTTTGTCGGGGAGAAGTGGTGTCGATCCCGTTCACGATCCCGATCCCGGTCCGTTCCCGATCCCGCGATCGGTCCCCAAAGAAGAAGAGGTCTGAGCCGGAGTCTTCTGGTGCCCGTAAGGAGAAGCGGGGTACTATCAATGTGATTCACGTAGGATTTGCTGCGGGAGGTGATACCTCGGCCTCTCGGGAGGTTTATGCCTCTAGAATTCCCGCTGCTGTGGTGTTGGGTAAGAGGACCCGATCTTGGACCTTGAAGGAAGAGATGGTGATCTCCTTTTCATCGGAGGATCTAGTAGGTGTGGAGACTCCACACGATGACGCCTTGGTTGTGACCTTAGACGTGGATGGGTACGAGATGAAGCGGATTCTGATCGACGGAGGGAGCTCCTCCGATATTCTGTTTATGGATGCGTTGGAGGCCATGGGGAAAACGAAGAAGGACCTGAAGGAGGTGAACTTCCCGATGGTTGGATTCTCTGGCTTTACCTCCTATCCACTAGGAGTTATCACCTTACCAATGGAAATCGGAGAGGAGAAACGTGGAGTTTGTGGTAGTTGAGTCCGCGGGGACCTATAACGCGATTATCGGGAGAACCACCATCAACCCCCTGATGGCATTTGCCTCGACTGTGCACCAGAAGATGAAGTTCCCGACTGATCATGGAGTCGGAGAGGTCAAGGGCGACCAGGTGGCTTCCAGGAGGTGCTATGTTAATGCCACCCGACGGAAAAGACGGGAGGCCATGGCTATCCTCCAGACCGATGCAGATCCTAGAGAGGAGTTTGGGCGTCCCGCCCCCATGGAGGATTTGAAGGAGGTTGAGATTGACGGACCTCAGAGGAAGGTAAAAATCGCGTCCGCCCTGTCTGACGAAAGGGCCCGAGAATTGACTGAGCTGCTGAAAGAGTTCAAGGAGCTATTTGCCTGGTCCCCGAGTGACATGCCAGGAATTAGCCCCGATGTGATCGTGCACGAGTTGAAGATTGATCCCGCGATCAAGCCTATCGCGCAGAAGAGGCGTCCGATGGGCGCAGACAAGAGGATCGCAATCCAGCAGGAAGTGGGCAGGCTGCTCGATGCTGGGTTTATCAAAGAGCTCCGATTCCGGACTTGGGTCGCTAACCCGGTTCTGGTGAAGAAGAGCAATGGGAAGTGGCGGATGTGTGTTGATTTCCGCGATCTGAATAAGGCTTGCCCGAAGGACTGTTACCCACTCCCGAGAATCGACCAGTTGGTGGATGCAACGTCGGGACATGAGTTGTTGAGCTTCATGGATGCGTACTCGGGCTACAATCAGATCAAGATGGCTAAGGAAGATGCCCCCCACACTGCCTTTTATGCCGATAGTGACATCTATCACTACGATGTCATGCCTTTCGGACTGATCAATGCCGGGGCAACCTACCAGTGGATGGTAAATAAGCTGTTCGGAGATATGCTGGGGAAAACCATGGAGGCTTACGTGGACGATATGCTAGTGAAGTCCCGACAAGCTGAGGATCATGTGCACAACCTAGCTACGGCGTTTGAGCGGATGAGGCTTCATCAGGTTCGCTTAAACCCGACAAAGTGCGCCTTCGGAGTCCACTCGGGGAAGTTTTTGGGCTTTGTGGTGAGTCAAAGAGGAATTGAGGTGAACCCCGAGAAGCTGAGGGCGATCGAGGAGATGCAGTCTCCGGTAAATCATCGGGAGGTGCAAGTGCTGAATTGCCGACTGGCTGCAATTAATCGCTTCCTGTCTAAGGCAAGTGACCGATCCATGCCATTTTTTGAAGTGTTGAGGGCCAACAAGAAGTTTGAGTGGACTGCCAAGTGTGAAGAGGCGTTCCAGGCACTCAAGTAGCACCTTCGCACCCTCCCGCCGTTGGCGAAACCGGTCCCAGGCGACCCGCTCTATCTATACCTGGCTGTTTCTGAATTTTCCATTAGCTCTGTGTTAGTGAAGGTTGTTGAGGGTAATCAAGTCCCCGTTTATTATGTAAGCAAGGCGTTTGCCAAATCTTAAATGAATTACCCCGTCGTTGAGAAGTATCTCTTTGCGTTGATTATTACTGCTCGGAAGCTGAGGCCTTACTTCCACGCGCATGAGATTACTGTGTTGACGAATTAGCCTTTGAAGCATTTTTTTAACCGACCTGATGCGTCGGGGAGATTATTCAAATGGGCAGTCGAGCTTAGTGAGTTTCGCATACACTTTGCTCCGAGAACGGCTATTAAGGGCCAGACATTGGCGGATTTCATAGCAGAGTCCACAGTCCCCGATCTGGAAGAAGCGGGCCCTGTAGAGGGGGCAACCTTGGAGGTCCCGATAGCAGAGCAACCAGAGGTGGCAGAGAAATCAGAACAGCCAAATGAGGAAAATACTTTGGAGATGTATACGGATGGCTCCTCGAGTTCAGACGGATCAGGAGTAGGGTTTGTGTTGATACCACCAGGCGGGGATGAGCCCCTCCGATATGCTTTGGCCTTAACCTTTAGGGCCACGAACAACGAAGCTGAGTATGAGGCTCTTATCACAGGACTGAAAATTGCCAAAGGTACGGGAGTTGCTCACTTGAGAGTGAAGTGTGACGCGGGTTTGATTGTGAATCAAGTCCAAGGGCGATATGAGGCGAAGAGCCCGATGATGAGAAAGTACCTTCATGAGGTGCAAGTCATGAAAGAGAGCTTCAAAAGTTTCGACATTGAGGCGATCCCGAGGGAAGAGAACGTGGAAGCGGATGCCTTGAGCAAATTTGCCTTGGGGGCACCCTTGGAGGAAAAACGAAAGGTGCACTTCTTGGAGAAGGTGATCTTGTCGACCACCGACCCGACGCAGGTGTGTGCTATTGAAGTAGGATCGGAGGAGGAGCCCACTTGGATGACCCCGATAGTCGCGTACCTGACTACGGGGGCAGTCCCCGATAATGAAGTGGTGGCTGACAGGATACGTCGGATCGCGGTTAACTACGTGATGCTGGACAGTCAGCTATACAAGAAGGGCTGGTTCTCGACTCCGTACTTGAAGTGTGTGGCTGAGCCCGACACAAGTCGAATCTTGAGAGAGGTGCACGAAGGGGTCGCGGCTTGTCACGAAGGAGCCCGATCCATTATCAGGAAAGTGCTGAACTTGGGCTATTATTGGCCTACAATGAGCATGGAGGCGACGACGTTGGTCCGATCCTGTGACGCGTGCCAGAGGTATGCCCCGAATATCGTGGCTCCAGCTGCTAATCTGACGTCTATCAAGAGTGCTTGGCCCTTCGCGCAGTGGGGCATCGACTTGGTGGGACCTCTCCCACAGGCACAAGGTCAGTGTAAATATTTGCTGGTGGCTATCGATTATTTTTCGAAATGGATAGAAGCTAAGGCGTTGGCCAAGACGACGGGGAACCAGATCATCAAGTTTCTCCAGACTCATATTGTATCCAGATACGGGATTCCTAAGGTGCTGATCAGCGACAATGGTCCACCGTTTAACGGGGCTCAAGTGAAGGAGTATCTGGAGGAGTTGAATATCGAGCATCGGACAGCTTCTGTCCACCATGCTCAGACTAATGGCCAGGTGGAATCAGCCAACAAAATCGTGATGGATGGCTTGAAGAAAAGGGTCTATGCCTTGAAGGGCAAATGGCTGAACGAGCTGGAAAACGTGCTTTGGGCTGTTAGAACGACACCCAAACGATCAACTGGGGAGACTGTGTTTGGCCTTGTTTATGGCACGGAGGTTGTTGCTCCCGTGGAGGTAGCTGTGGCATCCCATCGGATGAGATATTACGAGCCTTTGACAAATGATGAAATGAGACGTCTGGATTTGGACTTGCTCGAAGAGAAGAGGTGGGAATCCGATGAAGTCCAGGCTCGAATGCGTTTGGCGATGGCCAGGTATTACAATCGGCGAGTTAAGTCCCGACAATTCTTCGTCGGGGAGCTGGTTTGGCGTCGCAACGAGTTTACCCTTTTGGATCGGATCAACAAGATGTCACCAAAATGGGAAGGACCTTACAAGGTCGTGGGGATGCCAGCTCCAAATGCGTACAAGTTGGAAGACCTCGATGGAAGAGTATTAAAGCATTCTTTCAATGGCGAACACTTGAAGGAATGTCGTGCTTGATGAAAAGTCGCCTTAAGTGGTGCCCGATGAAAAGTCGCCTTAAGTAGTGCCCGATGTAAAATCGCCTTAAGTGGTGTAAGTTATTTATCGTTTGATCCGATGTAAGCATGTTTTGTGCCATCAATGAATAAAGAGGCTGCTTCCGATCAGATTATTCTTAGATTTATTCTGTGTGTTGTAAAGTCGCCTTGAGTGGTGCACGAAATTAAGTCGTCTTAAGTGATGCACGAGATTTAGTCGTCTTAAGTGATGCACGAGATTAATTCGTCTTAAGTGATGCACGAGATTAAGTCGTCTTAAGTGATGCACGCAATTAAGTCGTCTTAAGTGATGCACGAGGTTAAGTCGTCTTGAGTGATGCATGATTCTTGGTTTTATTCTAAGTGTTGCGAAATCGCCTTAAGTGGTGCACGGAGTTAAATCGTCTTAAGTAAGTATAGTTTAGTCGCTTTGAGAAGTGCAATAGAAAATCGGAACTAAGATAGTCTGATATTCATGAGGGCTCAAAGGCCCGAGGATTACAAAAATGAGGAAAAATACAAGGACTTTAAAGATAAAGCGTTTAGGCTTGGTCCTTGTCGGCGGCATCAGCGGGAGCAGGGTCCACAAGATCTGTGGCAGAAGGCTCCATAGGTTCAGCTGCTGGAGGGTCGATTATCGGGGCGTCAGCACTTGGAGTCTCCGCGGGAGTGTTTCCCTCATCACTCTCCTCCGAGAGGGCAAAGTATTTCTTCGCGAAGGGAGCGAGAGATGGAAACTTCTCGAAGTTAATGGCGTCGCCATACTCCAGGTGGAGTTCCTCAACTGCGTTGAAGAGGGTGTTCTCCACCTCCGCTGCATAACTTCACTGCATCTGCTTGGAAGTCCTCGGACCCCCGATAATCCTCCCGGCCCTTGGTCTCGGCCGCAACCAGTTGCGCAGGAACCTCCGCGATTTGCTCCTCCAGAGCCTTCTTTTCAAGGACAAGTTTGTCCTCAGCAATCCGCCGCTCCTGCCGCTCCCGCTTCAGGAGCCCCTCGAAGTCACGAACCTGCTTTTGGAGGTCCCGAGTCTTTCGGTCGAGGATGGCCTGCTCCTTGGCCAGTTTTCCCCGCGAAGACTCGGAGGCCGCGAGATCCTCCTCAAGTTTAGCTATGACTGCGGGAGCCCCCTTAGCCCGCTCCTGCTCTAGGGCTTCCTCGAAGGCGAAGATATACCCCAGAAAACGGTTGATGTCCCCCATCTCCTGCAAATGAAGGAAGAGAAGTGTTAGCAGATGAGCAACCAGTCGTATTGATGAAGGAGAGAAAAGTGAAAGTCTTACATCTATCCGACACATGGACATCTCTTGGACATCCCGGCGGATGTCCTCCCGATCCAAGGAAATCTGATACCTCATGGTGGGCAGGATTGAGCCTGCTAGCAGATGCGTAGCCAGCTCGGGGTACGTGTCCCCCTGTCGGAGCTGGACCCCTTGCAGCGTTTGGATCGGGGTCCAGGGAACATCCTTCTGTGCGGGGTCCAAGACCTTGTAAAAACTCCCATCGAGGGGGAGAGGAGAAGGGCCGACTTGAGTCGTGGAGGGGCGTGCCTCCGACTCGCCCCGGGCTGGGGAAGGAGTGAAGTCATGGATGGGCGACGGCTGTCGCTGTTGTGTAGAAGGCGAGGAGGGCAGCCCCTTGGAGGTCGGTTTCAGCGGGGACTGCCCCGCCCTCCGACGAGGAATCAGGGAGCCGCCCTCATCAGTCTCCTCGGAGGAGTCCAGGTTCTCCACCCGACGAAATTGATCGCCGGTCGGGGTCCCTCCACCAGAGAAAAGTGGCGCCCCTGCTGAAGGAGGCGCCCCTGCTGAAGGTGGTGCACCTGCTGAAGCTCCAGCACCCGACGGAGCTCCCGAGTGACCTGCACCTAGAGGACGAGAGGAGGCTTCAGAAACATAATCAGGAAGTTCGTTAGGGCCTTTACACCAAACGATGCGCCGAGAAACATATTGGTCCTTCCTGCGGTAGTTCTAGTAGCCCGCCTTCAGGACACTAGGAGTTTCCCCTCTGAGGACACGTTTGACATCGGCGATGCGGGCCTCCATGGTCGAAGGGACCAATTCCTTGGGAACTAGCTTCCTGTACGATTTAATAGCGAGACGGAGCTTTTTACCTTCTTCAGCAGTCTGGACATCAAAGAGCTTGTCCACCTCCACGCGGCTCCGCTTTGGCCTCTCCGCAGAAGGAGATCCCGATGGAGCAGCAGCCTTTTTGGCTGACTTCCTCTTCCGGGTAGGGCGGACAGCATCGGTCTTCCCCTGCTTAAGGATCAGATTGGTCAGCACGGATACCTTCTTAGCTGCAAACAGTAAAAAAAAGAGGTTAGAAACGTTACCCAAGGAACCATATTGGAGGGGCCGTCGAAGAGTTGACCCCCGGAGACTATGTCGAGGAGTCGGATCCCGGCATTCACCAGGTCCCGCTCCACCAGAGAATTGGCATCAAGGAGAGTATAGGACTCCCCCCATCGGTAGAGCTGGATGAGATGAAGAGTCTGGAAGTCTTCATCAGAGTAGGTGTGGTAAGCGGGAGGAGAGTCCGCTTCCACCTCCCATCGGGGCCACGGGATCGAGGAGTTCTGGATGAAGAAATAGCTCCTCTTCCACCCACTGTTATCGGACCACGTGTCGATCAGGAGTCCCCGACCCTTGACCACCTTCCAGGTGTCACTGGTCAAGCTACACAACGCGAGTTGCGTCTTGTTCCACTTGGGCATCCTGGAGTAGAAGGCACAGACCCCCGCCTCGTTGCACTTCATCCTGTAGAAGGTCCTGAAGAGCTTGAGGCTGTAAACCCACTTCTGTCAGAAACAGAGAACCTGGAAGGCGTTCCATAGGCAGATGGCGTGAGGAGAGAAAGTGGTTGGATGCGTCTTGTAGTGTTGGCACATCTCGACCAGATTGCCACAGAAGGGGAATCTAATCCCCGCCGATATTTGCCCCGTAGAGACAAATACCTCCACTTTCCGGGGATGGGTAACCTCAAGGTTACTCGAGAGGCGGGGCCAGGGATATGGGAATCGAGGTTCCCAAGTAGACGTGATGCATCCCTCCCAGAGAGATGCATCGTAAGCAGTGCTGGAAATCTCGTTGAGTGCGTAGTCGAAATTGAAGGGCTTTCTCCATTCGAAACTGGACCCACTGTCTGAAATCAGCCATGGCAAGGAAAGGCACATTGGGTTTTTCGGAAAAATGACGAACGAATTAAGCAAAGATGAAGGAAAAAAATATACGAGCAACGAGGAAGAAATCCTTACCAGACATGATGACTTGAAGTAGGAAGGATGATCTGAGAGTTGCCGGAAAGTTGTTCGGAGAACAGGAGGTTGGAGAAGCACTTGAGTCTTCGAAATCGCAGAGCTTGAGTTCTCAGAAGTTGCAGAGAGCTTTTGAAAATTCGGAAACGGTAAAAGGGAAATTGTGCCCACGGTTAGGGTTTTATAGGAGAAGAGGGTAGTCGAAAGGACGTTCTAATTAGAGTCGTCGAAGTCGAAGCATCTTGATCTGAGCCGTTGAGATGAAACGTGCAGAATGACAACGGGTGTAATGATGAAACGGCCTGAAAAGCACTTTTTCAGAAAAAGCAGGCGCGAAAAATCAGGCACGGGCGGACGGCGGCGGCGCGTGCGGACGGCGGCGGCGCGTGCGGACGGCGGCGGCGCGTGCGGACGGCGGCGGCACGTGCGGACGGCGGTGAATATATTTGTTGCCCCTGAGTGGGGGATGTTCGTTGTATGGTAGTAGTAGTTGTTGTCGCGATGAATATATGAGCGTGCGTTGAATAGATTGTTGTTGTATCCTTATAGGATTTGTAGGGTGAGGAGCTGGCGCGTCTGTCCTTAGGATTACCTTCTCGACTCACAGAGTTTATCAATATGAGTAAGTCCCATATTCCAACTCCCTAAGTTAGACATTGTTCTATTTCGGATTCGGATCCTGAGTTGGAGGATTCGGAGTGGTCTGGGCCAGAGTCCGTGGAGGATATATACTCTTCCCCCGAGTCGGAGCCTAACTCGGAATCGGGAGATCTTATCCAGACATTTGCTGATAATGTGATGGACTTAGATGATTATCAAATCTATGTTGATCTTTCAGGGCTTCACCCTTTGGTAGAGGCGTTCTTTCCCTTTGATGTAGTCAGGGATGTTGATGTGGGACACCTACTGTGCCTCCGGCGGAGCTTTCTGCCGTACATACCTCCCAGATTCGAGAGGGTCTGCGCTTTTCTTACTGTCGGGACTTGCGTAGATTGTGTCTCTATTACAGGATTTATCCTCTCGATCTTGCACCCTCCGGCCTCCGGTATTGGGTTTGCTTCCGAGTGTTATGCCATTTGCAGTCGTGGCATTATTCGACTCTGCTCTTCCGCTTCTTCTTCCGGCTCCAGCGTCCGGATGTGTCTGGTTTGTGTTCCATCTCTGTCCGTTGGGACTGGGGAAGGCGAAGTGGGATACTACCCTTCGCTTTGTTACTGTGTGGATCGTTCCTAAGGCAGTTGTAAAAAGCAATATTTCTTTACTAATGACGTGTGGACAACTTAGCCTATCGTTTGCATTACCAAGCTTGATCCCGTGCCAACTTTTCGCGAGTTTACTGAGTTGGACAAAGCAGGGATGAATGTGATATATCGGGCGCACAAGGCGCACACCTACAGGGCTTTGCATCGCGTGACAGACCGAGACTTGCGCGCGGCTGGGATTTGTACACCTCCTTCGGGAGGTCCTTCGGTATGTTGTGAATCTTTATAAATTCATTGTGTTGTGATGTAGGCTGGTGTCATGTAAAAACTTCGCGCTTGTAGGCGGGTTCTACGGGTGGTGCTATTCCTCCCGTGCGGAGCGGCCGTACGGATGCTTCCACTGTACTCCAGAGCATGAGCCTGGACGGGGGAAGGGAAGCGCGGGTAAGTTTTGTTTCTGTAGGATTGTTTTCCTTGTTTATGTATCATGTTTTGTTCTCATTTTGGTTTATTCCTTTTGTAGGTCGGTCCCCACTCGTGACCGAGCGCGTTGCTGCAGTTGATACTTCGCCTCGGGCTAAGGCGAAACGTGCTGACTCTGACGTGCGGCCCTCGAGCGATCCTAAGCGCTCGAAATCTGGAGGAGGAGAAGCGTCGAAGAATCCTCTTAGCAAAGGGAAGGGAGTTGAAGGCCCGGTTCGTACTCCCTGTATGTCTGCCCCCCCCCCCCCCCCCCCCCGGTCGAGGGACCGGACGTCGGAGGAGGGTACTCCCCGTTCAGGTATGCTGCTTGACTTTATTTCACTGCTATACTTGTCATGTTTGCATATTTTTTTTTATCCTTTGCGTATGTTCGTAGGTGTTCCACCCCTTGGTTCACTTACCCGTGCTGATTTTGTTTGTCCTGAGAAGGAATCTACTGCTGGTGAGGAGTGGGCACCCTTTGCTATTGGGGGACCCTGTTTCCCTAAGGAGGCCAGTTTGACTACCCCCGAGGTGGGGGTACACGTTATTCAGGAGATTATCCCTCCTGGGTATCGGAGGGTTCGTCCTAGCGAGCCTGGGGACGCGCAGTTGTCTGTTGAGGGTGCTCTAGCGAGTCTTGCGCCCGTTAGTATTTTTCTTTACTCTTCTATAACTTGTATGTATGTTTCATAGTGTTGTCATTACTTGTTTATTTTTTAGCTTTGTGTTATTCTTGTAGGTCGCCGCTCAAATGGCGAACCTTTCCTCTTTCATGATTGAACTCGCGGAGGAGAAGAAGGCACTCCAGGACAAGTGCAAGATTGTTTATCATGAGGCGGAGAACACGAAGGAGAGAGCGCGCTTCTTGGGTTCGAAGGTCGCTGCCTTGAAGGCGGAGAATTCTTCCCTTCAGGCTCGAGTTTTTGTGCTCGAGTCTGAACTTGCTGCCCTTCAGAAGAAGGTTATTGAGGATGGAGAGGCATATAGTGTTGCCTTGCAAGCTGTGAGGGGGCGGGGGGGGGGGGGGGGGGGGGGGGGGGGGGGGGTCAGGAGGAGAGCAAGGCTGGAGGAGTTGCGTAGTATAAGGCCTCCGAGTCTTATCTTGAGGATATCTGAGCAGGAGCTGATGAGATACTGTATGAATCCATTGAGGGTCTTATTGAGCAGGTATATGCACTTGCCCCCGATCTAAGCTTTGATCAATTAGGTCCGTATTCTACTTTTGCCGTTGGGCATGTGGTTGCTTTACTTCTTAGGTACGGGATCGTTCCTCCTTCTGTTCGGATGCCACCCCGATTGTTGAGGCGAGTGCCCCTACTGGTGTTGAGGCTGATACTCGTGAATACGATTTAGTGTTCGATGATAATGGTTAGCCACGTATAGTAGAGGGTACTTCTCACGGTCAGATTGTCCCGGGTGTATGTGGAGGTGCCGTTGTTGCGGGTGTCCCTGACGTGGCGTCGGGTTGATTGCTAGTTTTATCCGGTCTTTGTATATATTTTTGGCTCCCCTTGTTGGATTGAGATTTCTTTTTGGGTGTTATCCCTTTGAACCCTTTATGCTTATGCTTTTGTGTTTGACATTTTCGTATGGATCCTGTCATGAATGGTTTAGTAATGAATGATAGTTTGGTAGTAATATTACACACATTTGTTTCATGATTGTCCATGTGGTGTGGAATGTAGAGTAGGGTTAAGACTCGTCATCTTATTGGATGTAATATCAGTAGTTGCAGTTAGGAGACATATATCCTTGCATTGCGCGCCCCTCTTGGTTATACCAAGGAATGGCGTGTTCGATATGTGTTAAACACATGTGTTGTTGGCTTGCCGCATCTCATCGGTAGTAGTGTGCCAGACTTTAGAGTGACACTTAGCATTTATGGGTGGTAATGCGTAAGGCCGTTGTCCCGGTACTTAGCATTTATGGGCAGTAATGCGCATGACAGTTGTCCCGGTACTTGCCTTGTGATGCTAATACGTCCCTACTGGCTAGTCCAGTTACTTGTCCTGCGATGCTACTACACCTCTGCCTGGTTATTCCAGGGGGTTGTACAAGATCGCATTGCACGACTTACAGTTTGTCCCGTCTCTTGGACCATTCCAAGGCGACGTTTGTGGCAAGACACTACTTGCTTGGTTGAAGTGTTTTATTTTCAATATCTGTTCATGGGCAAGATAACGTTTTACAAGACTCGACTTGTATGGTTGGCGAGTTTTTCGCTGCGTTGTGCGTGACAGCGATTGAAGAAGGGATTTCGCACCATGTGTTAGCGTAGAGAGGTGGTACGTAATAATGAACGCTACTTGTGGGTAGTAGTAGGTTCTCATGGGGTTGCCCTCGTATAGAGGATGTCGCGCCATGTTTTATGGGGTGAATCACGCCCAAGTGTTTAATAATCTATACTGGGTGTCGTTTTCCACAGTAAGATGTCATGGGGATACCCTCATGGAGAGGATGTCGCGCCATGTAAATGTGTGGGGTTGCCCTCTTATAAAGGATGTCGCGCCACGTAGGGGATGGTTGCCTCTTGGTTGAGAACTCCAAGGTATGAACGTTGTAATCATGGGGTTGCCCCCGAGTGGGGATGTCGCGCCATGCTATTTGTAAGTAACCCTTAGAAATATTTCCCGAATGTACTTGTATATAGTAGATATATAGATGTTGTGCAAGAGAGCGTATTAAGTATTCGTTGTTGATGTCGAATATTGACATGCTTGTGGCATATAGAGGCTGTTTGTTGTGTTTAGCGTAATAGCTTGTGTTGTTGGTGCATGTTTAATGCGAACAGTCCAGTACTTGGTGTTATTCCAGAGTAGGGAATGTAAGGAGGTAATGTACCTACGCAAATACGTTAACTTCATTAATATTCTTGTATTTACAGTGCGAGATAGATGGGGTCAACTGATCACCCATATATAAATAATATACTAAGAGTTTAAACTACTTAGGAAATTAAAGCTTGAAAGTAAATGGATGAATAAAGTTGTGCGTAATGCATGAGGTTGGGGGAGGGATGTGGTTGTCGCCTCCCGCTTCATTTGTTCACGTGGTGTGGTGAGCGCACGCCACGCGGTGTTGTAGAGTTCCAAGTGCTATCATTTCTCCGATCTCAACTCGCAGGGTGAGACACTCATTTGTGCTGTGACCCCAGGCGTTGTGGAATTTGCACCAATGCATGATGTCGGTTCCTAGGAATGCATGTGGTGTTTCTCGAGGGGGGGTAGCTTGTTTTGCAAGATTCTCACAAACAGTTGTTCGACCTCTGTGTTCAGAGGTGTAAATACATATTCTAGGCCGTCCAGTGTGCTCCTGCTTGAGCTTTGCTGAAAGAGTACCTCTCCCTGGCCAATGGGTGGTTTGCTCCACCCCAATTCATGTTCACAAGCGACTGCTCTTTCGAGTTTTTCCTTGAGGTCACTCATTGACTGAGTGGTCCTCCAACGGTATTCTCTTCCAAGTAGAAGGAAGGATCGTGCATTCGAGTTGATGAATAACGCGTTGATCATTGCCTCCCCGGTTTCCCCAGCAGAGCGCAAAGCGCCTATGGTATTCCAAGGTTGGCTCATCCTCCTCTTGCTTGATGTTCCAAACAATCTGCGGTGTCAAGACCTGTTCATCACTTGTTAGTCGTGTAGGCTTGAAGAGTTGTTCATGACGTGCTTCTTCTATCTGCTTGTCTTCTTCTTGCTTGAGAATATCCTGCCTTATCATGGCTATGGAGAGTTGTTGTTTACGCCTTATGGCGTTTACATAGCCTTGTCATGTCTCCCATGATTTCTCCAACTCCATTCCTTGTCGGGAACTTCAGCTTCTGGTGCGCTTTGTGTTGGGTTATAAATAAACTTTACTATGTATGTACGTTCTTGGTCTATGGTGATTTCCTACAGGTGACAGGTCGAGTACGCTTTCAGGGCGAGGAGAAGAAGTCGACGATCTTTCTTGTTTATTCCAACCATTTGGAGATAAAAGGTGGACTACCAATCATGAAGAAGTCGACTTCAAAAGAATGAGTGGTCGACTATGGAGACTTAGAGAATCTTCCAGAGGACAGGTGGCGACCTGCTTCCCACCGTCTCCAAGGGAAAACCTTCCCTCGAAGTAAAGACAGGTGGCGACCTGCTTCCCACCGTCTCCAAGGGAAAACCTTCCCTCGAAGTAAAGACAGGTGGCGACCTGCTTCCCACCGTCTCCACGGGAAAACCTTCCCTCGAAGTAAAGTCAGGTGGCGACCTGCTTCCCACCGTCTCCAAGGGAAAACCTCCACCCGAAGTAAAGGTGAGGTGGCGACCTGCTTGTCACCTTCTTGGCCGACTCCAAAGGAAAACTCACTAAGGAGATAACCGCCACTGATAAGTCGGTAACTCTCCGCTATAAATAGGGACCTATCTTATTCAATTAAGAACAATCTGCTCTGAATACTTATATATTACACTCTCAAATACATTACTAACTTAAGCTTCGGAGTGGAATCAGGGGCCATCCCCACCCCTTTTTAGGTGCTCGACCTTAAAAGTCTCCCGGAGGAAATCAAGTCCTCGAGAGAGCTACGTCCAAGGCGAAGCCTAGAAGTCCATTCCGTGAAGTTTGTGGCCATGTCATTTTGATCCCAACATTTGGCGCCGTCTGTGGGAACAGATCAAAAAGTCATGGCTGCCGAAAAGAGCAAGATTTCCATCACTCCGGTGGAAGAAAGGAGCAGTCCACCAGTGGATCCTACCACATCGAGGCCGATCCCCCAAGAAGATCCCCCAATACCCCAATCTAATGGTGTTGGCGATGATGAAACCCTCAACCTTTCCAAATCTCTGCCAATTTTGGAAGATGCGAGGACAGCTCCCCAAGTTGTTCCTCCGGAGGTAATAGCTGCCTTTATTACTTTTTGGAATAAAACCCAAGAAGGGGCTGTTCCAGAGAAAAGAGAGCCAACCCCTCACAAAAGGAAGAAGTAGCTTCCAGTGTGAAAATCCAGAAGGAGAATCCCCTGGAGAAAGAAACCCCTAAAGCCCCCGAGGCCGAAACGGTGAGCAAGGAACCTGTCCTGTTCACAATAGGGCAGGTCGAAGAACTGTTGGAGAAGAAGAGGCGAGGTGCGAACGATTTTCTCATCGTTCGTGATCATACTTCTCACCCCTTCACCAAAAGGCTATTCAATACTCGAGTTCCCCCGCAAGTCTTCGCGAGGAGCATCGACGATTATACCGGAGAAGGCGACCCAGTTCGCCACATCAACGCCCACAACTCCTCCCTCTTAGGAAGAGGGGCAACGCCTGATCATTATGCAGCACTCTTCCCAACCACGCCGAAGGAAGAGGCGTCTACTTGGTTTTATGGTCTCCCCGAAAACTCCATAGACTCGTGGGATGAGCTGAAAACCAAATTCATTGAAGGACACATAGGTCAGAGGCAGCGCCTCAAGAGCATGAACTTCCTCGACAAGATCGAGCAAGGCCCAGGTGAAACCTTGGCCAACTACTACACAAGGTTTCACAAGATACTCCAAAAGCTGAACGAGGACGTCGCGGATGGCGAGCTGATCCGGACCTTCTGGAGGGGTTTAGAGTGCAGAGGCAAGCTCTGAAAGACAGCATGGTGATGAAGCCCGTGCAAATGATTGATGCCCTCTCCGTCAAAGTAAATAAATTCATCGACCTAGAAAGGGTTGCCCGAAGAAGTCAAGAAACAACTGGAGCCCGCCAAGATCGAGGAGGGCTCCGCTTCCCGACCGCCCAGGAGGGAAGAATGACGTGAGCGAGACTTCCGCCCGGGAAATCGACAAGGAATAAGGAAGGATCCTAATCCCTATCCAGGCAAGTTTACTCCACTCACACACAACATATCAGTAGTATTGCAAGAAATGGAGAAACTTAGGCTGGACGATCCTCCTCAAGTAAGAAAAGGCCCGATGGGATCCCAGATGAACAACTATTGCCGTTACCATCGAGTACAAGGGCACGACACCGACAATTGTGTGGCCCTCAAACACGACATCGAGATATTGATCAAAAGGTAGAAGTTGTCGAAATTCATCGACAAACCGTTCAAACCCCAGCAAAAACGAAGTCGAAGTCCTCGGGGGAATTCTCGATCTCCCCTTCACAATAACCTCGTCCCAATACAAAGGGGGACAATCAATGTCATCGCGGGAGGCTTCACCTCAGGAGAAGAGACCAGCACCGCCCGCGAATTATATGCCGCCCAGATAGCTCGTGGTGGAAAAGGAAAAGCGCCTGCAAAGACTAAGGCAGTAACTATAAGTTTCACTACGGACGACCTCTGATGGTGACTCAACCACATGAGGACGCCCTTGTCATCACCGCCACTATTGCAGAGAACGAAGTAAAGAGGATCCTCATCGACAGTGGAAGCTCGACAGATATACTTTTCTTCGAGGCCTTTCAGAATTTGGGTCTGATCCAAAGGGACCTCATGAAAGTCGACTTCCCCCTCATAGGATTTGTAGGAAGGACCACCTATCCAATGGGAGCAATCAAACTCCCGATAGTTCTGGGAAAAAAGAAGACGTCTCTAACAATCGATGTACTCTTCATAGTCGTCGACGCCGCTTCCGCCTATAACGCCATCATTGGAAGGACGACGCTCAATCCTCACCGAATAATCCCATCGAATGCTCATCAAGTAATGAGGTTCCCGACTACTTGAAAGCGGTTAAGTAAACGAAGAACCCAAGAGTCGATCATCAAAAACATCTGATATCTACAATATCACTCAGATGGATCGAGCTCCCTGCGGTGCAGAAGAACCCAAGAGTCGATCATAAAAAAAATCTGATATCTACAATACCACTCAGATAGATCGAGCTCCCTGCGGTGCAGAAGAACCCAAGAGTCGATCATAAAAAACATCTGATATCTACAATATCACTCAGATGGATCGAGCTCCTTGCGGTGCAGAAGAACCCAAGAGTCGATCATCAAAAACATCTGATATCTACAATATCACTCAGATGGATCGAGCTCCTTGAGGTGCAGAAGAACCCAAGAGTCGATCATAAAAAACATCTGATATCTACAATATCACTCAGATGGATCAAGCTCCTTGAGGTGCAGAAGAACCCAAGAGTCGATCATAAAAAACATCTGATATCTACAATATCACTCAGATGGATCGAGCTCCTTGCGGTGCAGAAGAACCCGAGAGTCGATCATTAAAAACATCTGATATCTACAATATCACTCAGATAGATCGACTACTTGCGGTATGAAAGAACTCAAGAGTCGATCATTCAAACATCTAATATCTACAATATCACTCAGATAGATTGACTACTTGCAATACGAAAGAGCCCAAGAGTCGATCATTAAAATATTTGTTATCTACTAAATCACTCAAATAGATCGACTACTTGAGGTTTCGAAAGTCGATCATCCCGCCTCGAAGTTCGGTGTAGACCATTCAAAATCCGATATCCACTAAATCACTCGGACAAATCTACAACTCGAGAGAAAGGTTAGATATTTGGGAATTACCCTTAAAATCATTCGATTATATGGAGACCTAATGATTGTTCTAAAGTCGAGTATGTTTTCTATTAAGTCCGTTGAAAGATCTATGAAAACGGTGAAAAGCCCAAGAGAGGGCGAGCATATGTAAGATTGCTAAAAATTATCCTTCATTAATAAACGAGAGTTTCAAAATATCGAGAAGGAAATTAAAAGCGTCTATGCTAAAATCTATCTATCAGCCCTAGCTTTGGCTTTAGCTTCCTCCTGCAGATATTCTCGAAGAACTGCCACTCTCGAGAGGTCCAGGTCGGGGCCCAAGGCCCTAAGGTCGGCCACCAATGAAGCAAAAACAGAGAGAAGCATCTGGCCGCTCGCCATGGCGGCGTCCGTTTGAAAGGCCAAGCTGACCTTGTAAGCGGCAATAGCATTCCGCTCAGGCTCCTCGAGCTCTTCCACCCTCTTCTTCAGCTCGATGTTCTCTTCGCGCTGAGAATCCAGTTGGGCACGGAAATTTTTGGAGAAGGCGGCATCATCAGGATATGCCTTGCCAAGCACGGGCCGCCAAAACTCCACTACCTCTCAGAGCCTCCTTGCAGGTATCGAGCTCCCCAGATATGGTGCCCAAGACCCTCTGAAGGCTGGAAACCTCCCCTTCAAGGCGAGCCACATTTTCCCGAAGGCCCTGCACTTCTTTGGCCTCCGACTCTAGGAAAGCAAGCTGCCCCTTTGCGAGAGATAACTCCTCGCCAAGGTCGATGAGCAACTGACCCACCTGCAAGAAATCGCGGTTGGCCTAGAAAGGAAAAAGTCGTCAACATAAGGTACAAATAATATGTATCGACGAATAAGAATATGGTTCTACCTTGGAATTTCGATGCAGGAACATTCGAGTGGCGTCTTCCACTCGATCTGTAGGGAGGCGAGGATGATCCCGGGGAGGAACAGAGGCGTTCAGCAAGTGAAGGGCCACCTCCTTGTTGGCGATGGAATGGCCCTCCTTCAGCTTGTACTCTTCCAGAGTGGCTAGAGGGTCCCAATCGACATCTCGTGGCGGAGAGTCGGGGGCAGAATGAAGCATCCTCCAAGCAAAGGGAGGACCCTCATATCCCAAGCCTATCTTGGCTTGAGAAGAAGAAGCCTCAGCAATACCCTTGCCCTTAGGGTCGACTTCTGCGAGGAAAATACGTTAATAAAAATGAACTACCAAGAACTAAGTACGGAATCTATCAAGGCAAAAGTCTGTACCAGTGGGGGGCAAGGGACTAGTGGGCGTCGGATCGACCCCAGAAGTAACCTCCTGAAATGAGGAGACTGGAGTGGCGGTGGTGATCTTCACTTTCTTCGAACGAGTGGCGCCTGCCCTCCCAGCGGGTCTCTTGGTCCTCTTCTTCGAGGACTTTGGCTGTTCTTCTACGACCGGTTGGGTGGCTTCTTCCTGTTCAGAAGAGTCAACCACCATGTCAGGCGAAGCCCCCTCCAAAGTAGGTTGGGCGTCCTCCATGGACAAAGGTTCCGAAGTGGCTCTAGTTCCACTTCCACTTCCTGCTGCCTCGCCAGCAAGGGGCACTCCAGTCGCCGCCTGCTTATAAAAAATCCTTGTAAATAGACCTACTGAAAGCAAAAGAATGGATTCAAGAAACGACTAAAGATAGAAAGAAAAAAGGATTACCCAGTTTATAGGAGGATCCTCGAGGCGGAGACGAATGGAAACATTGATAAGGGCCTGTTCCGAGGTATCGGATATCGACTTCCAAGGAAGAAAATCGGGAAAAACATATGGTGGCATGAATCTTATAGACCGTGTCGACTTCCTCCGGAGTTAATCCTTGGAGAGTTGGGGCACGATCCGTACCTAAATGAGGAAGCGGAGGCCACGAGACGCTTACTCGACAGAAGAAATGATGATTCTTCCAATTGGCATTTTTCGATTTAATGTTGCAAACCAACCGTGGGGCAGACTCCCAATCAAGATCGCTGCCAGTAGGCCAACGACTCCTGAAATTGTAGGTGCCATGAGGCGTACGTTGTAGTTGGTAGAAGCTGTGGAAAACCCTCAAAGAATACTTCCACTCATAGGTGGAACACAAACAACGAAAACCCATCCAATAACGGAGGGCATTCTCAATAAATTGGCAAGGATGGATGCGATAATGCTCACAGAGTTCCATCAAGTCGCCACAAAAAGGGAATCTCAGTCCCGCCTCGAGATGACCAACGAAGACCGCCACTTCTACCTCTTGGGGAAAATATTTTGGTCCCGGGGGACCAGGGTATCGAGGATGTTCATCATCGCTCAGATTACCCAAAGCCACGGCCTTCATGAAGCCATGGCTGGTCAATTTACTAACCTTAGGAGAAGGAGGGGAGGGAACGAAATCTTCAAGATTACCTTCAGAAATGGGGAGAGCCATCGGAGTTCTAGAGAGAGAATGAAGGAACGAAGCTTCTCGCTGAGGATCGGAGGGACCTGCGGTGGCAATTCCGATCAAAATCCTCTCTTCAGGCGTACAAGGACGAGGAGAATTAGGGTTTACAAAGAAGGCACTGTATTGATTCGCCATGATTGGAGAGAAGTCGAAGGTGAAGGTGAAAAGTGAAAGTAAAAAGTGGGTATTTATAGAAGAACTCCCTCGCTGGGATAACTTCCTTGCGAAGCCTTATCAAGGTCAGCCATTCATTGGTTCTTCATCTGAAAACATGACCGTTAGCCTACACTTGTAGAGCCATTGAGACGGTGACTCCCCAGCTTCCCTAGGAGATCTCTACATGCCGAAACCGTCTCTTCTCCCAACGGATAGAAATCCTAATCCCGAGGGAGGGCCTCTTCAACTTCTGGAAAGTCTGGAAAATCTACAAGTCCTGAGAATTAGATTATCTCGCCACAAAATGGGGCTTTACTCGACTCAAGCCTTCACCTTAAGTAAATGAAGCTGACGACTCGAGTCTCGGGGGCAAGTGTTGGGTTATAAATAAACCCGACTATGTATGTACGTTCTTGGTCTATGGTGATTTCCTACAGGTGACAGGTCGAGTACGCTTTCAGGGCGAGGAGAAGAAGTCAACGATCTTTCTTGTTTATTCCAACCATTTGGGGATAAAAGGTCGACTACCAATCATGAAGAAGTCGACTTCAAAAGAATGACTGGTCGACTTTGGAGACTTAGAGAATCTTCCAGAGGACAGGTGGCGACCTGCTTCCCACCGTCTCCAAGGGAAAACCTTCCCTCGAAGTAAAGACAGGTGGCGACCTGCTTCCCACCGTCTCCAAGGGAAAACCTTCCCTCGAAGTAAAGACAGGTGGCGACCTGCTTCCCACCGTCTCCAAGGGAAAACCTCCCCCCGAAGTAAAGGTGAGGTGGCGACCTTCTTGTCACCTGCTTCAGCCGCCTTAGGAAAGACTTCCCTCCTAAGTAAAAGAGAGGTGGCGACCTGCTTGGCCGACTCCAAAGGAAAACTCACTAAGGTGATAACCGCCACTGATAAGTTGGTAACTCTCCCTTATAAATAGGGACCTATCTTATTCAATTAAGAACAATCTGCTCTGAATACTTATATATTACACTCTCAAATACATTACTAACTTAAGCTTCGGAGTGGAATCAGGGGCCATCCCCACCCCTTTTTAGGTGCTCGGCCTTAAAAGTCTCCTGGAGGAAATCAAGTCCTCGAGAGAGCTACGTCCAAGGCGAAGCCTAGAAGTCCATTCCGTGAAGTTTGTGGCCACGTCATTTTGATCCCAACACTGTGGATGACACTATTTCATAAGGATTTATGGTTGTTCTTCCCAATATCCCATTATACTCCCCTAGAGTTTCAACCACAATAAAGTTGACGTTGATGTCCATCATTGTCCAGCCTTCTCCCAGTGTTACCGGGAGTGTGATTGTACCTAGGGGGTATGTTGCAGCACCCGCAAAGCTAATTAATGAGAACTTTCCATGGCTCAAGTCGGCCTTTGTGCGACCAATCTGTTCTATCACATTGATAGTTAGGATGTCTGCAGAACTTCCTCCATCAACGAGAATTCGTTTGACGTCGTACTCGGCGATAAGCATGGTGATGACGAGTGCGTCGTCATGGGGGTATACGATATGTCTCATGTCTTCTTTAGAAAACATGATGACCAGATCTTCCTGCTCACCCCTTGGTCGCTTGCCGTACTTTGGATGTGTCTATGGCTGGGAGGCATAGACATTACTTGAGTGTAAACCCTGGATGGCGGCAGCTGGTCCTCCATGTATGATATTTATCACTACCCGTTTAGGAGGAGATCGATTTTCGTACATCTTTTCTTTGCCTTTGCTTTTCTTTGATGGTTCTCCTTGATGCTTTGAGGTGGTGTTGTCGCCTTGATCGACATAGTTCTTTAGCTCTCCACACAAGATGACATTGTTGATACGCATTCTTAGGCTGAAACAGTTTTCGGTGTCGTGCCCCTTGACTTCGTGGTTTGCACACCACTTTTACAATTATTTCCCCAAAAGGTCTTTTTGCTAGTTGTTTGGCTCTTTCCAGAGATTAGTTTTCTTCATCTCTTTCAAGATCACCGAGAAGGGTGCATTCAGCGGGATAAGGTTTGCGGCGTTTACCTCCTTCGGTTTCTGGAAGCCTTCTTGGGCGGGTCGCTTAGGCTGTGGTTGCCACTGCCTTTGCAGTTGGTTTCCTTGGGGGTGTTTGGCTTGACAGGCCTTTTTGTTTTCTTTGTTGAACTCAGCGTTCCGCTTTGCCTTAGCTCTTGCCCTGAACCTTTCGAGGTCCACGAACTCTTTGACGCGTGAGGCCAACTCTTTCAGAGTTTCTGCTGGACTCTTTGACATTTTTTCACCCAAGAAGAAACCTAAACGGCCTAAGTTCCTTATGAATGTCTGGATTATATCGTGCTCAGATAGGTTTGTCTGGATGTCTGAAATATTCTGGTTGAAACGGATGTAGTAATCCGCTAAAGATTCATCATACTGCTGTTTCACGTCGTCTAACGCGCTTGCATCCTTGAGAAACTTGCGCTCACCCATGTACCTCCGAATGAACTTTCCTTTTAGGTAAGGCCAGGAGCTGACACTTTCATTAGGAAGGGAGAAAAAAACCAGTGTGCCGCTGAACCTAGTAAGGTTTGCAGGAACGTGACCGCTATATGGTTTGGGTTTGTTGTCCTCCCTAGCAATGATGCTTCATGCTGCTGTACATGCTCGATAGGATCACCTTTTCCCGAGTATTTCTCAATTCTAATGTTGTTTACGATTCCCGGAACCCTGTCATACAACATCTCCTTGGTGAATGGTGTTAGATTACAGAGAGTAATCACTACGGACATTAAAACGTAGTACATGCTAGTAATCGAAATTACGCAGTGGAAGATTCGCACATACCTCAAACAATGTCAGTAGCCCCAAGATCCTTCCAGCAGGGAGTTCCCAATCCTCCGGTCGGCACCCGTAGAGGTTCTGGTTAAGGAAGCCCTACGTAGTATATTCTCCACAGCAAAGCCTCTGATCGATTCTTGGAAAGGAGACAGATCTCTGGATTGTTTGCTCGAAAGAAAATTGGCACACCCTTTGGTGGATGTGGTTCGAACGGCTATAGGTGTTTTTTGGGGGAAGGTTTTCTCTCAAAACGCCACTTAAAGGGAATTGTGATTAACCTAAATAAAACCCCTAACTCCCCATATATGTAGGAGGAGTAAAGTGGACAAAAGTCCACTTCAACCCCTCATAGGGTTTCGGCCGGCCACATGTATAGGGAGGCCCAATTTTGAGCCTCTCATGTCAATTGGGATTTAGGTCTAGCCCAATTACCCTAATGTGACATGTACCTAATTTCCTTAGGTAAACTATACATATTATGGGCTACCAATTACGGCGCCCATCTTCATATGCTTACAGCTCCCACTCGCCACATTAAAATTTCCTTTTGGGGAGGTCTGTTTGATATCCAAAAATTGTTCAGCAACAGTCAGACAAGTGGGGAATGTTGGGGTGAACCATAAAATTTTGGGTGGCCACGGATTCCATTATCAAGAAGTTTATCCACGGCTTCTTGTACCAATTTCTCTTGACACATTACTATTTCCCCTGGTGTAGATTTACTTCTTGTTAATAGACCGTCAAGGGTATTGCTCCGATAGATAACTCTTCGATAGAGTTCATTAATATCCGAGCTCATTAGCATACCCCCATCCATCTGAATGATAGGTCGTAGTTCGGGAGGAAGAAATGGGAGGGTGCCTGTTAATGTATTTTCGTCCAAATCTGAATCAACATTTCACTCCTTCGATCTGGTCCTTACTTCCGAATAGTTCATACGAGGTTTGCCGTGCGACTGTCGGATACGACTGGCATCGTGCTACTCATCTGTTAGGAGTATTATAGCGCCCGCGGAACGTTGATTCCCTTTTCTCTAATCAACCTGTTATAAAGAACATTTATATAGTACCGCGTTGTATCCTACGTGAACTGATAATTCTCTTTCTGCTAGTTTCCACATAGGAACACTTCTCCAAGGAATCCGTACAAGTATTCACAACCTTCAACTAATATCCGGTTGGTGGCCACCTAGTGAATACAAGAGTTGGTGAATTACAGGTGAACTTGACCATCCCCATCGCTCATATCCTTAGTCAAACCCAACCGGTTTCCAAAGACGTGGTCACTAGGCCTTTTTGTTCAGCACTACGCTCGTACGCCGGGAAGCGAGCATTGAGCCTGACCTTAGATATGAATTCTGAGTCTGTGAGGATACTTTAGGTGCCTCTTCATAAGGCTCCTGGGATCAATCACACGCTCGAGGTGAATAAGTTTGCACCCGCCAGAATCACGAGGATTCCTTCTTAGCACAACCGAGCTGTGACCCCGTGGTCGAACGTAGCACGCGTAGTATGAAGCACGCGTCCGATAGCATACCTGAACCTTGTGGGTTGACAGGAAAGGGATATGTCAATCATGCTATCACAGATTCTCATCTGGTCCAGAATGTGGCATGATGATGAACGAAGTTCATGACGACGATATGCAAAACGAAGATCATGTCGAGTTACTTCGAAACTAGATAATCGTTTTGCTTAATCAAGTTTATCCCTCTGACTCTTAGCCAGTCTTGCTTTGTAGAGGCCTCCCTCCACCGCAAGACTACCGTACCTGTGTGACTAGGTAAGGCCCACATTCGACATAGTTTGGCAGAGGATTGCGTCCTCTTACGACTTAGTTTATAGACCGTAAATCTGATGTAATCAAAACATTATGACGTCGATTGATCATAAACTCAGTTGCAATTCTTTCTCTTACAAAATGTAACTTTCTAATATCAAAATGTTATCACAGATACATGCCATTTCTAAACCTACACAATCCAAGCAGTTTTACGTGCTTTTCGAATATCTCACTACATAATGGTTTAGTTAATGGGTTCGCAGTCATACTATCAGTGGACAAGTATTCCACAGTGATTATATTGTCTTCTACCATAGATTTAGCATAGAAATATTTCATATCAATATGTTTGGTCCTACTATGGTACTTCGGATTCTTAACTCCCGCAATGGCTGCTTGACTGTTAGAGAAGACCTTCACAGGTTTATTCCCAACATCCCCGCCAAGCAGTGCAGTTAGAAGCCTTTTGAGCCAGAGCGCTTCCTGTGCATTCTTTGAGAGAGCTACGAATTCTGATTCCATCGTGGAAAGCGCGAAACAAGTTTGCTTCTTGCTCGTCCATGAAATGGCGGCATTAGCAAGGAGGAACACTCCCCCTGTGGTGGACATACGATCATCCATATCGCCACCATGGTCGGCGTCCCTGTAACCGGTCAATTCTAATTTCTTGCCCTCATAGCACAGGCCGTAGTCGGCAGTACCTTTCAGATAACGAATTATTCGTTTTACAGCCTTAAATGTTGAGAGCCAGAATCTGATTGGAAACGTACTACTAGGCCCACGACGTAACAGATATCCGGACAGGTGCATTGTATGGCGTACATCAAACTACTAACCATGCTCAAATACTCTGCACCCTTCATCTGCCAGGTTCTTGGGGTCGTCACGTTTTGACAGTGCGCACCCAAACAACACCGGCGTATCCATGGGTTTCGCATCCTGTAATCTGAATCTTTTCAACAGTTTGTTGATATAAGCTTCTTGAGAAAGACATAATTTCCGAGTTGCCCAATCTCTAGAAATTTTAATGCCTAAGATGTACGTGGCCTCTCCCATGTCTTTCATCTCAAATATAGATGCCAACCAGGACTTTGAATTGTTCATAAAACTCACGTCGTTTGCGGCAATGAGTATGTCGTCCACGTATAAGGTTAAGATGACATACTTAGACCCGGAGGTCTTATAATACACGCACGGATCCTCGTGAAGATTCACAAATCTGTTTCTTACGATTTCCTCGTGGAATCTGCAGTACCATTGACGAGACGACTGTTTAAGACCGTAAATGGACCTTTGGAGTTTACAAACTTTACGTTCGTTACCAGGAGTAATGAAAATTGGTTGCTCCATGTAGATCTCTTCCTCTAGGTTTCCGTGGAGGAATGCGGTCTTAATACTCATTTGGTGAAGTTGTAACCGAGACCTACGACCAGGACCATAAATGGCCCTTACCGTGGTTTTACGCAACAGTTGGTGAGTATGTTTCGTCAAAGTCCACTCCGTGAATTTGGGTACAGCCTTTGGTAATAAGTCTAGCTTTGTATTGCTCGACCTTTTCCATTAGTGGTGAGCCTTCTTTCAGGACTCATCGTATCCTTACGCCCCTGTGGTTAGCAGGTAAATCAACTATAGACTATAATGGCTTTCATTTAAGGCGATCTCTCTCATTTATTGTTTTCCTCCATTTCTTCACTTGAGGTCTTTCCAATGCAAGATAACAGTTGTTAGAGTGAAGTTATCACCCTTCTATATGGGATACTTCTTTGGAGAAGTTTGATGCTTTCGACTTTCGTCTAAACTTGTTTATCCCTTCTTTGAGTCTTAACGTCTCTCGCACTCGGAATAATGCCTATTTTCAGAGCATTCCTTCCAATTAGGATCAATTCTCCCACTCAAAATAATGCTTTTATCGGAGCATCACTTCTATTGGGTACAAGAGCAATGCTTGAACCATAACCAACAACTTTCCTTGGACGACTTCTCGGTCTCGGAATTTTACTTCCAAGATAAATTCATTGATCACTAGGATCTGGAACCAAGTTTGTCGGATCACTCCCACTGAGAACAATGGGTAGTATAGGTAGTTGTGGCAATCCTGGTTCAGCATTACGATAATCAGGTTCAACTTGATTCGTCCAAATAGCAACAATGATTACTTGTGGTAGGTGTTTATCCCTCCAACTGGATTTATTATGAAAATGTTCCTATTATCATTTACCATGTCATTCACTCAAGTTGCTGGTTCAAATCTCTCCCACTCGAATTGAGTGGGAACTAATATCGTAATTTTGCTCCTGAATTGATCAAGACTCATTGTTTTGGAACTGTCAATGCATTGGAAAAATTCGTCCTCAAGTATGTAATGTTTACATGTTTGACCACGATACCATGTCTCTAAGCTGTAAACATGTACTCTCAAAGGGTAGTTGACATACTTTTGTCCTAAATACATGTTGAATTCCCAAATTAATGTCGCATGGTGATATGATTTAACTCATTATCACTCTTCAGCTTTCATGGTGGCTAGATTTCACCGATTTCGGTGGAACACAGTTTTACATGAATGTAAATCACTTCTCATCATCCCTTAGGGAACAGCTGATTAAGTGACTCTAAAATTATGTTTATAAACTAAGCTTCCAGAAGTGTATGATTTGATTTGAATGCCTAGCCTGACTTATCGTTCAAGGCGTGCGGAAGGAAAATCGTTAACCAACTTCATCCTTCTTCGTTTGCAAACTTATCTCAGAGATTTTATCCCATCTCCGAACTGGGCATTTTAGGTTTTCACCTTATGCGTCAGTCGATACTTTTACAAGGTCGTGGTAGCTTCCGAAGACTACTTCTTACCAATGTAAACGTTATCAATAAGTTATTTCCGAAGGAATGCAGACGAAAATTCAGCACATCATCATTTAAACACTTCATTATTAAACTTATACTTTGAAACGACGTGTTCCTCTTTCGAGGTCCACTTGCGCGAGGCGCAACTTACCCCAGTTTTAACCCTCGGTTAAATCGTTTCATTTCTGAATTTAATTCAATTTAATCCAATCGTTTTTCAAAACATAATCATCATTACAGTTTATTTCAATCAATGGAGTATTAACAAAGAAAGATATAAGCAATATATAAGCAATGCATCAAACAGCTAATTAAGAGGATCGAATAGCTTGGGGAATGGTAATAAATACTATGACCGAGCATTTGTTACGTGCTCAAAAGAAAATGTTTCCTATATTTCAAGGAACATTATTATTATCATGTATCTTATACTGAAAATTAAGAAGAGGTTCATTTTCAAAGCAAATAAAGATAAAGTTTTTCATTCAATCTTTATATCTTCGGGGCAAGTTCCTTAGGTCTGTGCTTGTTCTCCTTCTTGGTTCTGTAGTCCATAAAGAAAAATTGATTTACTCTCGAGTATGAGGAGTCCTAGAAGAACTTATGAGGTTATCATTATTCTTCAGCACGTACCTTGGGAGGATTGGTACAGGCAATAGCAAGGTTTCCTTTCACGCCACACCTAAAACACGTTCGAGTTTCCTCTTTACGTGTCTGTTTTGCCTACCCTTTCTTGCCTCCGAATTGCTTTCGCTTGATCTACTTCTGAGGTTTTGGAGCTAAAGGATTATTAGCCTTAAACTGAAGTCCCTTGCCTTTTCTCTTGCGCTTACCCTTATGCTCAGCTGGATGCGAGGATGCAAGATGCATTTCCGCCCTTGGCTTTTCAGCCTTGAGACGATCCTCTTCCAACTCGAGGTGAACTCGCACTTTCTCGAGGTCATCGAGTTGAGTGGCATGGGTAAGGTTCATTTTCATGTTATTCCAAGAGTCGGGCAAGGATTAGATCACACATTGGACCTTCTGTTCGTCGGTCAGGATTTCTCCTGCCTCCTTGAGTTCAACGAGCATATTAGACATATGTCTAATGTGCTCCTTTATTGTGTGCTTGGGATTCATCTTGTATGAGTCTAAAGCAATGTTTAATGACTGCTTCTGGGCTGTGGTGTAAATACCAAACCCTACCTTAAGACCGTCCCATAGGTCCATGGCGGACTCATAGTGATCATATCCATAGAGTATGTCATCATCAAGAAGTGACAACTAGGCGGAACGAATTTTCTGATCCTTTGCATCCCATTCATCATGGAATTTCTTCAGTTCGTCCCTGAGGTCTCCCTCCGGCCTGACTTGTTTTGAAGTCAAATGCTCCAAACCTCTCATTTCAGTAATTACCATACTCGCGCAATTATTCCAGATCTTATAGTTGTTGCTGTTCAATCTCACTCCCTTATTCATTTGGGAGATTACATTGCTGATCGCATCCATGACTAACACATCAATGATTATGTAAAATCAGGGAGACAATAACATTTTGAGAATGAATTGCATACACCAGATATCTATTAAGATTGAATCCGAAAAATAATGATTCCTCATTCATCTAAACCAACCGACCACTAGTAAACCAATGGAAGATGGATGTGAAAGAGTTCACACTATTGTCGTTTTCAATCCAATAGATCAATCTTTTAAAACGGTTTTAATCGCAAATTACCGGAACGGGAAATTTAAAACTAGCATAACCGATCTTGGCTTTCTCAAGGCCCTTTTATTTTTGAAAAATATTCCGATGAATTCACTCATGCATATATAATTCTACTATCCATGCAAATTATCATATGCTAGTAATATTCATCATACAAACCACATTCATGCTTAAGATTCATGTGTCTAATGTTCCGAGGAACTCATGCTTGCATACATAATTATACTTCCATGTAAATTATCAAATGCAACTACATCCTCAACATTCTAGCATACATGTCAAACATGAAAATTCCACAACAGTCATACATATTTGGCGACTGGTTTTCAATTTTAAAATAATTTTAAGGGTTAAAGGTCCTTTTGGTACCACATGTTTGCAAAAATTACACTGTTCATACCACTAGTATTTTTTCGTACCGAATTGGTACCATATGTTTCCAAACCTTACTGTTTTGGTACCTCCGTTAGGGTTCTGTCAAAAACAGCCGTTAAATGGCATGTGCCATGCACGTGACCAGCCCAAAACTTTCAATTTTGTTACAATTTAGTCCATCTAATACATCCCTAACTTTTATTTTGTTCAATTTAGTCCTAAAACTTCAAAATCAAACCATTTTCCCAAATTGACCTAGCCCCAATTGAGTTAATTTGGGGCTAGGTCCAATTGACCTAGCCGGACCTAGCTTAGGGCTAGGTCCGACCCTGGGTCCGGTGACCCCGACCTAGGGTCGGACCTAGCCCATGGCTAGGTTCGGCTAGGTCAATTTGGGGAAATGGTTTGATTTTGAAGTTTTAGGACTAAATTGAACAAAATAAAAGTTAGGGATGTATTAGATGGACTAAATTGTAACAAAATTGAAAGTTTTGGGCTGGTCACGTGCATGACACATGCCATTTAACGGCCGTTTTTGACGGAACCCTAACGGAGGTACCAAAACAGTAAGGTTTGGAAACATATGGTACCAATTCGGTACGAAAAAATACTAGTGGTATGAACAGTGTAATTTTTGCAAACATGTGGTACCAAAAGGACCTTTAACCCTAATTTTAAACATTAGGGGCTGATTTGCAAATTCATGCTTATATTCAATCATGCAGCATTCTAGACATGAATCCTACGTATTTTTAACCATCACAACATGTCTATCCTAGTGCGCATTGCATATATTTAAACAGGGCTCAGCCCACAACATGCAATATCCAGCTAGCTTGACTAAGTTAAGACAACATTTCTAATCATGCATTAATATATATATTGAATAATAAATAATTGTAATTAAACACTCTAATTATACCAGACCTAAAAACATGTATCTCCGAGATCCATCCCCATAATCGAAACAAGGCATTAAGGTTATCAAACATTGAGCACTGTGTAGGCCTATTAAGGTTCAAAACGTTTGGATTTTAAAAATTGACCACCCTATTTTATTTAATTTACTTGAATTCGGTTTTGAAAATCATTTCGGTTCAGTCAATTTTGGTCCGGTTTGAAAAAAATAGGGTTCAGTTCAGTTTTACACGCAAAATCGGTTTGGTTAGATCCACTAAGTTACCCCGGCCTGAACCGACCCGATTAGGTCGAACCGATTGAGAAAACCCGGTTCGGTTTAAATTCGTCCCGGTTTGACATATTAGACCGGCCCAATATTTAAAATTTAAAAGGTTGGGCCAAATGTTTACTTGTGGCTCAAGTAAGGTTTTAAAGTCCAAAAAAAAAAAATTTAGCCACCAAGTAACATTAATTATATAAAATAATTTCCAATATTAAATATATATATATATATATATATATATATATATATATATATATATATATATACATATATATATATCTATTTCGGCCAATAATATAACATATATATATATATATTTATTGCTAGGATTCTATCTTTAAGATTAAATCAATCAATAATATATATATATATGTAAAAATCGGCTACCACATAAATATATAAATATTTTTATTTATTGTAGGGAAACATATATCAACAATATGTTTTCTCAATCTTTTAGGCAACTAAAATCTATCAATAATACCTTTAACCTATTTAAATATTTTAGATATATTGATAGTTATATATATTTCTATATATTAATGTGTATCTATTATAATGTTCCCAATAATAGATATATTGTTACCTTAATTAAAAATTAAAATATGGTAAACAATATAACTTTAAAATAGTGTGCCGAAATTTTATGCTTGGAGACCAAGAAATTGAAAATTTTACCTTGTAATTTACCTAAAATTTTCAGCACAAACACATATTTGGAAACGAGTGGTCAAATTTTAAGATCAAATTTTAATAAGATCTTCAATCCAAAGTTTGATTTTGATAAATATCACATTTTTCTTGAAGATCATGAACATCAAATTAACTAAGAACATCATGAAAATTTCGGATTCACCAACAACCCTAAAAATCGAAATTTTAAAATTTTCTTTTAAAATTTTCGGTTTTCATTTTTAAGTTTCAAGAACATCAATTCATCAAAATCATGAACTCCTAACACAGGCTCTGATACCACTGTTAAATTACGGAGAGTAATCACTACGGACATTAAAACATAGTACATGCTAGTAGTCGAAATTACACAGCGGAAGATTCGCACATACCTCAAACAATGTCAGTAGCCCCAAGATCCTTCTGCAGGGAGTTCACGATCCTCCGGTCGGCACCCGTAGAGGTTCTGGTTAAGAAAGCCCTACGTAGTATATTCTCCAGAGCAAAGCCTCTGATCGATTATTGGCAAGGAGACAGATCTCTAGAGTGTTTGCTCGAAAGCAAATTGGCACACCCTTTGGTGGATGTGGTTCGACCGGCTATGTGTGTTATGGGGAGAGGGTTTTCTCTTTAATCAGCACAAGGGAGGAATTATGATTAACCCTAATAAAACCCCTAACACCCCATATAAAACCCTGATAAAAGTCCACTTCAACCCCTCCTAGGGTTTCGGCTGGCCACATGCATAGGGAGGCCCATTTTTGGGCCTCTCATGTCAATTGGGATTTGGGTCTAGCCCATTTACCCTAATGTGAGAGGTACCTAATTTCCTTGGCTTTCTCAAGGCCCTTTTTATTTTGGAAAAATATTTCGATGAATTCACTCATGCATATATAATTCTACTATCCATGCAAATTATCATATGCTAGTAATATTCATCATACAAACCACATTCATGCTTAAGATTCATGTGTCTAATGTTCCGAGGAACTCATGCTTGCATACATAATTATACTTCCATGTAAATTATCAAATGCAACTACATCCTCAACATTCTAGCATACATGTCAAACATGAAAATTCCACAATAATCATACATATTTGGTGACTGGTTTTCGATTTTAAACCAATTTTAAACATTAGGGGTTGATTTGCAATACATGCTTATATTCAATCATGCATCATTCTAGACATGAATCCAAGCATTTCCAACCATCATAGCATGTCTATCCTAGTGCGCATTCCATATATTTTACGAGGGCTCAGCCCACATTATGCAATATCCAGCTAGCTTGACTTAGTCAAGACAACATATCTAATCATGCATTAATATATATTGTTCGGTCCGGTCTGAAAACCCGTTCGGGTCCGGTTCGGATAAATTCGATTTGGTTCTGTCCGGTTTTAATTTTAAAATATGGTTTGGTTAGATCCACTTAATTACCCCGGTCCGACCCGACCCGAATAGGTCGAACCGATTGAGAAAACCCGTTTCGATTTAAATTCGTCTCGGTTTGACATATTGGACCGGCCCAATAATAACGGTTGGGCCGAAATGTTTACTTGTGCCCAAGTAGGGTTTTATAGTCCAAAAATATTTTACTTAGCCACCAAGTAAAATTAATTATATAAAATAATTTTCAATATTATATATATATATATATATATATATATATAAATTTCGGCCAATAATATAACATATATATATATTTATTTATAAGATTCTATCTTTAAGATTAAATCAATCAACAATATATATATATATGCAAAAATCGGCTATCACATAAATATACATATATTTTATTTATCGTCAATATCTTAAATAGGGAAACAAATATACTGACAATATATTTTCTCAATCTTTAGGTAACTAAAATCTATCAATAATATCTTTATCCTATTTAAATATTTAGATATACTGATAGTTATATATATTTCTATATATTAACGTGAATCCATCATAATGTTCCCAATAATAGATATATTGCTACCTTAATTAAAAATTAGAATATGGTAAACAATATAATTTTAAAATAGTGGCCGAAATTTACTAGCTTGGTGACCGAGCAATAAAAAAATTTACCTAGTAAATTCATTAAAATTTCGGCACAAACACCATATTGGGAACAAGTGGTCAAATTTTAAGATCAAATTTTAATAAGATCTACAATCAAATGTTTTATTTTGATAAATATCACATTTTTCTTGAAGATCATGAACATCAAATTAACCAAGAACATCATGAAAGTTTCGGACCACCCTTAAACATAAAAATTCAAAATTTTAAAATCCTTCCTTTTAAAATTTCAGTCCGAAAATTTTAAAACATTCATGAATACCAGTTTAACAAAATCATGAACTCCTAACACAGACTCTGATACCACTGTTAGATTACGGAGAGTAATCACTACGGACATTAAAACGTAGTACATGCTAGTAATCAAAATTACGCAGCGGAAGATTCGCACATACCTCAAACAATGTCAGTAGCCCCAAGATCCTTACAGCAGGGAGTTCACGATCCACTGGTCGGCACCCGTAGAGGTTCTGGTTAAGGAAGCCCTACGTAGTGTATTGTCCACAGCAAAGCCTCTAATCGATTTTTGGCAAAGAGACAGATCTCTGGAGTGTTTGCTCGAAAGCAAATTGGCACACCCTTTGGTGGATGTGGTTCGGCCGGCAATAGGTATTTTTTTAGGGGAAAGTTTTCTCTCAAAACACCACTTAATGGGAATTGTGATTAACTTAAATAAAACCCCTAACTCCCCATATATATAGGAGGAGTAAAGTGGACAAAAGTCCACTTTAACCCCTCCTAGGGTTTCGGCCGGCCACATGTATAGGGAGGCCCAATTTTGGGCCTCTCGTTTCAATTGGGATTTAAGTCTAGCCCTATTCATATTATGGGCTACCAATTAGGGCGCCCATCACCATATGCTTACAAATGGGTGGCTTGCGCTATCAGCCAGGACATGCATTTGCCCGACTTTGATTGCTAACTTTTGCTCTATAAGAGCTTCCAAGGCTTTGGACGCCAGTCCTGTGATGGGGACATTATCATTCCTCCTTGGCATCCCCAAATGTTGTTTGGGTTTCTGCTGTTGTCACGCCCCGAGCTCTGTTGGTATTGAGAATCCTCCCTGCCTGGTTGCTCGTTCCTGAGACTTGGTTACCATGATTCGGCTGGGTGTGGTCTTTCATAATAAGTTACAATGGAGCGAGATCCTTGTGGCTCTGCATAATAGTAATGCGGGTTGGCAGCTGGAGGCTGTCCTCCTTGTGGCATTGGGGCTTCTCCTCGGGGAGTGTCGTGAGATATTGTCCCCGGTGCAGGATATGCTTTAGAAGGTGGTTGTGGAGGTGGTGGGGGTGGTGGTGGTGATGGAGGCGCAGAGCCTTGATTCCTTAGGTTTTCTTTGAAGGCCAGGAGCTCTTTCTATTGCTGCCATCATTGCAGGAATTAATGTATGGGCTTTATGGGCATCTTGGGTTCCTCTACTCTGAGGTTATTCCTCTTCTGTGTGGGCTCTGCGCTCGAATCTTGATGGTGGCTCATTGGTTTGGGCGGTAAGATCCTGTTGTGCGTTTAGAGACGGCATAGAAGAGGCTGTGGATACGGCCTCGGGGATGTAGGAGGGACCTACCTGACTCCTTCTTGGCGGTGCTTGCTTAGATGCTTCCCAGTAGCCTTCCTTTTTTATCGTCTTAGACCTTCTTCTCTTTCCATATCCGGGTTATAGGGAGGCGGAGGGTTACTCGTCATTGATGTTGGTAGTGTATGACTTGTTGTGTTCATGCCTTGCAGGTGGGCGCCAAAATGTTGGATCCTTCGCTCGAGGGAGAGTCGGGTCCTGATGTATGCGCTTCGGGTCGTCAAGGTAGCGGGTCTTCTCACGTGTCGGGATACGTGCGTCTTCGGATACCTGCAAGAGGGAAAATATCAGACACCACGCAGAGGGGGGTGGAGTGCGATGAGCCCTCTTCGAAACTTAAATTAGGTATCTTGAGAGAGAAAGTTTAGAGAGAGGTTAGAGCTTTAACTTCAACTTAGTTGTGAAATGAATGACCAAGGCCCCTATTTATAAGAAACCTTAAGATCAAACCGGGTTTCGAACGGTCCAACGTCGGTTTGGTTGTGAAAAAGTTAACCGGACGAGGACGAGCAATGAGTTGATGTCGGAGAGTTCGACACGTACCGTACGCGCGTATATGGTAGGCGCGGGCACTTCTAGGCGCAATCCGGATACCGGTCGGAATTGTTAGACAATCCATAACTGAGTCCGGATTGCCTTGACAATTCGGACTTCTGTCCAGATTGTCAGACAATTCGGACAAGGTCTATACTCGGGGTACGCGGGTGCGTACCCTTGGCCGTTTTAGACTTGCGGGTATTTATTTTGGGACTGTATAGTGGGTTTGACGTGTAGGCGAGGTCTGAATAATTATAAAACGAACCTGAATCGGACGTATACCCATCAGTGGTGATATTAAAAGCAAACCCTCCTCCCTAAAACACCTAACATTCAGCCGAACCACATAGGATAAAGGAGGTGCCAAATTGTGTCAAGCAACCAGTAGATCCATCCCGCGAAGAATCGACTGAGGCTTTGTTGTGAGGCTTCTCTAACAGGAAAGTCTACAGGGAATTGTCCGGCAGATCGAGAACTCCCTTCAACGGTCTTGGACTACGTGGAAGCATTGTAGGTATGTGCACCTTATTCCGTTGGGTATTAGTTACCATGCACGTTTCTTGATTTGTTTCTGTAGTATTAATCCCCTAAATCCTACATGGTATCAGAGCCTGTGTTAGGGAGTTCGTGTTTTTGACAAAATTAGTGTTCTTGATTTTCTTTGTGGTGGCAAAATTTTTAAACTTGCTTTCAAAGTTTAAAACTTTTCAATTTTTGGGTTAAATCGTGTTGGCCATGATTTTTCATGATGTTCATAGTGAAGTTTGATGTTCATGATCTTCAAGAAAAAAAAGACTTTTATCAAAATCAAACTTAGGATTCTTGATCTTTCAAGATTTGATCTTGAAATTTGACAATACATCCTAATTTTTGTGTTTTCAGCTGAACCCTTCCTTTAGATGTTCACGGTGAAATTTTTAATTTCTTAGTCCACAAGTAACCCTAAAGTGACCGAAATATTTGAGAATATAATTTAATATATTCGGCCGAAATTTTTAATACCTATGAATTAGGTCAAAATTATGGCTAGGTTCACAATATATTTGTGGGTAGTAACTATCATTATATCTAGCACAATATTAGGGAACAAAATATTATTGATAATATAGTTGCTTAAAATATTGAGAAAATATAAATTATTGATGAAAATATATCCCTAATATATTGACAATAAGATATTAATTTATATACAGTGCTGCCAAATATATATATATATGTATATATATTGTTGATTGATTATATATCTCTAAATATAGAATCTTGACAAGAAATATATATATATATATATATATATATATATATATATATATATATATATATATATATATATATATATATGTTTGTGCCGAATTATATATATATATATATATGTGCTGAAAATTGGAAATTATTTTATAATTAATTGTTACTTTGTGGCCAAGTTAAGTTTTAAGTGGACTCTAAAACCCTACTTGGCCCACAAGTATCAATTTCGGCCGAACCTATTGGGTAACGGGCCAGTCCAATTTCGCACAACCAGATCGGGTTGACCGACCCGGGAGACCAAGGGAACCCGAAGCGGTTCAACCGAACCGAACCGGACCGGGTTCCACGGGTCCAAACCGAAGCGGGTCAAAAGCCGGGTTTTCTCATTTGGTCCGACCCATCCGGGTCAGATCGGACTGGGGCAACTAGTATGGGTCGAACCGACCCGGATTGAGTGACGAACCGAACCAAATTCCTATTTTAAACTGAACCGGTCCGGCCGAACCATTTTTCAAACCGAACTAGACGGTCTGAACCGGTCTGACCGAACCAAGTTAATTAAACCGGAAAGAACAAACCGAATTAATTAAATAATCTAGGATGGTCAAATTTTTAAATCCAAATATTTTCAAACTTTAAATAACCTACATAGTGCTTAAAGGTTTAATATTTCATCGTTTTAATTAAACCTGATGCCTAGTTTCTAATATGGGGATAGATCTCGGAAATGCATAGATCTCGGAAATGCATGATTACTATGTTAAGCTAGCTTGATTATGCATGTTGTGGGCGGAGCCCTAGTTTTCAATTAATGAGTTGCGCACTAGGATAGACATGTTGTGATGGTTGCAATTGCCCAGTACTCGTGTCTAGAATTACGCATGTTTGGTTTATAGCATGAATTGCAAGTCAGCCCCAACTGTTTTAAAATCGGGAATCAGTCGCCAAATATGCATGTCTGAATGGTGTGATCACGCATGATGCATATGCATGAATGTTGAGGATGGATTGGCATGTGAGAATTTACCTAAGCACTAGAATTATATATGCTAAGCATGAATTCCTCGGACCATTAAACGTATGATGCGTATGCATGAGGTGTGGTTTGTTTCTTGGATGTGATCTGCGCACGATGATTTACTTGTGTAGTAGAATTGTGTGTGCAAACTTGAAATCTTAGAAAACGTTTTAAAAAGGGCCTTGGGAAAGCCAATATCGGCTGTGTTAAATCCTCCCGTTCCGGTGATTGCGATTAAACCGTTTTAACAGACTGATCTATTAGAAGGAAGACGAAGGTAATGTGAACTCTTTCACGACCCCCTTCCCTCGGTTTACTGTCGGTCGGTTGGGTTAGATGTCTGAGGAATCATTATTAGTCACCTTCTATCTCATAGATATCCGATGAATATAATTCTTTTTCAAAATGTTACTGTCTCCTTGTTTATGCATAATTATCAATGCCTTCGATCAAATTTGCTGAGTGAGTGCGATTCGACATTCCTCGCAATCTTGATGGTATGTAAGATGATGGCTCAGTATGTGTTAAACTCCTCTCTACCACGATCCTGAAAGCAGAGAGGACAACAACAAATGAATATTGTAGTCCGTATGACTATGATGATAACTGATGAATGTGGTAGTCCCTTTCCCAATAATGGGAGTTGAACCATGGAAAAAGAGATTCGTCCATGATCTTAAATCGTCAGTGGTGATATGTTCAACCTTGGATAGAGAGGTTGAGGGAGACATCAATTACGACCATACAACATTACTGCTTTTAGTGTTCCCTCTGCATCCACTTCGGTTGAAGTAAGGCCGCTGCAGCTAGAAATGTTTTGGTTGTGAATGATGGTCTCCTCTCCATGCACGCTAGTGTAAAATCCACTCGAGATCTTCGAATAAAAGGTCAAACATGGAAAAGAAGAGGTATCCCCTTTAATGGTTGAATGACGTTGATGGGACTCACTTACCATGAGTCTATTCAAGTCCAGTAACATGGGCGAAAAGGAACTCAACTTCACAAATCACCACAGGATATCGAGGGTTTTCAACCATGATATCCGCATATCATGGAGAGAACTAGACCCTAGAGGTCACAAACGAATATCCGGTGAGTCAAACACCGTGGACAAAGTGCGTTTCAAGTATGCCTCGTTTGTCATGAATATAAAGTTGTAAAAGGTCTTTATTCAAACACATATCATCTGATGTGATTCACTCGTGAATTTTTTTAGACGTAGTGTTCGACATGATCAAAGTTCTCGACTATCTATGCGGTAAGCATGGATCCAATTCATGACCCTTAGATCAAGAGTCTCATCATTGTGGTTTCTTCTTTCATCGTTCATTTGAATTGATATTTTTGTTATTTGAGATTCAGAATTATTGAATAAAGTAATTGTTACTCGATACAACGTACAATTAACTTAACAATCTATCGGCCCAGTCAAAAGGAACGATACTAAAATCCAAACCTACGGTTTAGGAACCAAAATTTCGGCCAAGACAAATGATCGAACAAAACGAAACGTTAAACATACTCCATCGTTAGTTTCAAGTCGAACGAACTAAATAAACCCATCAATTGTGTAGTAAGAATGCGGACCGATTTAAAATAATCCTTATTTGTTAGTACTCCATAATATAATTAAAATCGTAACGATGAACATGTACGAAACCGATTAAACCGATTTTTTTTAAAAAGAAACGATTTCACCACGGGTGAAACCTGGTGATGTACGCACACTGCACGTGTGTTCCTCGAGAAATAGAACACATCGATTCAATGTACAAAATTCAATATAAAGTGTGTTCTTGATTTAATGCTTGAAGAAAATTTTCATTTGCACGAACACCCATTCAGGGGTTTTACCCATACAAAATTCTCGTAGAGAATTTCAACAAGAATAAGGTGAAAACCTAATGCACGATCCATGGTGGATAAAAAATTGGTGTATGAATGAACAATGAAAAGGAACGTCTGTTAAAAGACGTCTCCACTATTTGCCTTTAACGATAAAATATTGGTGAACCATTAAACCGACACGCACTTCATAAACAAGGTCAGTACCATGATATCATAAGTTCAACTTATAACCTCCATTTCACAAGAAAGTTATGGTTAGCTGCAAATCATGTGGTGAACCTAGTTAATGTATAAATCTGTTACACGACACCATGTGAGCTATTGGTAATGAGAGGTATCTTACCAGAATTGCGACATTCATGTTGCAAATAAAACACACATAGTACCAAATGGAAGGCTCAAAAGTATCTCTATAGCATACATGTGTGTAATAGCTTGGGAGCTTGGTGACATGGTCGAACAGGATACGTTACACTACTTGAAGCTGAATTTCCATAGCTTTATAAACATTAACGAACGAAGTCTTGATTGAACTAGAGAATGATGATGATCAGGTCCCACTCGCTTCGAGTGGAAGATTTGAGGCAGCAACACAAGTGAACGATATGGTAAATGAAGATGGGGAAATTTTCACAATAAATCCAGTGGGAGGAGTCAATCCAACCACCTAGATCACTGTTGCTGCAGGTGCAAATCAAGTAGGACCTGATGATCATGTAACTGAACCGATGGATGAATATATAATTTTAGCTCAACTACCTACTACACCCAGTGGGAGTGGTACGACCAATTTGGTTCCCGGTCATCGTAACCGTGGAATTAACCTCGGTGGTGAAAATCCGAGACCGAGAGGTTGTCCAAGAAGAGTTGTTGGTGAAAGTTTAAGTAGCGCTCTTGTTCCCAATGGGAGTATTGCATCGATAATGAGCATTATTCCTAATGGGAGCGTAGTTCAAGTTTAATATGGGACTAATGAGCCTAGACGTAGTCTAACGCACCGAACTCAAGCGAAAGAATGGACTGGTTAAGCAAGCTATGGATGGAACTCAAGTGAAAGAATGTAGGAAAGAAATGGAGGATGAGATAGCCTCTATGAAAGCTAATTCGGTATGGTCTCTGGTTGATTTGCCTACTAACCGCAGAGCAATAGGTGCCAAGCGGGTTCTGAAATTGAAACTCACTACTGATAGAGCTGTCGAGCGATACAAAGCTCGACTCGTTGTGAAAGGATATACCCGACTTCACGGAGTGGACTTTGATGAGACATACTCACCTACTGTGCGTTATACCACGGTACGGGCCATATTGGCTCTGGTTGCGAGTCTCGATCTGGAGCTGCAACAAATAGATGTTAAGACTACATTCCTCCATGGTAACCTGGAGGAAGAGATCTATATGGAGCAGCCAGAGGGTTTTGTTACTCCTGGCAACGAACGTAAACTATGTAAACTCCAAAGATCTATCTACGGTCTTAAACAATCATCAAGGCAATGGTGCCGCAAATTCCACGAGAAAATCGTAGGAAATTTATTCGTGAATCTTTACGAGGATCAATGCGTGTACACGAAGACTTCCGAATCTAAATACATCATCTTGAAATTATATGTAGATGACATATTGATTGCCGCAAATGATGTGAGTTACATGAATGAATCAAAGTCCTAGCTGGAATATTTATCTAAGATGAAGGACATGGGAGAAGCCACGTAAATCCTAGGCATTAAAATTTCTAGGGATCATGGTGCTCGCAAAGTATGTCTCTCTCAAGAATCCTATATCAACATGTTGTTGAAAAGGTCAGACTACAGGATGCCAAACTCGTGGTTGTGTTCGGGTGCGCGTTATTGAAGCGTGACGGCCCAAAAAATCTGGCTGAGTGTGAACAGATGAAAAGTGCAGAATACTTATGTATGGTTGGCAGCTTAATAATATTATGCTAAGAATATGGTTGATGACAAAGTAATCACATTAAAATACTTGTCTAATGAAAATACGATGGCCGATCTATTAACTAAACCTTTAGGCAGGGATGTTTTTGAAAAACATGTTAGAATGCTGGGACTGCGTAGGGTTTAAGTAGCTTGTATCGTGATAACAAATTTTTGAAACTTTACTGGAAATAATTACAATTTGAATTTATGATTCTTACGACGTCATAATGATTAAAGTTTAATCGGATTTTTGCGGTCTATAAAATAATCGTAGGAGGGTTGACCTCCAAAATAAAATAATGTCGAATGTGGGCAAAGCCTCGTCACACAGGCTCGGCCGTCTTGACGGAGAGGAGGATCTCCATTAGATCAAGACTGGCTAAGAACCATAGTGGCAAGCCTGGTTAAGCAAAACGATCATTTGGTTTTCGGAGTAACACGATATGATCTAAGTTCTACAAATCGCCATTAGAAACTTCGTTCGTAATAAAACTACATTCAGGGTTAGATGACGAATCTGCGATAACATATGACATTTCCCGCTTCCTGACTAAACTCAGGTTTTGTTATCGACGCGTGCCATGTTCGACCACGGGGTTAGGCTCGGTTGTTCCATATAGACTCCACTAGATTTGGATGGGCACAAACTTCTTCACCTTGAGCGTGTGGCTGATCCCGGATGCTATATGAAGAAGCATCCAAAGTATCCTCACGGACTCAGAACTCATACCTAAGGTAAGGCTCAATGTTCGCTTCCTGGCATACGAGCGTAGTGCTAAAAAAACTGGCCAAGTGACCACCTCTTTGGAAACGGGTTGGGTATGACTAAGGGTATGAGCGATGGGGATGGTCAAGTACACCTGAAATTCTCCGGCCCTTGTATTCACTAGGTGGCCACCAGCCTGACAGTAGTTGAAAGGTTGTGAATACTTGTGCGGATGCCCTGAAGGAGTATTCCTATGTTGAAAGTGGGCAATTGGAGAATGACAGTTGACCTAAGATACAACGCGACACTTTATTTTCACAGGTTGATTAGACATTGGGAATCGACGTTCCGCGGGCGCTACAACACTCCTAACAGATGAGTAGCACGATGCCCGTCGTGTCCGCCGGTCACACGGCAAACCTCGTATGAACTATTTGGAGCAGGGATTGCATAGAATATCAAACGCTGATCTGGTGGAGGACAAAATATTAATAGGCACCCTCCCATACCGGCGAGTGGGAGATGCTAGCATTTGGACAATAAGCCGCCGTAATTGGGAGCCCATTAATTAAGGTCATGTACCTAAGAAATTAGGTAATGTCACATTAGAGATTTTGGGCTAGGCCCAAAATCCCAATTGACATGGGGGGCACAAAATTGGGCCTCTCTAATACATGGCCGGTGAATGTTATAATAGGGGCAAAGTGGACTTTTGTCCACTTTACTACTCTTATAAATAGGGAGTCCTAGGAGGGTTTTAGAATGCCAATTCTCTCTTCCTTAGTGGTGAGATTAAAAGAGAACTCTCCTCCCTAAAACACCTAACATTCGGCCGAACCACACATGATAAAAGAGGTTCCATATTGTGTCAAGCAATTTACTTCAGGAGACCCATCCAACGAAGAATCGACTGAGGCTTTGCTGTGAGGAATAATCCGTGTAGGGATTCTCTAACATGAAACTCTACAGGGAACCGTCCGGCGGATTGAAAACTCCCCTCAAAGATCTTGGACTATGTGGAAGCATTGTAGGTATGTGCACCTTATTTCGCTGCGTATTAGTTACCACGCATGTATCTTGATTAGTTTTCGTAGTATTAATACCCTAATTCCTACATTGATTTTCTCCATTCCTTCGCTTGAGGTCCATCCAACGCTTGTTTAACCATAACCGGTTCATCAACCGAAGTCAAAGTGAACAATTTACCCTTCTCGGTGAGATACTTCTTAGGAGAAGTTCGGTGCCTTTGACTAGGTCTAGGCTCAATATTCCCATCTTGAATTTGAACTACACTCCCACTGGGGAAAATTCTCCCACTCGGAAAAATACTCCCACTTGGAACAAGGGCGGTGCTTGAACCTTCGCCAACAACTTTTTTTGGACGACCTCCTGGTCTCGGGATTCTACCTCTGAGATGAAATCCACGGTTACTAGGACCATGAACCAAATTAGTCGTCTGACTCCCACTGTTTCCAACAGGTAGTTGTGGTATTATAGGATTCTCATCCTACGGTTCAGCAACGTGATGATTAGGTTCCACTTGATTCGCACCTGCAGCAACAGTGACCTGCGTGGTCAGATTGACTCCTCCCACTGGATTTATTATGAAAATTCCTCCATTTTTATTTACCATGTCGTTCAGTGGTGTTGCTGTCAGATTATGGTGGATTAATACTACAGAAATTAACAAAGGTACATGCTTGTAATCACATTACACAGCGAAAAAGAATGCACATACGTATTCGAAATTTCCGCAGTCCCAAGATCTTCTAAGGGAGTTCTCGATCCGCCGAACGGTTCCCGTAAGGGTTCTTGTTAAGGAAGCCTTACGCGGAATTGCCTCCACAGCAAATCCTCTTGCCGATTCAGAAGCATGGATGGATCTTCGAGTAAATTCCTCGAAGTAATTTAGCACCTCCAAGGCAGTGAAGAGGTTCAGCCGAAACCTTTGTTTAGGGTGGAGGGAATTCTTTTTGTCTCACCATAAAAGTGATTAACCTTAAATTAATCCCTAACACTCCCTATTTATAGGAGGAGCAAAGTGGACAAAAGTCCACTTTGCCCTCCTACATAATTCGGCCGGCCATAGAGTAAGGGAGGCCCAATTTTGGGCCTCTCATGTCAATTGGGATTTTAGGTCTAGACCAAAATCCCTAATGTGACATTACTCAATTGTCTTCGGTAACTTACTCATATTAATGGGTTGCTAATTACGGCGGCCCAATCCCCAAATGCTAACAGCTCCCACTCGGCGGAATAAGAGGGTATCTGTTAATACGTTATCAACCAACACACAAACATTTGTTCTTTGATCCTACTCTGGTTCGGAATAGTTCATACGAGGTTTGTCGTGCGACCGGCAGACACAACGGGCATCGTGCTACTCATCTGTTAGGAGTATTGTAGCGCCCGGGGAACGTTGATTCCCCATCTTTAATCAACATTTCATAAAATTGTGCCGCGTTGTATCCTAGGTCAACTGTTATTCTCCAATTACCTAGTTTCCACATAGGAACACTTCTCCAAGGTATCCATACAAGTATTCACAACCTTTCAACTAATATTAGGTTGGCGGCCACCTAGTGAATACAAGAGTCAAAGAATTACAGGTGTACATGACCATCCCCATTGCTCATATCCTTAGTCAAACTCAACCGGTTTCCAAAGACATGGTCCCTCGGCCTTTTTGTTCAGCACTACGCTCGTACGCCGGGAAGCGAACATTGAGCTAGACCTTAGATATGAGTTATGAGTCCGTAAGGATACTTCAGATGCTTCTTCATATAGAGGGATCAATCACACGCTAAAGGTGAAGAAGTTTGTGTCCATCCGAAACTCGTGGATTCTACCAAGCACAAGCGTGCCTGACCCCATGGTCGAACATGGCACACGCACTATGAAGCGCGCGTCTATAGCATAGCCTGAACTTACGAGTTGTCAGGAGTGGGAAATGTCATATGCTATCACAAACTTTTCATCTGGCCCAGAAAGTCGTTGATGACGAACGAAGTTCGTCACAGCGATACGCAAAACTTAGATCATGTCGTGTTTCCCTGAAACCAAATGATCGTTTTTCTTAACAAGGTTTATCTTTCAAAAAAACCATGGTTCTTAGCCAGTATTGACCCGGTGGAGGTTTTCCCTCTCCTGTCAAGACAACCGAGCCTTTGTGACGAGGCTCTGCCCATATTGGAAATGTTTTATCTGGGAGGATTGCCCCTCCTATGACTGGTATATAGATCGTAAAATCATATGCAACTCAAACATTATGACGTCGCTAGATCATAAACTCAATTTGCAATCCCTTTTTATTCAAATATTAATTTAAATCTCAAAATGTTATCAACACTATACAAACCTCTTAAACTCTACGTAGTCCAAGCATTCTAACGTGCTTTTCAAAAGCATCCCTGCGTAAGGGTTTAATCAATGAGTACGCCACCAAATGTGTTGCAATTAACAATGTGTTTCCCCATAAGGAGATTGGCAATTAAGCCTGCGACATCATGGTTCTGACCATGTCCAGGAGTGTACGATTACATCGTTCAGCCACACCATTCTGTTATGGTGTGTAAGGTATTGTAGTTTGACGTATAATCCCCGCTTCATTGAATAACTTGATAAACTCATTAGAGAGATATTCTCCACCTCTATCAGTACAAAGGGTTTTCACCTTTTGCACTTGTCGATTTTCTACGAGGCTAAAAAAGCTTTTGAAGCAGTCAATAGCCTCGAATTTGTGAGAGATCAAATGAGTAAACCCATAACGGGTAAATTCTTCAATAAAAGTCATGAAGTAACGTTTACCACCCATTGCAGTGACATTCATGGGTCCACATACGTTAGAATGAATTGCAATGGGTATTCGGCTCTTAGCGATTCACCAAATGGTTTGCGGGTTGACTTTCCGGCTAGACAGTTCTCACAATTGGTTTTCACCACTTGGGATGCTCCCGGGATTAGTCCTCTCCGAGCTAGAATTTGAACTCTATCATAGCCAATATGTCCCAACCTTGCATACCATGGCCGCATCTGTTTCTGCTACCCTAGGCGATACTAAGTACATTCGATTTGAAATTTCATGTCCATTCAAATCCATAACAATGAGACAATTAGAGGAAAATGCATGCCCATAAAAGAAATTGCTTTTATTAATACGCACAAGGGAGTTCTCAAATGATAAAGAAAAACCATTATTAATACGAGAAGTTACAAAAACAACATTCCTTCAAATTCTAGAAGCAAAAAGGACATTTTCTAGAAGTAAGGTTCTGTCATTGGGCATAGACAATCTGCAGTTCCTTATTCCTTCGACGTCAACTTGAGAGTTGTTGCCAATGTATATCCTTTTTGAATCCTTCAACATCCGTTTGAACAAGACAAATGATCCTCTGTCATTGGTTATGTGGTCCATCGCACCTGAATCAAGAATCCAAGATGGATTTGAATCAGTTAACATGACAGAAGAGGAAACTAAATTTTCCATAACATATCCAATGTCGCATACCTTAGCAGTATGCGATTTTCTGGACCCAGCACCATCGCCGATGCGGCGAGGGCTAGAGTCCTTGTAAACTATCTCCGATTTTAACTGGAGTTTGCTTTGTTCAGTTTTTGTCAACATTTTACCGTCGACGGCCTGTTTTTTCTTTCCCTTGCTCCTTGCTTTCCTCATATTCTGTCCAGCAGGTTTCCTTGTCATTTTGGTTTCTTTCGTTACCGATTCCAATCGAGCTTCTTCCATCTCGATTAGTTTCATGACAGTTAGGAGATTTAACACTGAGCTACAGATAGTCAGCAGAGTCCTGATAATGGCCTGAATTTTGTTCCATTCAGTAATTTGACTATCTTCCTCCAATGGTTCGATCATGCTTAGGAGTTGGTATGCAGTTTCAAGCACACCAATGCTATTTCTACTTAGACACTCGTCCAAAGAGGGTATAATTGGGTGTAGTATAACTGCTAAACCGTTTCCCTATTTCAGGAACAGTGCATCCCATATATCCTTTGTAACCGGAATATCCTTATACTCCTCTTTTTAAGCCCGAAGACATCTGTGAGAGCAATATCTCCTTAGCCCTCTTGTCATCCTGCTCCCACTTGAAGTGGGCATATGATAGCCCCTTAGTCAGGCCTGCATTTGGACAGCTCATCGTCTTCCGAATGTTGTCTACCGGACCTTTACCGCCCAGCAGATCATTGATGCATTTGCACCACGAGTCAAACTCGTCTCATTCAAAAGCTCATTAGCACATGATGAATCCATCTATGCAGCTTTTCGATACTAACATATTGATAATCATGCATAAGCAGGGAGACAATAACATTTTGGAAATAGAATCGCATACATCGGATATTTATGAGATAGAATTCGAAAAATAGTGATCCCTCAGACATCTAACCCAACCGACCTACAGTAACCGAGGGAAGGAGGATCGTGAAAGAGTTCACATTACTGACGTCTTCTTTCTAATAGACCAGTCTTTTAAAACGGTTTAATCGCTTTCACCGGAACGGGAGATTCTAAAACACCCGATCTTGGCTTTCCATAGGCCTCTTTTAAAACATTTTGAGGATTTCAAGTTTGCACATACGATTCTACTACACAAGTAAATTATCATGTGCAGGTCACATCCACGAAACAAACCACTCATCATGCATACACGTCATGCGTTTAATGATCCGAGGAACTCATGCTAGCATATATAATTCTACTTCCTAAGTAAATTATCACATGCTTCTACATCCTCCACATTCATGATCATACGCATCATACGTGATCATTCCATAAAAACATGAATATTTGGCGACTGATTTTCGGTTTTAAAACATTTGGGGCTGACTTGAAATTCATGCTATTAATCAAACATGCATACTTCTAGACATGATTCCTAGGCATTTACAACCATCACAGCATGTCTATCGTAGTGCGCAACTCATTAATTGAAAATCAGGGCTCAGCCCACAACATGCATTATCCAGCTAGCCTAACATAGTCAAGACGACAGTTCTAATCATGCAATTATATCAATTAAATAGCAATTGCAATTCGGCCCACCAAATGACTCAGTCCCAAAATCTTGCATTTCCGAGATCCATCCCCATAATCGAAACAAGGCATCGGGTATAAACCTATGAGAACTATGTAGGTAATTTTAAAGTTCGAAAACATTTGGGTTTTAAAATTTGACCATCCTATTTTAAATTTGACACGGTTCAGTCCGGTTTTAAGGGTCTGGTTCAGTCAAAAATCTGGTTCGGTTTGTCTGGTTCGGCTGGTCCGGTTCGGTCCAATAAGGTTCTGCCGGACCAGTTCGTTTTTTAATATAGGAAATTCAGTTCGGTTCTTCACTCAAACGGGCCGGTTCGACCCATTTTAGTTTCCCCGGTCCGACCCGACTCGAATTGAATGGACCGATTGAGAAAACCCGGTTTTGTTGACCCGCACCGGTTTTGGACCCGTGAACCCGACTCGATTCGGTTCGGTTGACCCGATTATGTCCGGTCGGGTTCCATTGGACTTCCGGTAAGTTGACCCAACCCGGCTGTGCAAAATTGGACCGGCCCATTACCCTATAGGGTTCGCCTGAAATTGTTTCTTGTGGGCTAAGTAGGGTTTTAAAATCCACCAAAAACATAACTTAGCCTCCAAGTAATAATAACTATAGATATAGTTTCCAATAATTACACACACACATATATATAAATTTCGGCACAAATATATATATATATATATATATATATATATATATATATTCTCAAAATTCTATATTTAGAGATATAAATTAATCAACGATATATATACATATATATTTGGTACTATCTATATATATATATTATCAAGATTCTATATTTAGAGATATAAATCTATCAACAACATGTGTATATATATATTCTCAATCTTTAGGTACTAATATCTATCAATATTGACAATATTATCTATATTATCTATATTCCTAATATTGTGCTAAATATATTGATAGTTTCTATCCACAATTATCCTAATAATATAGCCCTAATTTTGACCTAAATCCCTAGGGTTAAAAGTTTCGGCCGAAACATGTAAAAAAATTTGATTAAAATTTTCGGTCACCATTAGGTTACTTGTGGACTACGAAATTAAAAATTTCACCTTGTAAATCCTAAGAGGTTGGGCCGAAAAACACTAGGATTAGGGTTTGTGGTCAAATTTCAAGATCAAATCTTGCAAATATCAAGAATCCAATGTTTGATCTTGATAAAAGTTATGGTATTCTTGAAGATCATGAACATCAAATTTTAATATGAACATCATGAAACTTTCGGCCAAGATGATGTAAAAATCGAAAAATTAAACTTCCACCATCAAAAAAATTCGGCCGATTTTTACAAACTCAAGATTGCCAATTTTATCAAAATCATGAACTCCTAACACAGGCTTTGATACTACTGTTGGTTACGGGGTTAAATACTACGTAAACAAAACTCTAGATACGTGCATGGTAACTAATACGCAACGAAAGATAGTGCACGTACCTACAATGTTTCCTGTAGTCCCAAGATCACTGAGGGGAGTTCTCGATCCGCCGGACTGTTTCCGTAGAGGTTCTTGTTAAGGAAGTCATATGTGGATTATGCCTCACAGCAAAGCCTCTGTCCTTCATCGGGATGGATCACCGGAGTAAATTGCTTGACGCAATTTGGCACCTCCTAGATTACGGGGAGTAATCACTACGGATACTCTAAATATGGTATATGCTAGTAATCGATATTACGCAACGGAATATTCGCACATACCTCAGACGTAGTCCGTAGTCCCAAGATCCTGCAGCAGTTAGTTTACGGTCCTTCGGTCGGCACACGTAGAGGTTCTTGTTAACGAAGCCCTACGTAGTATATTCTCCACAGCAAAGTCTCAGATCGATTCAGTGACAGGGATGGATCTCCGGAGTGTGAGCTCGAAGCCAAATTAGCACACCCTTTGGTGGTTGTGGTAGTTTCGGCCGAACTATGGTGGTTATGGGGGAAGAGTTTTCCCTCAAATCATAACTAGAGAGGAATTATGATTAACCCTAAAAAAACACCTAACACCCCATATATACAGGAGGAGTAAAGTGGATAAAAGTCCACTTTACCCTCACTATCATATTCGGCAGGTCACATGTATAGGGAGGCCCAATTTTGGGCCTCTCATGTCAATTGGGATTTGGGTCTGACCCAATGTCCTAATGTGACATTTACCCAATTGTCCTAGGTAACATATACATTAATGGGCTTCCATTTACAGCGCCCATCACCATATACTTACAGCTCCCACTCCCCGGAATGTGAGGGTGCCTGTTAATGTATTGTCGTCCAAATCTGCATCAACATTTCACTCCTTCGATCTCGCCCTTGCTTCCGAATATTTCATACGAGGTTTTCCGTGCGTTCGGCGAACACGACGGGCATCGTGCTACTCATATGTTAGGAGTGTTGTAGCGCCTGTGGAACATTGATTCCTTTTTGCCAATCAACCTGTCATAAAAAATATAGTGTCGCGCTGTATCCTAAGTCAACTGATAATTCTCCATTTTCCTAGTTTCCACATAGGAACACTTCTCCAAGGCATCCGTAAAAGTATTCACAACCTTTAACTAATATCCGGTTGGTGGCCACCTAGTGAATACAAGAGTCGGTGAATTACATGTGATCTTGAACATCCCCATCGCTCATATCCTTAGTCAAACCCAACCGGTTTCCAAAGACGTGGACACTGGGCCTTTTTGTTCAGCACTACGCTCGTACGCCGGGAAGCGAACATGGAGCCTGACCTTAGATATGAGTTCTGAGCCCGTAAGGATACTTCGGCCGCCTCTTCATAAGGCTCCCGGGATCAACCGTACGCTCGAGATGAAGAAGTTTGCACCCGTTAAAATCTCGAGGATTCTAATCTAGCACAACTGAGCTGTGACCCCGTGGTCGAACATGGCAAGCGCAGTATGAAGCGCGCATCGATAACATACCTGAACTTTTAAGTTGGCAGGAATGGGATATGTCAATAATGCTATCGCAGATTCTCATATGGCCCAGAATATTGTTTAATGGCGAACTGAGTTCGTCACGGTAATTTGCAAAAACAAAGATCATGTCGAGTTAATTCAATACTAAATAATTGTCTTGCGTAATCAGGTTTATCCCCCTGATTCTTAGCCAGCCTTGCTTGGTAGAGGCCTCCCTACACCACAAGACGACCATACCTGTGTGACTAGGTAAGCCCCACATTCGACATAGTTTGGCAGAGGATTGCATCCTCTTACGACTTAGTTTATAGACTGTAAATCTGATGTATTCAAACATTATGACATCGAAGGATCATAAACTCGATTGAAATTCTATCGTTTATTAGAAACATAACTTTAAATTATCAAAATGTTATCACAGATACATGCCACTTTTAAACACTACGCAATCTAAGCAGTGTTTCATGATTTTCGAATATCTCCCTGCGTGATGGTTTAGTTAAAGGTCGACAAGTATACCAAAGTGATTATATTGTCTTCTACCATAGATTTAACATAAAAATATTTAAGATCAATGTGTTTAGTCCTACTATGGTACTTTGGATTCTCAATTGTAGCAATAGCTGCCTGACTGCCAGAGTATACCACGACGGGTTTACTCACGTCTTTGTCACCAGGCAGTGGAGTAAGTAGCCTTTTCAGCCAAACCGCTACTTGTGCGTTTTTGGAGAGAGCAACGAATTTCGATTCCATCGTAGACCGTGCGACAAAGGTTTGCTTCTTGCTCGTCCATGAAATGGCGGCATTAGCAAGGATAAAGACTCCTCCTGTGGTGGACTTACGATCATCCGGATCGCCACCATGGTCGGCGTCACTGTAACCGGTCAATTTTAACGTCTTTCCCTCATAGCACAGTGCGTAGTCGGCAATACCTTTCAGATAACGAATAATATGTTTTACAACCTTTAAATGTTGATAGCCAGGATCTGATTGGAATCGTGCTACTAGGCCCACAGCGTAACAGATGTCCAGACGGGTGCATTGCATGGCGTACATGAGACTACCGACCGTGTTTAAATACTCTGCACTCTACATCTGTTCTCGCTCTGCCAGGTTATTGGGGCTGTCACGTTTAGACAGTGCGCACCCAAACACCACCGTGTAAGCATATGGTATTGGACGTCGTAAATGGAAGCCCATTATATGTATATGTTACATAAGTTAATTGGGTAAATGTCACATTAGCGTATTGGGCCAGACCCAAATCCCATTGACATGAGAGGCCGAAAATATTGGCCTCCCTCCACTTTACTCCTCCTATAAATGCATAGTGTTAGGGGATTTTTTAGGGTTAATCATTAATTCTTCATTGGAGTGTTTTAGAGAGAAAAACCCTCATCCCCACACACTCTATGCTTCGGCCGAACCACTACCTCACCAAGGGTGTGCCAATTTGCCTTCGAGCAAACACCGGAGATCTGTCCCCTTGCCAAGAATCGATCAGAGGCTTCGCTGTGGAGAATATACCACGTAGGGCTTCCTTTACAAGAACACCTACGGGTGCCGACCAGAGGATCGTGAACTCCCTCCTGTGAAGATCTTGGGTCTACGGATAACTGTAGAGGTATGTGTAAATCTTCCGCTGCGTAATTTCGATTACTGGCACGTACTGTGATTTAGTTTCCGTAGTGATTACTCCCCGTAATCTAAGTGGTATCAGAGCCTGTGTTAGGAGTTCATGATTTTGATAAATTGGTGTTCTTGAAAGTTTTATAATTTTGGACCTGTTTTTTTTTTTAAAGAGGATTTTAAAATTTCGAAATGTTGGTTTATGTGTGGTCCGAAATTTTCATGATGTTCTTAGGAAAATTGATGTTCATGATCTTCAAGAAAAGGGTGATATTTATCAAAATCAAACATTGGATTGTAGATCTTATTAAAATTTGATCTTAAAATTTGACCACTTGTTCCCAATTACTTGTTTGTGCCGAAATTTTTAGGTAAAATTTTTAATTTCTTGGTCCCTAAGCAAACAAGATTTTCGGCCATATTATTAAATTATATTGTTTACCATAATTTAATTTTAAACACGGTAATAATATATCTATAATTGGGAACATTATGATAGATTCACATTAATATATAGAAATATATATATATATATATCTAAATTAAATATTTAAATAGGTTAAAGATATTATTGATAGATTTTAGTTACCTAAAAGATGGAGAAAATATGTTGTTAATATATGTTTCCCTATTTAAGACATTGAAAATAAAAAATATATATATTTATATGTATGTGCCGAATTTTACATATATATATTGTTGATTGATTTAATCATAAAGATAGAATCTTGACAATAAATATATATATGTAGTAACGTTGGCCGAAATATATAAATATATATATATAGATATATATATATATATATATATATATATATATATATTTAATATTGGAAATTATTTTTATATAGTTAATGTTACTTGGTGGCTAAGTTAAATATTTTTGGACTTTAAAACATTACTTCGGCCACAAGTAAACATTTCGGCCCAACCATTCAAATTTTAATAATTGGGCCGGTCAAATATGTCAAACCGGGATGAATTAAATCAAACCAGGTTTTCTCAATTGGTTCGATCTAATCGGGTCGGGTCGGACCGGGGTAACTAAGTGGATCTAACCAAACCGGGTTTGTGTGTTGAACCAAACCGAACCCTATTTTTATTGGACGGGTTCGGACCGAACCAGATTTTAAAATTAAAACCGCACCGAACCGGATTTTACCGGATTGGATTTTAACGGACCGAACCGGATTTTCTGGACTGAACCGAACCTGACCAAACCAGACCGAAATTGACTGAACTGAACCGTATTTTTAAAACCGAATTCAATTAAAATAGGGAGGCCAAGTTTTAAAATACAAATGTTTTGAACCTTAATAGGCCTACACAGTGCTCAAGGTTTGCTAACCTTTATGCCTTGTTTCGATTATGGGGATGGATCTCAGAGATAAATGTTTTGGGACTGGTTAAATTAGTGAGCTGAATTGCAGTTATTTATTATTGGGTTAACAGGTCTTTTGGTCCATGATGTTTGACAACTTTTGGGGTTTGGTCAATGATGTTTTTTTTTTTACCTAGTTTTGATACCATATGTTTGTAAATTTTTTTCTAGTTTTGGTCTAACAGTTACATTCCGTCCATTTTTTGACATGTTCAAGTCACGTGATCCACCCTAAACTTTCAGTTTTGTTCAATTTAGTCCCTCTAATACTTTCCTAACCTTTTTTTTGTTCAATTTAGTCCCGAAGTTTCAAAAATTCAATTGGACATATTGTCCAATTGGGGTCAATTTTGAAACTTCGGGACTAAATTGAACAAAAAAAAGGTTAAGAAAGTATTAGAGGGACTAAATTTAAAGTTTAGAGTGGATCATGTGGCTTGAACATGTCAAAAAATGGACGGAATGTAACGGTTAGACCAAAACTAGAAAAAATATGCAAACATATGGTACCAAAACTAGGTAAAAAAAAACATCATTGACCAAAACCCAAAAGTTGTCAAACATCATGGACCAAAAGACCTATTAACCCTTTATTATTCGATATATATTGATGCATAATTAGAAATGTTGTCTTGACTGAGTCAAACTAGCTGGATATTACATATTGTGGGCGGAGCCCTGGTTAAATATGTGGAATGCGCACTAGGATAGACATATTGTGATGGTTGGAAATGCCTAGGATTCATGTCTAGAATGTTGGGTGACTGAATATAAGCATGAATTGCAAATCAGCCCCTAATGTTTAAAATTATTTTAAATCCAAAACTAGTCGCTAAATGTGTATGATGGATGTGAATGTTACATGTTTGACACGTATGCTAGAATGTCGAGGATGTAGTTGCATTTGATAATTTACTAGGAAGTAGAATTATATATGCAAGCATGAGTTCCTCGGAACATTAGATGCATAACGTGTAAGCATGAGTGTTGTTTGTATGATGAATGTTACTAGCATATGATAATTTACATGGATGGTAGAATTATATATGCATGAGTGAATTCATCGGAATATTTTTTCAAAGTAAAAAAGGGCCTTGGGAAAGCCAAGATCGGGTATGCTTATTTTAAAATTCCCGCTTCAGTAATTTGCGGTTAAACCCGTTTTAAAAGACTAATCTATTGGATAGAAGACGAAGGTAATGTGAACTCTTTTACAGCCATCTTTCATTGGTTTACTGGTGGTCGGTTGGTTTAGATGACTGAGGAATCATTATTTTTCGGATTCCATCTTAATAGATATTTGATGTATGCAATTCTTTCTCAATATGTTATTGTCTCCCTGATTTTTGCATAATCACCGATGTGTTAGCATGAATTGGTTGAATTAGTGTGATTCGATATTCCTCGCAATCTTGATGGTGTGAATCATGATGAATAAATAGAGTACGTGTTGAACTCTCTACTACGATTCCGAAAAGTGGAGAGGACAACTACAGATGAATATGGTAGTCTGTATGATTTTGACAATGAGAAACGAATGTAATAGTTTGTTTCGCCAAGATTAGGGTTAGGTTCTTTGATGATCTCAACACGTATGTGGTGATAAATTCAACCTTGGTAGAAAGAGGTTGAAGAAGACTTCAATTGAAACTAGACAATGTTGCAGCTTAGTATCTATTTGCATCCGCCTAGGTGGAAGCAAGGATGCAAAAGCTAAATGTTTTGGTTAAACGTGACGGTCTTCTCTCTTTCATGGATGTTGGTGTAAAACCCGCATCGGATCTTCAGAATGAAAGGTCAACATGGAAAAGATGTATATGGTTGTCTGATATTAATAGGACTCAATGACCTTGAGCCTAATCAAGTACAGTAACCACAGCAGTGAAAGGGAAATCTTATCTGCGCACCATACTGGGTTCGAAAGAAGTCAACCATGATCCGCATATTATAGAGAGAACCGGGCCATAAAAGGTCTTATACGATAATCCGGCGGGTTAAACCATGTTGATTAAGTTCGTCTCAAGTACGCATCTTAGGTCATGTGTATGAAACTGTAAAATGTTTTATACAGACACGGATCATTTGATGTGATTCACTCGTGAATTTACTCAGATGTGATATTCAACATGGCTTAAAGTTCTCGACTATCTATGCGACAATCATGGATCACATACGCGATCTTCAGATCAAGAACCTTACCATTGTCATTTATCGTTCGTTTGAGTTACTAAAATTTTGGTTATTTCGAGATTCGGATTTATTGAATAAAGTAGTTGCCATTCGATTCGAAATGCTATCTACTTATCAAAATTAATCGACCCAGTTAAATGGGATGGATCCGAAACAGAATATTGGCTAGGTAAAAGTGGTCGAATAAAACGAAACGATTCACATACTCCAATATCTTAGTCGGGACAACTGAACTGAACATACAAATCGATTGCGTAGCTAGATCGAAATATTTAGTATTTCTTAATTGTTAGTACTCCATTGAATGAAATAATTTGTAATGATAATAATGTGCGAAACCGATTGGGTTAAATTAAATTAAATTAAGAAATGAAACGATTTAACCAAAGGTTAAAACTTTGGTAAAATGCGCCTCGCGCAAGTGGACCTCGAAAAACGGAACACATCTTTTCAATATATGAGTTTAATAATGAAGTGTTTGAATGATTAGGTGCTGAATTTTCGTTTGCATTCCTTCGGAAACAACTTATTGATAACATTTACATTGGTACGAAGTAGGCTTCGGATGCTACCACAACCTTGTAAAAGTATCAACTGGCGCATAAGGTGAAAACCCAAATGCTCAGTTCGGATATAGGATAAAATCTCCGAGATAAGTTTGTAAACAAAGAAGGATGAAGTCGGTTAAACGATTTTCCTTCCAAACGTCTTGAACAATAAGTCAAGCTTGGCATTCAAATTAAATAACACACTTCAAGTAGCACAATTTATATACATAATGTTGGAGTCACTCTATCAGACGCTCCCTATGGGATAATGATAGATGATTCACATAGATGTAAAACTGTGTTACAATGAATCGGTAAGACACGCTGCCATTAAAAGCTAAAGGATGATGATGGGTTCAATCATATCATCATGCAACATTAAAATGCGCGCTAAACACGTATTTAGGACAAGAGTTCGATTCCTACTCTTAGAAAATACATTTTTAAAGCTTGGAGTAAATGGTGCCGTGGTCGAACATGAGACATTACATCACTAAGAGGACGAACTTTCTAATGCACGGAAAGTTTCAAAAATAACGTAGTCTTGATCAAAACGGAGCAGGATATCATTGAAAATCGAGTCCCAATTAATTCGAGTGGGAGAGATTTGAAACCATCAACTCGAGTGAATGAATGGTAAATGAGAATGGGATCATTTTCATAATAAATCCAGTGGGAGGAATAAACCCTACCACACATAATCAGTGTTGCTGTTGAGACGAATCAAGTTGAACCTGGTGGTCAAATTGCTGAACCAGGAATGACACAACTACCTAAACTACCCATCAGTTTCCAGTTGGAGTGAACCGGCCAAACTTGGTTCCAAATCCTAGTGATCAAGGAATTCATCTCGGAAGTGAAACCCCGAGACCAAGAGGTTGTCAGTGGAAAGTTGATGGTCAAGGTTCTAGCACTGCTCTTGTCCCCAATAGAAACGATGCTCCGATAAGAAGCATTGTTCTGAGTGGGAGAATGGTTCCCAATGGAAGGGATGCTCCGATAAGAGGCATTATTCCGAGTGGGAGAGACGTTCAGAATAAAGACGGGATAAAAAAGTCTGGACGAAAGTCGAAGGCATCAAACTTCTCCAAGAAATATCTCATCGAGTAGGGTGAAAACCTAACTCTAATAACTGTTGACAAGCATTGGAAAGACCTCAAGTGGAGAAATGGAGAAAAATAGTAAAAGAGAGAGATCGCCTTAAATGAAAGCCATTATAGTCTATAGTTAATTTACCTGCTACCCACAGGGGCACAAGGATAAGATTAGCCCGGAAAGAAGGCTCACAGCTGATGGAAAAGGTCGGATAAATCGAATTATTTCGAAAGGACTTACCCAATTTCACGGAGTGGACTTTAACAAAGACGAACTCACTAACTGTGCGTGAAACCACGGTTAGGGCCATTTATGGTCCTGGTCGCAAGTCTCGATCTCGAGCTGCACCAAATGGATGTTAAGACCGCACTCCTCCACGGAAATCTGGAGGAAGAGATCTACATGGAGCAGCCAGATGTTTCATTACACCGGGTAACGAATGTAAAGTTTGTTAACTCCGGGACTATGCTGGCTATCAGTGGTTCAATGCTGGATCTTGCATCAGTTCGGAAAATTAATCGAGATGGAAGAGACTCGATTGGCCTCGGTAACGAAAGAAACCAAGATGTTAGGACAACATGCTGGGTAGAAGAAGAAATGGAGGAACAAGAGAAAGAAACAACAAGTTGTCGACAACAAAACGTCAACAAAGTCTAAACAGTTAAAATCAGAGATAGTTTGCAGGGATTCTAGCCCTCGTCGTATCGGTGACGGTGCTGGATCTAGCAAATCGCATGCTACCAAGGTATGCGACAATGGATATGTTATGGAAGCGTTAGTTTCCTCAACTGTCATGTTAACTGATTCAATCCTTCTTGGATTCTTGACTCAGGTGCGACGGACCACATAACCAATGACAAAGGATTGTTTGCCATGTTCAAAGGTATGTCGATGAATTCAAAGAGGATATACATAGGCAACAACTCTCATGTTGGAGTCGAAAGAATAGGGAACTGCAAATTGTCTTTACGCAATGGCAGGACCTTACTCCTTGAAAATGTCCTTTTTCCTCCTAAAATTCGAAGGAATGTTGTTTCTGTTACCTCTCTTATGAATAATGGATTTACTTTATCATTTGAGAACTCCCTTGTCCGAATAAATAAAGACAATATCTTTTATGGTCATGCCTTTTCCTCTTAAGGTCTCAATGTCATGGATTTGAGTGGTAATGAAAATTCGAATATAATGTATTCAATATCATCCAGGGAAGCAGAAACTAATGCAGCTGGATGGCACGCAAGGTTTATAGGCTATGACAGAGTACAAACTCTAGCTCAAATAGGGTTATTACCCGGGGCAACACAGGTGGTGAAAACCACTTGTGAAGACTGACTAGCCGGAAAGTCTACCCGCAAGCCATTCGGTGAATTGCTACGAGCTGAGTACCTATTGAATCTAATTCATTCTGACGTGTTTGGACCCACGAACGTCACCGCAAGGGGTAATAAACGATACTTTGTAACTTTCATTGATGTCTTTACCCGTTACGGGATTACTCATTTGATCTATCTTAAATTTGAGGCTATTGATTGCTTTAAAAGCTTTCTTAACCTCGTAGATAATCAACAAGAGCGAAAGGTGAAAACCCTACACACTTATAGAAGTGGAGAATACCTCTCTAATGATTTCAATAAGTTATGCAAAGAAAGATGGATTATACGACAAACTACAATTCCCAATACGCCACAAAAAAGTGGAGTGGCGGAGCGACGTAATCGTACACTCCTGGATATGGTCAGAACCATGATGTCGCAAGCTCAACTGCCGATCTCCTTCTGGGGTGACGCATTGTTGACTACCACGCATGTGGTAAACCTTGTTCCTACAAAGTCGGTGGACACGACACCATATGAGCTATGGACTGGTAAAGAGATGGATCTTACCAGGCTGCGACCTTGGGGTTGCGCAGCATACACACATCAAATCGACAGCCGTTTTGGCAAGTTGGGACATAGTGGATTGAAAAGTATATTTATAAGGTACTTTGTGAACTCTAAAGGATACGTATTCGTGGCAGCTCAGGATAATGGTGGCGTGGTCGAACATGAGTCCTGAGACGTTACATTCATTGAGGACAAATTCCTAAGCTTTATAACATCAATGTAACTGAAGTCTTAATAGAACTAGAGCAAGATAATGATGACCAAGTCCCACTTAATTCTAGTGGGAGATTTGAGGCAGCAACGCAAGTGAATGACATAGTAATGAGAATAGAGACATTTTCATAATAAATCCAGTGGGAGGAGTCAATCCAACCACACGGATCACTGTTGCTGCAGTTGCGAATCAAGTCGAATCCGATAATCATATTGCTGAACCGTTGGATGAAAATCCTATAATTCCTCAACTACTTATTGGTAACAGTGGGAGTGGCACTACCAACTTGGTTCCTGGTCGTACTAACTATGGAATCATCTCGGAGGTAGAATCCCGAGACCAAAATGTCGTCCAAGAAAAGTTGTTGGTGAAGGTTCAAGTAACGCTCTTGTTCCGAGTATGAGTATTGTTCCAATAAGTAGCATTATTCCTAGTGGGAGCGTTGTTCAAGTTCAAGATGGGATTAACGAGCCTAGACATAGTCAAAGTCATCAAACTTCTCCCAAGAAGAATCCCATCGAAAATGGTGAGTTATTCACTCTAACTTCGGTTGATGAACCGGTATCGGTTAAACAAGCATTGGAAGGACCTAAAGCGAAGGAATGGAGGAAAGCAATGGAGGAAGAGATCGCCTCTATGAAAGCCAATTAGGTATGGTTTTTAGTTGATTTACCTGGTAACCGCAGAGCCATAGGGGCCAAGTGGGTTCTGAAACTGAAACTCACTGCTAATGGAAATGTCGAGCGATACAAATCTACACTCGTTGCGAAAGGATATACCCAAATTCATAGAGAGGACATTAATGAGACACACTTACCGACTGTGCGTTACACCACAGTCCAGGCCATTTTGGCCCTGGTTGCATACCTTGATTTAGAGCTGCACCAAATGGATGTTAAGACTGCATTCCTCAATGGAAACCTGGAGGAAAAGATCTATATGAGGCAACCAGAGGGTTTCATAATTCCTGGAAAAAAAAAATTTTGTAAACTCCAAAGATCGATCTATGGTCTTAAACAATCATCACGGAAATGGTACCGCAGGTTCCACGAGAAAATCGTTGGAAACGGATTCGTGAATCTTCACGAGGATCCATACGTGTATATTAAGACCTCTGAGTCATAGTACGTTATCTTGAAATTATATATGGATGACATATTAATTGTCGCGAATGATGTGAGTTACCTGTATGAATCAAGTTCTAGCTGGCATCTGTATTCGAGATGAAGAACATGGGAGAAGCCACGTACATCCTAGGCATTAAGATTGCTAGGGATCGGGCTGTTCGTAAACTATGTCTCTCTCAAGAATCCTATATAAACAAACTGTCGAAACTTTTCAGGTTACAAGATGCCGAACCCGTGGATTCGGCGGTTGTGTTTGGGTGCGCGTTGTCAAAACGTGGGCCCAAAATACCAGGTTGAGCGTGAACAGATGAAAAGTGCATAATACGTTAGTATGGTTGGCAGTCTAATGTACGCCATGCAATGTGTTGGATCACGGGCGAAGCTCCGATACGTCCTTGACGGAAAGCTTGGACTCCTGGGCTCCGCGTAATCCTGCAAAAGGGGATGACCTGGGTGGTGACCTAGAATCCCTCTCCGATGCTTAAATGAGTATGTGATCAATGGGGTGGTAAGCAAATGTCTAAGTTCGTATTAGATGATTAGCGTTTTCTGAGGTAACTTCTTCCTTTATATAGGAGGGGAAGTTACCCAGTTACCTGTGGCCATGATTGGCCGTTTAGCCCATGATTCCGTGTATCTCGCCACGATTCCGTATATCTCGTTAGGGATTCCGTAGATTTCGCCCCACGCTCCGCGTATCTTACCCATACTCCGCGTATCTCGGGGGACTTTTCTATATCTTTAACCGTCTCCGACTACTCTATCTAGTAGGCGGGTTTCTCGGTCTTTGTCCTCTGATCACAAGTCCCGACTCCTGTCGGAGACTCCAGAGTTGTCTCATTCTAGATCACCACCCAGGACCTTCAGTCTCTGCGGGACAGGTCCAGCCTCTGCGGGGCTTTATTATCGGAGCCTTTACTAAGGCATATCGGGGCCTACTCAGAGGCTTCTTGTCAGGAGCATTTAGCTCATGTGTCGGAGCCGCTATCGTCGGGACCCTTCATATTGGGCCTCTGGGCCCTCCAGGCCTTTCACGAGGCCCACTGGACCTATTCGCCGTCCACTGGCTGTTAACGGGGCTAACGATTACATCGGAGCCCATCATTTGCCCCCAAGACATGGGGTACTTTTAGTTCGCCGTGTCTTTCAGTTCCGATCCTCTGATCTTGCTGTCGGAGGCTTTTGTCTTCATACCCTCCGATACCACCGTCGGAGGTTTTTGCCTTGCGTGTAATTGTTGTATAACAGAGTCTCTTACTCATGATTACCTTGGGCCCACCAGACCCCATGGGCAGTTGCCAAATCCGAGGAGACTCCTCGGTCACTGTAGCATTAAATGCATGGGGATAAGGAAACGACGTTTAAATCGGCGTGACTGTTGCTTTCTGAAAAAGCAGCTGTGACGTCACTCACGTCTCTTCCGTACCTATAATCCTGGCGATTAAGATCGTGTCGTTTCCTCTTCAACGGTGCAGATCAAACCCGTCCAGCTGTCTCTTCCGTACCGTCCCCATTATTTCAAGGATTGTGATCGAATCGTTTCATCTTCAACGGTCAAGATTAGGGTCCTCCCTTTGTCCTTTTGCTTATAAAAGCTAAAACCCTGGCATTATTCACTTCTTCTGCACTCTCTCGATTTCAGCCATTCTTGCATTCGAAGCTTCGTCTCCAAGCTCTTCCTGCCGTTCAAGTGATCCAAGGCCTTCAACCCTTCCGATCTTCCTTCATTCTCCCTTTCCGATCACCAATCATGTCTGGTAAGGACTCTCTTCTATGTTTTCATGATTTACTTGCTGTTTGTTCTCCTTTTCTCAAATCTTCTTGTTTGCAACCGTTTTAGACGAAGCTAGTTCTGAGGCTAGGGCTCCTTTCACTTTCGAATTTGCTGTCAATGAGATTTCTGAGGCTTCATATGAGGTTGCCCTTAGAGAGGGGTGTATTACCTCGGATTGGGAACCTCGTTTCCCGTATGAGTCTCAGCCTGCTGTCAGAAGGAAGCACATCGTTACGCATCCTCGGGCAGGGGAAGTGTTCGTCTCCGCCGGACAAATAAGCGCGGGGATTCGGTTCCCCTTCTGCGGAAATTTGGTGGAGATGTGCAACTTCTATCAAACGCACCCTTGTACCTTCTCTCCACATGCCATCCGCGTGTGGAATGCCTTTCAATTCCTATGCCACCGCCAGCAGTGGACGTACAGTCTGCTGCTCTTCCGCACCTTCTATGGAATGAAGTGCAACAAGGCTGGTGTTTGCTCCTTCTCCCCCCGACTCCCCAAGTGGACAAAGGAGCAACTTTCACGTTTCGGCTGGGATAGCGAAACTTGGAAGTACACAAAGATCGGGTGCTGATTCGCGACTCGGGGTCTGACAACAGCGGATGGAAGAAGTACTACTTCTTCGTCCAACACAGCTCTGTCCCGTGGCCTCAGCGGGAGGTCGTGGCAGACCCTGCCCCCAAGCTTCTAGACTACACTGAGGATGACCTTAACACTCTCCAAATGGTTCAGCTCTACCGTTGGGGAGACAACTTCATACCCCTCGACGCCAACAAGCTCCAGGAGAAGGACTTGATTACTATCGGAGTCCGACTCCTTGACTCTGTTTCCAAAGATTTGGTCATCTGGGTAATACTTCTAACCATCTTTTCTTTTACTTTTGCAGCCAAGAAGGCTTCTCTGCTGACTCATCTCATTACGAAGCAGGGCGAGACTGATGCCGTCCAGAGTGGCTCCAGGCGGAAGCGAAAGTTGGTGAAGAAAGGCGCTTCCTCTTCCACTCCTCTGTCTGCTGCTCCTCCAACCAAAGAGCAGGTCGGGGCCAAGAAGGCCAGGAGGGAGGAGATAGATCGGGCCTTCGGGGCCACTACCGTCGAGGAAGGTAAGCGCGTTCGTCGTGCAATTAAAAGATATAAGAAATTAGTTCCCAGGGAGTTTATCCCCGCTGATCGGGAGTCGCGGGTTCGGGAAATTAAATACATCCTTCAAGGAGAAGTCCCCCGCGTTCTCAAAGCGGGATATTACAACTTTTTAGGGAAAGACCAGCACGTCGAACGTCAAATTCTCTGGTGTCCTGGCGGAATTCTTCCTGACTATATTCGTCCTGCCACCGCAGGTCCATCGGAGACTCCTGCTCCGACGGAGGCTGTCATTCCAGCGGAGACTGCGGCTCCGCAAGAACTGATGCTGGAGGATGTCCCAGCGGATACTCAGTTCCGTCGGGTGACTGATTTGGAGGCCTCTCCTTCTGTCGAAGAGCCTGACGAGGGGGGCCTGCTTCCCCGCGGAAGGTCGGGGTCAAGGAGCATGAGGCCCGCCGTGAGGGACGTGTCCCGGAGTCCTCCTCCTGCTTTCCGCACTCCGACTCCCGAGCCTCCTCCTACCGAGGTAGCTCCTCCCATCGATGATGCCGAGGTTATCCCTCGTCTTCCTATGGATGATGTTTACAAGATCTACACCCCCGACCAGGCAACGGTTCCCTGGCGTCCTATCGAATCCCTCCACGGGTTTTCGATCCGACGGAATAATCTTCAGCCTGACTTGGCCCTGCATCTGCTGGCAGGGTCAAATCCACCCGCTTTGAGACCGCCGCTTTGCTTGTCGCGGGAGGACATCGAAGAGGAGTTCCGCGCCATGGCCGTCTGTCGGATGGAGGTAATACTTTACCTTTGTTTGTTTTCTTCCTTATCTCTGTTTTCGACCATCGAATTCTAATCTTTTTTCCCTTCGCCTTAGGAAACTGCGGACCAGCAGCGTTGTTTCGCCATCGCCTTAGCTCTGAAGAGTGCTTTGGAGGAGGCTGAAGCTAAGTCGGACCCTGATGCGTTAGCCAAGCTTCAGGTGGAGCTCGACGAGGAGGTGGCGGCTAAGAACAAGATGGCCAAGGAGAAGGGTCTCCTCGACAACATGGCTTCGGACCTGCTTAAGAAGGTTCAAGATCATGAGGCTGTCATGCGTCGGGAGCGGAAGATGGTCCAGGTGGAGCAGCAGCGGAATGAGGCGGAGAAGAAGCAGCTCATTCACGAGAAGAACGTCTTCGCGGATCTTCTCGCGGAGGCCAAGGCGAAGTTCGAAGCTGAGAGGGCTGAGTTTTCTGCCAAGCTGGCTGAGGCCAAGGCTCAAGGCCTCGAGGAGGGCCGCGAGGAAGGCCTCCAGCAAGGTCGTGAGGAGGGCCGCCTACAGGGCCGCGGGGAGTATCGGAACTCTGAAGAATTCAAGGTGGCTGCTGTAGAGTTCTGCAAGTCCGAGGTGGAGGATGTTTTGTACAACGCTGTCGAAGAACTCTACACAGCTTACGCGGATTCTATTGACTTCACGAAGTCCGAGACTCTTGCCCCCATCGCGGAGAAGTACTTCAACCTCCCCGCGGAGAGTGAAGAGGCCGCTACCGTGGACCCGACTCCGCCAGCCGCGGAGCCTTCTGCCCAGGCCCCTCCGAACCTTGCTCCCTCCGATGCTGCTGAGGATCCATCTTCCAACAAGGACCAAGTCTAATGTTACATCTTTTTAGTCCTTGTAGTCTTTCTCCTTCGTTTTTTGTATCCGAATTTCTAGGCCTTTGAGCCTTTATATAAGGAATTTCTTTCATCTGTTTTGGTCTCGATAATCGTTTGCGCTTATCTAAAGTGGCTTAAATTCGTTACTCAGAACGTTCCGATGCATCATTTGAGATGACCCCATACGTCTTTCCGACGCTTTACTCGGGACTTCACCATTTAAGGTTTCCCGTCTAATCGGGACTTCACCACTTAAGGTTTCTCGTCCAATTGGGACTTCACCACTTAAGGTTTCTCGTCCAATCGGGACTTCGCCACTTAAGGTTTCTCGTCCAATCGTACATCATTAAGATGATTTTATCGTACCCTTTGAGGCTTTTATCGCGTCCTTTCAGACGACTTTACGCGGATCTGTTAAGGCTTTTTCATACCCGTTAAGGCTTTTGGCCGCATCATATAGACGACTTACGCGGACCTGTTAAGGCTTTTTCGTACCCGTTAAGGCTTTTGGCCGCATCATATAGACGACTTACGCGGACCCATCAGGGCCTTTTCGTACCTAGGCTTTTGGTTGCATCATATAGACGACTTACATGTACCCCGTAGGGCTTTTGTCCATACCTGTTAAGGCTTTTGGCCGCATCATATAGACGACTTACGCATACCTCGGAAGGCTTTTATCGTACCTCGGAAGGCTTTTTTCGCGTCCTTCAGGACGTCTTACTAACAGTTAGAATAAATCTAAAAACAATTTGATCGGAAGCAACTTCTTTTATTAATAACTCAAAGCTTTGCTTACATCGGATTGATACACAACTTGCGCCATTCGCGGCGACTTAATATCAAACATGATACTTCTTCAAGTGTTCGCCACTGAAGGAATGCTTCAACGTCTTGCCATCAAGGTCCTCTAGCTTGTATGCATTGGGTGCTGGCATCCCTACGATCTTGTAAGGTCCTTCCCATTTTGGTGATAGCTTGTTGATCCGATCTTGATGAACGAACTCGTTCCTCCGCCAGATAAGTTCTCCCACGAAGAATTGTCGGGACTTGACACGCCGATTATAATATCGGGCTGTTGCCAGACGCATCCGGGCCTGGACTTCATCAGCTTTCCACCTCTTTTCCTCGAGCAAGTCTAAGTCTAGACGTCTCATTTCCTCGTTTGTCAGAGGCTCGTAATATTTTGCGCGATGGGACGCCACCGCTATTTCCACGGGAGCGACTGCCTCCGTGCCGTAGACCAGGCCAAACGGAGTTTCCCCCGTCGATTGCTTGGGTGTTGTTCTAACAGCCCACAGCACATTTTCGAGCTCATCCAGCCAATGGCCCTGCAAGGCGTAGACTCTCTTCTTCAAGCCATCCATCACGATCTTGTTGGCTGATTCTACCTGGCCATTGGTCTGAGCGTGGCGGACTGAAGCGGTCCGATGCTCAATGTTTAATTCCTCCAGGTACTCCTTCAACTGAGCCCCATTGAACGGAGGGCCGTTGTCGTTGATCAACACTCGAGGAACCCCGTACCGGGATATGATCTGAGTTTGAAGGAACTTGAGGATCTGCTGCCCCGTTGTCTTGGCCAATGCCTTAGCCTCTATCCACTTTGAGAAGTAATCGATGGCCACGAGCAAATACTTGCACTGACCTTTCGCTTGGGGAAGAGGTCCCACCAAGTCAATCCCCCATTGCGCGAAGGGCCATGCACTCCTGATGGGCGTTAAGTCCGCGGCGGGAGCCACGATATTTGGAGCGTACCTCTGGCATGCATCACAGGATCGGACCATTGCTGTCGCCTCCTTGTTCATCGAAGGCCAATAGTAGCCCAAATTCAGCGCCTTCCTCACAAGAGATCGAGCCCCTACGTGACAGGCTGCGACTCCCTCGTGTAGCTCCCTCAGGATTCGATTCGTGTCAGGTTCCGCCACGCATTTTAGGAAAGGCTTTACATACCCTTTTTTGTACAATTGGTTATCCACCATCGCGTAGTTGTCCCCAATCCGACGCAACCTGACGGCTGCCACCTTGTCATCATGGAGTGCCCCCGTAGTCAGGTACGTGACCATCGGGGTCATCCAAGTGGGCTTCTCTTCTTCCTCCGATCCCGTCTCAATAGCGCAGATCTCCGCCGGATCAATGTTTGAGATAATTACTTTCTCTAGGAAATGCACCTTCCGATTCTCCTCGGGGGCCACTCCCAGGGCAAACTTGCTTAAGGCATATGCTTCCGCGTTTTCTTCCCTCGGGATCGCCTCGATATCGAAGCTTTTGAAGCTTCCCTTCAAAGTCTGCACCTCGTGCAAATACTTCTTCATTGTCGGGCTCCTGGCTTCATAGTTCCCCTGGACTTGATTTACGACCAAGCTGGCGTCGCACTTTACTTTCAGATGATCGACTCCCGTACCCTTGGCAATTTTGAGGCCCGTGATGAGAGCCTCATACTCCGCTTCATTATTGGTGGCCTTAAACGTCAAGGCAAGGCATATCGCAGGGGCTCGCCTCCACCGGGCGGTATCAGTACGAATCCTGCCCCCGAGCCTTCTACACTCGATGAACCATCAGTGTACATCTCCCAGGTGTTCTCCTCATTTGGCTGTTCTGTTATCGGGACCTCCTCCATGGTTGCCCCCTCTGCGGGACCCGTTACTTCCAGATCGGGTGCCGTAGACTCAGCTATAAAATCTGCCAACGCCTGGCCCTTAATAGCGGTTCTCGGAGCGAAATGTTGGATCACGGACGAAGCTCCGTTACGTCCTTGACGGAAAGCTTGGACTCCTGGGCTCCGCGTAATCCTGCAAAAGGGGATGACCTGGGTGGTGACCCAGAATCCCTCTCCGATGCTTAAATGAGTATATGATCAATGGGGTGGTAAGCAAATGTCTAAGTTCGTATTAGATGATTAGCGTTTTCTGAGGTAACTTCTTCCTTTATATAGGAGGGGAAGTTACCCAGTTACCTGTGGCCATGATTGGCCGTTTTGCCCATGATTCCGTGTATCTCGCCACGATTCCGTATATCTCGTTAGGGATTCCGTAGATTTCGCCCCATACTCCGCGTATCTCGGGCACGCCCTACGTATCTCGGGGGACTTATCTATATCTTTAACCGTATCCCACTACTCTATCTAGTAGGCGGGTTTCTCGGTCTTTGTCCTCTGATCACAAGTCCCGACTCCTGTCGGAGACTCCAGAGCTGTCTCATTCTAGATCACGACCCAGGACCTTCAGTCTCTGCGGGACAGGTCCAGCCTCTGCGGGGCTTTATTATCGGAGCCTTTACTAAGGCATATCGGGGCCTACTCAGAGGCTTCTTGTCAGGAGCATTTAGCTCATGTGTCGGAGCCGCTATCGTCGGGACCCTTCATATTGGGCCTCTGGGCCCTCCAGGCCTTTCACGAGGCCCACTGGACCTATTCGCCGTCCAATGGCTGTTAACGGGGCTAACGATTACATCGGAGCCCATCACAATGCACTCGTCGAGACATCTGTTACGCTGTGGGCTTAGTAGCACGATTCCTATCAGACCGTGGCTATCAACATATAAAGATTGTAAAATGAATAATTTGATACCTAAAAGGTACTGCCGACTACGGACTGTGCTAAGGGGGTGGAAAATTAGAATTGACTGGGTTTAGTGATTCCGTCCATAGTGGCGATCCTGATGATCGTAAGTCTACCTCAGGAGGAGTATATCTCCTTGCTAATGCCGCCATTTCATGGATGAGCAAGAAGCAATCTTGTGTCGCGCTGTCTGCGATGGAATCCGAATTAGTAGCCCTCTATAAGAATGCACAGGAAGCAGTTTGGCTTAAAAGGACGGGAGTAAGACTGTAAAGGTATACTCTGACAGTCAAGCAGCGATTGCAACGGTTAAGAACCCTAAGTACCATAACAAGACGAAAAAAATTGATGTAAAATATATTTATGCTAAAAGCATAGTCGAAGACAAATTGATCACATTAGAATACTTGTCCTCTGAGAGTATGGTGGCAGACCCATTGACCAAACCTTTACGTAGGGATGTTTTCAAAAAGCACGTTAAAATGCTTAGAATGCGTAGGGTTTAAGAGGCTTGTGTTGTTATGATAACGTTTTGAGATTTAAAGTAATATTTGAATCAAATGAATTGCAATTTGAGTTTATGATTTTACGACGTTATAATCTTTGAATTACATCGTATTTTATGGTCTATAAACTTGTCGTAGGAGGGGCAATCCTCTCAAATAAAACATGTCGAATGTGGGTCAAGCCTCGTCACACAGGCTCGGTCGTCTTGGCAGAGAGGGGGCCTCTATCATGTCAAGACTGGCTAAGAACCATGGTGATTCGAAAGATATATTAGATTACGGAGAGTAATCACTACGGACATTAAAACGTAGTACATGCTAGTAATCGAAATTATGCAGCGGAAGATTCGCACATACCTCAAATAATGTCAGTAGCCACAAGATCCTTCTGCAGGGAGTTCACGTTCCTCCGGTTGTCACCCGTAGAGGTTCTGGTTAAGGAAGCCCTACGTAGTATATTCTCCACAGCAAAGCCTCTAATCGATTCTTAGCAAGGAAACAGATCTTTGGAGTGTTTGCTCAGAAGCAAATTGGCACACCCTTTAATGATGTGGTTCGACCGGCTATGTGTGTTATGAGGAGAGGGTTTTCTCTTAAATCACCATAAGGGAGGAATTATGATTAACCCTAATAAAACCCCTAATACCCCATATATATAGGAGGAATAAAGTGGACAAAAGTACAATTTAACCCCTCCTAGGGTTTTGGCCGACCACATGCATAGGGAGGCCCAATTGTGGGCCTCTCATGTCAATTGGGATTTGGGTCTAGCCCATTTACCCAAATGTGACATGTACCTAATTTTTTTAGGTAAACTATACATATTATGGACTACCAATTACGACGCCCATCACCATATGCTTACAGCTCCCACTCGCCGGAATAGGAGGGTGCATATTAATGTATTGTCGTCCAAATCTGCATAACATTTCACTCCTTCGATTTGGTCCTTGCTTCCGAATAGTTCATACGAGGTTTGCCGTGCGACCGGCGGATACGACAGGCATCGTGCTACTCATCTGTTAGGAGTATTGTAGCACCCATGGAACGTTAATTCCCTTTTCTCTAATCAACCTTTTACAAACAACATTTATATAGTACCGTGTTGTATCTTAGGTCGACTGATAATTCTCCTTCAGCCTAGTTTCCACATAGGAACACTTCTCCAAGGCATCCGTACAAGTATTCATAACCTTCAACTAATATCCGGTTGGTGGCCACCTAGTGAATACAAGAGTTGGTGAATTATAGGTGAACTTGACCATCCCCATCATTCATATACTCAGTCAAACCCAACCGGTTTCCAAAGACGTGGTCACTGGGCCTTTTTGTTTAGCACTACGCTCGTACGCCGGGAAGCGAGCATTGAGCCTGACCTTAGATATGAGTTCTGAGTCCGTGGTCGAACGTGAAGAAGTTTGCGTCCACCAGAATCTCGAGGTGAAGAAGTTTGCGCCCGCCAGAATCTCGAGGATTCTTTCCTAGCACAACAGAGTTGTGAACCCGTGGTCTAATGTGGCACGCGTAGTATGAAGCACTCTTTGATAGCATACCTGAACCCTGTGGGTTGACAGGAAAGGGATATGTCAATCATGCTATCACAGATTCTCATCTGGCCCAGAATGTGGCATGATGATGAACAAAGTTCATCAGGGCGATATGCAAAACGAAGATCACGTCGAGTTACTTCGAAACTAGATAATCGTTTTGCTTAATCAGGTTTATCCCCCTGACTCTTAGCCAGTGTTGCTTGGTAGAGGCCTCCCTCCACCGCAAGACTACCGTACCTGTGTGACTAGGTAAGGCCCACATTCGACACATTGGCAGATGATTGCGTCCTCCTACGACTTCGTTTATAGACCGTAAATTTGATGTAATCAAGTCATTATGACGTCGATTAATCTTAAACGCAGTTGCAATTCTTTGGCTTACAAAATGTAACTTTCTAATATCAAAATGTTATCACAGATACATGCCATTTTTAAACCCTACGCAATCCAAGCAGTTTTACGTGCTTTTCGTATATCTCCCTGCGTAGTGGTTTAGTTAATGGGTCCGAGATCATATTATCAGTGGACAAGTATTCCATAGTGATTATATTGTCTACTACCATAGATTTAGCATAGAAATATTTCACATCAATGTGTTTGGTTCTACTATGGTACTTCGGATTCTTAACTGCCACAATAGTTGCTTGACTGTCAGAGAAGACCTTCACAGGTTTATTCTCAACATCACCAACAAGCAGTGCAGTTCGAAGCCTTTTGAACCAGACCGTTTCTTGTGCATTCTCAGAGAGAGCTACGAATTCTGATTCCATCGTGGACAGCGCGACACAGGTTTTCTTCTTGCTCGTCCATGAAATGGCGGCATTAGCAAGGAGGAACACTCCCGCTGTGGTGGACTTACGATCATCCGGATCGCCACCATGGTCGGCGTCACTGTAACCGGTCAATTCTAATTAATTTCCCTCATATCATAGCGCATTGTCGGCATTACCTTTCATATAACGAATTATTCGTTTTATAGCCTTTAAATGTTGATAGCCAGGATCTGATTGGAAACGTGCTACTAGGCCCACGGCGTAACAGATATCCGGACGGACGCATTGCATGGCTTACATCAAACCACCGACCATGCTCAAATACTCCGCACCCTTTATATGTTCACCCTCTTCCAGGTTCTTGGGGCCGTCACGTTTGACAGTGCGCACCCAAATACCACCGGCGTATCCACGGGTTTGGCATAATGTAATCTGAATCTTTTCAACAGTTTGTTGATATATGCTTCTTGAGATAGAGACAATTTCCGGGTAGCCCGATCTCTAGCAATTTTAATGCCTAAGATGTACGTGGCCTCTCCCATGTCTTTCATCTCAAATACGGATGCCAACCAGGATTTTGACTTGTTCATAAAACTCACGTCGTTTGCGGCAATGAGTATGTCGTCCATGTATAACGTTAAGATGACATACTTGGACCCGAAGGTCTTATAATACACGCACGGATTCTTGTGAAGATTCATAAATCCGTTTCCTATGATTTCCTCGTGGAATCTGCGGTACCATTGCCGAGACGACTGTTTAAGACCCTAAATGGACGTTTGGAGTTTACAAACATTACGTTCGTTACCAGGAGTAATGAAACCCTCTGGTTGCTCCATGTAAATCTTTTCCTCTAGGTTATAGGAATGTATATTCCATACATTCCATACTTGACACATTTGTGCATACTAGTCTAGCTTACTTACACTCTAAGTTAGTTAGTTAGTTAGATGCTCTCTTCTCCTATATATACCTTGATCTACCAATTGTACAAACTGATTTTGGTTGTTAATACATTTTGATATTCAGCTGTTGTGGTTGATAGATTGTTGAAGTTTGTTGTTCTTTACGTCAAATTCAGTTGAGTTTCTGGAAATTTGGTCATTGGAACATGGCTACCTACTCGATTGAAGATCCACTATCCTTGCATCCCTCGGACACCACTGGATTGTTGCTGATTCCTTTTCAGCTTCAAGGATCAAGCAATTATCATGCATGGAGCACAGCCATCAAGGAGGGACTGCTTGTAAAGAACAAGATTGGATTTATAGATGGTACATGCTCACGTTTGAATGTGCCTGTAGCTCAACATGTGAGATGGGACAGAGCCAATGCTTTGGTTAAAGCTTGGTTAAGGAACGCAGTTGCTAAGGAGTTGGTGAATGGGCTGGTTTACAACACCACTGCTTTGTCTATTTGGCTTGATCTCAAAGAAATGTTTGAGAAGATTGATGGAACACAAATTTTTCAGCTCACAAGGGAAATTTATCAATGTTCACAAGGTGCTCAGTCTATCACTGAATACTTTGGGAGGATGAAACAACTTTGGGATGCTTTGGGTTCCATTGATGACCTAAGACTTGAATGTTCAGTTGATAGTAAGTTGATCAATGAGCATAAGGAGAAACAGAAATTGATTGCTTTTCTCTTAGGCTTGAATGAATCATTTGCTCATGTTAGAAGCAGTCTCCTAATGAGGCAACCATTGCCTTCATTGAGTATGGCTTTTTCTGTATTGCTACAAGAGGAAAGCCAACGTGCTATCTTTGGTTCTATAGGGGATTTAGGGGAGGCCACAGCCTTATATTCTCAAAGGAACTTCATCAATACAAGAGGTAGTGGAGGATATAACTCAGGAAGCAATGGCTTTAACAATGTTGCTTCTTTCCCAAGGAATTACAATGGCAATGGCTCTTCTTCTAATGGAGCTAACCAAGGATCCTATTCAGGTGGTTTCAATGGCAAGGGAGGCAAAGTTGATAAGTCAACTTGGTTTTGCTCATTTTGTGGTAAGAAGGGACACAAGTTAGATACTTGTTGGAAAAAGCATCCACACCTTGCACCCTCCACAGCCTTGAAAAGACCTTGGAATGCAGCCAATATGAGCATGGATGATGAGACTCCTTCCTCTACTTTGGTGAAACATGTGGCTGCAGGGGACAAAAGAATTTTTCATGGAACTAAGGAGCAAACAATTCTTCACACTGGCTTGGATGGAAGGGTTCAACACATTGCTATTCAAGATGACTTTGATCCTCTTTCATTTCAAGAGGATGAACCTATTTGTGTGAACATGGCAGTATATCCTCTACATCTAGTTCATCCATGATTTGGATTGTAGACTCAGGTGCTACTAACCATATCTGGTTGCACAATATAAGGAAGGCTGATTCCCCTCATCAATTTGTTCACTTATCAAATGGCAATAAGTGCAAGGTCACTCATATTGGGAGCTGCTCCTTTTCCTCTGGTTTTACCTTGGATGACATCCTTTATGTGCCTGATTTCAACTTCAACTTGATCTCAGTGTCTAAGATTTCTACTCAGTTGAATTGCAAAGTTATATTTACTTGTGCAAATATGTTGATTCAGGGCCATGTTGGGAAGCCAATAGTGATTGGTGAGAGATCCAAAGGTCTTTACATACTCAGGAATTCACTACCTTCATGCTCAAGCAAGGTGGTGGCAGCTCATACTACTTCAAAGGCAAATAAAGAGGATGCTTCTTGGCTTTGGCATAGGCGTTTAGGACACATATCATACACTCATTTAGGTCATTTGAATGAAATATTATGTTTAAATGACTCTTCAAATAAATGTGTCAAACATTGTACCATTTGCCCTTTGGCCAAGCAATCAAGATTATCTTTCCCTATTAGTCATTCTCATGCCTCTGTTCCTTTTACCTTGATACATTTGGATCTTTGGGGTCCATACAAAGTTCCTACAATCAAAGGTTATCAATACTTCCTCACCATTGTGGATGACTTTTCAAGGGCAACTTGGGTCTTTCTAATGAAGAACAAAAGTGATACCTTCATTCATATTCAAAGCTTCTTATTGATGGTTCAGACTCAGTTTTGAACTATAGTGAAGATTGCTAGGAGTGATAATGGATCTGAGTTCATCAATTCTATTGGCAAGGATCATTTCCTTCTTTTGGGAATTCAACATCAAACTAGTTGTACATACACTCCTCAGCAGAATGGTAGAGTGGAGCGCAAGCATAGACAAATTTTGAATGTGGCAAGGGCATTGAGGTTCCAAGCTTGTATGCCTATCAAGTATTGGGGCTATTGTGTTCTCACTGCTTGTTATTTGATGAATAGGTTACCTTCATCTTCTTTGGGGTTCAAGTCTCCTATGGAGGTTCTTTATGGCAAGCCACCTTCCATTAATCATTTGAGGATCATGGGTTGCCTATGTTTTGCCACAAACTTGATCAACTCTGACAAGTTTAGTTCAAGAGCTGAGCCTTGCATCTTCATGGGATACTCTACTTCTCAAAAAGGTTATCTTGTGATGAAGATTTCCAATTCAGCATTTCAAGTTTCAAGGGATGTTATTTTTCAAGAGCATATCTTTCCTTTTGGCATGTCTAAGGCAGAATTGAGATCCCTATTACCTACTTGCTTGGGGTCCAAGTTATTAGTTGAGGAGTCTTCTTCTAGTTCACCAATGGTTGAGGATGTTCTTCCTCAGCACTCCACAATTGAGGATGCTCTTCCTCAACTCCCCATAGTAGAGGATGTTCCTTTGGTTGACACTCCACAAGTACCCATCTTAAGAAGGAGTGCAAGGATTGCTCAGTTAAGAAAGGATTCTTCTTCAAATGTTGCTTTTGGTATGGAGAAATACATTGCCTATGATCATCTTAATCCTACCTTTAATTGCTTCTTGGCCTCCATTGACAAGATCAAGGAGCCTTCTACATATAAGCAAGCAACCAAAGACTCAAATTGGGTGATTGCTATGAAGGAGGAGATCAAGGCCTTACAAGATAACAATACATGGAAGATTATGGAGCTGCCCCATGGGAAGTCTTCTATTGGGTGCAAATGGGTGTTTAGGGTGAAGTACAACTCTGATGGATCTATTGAGAGATATAAAGCTAGGCTTGTTGCCAAAGGCTTTACCCAAATAGAAGGGACTGATTTCAATGAGACCTTTTCTCCTGTGGTGAAGATGACAACTGTGAGAATTGTTTTGGCTATGGCAGCCTCTCATTCTTGGGGACTCTTTCACATGGATGTCAACAATGCTTTTCTTCAAGGTGATTTGCATGAAGAAGTTTATATGGACATTCCTCAAGGTTTTGATTCTCCTATGATCACTCCTGGTGCTTCTAAACGTGTATGCAAACTTTTGAAATCACTTTATGGGTTAAAGCAAGCATCTAGACAATGGAACATCAAGCTTACCAACACCTTATTGGAAAATGGTTATTCTCAAAGTGCCTCGGATCATTCCTTGTTCACCAAGGCAAATGGTAAAGACAGGGTGTATCTTCTCATTTATGTGGATGATTTTCTCATCACAGGCTCAAGTGCTTCTATGATTGATCACTTGAAGTCCATTCTGAAATCTCATTTTAAGCTCAAGGATTTGGGCAACTTGAGGTATTTCTTAGGATTGGAAATTGCAAGGTCCAAAGAAAGTTTGGTCATCAACCAAAGGAAGTATGCCCTTGAGCTTATTGAGGAGGCTGGTTTAGGGGCTGCCAGACCTTGTGAGACTCCCATGGAGTTCAATCTCAAACTAACAACTTGCGCATATGATGAAGCAACTAACACCTCCTCAGATGATTTGCCTATTGAAGATGTGTCTGCTTATAGAAGATTGGTGGGCAAGTTATTATATTTGACAATGACTAGATCAGATATTAGCTTTGCAGTTCAAAGGCTAAGTCAATTTGTTGACAAGCCTAAGAAATCCCATCATGATGTAGCTATAAGGGTGATCAAGTACATCAAAGGTACTCCTGGCCAAGGACTTCTCTATCCAACCAACATTGCACTTGTCTTGAGTCTTTATTGTGATTCAGATTGGGCAGCTTGTCCATTTAGTAGGAAGTCCATTAGTGCATATTGTGTAAAACTTGGTGGAGCTATGGTAGGGTGGAAAGTGAAGAAACAAGACACGGTTTCCCTTTCAAGTGCAGAAGCAGAATACAGATGTTTGAGGGCAGCCATTCAGGAAGCTCTTTGGGTTACTAGACTTCTAAAGGAGCTTGGGGTGCATGTCACTTTGCCCATTCCTATATTCACTGATAGTGAGTCTGCAGTGAAGATAGCCAAAAACCCAATGTTCCATGAACGTACCAAGCATATTGAATTAGATTGCCATTTTACTAGGCACCACATTCAATTAGGGCAAGTTGCTCCAACACATGTTGCTTCTAGAAATCAGCTGGCAGATTTGTTGACAAAGGCTCTAATCAAGAAGCAACACATTGCCTTTCTTAGGCTCTATGGTATCAAGGATTTTTTTCATGAAAAGACAAGAGAAGAAAAGGATGGGAGCATATAGGAATGTATATTCCATACATTCCATACTTGACACATTTGTGCATACTAGTCTAGCTTACTTACACTCTAAGTTAGTTAGTTAGTTAGTTAGATGCTCTCTTCTCCTATATATACCTTGATCTACCAATTGTACAAACTGATTTTGGTTGTTAATACATTTTGATATTCATCCAAGATCCTCTCTATTCATATAGTTTTCCGTGAAGGAATCCGGTCTTAATACTCATTTGGTGAGGTTCATAACTGAAACCTGTGACCAGGAACATAAATGGCCCTTCCCGTGGTTTTACGCACAGTTGGTGAGTATGTTTCGTCAAAGTCCACTCCGTGAATTTGGGTACAGTCTTTCGCAATAAATCGAGCTTTTTATTGCTCGACCTTTTCCATCAGTGGTGAGCCTTCTTTCAGGACTCACCGTATCCCTATGCCCCTGTGGTTAGTAGGTAAATCAACTATAAACTATAATGGCTTTCATTTAAGGCGATCTCTCTCATTTATTAATTTCCTACATTTCTCCACTTGAGGTCTTTCCAATGCAGTGCAAAAGTTGTTAGAGTGAGATCATCACTCTTCTAGATGGGGTACTTCTTTGGAGAAGTTTGATGCCTTTGACTTTCGTCTAGGCTTGTTTACCCCGTCTTTGAGTCTTAACGTCTCTCCCACTCGGAATAATGCCTCTTATCGGAGCATTTCTTCCAATTGGGATCAATTCTCCCACTCGAAATAACACTTCTTATCGGAGCATTACTTCTAATGGGTACAAGAGCAGTGCTTGAACCATAACCAACAGCTTTCCTTTGACAACTTCTCGGTCTCGGAGTTTTACTTCCAAGATGAATTCCTTGATCACTAGGATCTGGAACCAAGTTTGTCGGATCACTCCCACTGGGAACAATAGGTAGTAAAGGTAGTTGTGGCAATCCTGGTTCAGCATTACGATAACAGGTTTGTTGAGTTACGATTAAACGACACAAATTAGAGCTAAGTACGTTTATTGGCGAGATTGACGAATCGACGACCAACCTTGTTTGGAATGGTGAAACAAAGGTAAAAGGTCGACTAGCATCTTTTGAGGAAGTCGACTTTCTGAACGTGATTAATAAAGATAGAAGAGACCAAGCTTCCAGACCTCTATTTTAAAGAGTAAGTCGAGTCGACCATTAAAAGCTCTTTCAGAAGTAAACCTTCCTCCTAAGGAAAGGTACAGGTGGCGACCTGCTTCCACCTGCCTAGAAGTAAACATTCCTCCTAAGGAAGGTACAGGTGGCGACCTTCTTCCACCGCCCTAGAAGTAAACCTTCCTCCTAAGGAAAAGTATAGGTGGCGACCTGCTCCCACCGCCCTAGAAGTAAACCTTCCTCCTAAGGAAAGGTACAGTTGGCGACCTGCTTCCACTGTTGAAGGAAGAAACCTTGTTGACTAAGGAAGGATGAGCTGGCGACCTGCTTGTCACCTACTTGAGCCGACTCTAGACAAAACCCTTCCCAGAGGGTAACTGCCCAACGAAGTCGGTAACATTTTCCCTATAAATAGGGACTCACTTTCATTATTTAAACTCTAAGATCTATCAATTACTCTATATTATTCTCTCGATATCCATTACTGACTTAAGCTTCTGAGTGGAATCAGGGGCCATCCCCACCTCTTTTCAGGTCATCGCCCAGCACAAACCCACCAAAGGAAACTCAGTGTCCACGCGACAAAGAAAGATACATGAGTGAGCTAGCCCCCGGCGAGACTTAGAAGTCCACTACTCGAAGTTCCAAGGCCACGTCAATTTGATCCCAACATTTGGCGCTGTCTGTGGGAACCAGATCAAAAAGTCATGACCTCCGAGAAGAACAAGATGCCGAACCCTGTGGTTGAGGAGATGGGAAACACTCAAGCAAGTCCCACCACCTCCAGACCCACACCGGAAGAAGACCCACCAGTGCCCCAAGCTAATGGTACTGTTGGCGAAGAGAATCTTAGCCATTCCAAGTCACTACCAAATACGGAAGAGGCGAGAACCGTCCCTTTGACTGTCCCTCAGGAGATAATGGCGGCCTTCACAACCTTCTGGAAACAAGCCCAGGCAGGAATAGTTCCTGACAAAAAGGAACCAACTCGAGAAGTCTCCCAAAAGGAAGAGGTGGCTTCCAGTGTGAATATCATGGAAAAGGATCTCCCGGAGAAGGCCCCCAAAGCGCTAGAGGGCGAAATGGCGAGCAAAAGCCCCGTCTTATTCACTATAGAACATGTAGAAGAATTACTGGAGAAGAAAAGAAGAGGAGCGAGTGATCTACATGTCGTTCGCGACCACACTTCTCACCCTTTCTCCAAGAGGTTATTCAATACTCGAGTCCCTCCACAAGTCTTTGCAAGGAACATCGACGACTAGACAGGCGAGGGAGACCCAGTTCGCCGTATCAACGCCCATAACTCTTCTCTCCTAGGGAGAGGGGCAACACCGGACCACTATGCGGCGCTCTTCCCCACAACTCTGAAGGAAGAGGCGTCTACCTGGTTCTATGGTCTTCCAGATAACTCGATTGACTCATGGGAAGAGTTGAAGGCCAAGTTTATAGAGGGTCACATAGGCCAAAGACAACGCCTCAAGAGTATGGATTTTCTGGATAAAATTGAGCAAGGTCCTGATGAAACCTTAGCTAATTATTATACTAGATACCATAAGATACTTCAGCAGCTGAGTGAAGACGCCACTGATGGCGAGTTGATCAGGACCTTCTGGTGGGGTCTCAGGGTACAAAGTCAAGCCTTGAAGGATAGCATGGTGATGAAACCAGTACGAAAAATCGACGCTCTCGCCATCAAAGTTAAGAAGTACATCGACTTGGAGATATCGCACGAGAAGTCACCTATGGAAGCAAAGAGGCAGATCTTACCGACCAAATTCGAAGAAGGTTCCGCTTCTCAACCATCCCGAAGGGGAGAAGGGCGAGAAGGAACTTCTCGATAAAGGAACCATTTGGGAAAGAGGAAAGATCCTAATCCTAATCCTTATCCCGTAAGGTATACTCCTCTCACACATTATGTGACCGTGATACTTAAGGAAATGGAGAAACTTCGCCTGAACAACCCGCCTAGGTACGGCGACAACTCGATCGAAGAAAGTGGTAAACAAATCGATTGTCGACCTTATGTGCCCAAAATGGCAATAAAGCCTAGGTACGGCGACAAATCGATCGAAGAAAGTGGTCTACAAATCGATTGTCGACCTTATGTGCCCAAAATGGCAATAAAGCCTAGGTACGGCAACAACTCGATCGAAGAAAGTGGTCAACAAATCGATTGTCGACCTTATCTTCCCAAAATGGCAACAAAGTCGAGGTAAAGTGACAACTCGATCGAAGAAAGTGGTCTACAAATCGATTGTCGACCTTATATGCCCAAAATAGCAATAAAGCCTAGGTATGGCAGAAAATCGATCGAAGAAAGTGGTCTACAAATCGATTGTCGACCTTATGTGCCCAAAATGGCAATAAAGCCTAGGTACGGCGACAACTCGATCGAAGAAAGTGGTCTACAAATCGATTGTCGACCTTATGTGCCCAAAATGGCAATAAAGCCTAGGTACGGCAACAACTCGATCGAAGAAAGTGGTCAACAAATCGATTGTCGACCTTATCTTCCCAAAATGGCAACAAAGTCGAGGTAAAGTGACAACTCGATCGAAGAAAGTGGTCTACAAATCGATTGTCGACCTTATATGCCCAAAATAGCAATAAAGCCTAGGTATGGCAGAAAATCGATCGAAGAAAGTGGTCTACAAATCGATTGTCGACCTTATGTGCCCAAAATGGCAATAAAGCCTAGGTACGGCGACAACTCGATCGAAGAAAGTGGTCTACAAATCGATTGTCGATCTTATGTGCCCAAAATGGCAATAAAGCCTAGGTACGACGACAAATCGATCGAAGAAAGTGGTCTACAAATCGATTGTCGACCTTATGTGCCCAAAATGGCAATAAAGCCTAGGTACGGCGACACCTCGATCGAAGAAAGTGGTCTACAAATCGATTGTCAACCTTATGTGCCCAAAATGGCAATAAAGCCTAGGTACGGCGACAACTCGATCGAAGAAAGTGGTCTACAAATTGATTGTCGACCTTATGTGCCCAAAATGGAAATAAAGCCTAGGTACGGCGACAACTCGATCGAAGAAAGTGGTCTACAAATCGATTGTCAACCTTATGTGCCCAAAATGGCAATAAAGCCTAGGTACGGCGACAACTCGATCGAAGAAAGTGGTCTACAAATTGATTGTCGACCTTATGTGCCCAAAATGGAAATAAAGCCTAGGTACGGCGACAACTCGATCGAAGAAAGTGGTCTACAAATCGATTGTCAACCTTATGTGCCCAAAATGGCAATAAATCTTAGGTACGGCGACAATTCGATGAAAGAAAGTGGTCTACAAATCGATTGTCGACCTTATGTGCCCAAAATGGCAATAAAGCCTAGATACGGCGACAACTCAATCGAAGAAAGTGGTCTACAAATCGATTGTCGACCTTATGTGCCCAAAATGGCATTAAAGCCTAGGTACGGCGACAAATCGATCGAAGAAAGTTTTCTATAGATCGATTGTCGACCGTATGTACCCAAAATGGCAATAAAGCCTAGGTACGACGACAACTCGATCGAAGAAAGCGGTCTATAAATCGATTGTCGACTTTATTTGCCCAAAATGGCAATAAAGCCTAGATACGACGACAACTCGATTGAAGAAAGTGGTTTACAAATAAATTTTCGACCTTGTGTGCCCAAAATGGCAATAAAGCCTAGGTTCGGCGACAACTCGATCGAAGAAAGCAGTCTACAAATCGATTGTCGACCTTATGTACCCAAAATATAAAGCCTAGGTACGGTGACAACCCGATCAAAGAATTAAAGGTCTACGGATCAATTGTCGACCTCATGTGCCCAAAATGTCATTAACCTAGGTACAGCGACAATTTGATTAAAGGTACAAATCAACGTTTACAAAATATTAACGATTAACATTACTCGATCAAAGCAGTAAAAAAGTTTAGGTATGATATATGATTATGAAAACTACGAGTAGTAAGATTTTTATTACAAAAAGTGATCTATTACATAAGGGATCACCCTGGGGAGAAGCATCCTAGAAAGTAAGTGTTTACAAAGACTTTTTTCTCTTAGGAGAGGCAACAAAACCTTCATCCCCTTCAGTAGGAATTTCCAAAAATTGCTGAAGAAGAAGAACTTGTGATAAGGGGAAGTCGGGCTGATACAGTCTCAGATTGGCTATGGTCTCCTTCAAAGAAGGAAAAAGCAAGTCTGAAGCGGCTATGACGACATCTGATTCAAAATCAGAACTCGCTTTGTAATTTTCTACAGCCCTGGCCTCAGACTTCCTCAAGATTTACATCTCCGTTTGCAACACATCAACCCTCTCACGGAGTATTATTTTCTCGACGTTAAAGTTATCCTTCTCCTTTTTCTTCCTCTCCAACAAATGGTGATGCTCTTTATTAAGTGAATAGAGCTCTGCAGAGAATCTTCGCACTTTTGGAGGTCTCGGCGCAAGGAGGAAGAGGTTTCATTTGCTAGTCGAAGATCCTCTCTCAATTTGGTGTTCTCCTCCTGAAGATCTCGAACTTCTTCTACGATTTCAGGAGACGCTGAAATCATACTCTCCCGGGTCGCCTGTGACTCCTTGAGAAGGTCAATCACCAAGAGAGAAAATTGGAGGGAATCTCGGGAAGCCTATAGGAAAAATAAGAGGAAGGTCAAACCAATACAAACAAAAGAGTTTCAATAAGCACGCCAAGAAAGTCACGCTTACTTCAGCCTGTCTCAGAAGAAAAAGTCGAGTAGCCTTTTCTAAATCTTCCGAATTCTTCTCCAGACGACGACGATCCTGAGGAGGGACGGAAGCATTCAATAAATAAAGAGCCAAATCCGGATTGGCAATCGAGTGTCCTTCTTTAAGACAATACACCTGCAAAAAGTGAAGAGGATTCCAATCCTTTGAAAAATTAGCAGATTGGCTAAACATCATTTCCCACGTAAAAGAAAGACCTCCATAACTTGGAGGTTCACTAGAAGACGCCTCAGAATGAGAAGAGAACAGTCGATGGACGCTGCAGTTTGAGGAGGTAAGCGAGTTGATGACCCGACATAAGGTGGTGGCGCCTCAGCGCGAGGCGGGGATGGATCGGTTGACGAAGAAGATGAATCCCCACCTCGCCTTCCTTTTCGCCAAGTACCCTTATCCTGGTTGAAACGACAAGAGGTATTCTTCATCTCACCTTCATTCGGAGACCGTCTTGGAGGTGACTTTCCAACCGAAGGAATGACCTCAACGTCGATAGGAGTATCGATAGACGCTCCACTATTGGCCTCCTTAGATGGGGGGGGGGGGGGAAGAAGAAGCTTGCGCCATGATCTGACGATGATTACCGAAAATCGCCTGGATAAAATCTGAAAACAGGACAAAATCCGCAACAAAAGAATAAGGTGGCAACCTCGAAAAGAAAATACTGCCAGAATATCTGAGGGAGGATGACCAGCCATGGTACTGGTTATTCAAAATATAATCTCCTTCCTAGAAGTCCAACCAAATCAACGGGGAAAACGAAGAATTAGAGGAAGGGGGCAGTATTTATACCCCAAAACCTCCCCAGAGGGAGGTAGCTTCCCAAGGAAGCTTTCCCGAGGTCAGGCATTCATTGGGTCATTCCCTGACAACATGACAATTGCCTTGCACCTGTCAAGGGCTTATCGAGGTGACTCTCTAGCTTCTCCAAGACCAACGGTCATGAAAACCATAGGGACTAGCATCTCGCCTCGACTAAAGGTATCCTCTTTTAGCCTATCCAACCGAGGTTAAGTGAACTAATAGGGACGGAATCTCTCTCAAACATGTTCAAGAATTATACTCGACTCAAGACCTCGTCTTCATAAATGAAGCTAACGACTTAAGTCTGAAACAAGCATACCCGATCTTAGCTTTCCCAAGGCTCTTTTTACTTTGGAAAAATATTCCGATGAATTCACTCATGCATATATAATTCTACTATCCATGCAAATTATCATATGCTAGTAACATTCATCATACAAACCACATTGATGCTTACGCATGCGTCTAATGTTCCGAGGAACTTATACTTACATACATAATTCTACTTCCATGTAAATTATCAAATGCAACTACATCCTCAACATTTTAGCATACGTGTCAAACATGAAAATTCCACAACAGTCATACATATTTAATGACTGGTTTTCGATTTTGAAATAATTTAAAAAAATTAGGGGCTGATTTGTAATTCATGCTTATATTCAATCATGCAGCATTCTAGACATGAATCCTAGGTATTTTTAACCATCACAACATGTCTATCCTAGTGCGCATTGCATATATTTAAACAGGACTCAGCCCACAACATGCAATATCCAGCTAGCTTGACTAAGTTAAGACAACATTTCTAATCATGCATTAATATATATATTGAATAATAAATAATTGTAATTCAACCCTCTAATTATACCAGTCCTAAAAACATGTATCTCCGAGATCCATCCCCATAATCAAAACAAGGCATTAAGGTTATCAAACATTGAGCACTGTGTAGGCCTATTAAGGTTCAAAACGTTTGGATTTTAAAAATTGACCACCCTATTTTATTTAATTTACTTGAATTCGGTGTTGAAAATCATTTCGGTTCAGTCAATTTCAGTCCGGTTTGAAAAAAAATAGAGTTCGGTTCAGTTCTACACGCAAAATCGGTTTTGTTAGATCCACTAAGTTACCCCGGCCCGACCAGACCCGATTAGGTCGAACCGATTGAGAAAACCCGGTTCGGTTTAAATTCGTCCCGGTTTGACATATTAGACGGGCCCAATAATTAAAATATAAAAGGTTGGGCCAAATGTTTACTTGTGGCTGAAGTAAGGTTTTAAAGTCCAAAAAAAATTAATTTAGCCACCATGTAACATTATATATATAAAATAATTTCCAATATTAAATATATATATATATATATATATATATATATATATATATATATATATATATATTTCGGCCAATAATATAACATATATATATTTATTGCTAAGATTCTATCTTTAAGATTAAATCAATCCATAATATATATATAATTATATATATATATATATAAATGTAAAAATCGGCTACCACATAAATATATAAATATTTTTATTTATTGTAGGGAAACATATATCAACAATATATTTTCTCAATCTTTTAGGCAACTAAAATCTATCAATAATATCTTTAACCTATTTAAATATTTTAGATATATTGATAGTTATATATATATTTCTATATATTAATGTGTATCTATTATAATGTTCCCAATAATAGATATATTGTTACCTTAATTAAAAATTAAAATATGGTAAACAATATAACTTTAAAATAGTGTGCCGAAATTTTATGCTTGGAGACCAAGAAATTGAAAATTTTACCTTGTAATTTACCTAAAATTTTCAGCACAAACACATATTTGGAAACGAGTGGTCAAATTTAAGATCAAATTTTAATAAGATCTACAATCCAATGTTTGATTTTGATAAATATCACATTTTTCTTGAAGATCATGAACATCAAATTAACTAAGAACATCATGAAAATTTCGGATTCGCCAACAACCCTAAAAATCGAAAATTTAAAATTTTCTTTTAAAATTTTCGGTTTTCATTTTTAAGTTTCAAGAACATCAATTCATCAAAATCATGAACTCCTAACACAGGCTCTAATACCACTGTTAAATTACGGAGAGTAATCACTACGGACATTAAAACATAGTACATGCTAGTAGTCGAAATTACACAGCGGAAGATTCGCACATACCCCAAATAATGTCAGTAGCCCCAAGATCCTTCTGCAGGAAGTTCACGATCCTCCGGTCGGCACCCGTAGAGGTTCTGGTTAAGGAAGCCCTACGTAGTATATTCTCCAGAGCAAAGCCTCTGATCGATTATTGGCAAGGAGACAGATCTCTGGAATGTTTGCTCGAAATCAAATTGGCACACCCTTTGGTGGATGTGGTTCGACCAGCTATGTGTGTTATGGGGAGAGGGTTTTCTCTTTAATCAGCACAAGGGAGGAATTATGATTAACCCTAATAAAACCCCTAACACCCCATATATATAGGAGGAGTAAAGTGGAAAAAAGTCCACTTCAACCCCTTCTAGGGTTTCGGCCGGCCACATGCATAGGGAGGCCCATTTTTTGGCCTCTCATGTCAATTGGGATTTGGGTCTAGACCATTTACCCTAATGTGACAGGTACCTAATTTCCTTAGGTAAATTATACATATTATGGGCTACCAATTACGGCATCCATCACCATATGCTTACAAGATAAACCCGGTTAAGCAAAACGATCATTTGGTTTCGAGGTAACACAACGTGGTCTAAGTTTTGCATATCGTCGTGACGAACTTTTCGTCAGCAACCAAATTCTGGGCCAGATGAAAAATCTGCGATAGCATATGACATTTCCCACTCCTGACAATATGTAAGTTCAGTTTATGCTATCGACGCGCGCTTCATACTGCGCGTGCCATGTTCGACCACGGGGTCAGGCTCGGTTGTGCTAGGTAGAATCCAGGAGATTCGGATGGGCAAAAACTTCTTCACCTTGAGCTTGTGACTGATCCCGGATGCTTTATGAAGAAGCATCCAAAGTATCCTACCGGACTCAGAACTCATATCTAAGGTCAAGCTCAATGTTCGCTTTCCGGTGTACGAACGCAGTGCTGGACAAAAAGGCCTAGTGACCACAGCTTTGGAAACCGGTCCAGTTTGACTAAGGCTATGAGCGATGGGGATTGTCAAATACTCTGTAATTCTCCGACTCTTGTATTCATTAGGTGGCCACCAGCCTGATATTAGTTCAAGGTTGTGAATACTTGTACGGATGCCTTAGAGAAGTGTTCCTATGTGGAAACTAGGAAATTAGAGAATGACAGTTGACCAAGGATACAACGCGGCATAGTATTATTATTACGGGTTTATTATACATGGGGAATCAACGTTTCGCGGGCGCTACAACACTCTTAACAGATGAGTAGCACGATACCCGTCGTATCCGCCGATCGCACAGCAAACCTCGTATAAACTATTCCAAAGCAGGGCTGGAGAGAAGAACAAATGTTGATGTGTTGGTCGACAACATATTAACAGGAATCCTCCCATTACAGCGAGTGGGAGCTGTTGGAATTTGAATATTGGGCCGCCGTAAATAGGAGCCCATTAATATTAGACTGTTATCTAAGTCAATTAGGCAATGTCACATTAGAGATTTTGGGCTAGGCCTAAAATCCCAATTGACATGAGTGGCCTAAAATTGGGCCTCCCTGTATACCAAGGCCAGCCGAAACATAGGATGTGTTGAGGTGGGTTTTGCCCACCTCCCCATATAAATAGGGAGTGTCAGGAATTAATTAGTGTTAATCACTTTCTTCCGTTGGGGTGAGACAAAAAGAAATCCCTCCTCCCTTCACTCCACGTTTCGGCAGAACAGCCCTTGTGCCTAGGAGCTGCCAAATTGCTTTAAGCAATTTACTCCGTAGATCCATCCCTGCCAAATAATCGACAAGAGGCTTTGTTGTGGAGACAATTCCGCGTAGGTATTCCTTACCAAGAATACTTAGGGGAACCATCCGGCAGATCGAGAACTCCCCTAGAAGATCTTGGGTCAACGGAAAGCATTGTAGGTATGCTCTCTTTATTCCGCTGCGTAATTTGTTTACATAGCATATACCTTTATTTTATCCGTAGTATTTACCCTTATAATCCTACAAAAATTACCGTTGTAAGTTCACAAACGACCTTTGGGTTCATCCTGATCCTCTAAAGGTCAAAAATGCAAGAATAATGGCCAACGCCTCGACTAAATAAGGCGGATACCGCCTATGACTCTCGAAGAAAACAAACAAAGAGCTACCAGACATTGCGACAACTAATCATGCTAGAATACCTTGAAAAGCGATACTCTACTGAAGCCCTATCCTTCATCACAATGAAAGCAAAGACTCAAGTCTCGGGGGGAAGTGTTGGATTAAGATTTTAAAGAATGGTGAAGACAGTTGATGGATTAGTCATATCAGGAGCACTCGAGACTCCAAAATAAGAGTCAACGACCATTGATACTCAGAATGAAGAAACAAAGATAAAAAGACGACACCTATATTTTGAAGATGTCGACGACCAAGGAAATTTCTACAATAGGCGACAAGCCCTCTCAAAGACTCCCCATCTTAAGGCATGAGTCGAGTCGGCAGCCAAATGCTATTAAGAGAAACCTTCCTCTTAAGGAATGGTGAGGTGGCGACCTGCTTCAAACGCCCCATGAAGAAACCTTCCTCTTAAGGAATAGTGAGGTGGCGACATGCTTGTCATCTGCTTCTACCACCATGCCTTATAACTAAGATTACTATAGCGATGATATTGTTTCCTTGCTATAGACCGTTTCTATTGCGACGACTTACACATTTCGTCGCATATTATGTACAATGACGAGGACATCATCGCAATATTCTATAGCGACGACGAGTCATCACAATAAAAAACGTGTTGTGACGGCGGAAAATATTTTGCGAGGACCGCGTATTCTCGCGACATAATGGATTTATTGCGATGATTTGGGATATCTAATTGCGCCGAATGCTTCTCGCAATAAAATTTTCCGCCAAGATTTTGACGCAAAAAAAATCGGAAAACCAATTGCGATGATATGTAATCTATTACGATGACCACAAATCATCGCAATAGAATGATTTTATTGCTAAGAAGTTGAATATCCAATTGCGACATCCGGTTCTCGCAATAACAATTTACCAAAAATTATTTGGGGTCCATAATTTATATGAAAACAATTGCGACCGAGCTAAATCTATAGTTAGTTTCATATGCCGCCATAATAGAATGAGTTTATTGCGATGATATGTAATATCCTATTTCTCTCAAACCTATCTAGGTGGAATTCTTAAGCTAATTAATTAGATACCTACAAAGGGAAAATGTTTCTCGCAATACAAATTTCCCACCAGTTTTTTTTTTTTTGGCCAACTTCCCACCAAAATTTTAACGCAAAATTTTCTTTTGAATTAATTGTGACGGCACATAATTTATTACAATGACCTCACATCATCGCAATAGAATGAGTTTATTGCTAGGATTTTGAATATCCAATTCTGATGGCAGGTTCTCACAATAACATTATTTTCACAGAATAAAATGTCACCAATTATCTTTAGGAAACAATTGTGGCGACGCCAAGTCTACAATATTGCGACAAAATTGAAAACTTAATACATTAATCCTTAAACTTTAAACTCTAAATCCCTAATACCTAAACCTTAAACTTTAAACCTTAAAGTTTAATATTATATACCTTAAATTTTAAACCTTAAAACTTTAATACCATAAACCTTAAATGCTAAACCTTAAAACCTTCGTAACCTTAGAATTTAATACCATATACCTTAAAGTCTAAACCTTAATACCTTAAACATTAAATTCTAAACCTTAAAATCATAAAAAAATCACAAAATTTAAATGTTAAACTCAAAATATTAGATTTCTTAACTTTAAAGTCTTAAATTCTAAACCTTAAAATGATCATACCTTAAATTCTAAATATTAAAACCTTAATACTATAAACCATCATACTATAAACCCTAAAATTTTAAATTTTAAATCATGAAACCTTGAATGTTAAACTGAAAATCTTAATAATTAAAACCTTAATACCCTATACCTTGAGATGTAACCATTAAAATATTAAATATTATACTCTAGACCATGAAACCATAATTTTAAACACTAAACCTTAAATCATAAATCATAAAACTGTTAAGTCTGCTTCCACTTGGGTAGCTTCGGGTTTCTTTTTCACGAACAGGCTCCGGATGTGTGCACGGGAACGGGTATCTGTCTGAATGTCGTGATCCTTGAAACACGATCCTCGAACTAATCTTCAACTTCCCGACCTTGATCTCTCGAACCCCGGATCCTGCACCAGGGGCAATAACCAGCGTGGGAGAGGGGGGAATGCTGGTTGGGTCCTCTCCGACGCTCAAGTCAAAATCTCTAGAGAGAGAAAGCCTTTTAGAGAGAAGTCAGAGCACGAAATGCCAGAATGAGAGAGTTATCTAAAATGGGAGACCTAGGCCCCTATTTATAGGGAACCTAAGGATCATGCCAAGTTTTGAACGGCTTGATGTCGGTATGAAGGATAACATATACCGTCATCAAGGTGGACTATGCGTGCACTTACTTCTCGCACTTGGCAAAATAATCAAGATAAGCGTACGGAGAACGTCGATAATCCGGACCTACCCGGGTTGTTTAGCAATCCGGACCGGGTCCGGATTTCCTTGGGCAATCCGGAAGTCCTCTGGTCTGGGTACTGCGCGTATTCCGGACCGTTTTGGAATTGGGTGTCTGCGGAAGAGTTCTTTTTCGGGTTTTGGGGTATTTTGCGAGGCCCGAAATGTAAACACGAACCCGAATTGGACAGATATCTAACACTTGCCCCCGAATCAAGTAGCGGTTCAGAACCCATGCTTGACTCATTTTAAGATAAGATATTCGTCCAATTTAGGTTTGGTACTGACCTTAGGGGTGGCCTGTTTGTCAATTCGAGCGCTGGGATCATAAATTTGACCAACTTCAATTTTCCGCCGTATGTACATAATCTGTTTATAGGGTTAGCGTAGCGGACAATATGCGTATAACAACATGCATTTATATTCGCAATATCATGTAATGAGTGAAATAAATATTTATACAACGTAATAATACCATGGTACATGATGTAAGCATATAACACGTTGCCAACATGTAGATGACGACATAGTAAACGGATGACGTAATCATGCAATAAGCAAAACACTTAGAATATTATGAAAATGGAGAGCATGTACGTAATCATGAAGCATGATGTAAACATAGAAAATGATGCAAGCATGTAGTATGATGTAAGCATGGAAAATGATGCAAACACTCAATTCATACTTAGATTATAAAAATAATCACACAACAACCATGAGTTAGCATCATGTACGTATAAAAGTGATAACATGCATAATGATCTACGAAGTGCGTTATGCAACATTAGGGAGCATGTATGTAAAACAAGCATAGAAGAGATGTAAGTATGCTTATACATGATACTAAGGACTTGTGCAAAAATAGATATTAGTTTAGTCCTTAGCACATGGTGTAGGCACTATTAATGAGAATTAGGAGAGAGAATACCCATTATCTTACATCCTTTATAGATAAATCCCCAAGAAGCTCTCCATTCTTGATGAAGAGGGAATTCATGGAGGTGTGAATTTGGAGTAGTCACATCATATTTGACATCGATCAAGATCGAATCCGGGCAAGGAGGGGACCAAGGCGGCGCGTGAGGAAAGGGGGGACGGCGCGTGAGACTGCAGCGGCAGCGCGTGAGGTTGCAGTGGCGGCGCGTGGGTTTTCGGGTGAAGGCGAGTAGCAATTAAACTTGCTTCGTGTCGGTGAATCCAATTTCGTACATGGCTGGACTTTTCGTGACTTCGTTTGGCCTTGATTTAGTCTTGAAATCACCATGTACCTAGTTATCTTACCATGCATACAAGGTGTTTGATAAAATGCATTAGAATACTTAGCCCCCTAATCGGCCAAAATTTTTCTAAGTGCTGAAAATTTTAGAAAAGTGTTAATGAATCGTTATACTTCCCTTATGCATAGTGTTCATTGCCGACATTTTGTTCCATGCCTTAGCCGTTGTTTTAGTATGCTCGATATTGATGATCGGTAGTTGTACGTAAATTGTCGTTAATGGTTGTATGTTGGTAATGATAGCTTAGGCAATGTTCGTTGAGCATCATGTATAGACTGTCGGTCATTGTCTGCAAACATGCTAAAACACTTAGAAAATATTTTAACAATATCTAATGCTTGTTACCATAGATGTCGTCATATGAGCTTTGTCGATAAGCGTCGTAGGAATGCCTAGGAGGTATTGTGTAGAAGTTGATAATAGCTACTTGATGCACGCAATCCATCTTTGTCGACATGTATGCACGTACATGGAAACACTTAGAAAATATTCTACCCTTGTCGACATGTATGTACGTACATGGAAACACTTAGAAAATATTCTCCCCTTGTCGACATGTATGTACGTACATGGAAACACTTAGAAAATATTCTCCCCTTGTCGACATGTATCTTTGTCGACATGCATGTACATACATGGAAATACTTTAGAAATTATTCTTCACTTGTTGACATGCATCATTGTCGACATGTATGTACGTACATGGAAATACTTATAAAATATTATTCACTTGTCGACATGTATCCTTGTCGACATGTATGTACGTACATGGAAATACTTAAAAAATATTCTTCACTTATCGACATGTATCCTTGTCGACATGTATGTACGTACATGGAAATACTTAGAAAATATTCTTCACTTGTCGACATGCATCCTTGTCGATATGTGCTTGTATGTGCGCAATTGCCCCCACACTTAGAACTTTTTCTCTATCCCTGGCTATGTACGCTGTATTCATATGCTTGATGTAAACGCAGGTTGTATGCCAACACCTTGTTGTATGCTAAAACTTGGTAATATGCTGACAGATAGTAGCATGCTGTCAGCTTGCAATATGCAGACTGTCATCCTGAGCAAAACACTTAGAAAATATTTCGCCCTTGTAATCATGTATGCTGCGAGTATGAGCTTAATGTCGACATGAAGGTCGATGTGTTGAAGGAGTTGCCCCCCTTGCATGATGCTTGTTACTTGTTGTGCGAAGACTAACGAGTCTTGTACGTACATAGTTGTTCCACATGTAGTGAACACTACTTAGATGTTTGTATGAGAGACTGTTGCGTGTATACACGTTGTCGTGACTGTCGGTTGTATTTCCAAGCTGCAGGGTTGAGGCGCTAGCACTTTCACACAGGCACTCGGCACAAGGACACTAGGTACAGGCACTTGACACAGGCACTCGGCACGGGCACTCGGCACGGGCACCTGGCGCTGGTACTTGGTACTGGCACTCGACGCTGGCACTTGGCGCTAGCACTCAGCACTGGCACTCGACACTGGTACTTAGTGTCCTAGGCTCGATCCTGGGCGGGGGTGTTACGCGCACTACATTCTTGACTTCGGGACCGTGCTGTGCGGGAGGCACGGATGAGGCGGTAGACTCTGCGTCTGGAGTGTGAGAACGTCCGGGTTGGCTTCTCGTTGGCTTCGACTTGCTTGCACCTGCCTTCTTTGGTCGTCTTCCTGTCATACCTTGCGGTATGGAATGGCTTTTTGCTCGTTTGTCACAGACGGCGCCAAATGTTAAGTCTGCTTCCACTTGGGTAGCTTCGGGCTTCTTTTTCACAAACGGGCTCTGGATGTGTGCACGGGAACGGGTATCTGTCTGAATTCCGCGATACTTGAAACATGATCCTCGAACTAATCTTCAACTTCCCGACCTTGATCTCTCGAACTTCGGATCCTGCACAAGGGGCAGTAACCAGCGTGGGAGATGGGGGGATGCTGGTTGGGCCCTCTCCGACGCTCAAGTCAAAATCTCTAGAGAGAGAAAGCCTTTTAGAGAGAAGTCAGAGCATGAAATGCCAGAATGAGGGAGTTGTCTAAAATGGGAGACCTAGGCCCCTATTTATAGGGAACCTAAGGATCATGGCCAATTTTGAACGGCTTGATGTCGGTATGAAGGAAAACGTATACCGTCATCAAGGTGGACTATGCGTGCACTGACTTCTCGCACTTGGAAAAATAATCGGGATAAGCGCGCGGAGAACGTCGGTAATCCGGACCTACCCGGGTTGTTTAGCAATCCGGACCGGATCCGGATTGCCTTAGGGCAATCCGGAAGTCCTCCGGTCCGGGTACTGCGCGTATTCCGGACCGTTTTGGACTTGGGTGTCCGCGGAAGAGTTCTTTTACGCGTTTTGGGGTATTTTGCGAGGCCCGAAATGTAAACATAAACCTTAAAAATTCTTCAAATTACGTTAAAAAAAATCCTAAAAATTTAGACAAATTAAAAGGTTGAACTTTTTAATCATATTGTCCTTACAATAAATTGTTATCGTTGCAATAGATTTTTTTTCCAATTATCTTTGTAATAGATTTATTTATTATATTAGCTATAAAAATATATCTATTTGGAATTTTTTAATTTTTAGTTGAGATTTTATATCTCAGGGACCAAAAATAAAACACTAAAATCACAGTGACGAGCGGAGGCGGCACATATATTAGATTTATTGAGAGGATGTAGAATTTCCAACTGGGACGATCACTTGTTAAAATTAATTATATTCTAAGATATTTCCAAATATATCTATTTAATATCTATAACCTTATATTCAAAATCTTAAAATCTACTTATTATCAATGTTATTTTGTTTTATACTATTATAAATTTATATTCACGCAAAGCGATGGCATTATATCTAGTATACCTTAAATCATTAGTACCATAAACCTTAGATTGTAATATGAGACTTTAAATGTTAAACTCAAATCCTTATTACCATAAACTCCAAGTGTTGAAATGTTAATCTTAAACTTCAAACCTTATAACCATAATACTCTAAACCTAAAATACCACATTCAACTCTAAACTTTAAAATTTTGAACTCTAAACCTTAAATCATATAAACCTTAAAATTTCTTTAATACATTAAAAACTCCAAAAAAAATAATTATAAGCTTGAACATTTTAATCATACTAATTATCATCATTTTTTAGTGAAAGCTCAATTGTCCTTCCAATAAATTGTTATATGTACAATAGAATTGTTTATTATTTATAAAAGTATATCTATTTATTTAGTTTACAATACTTTAAAATGTGCAATCCAATCTTTCCTTATATTGTATGTGCCTCTTTACATTTTTTTTTTGGTAACGATGCACATAATTATATTAAATAACGGATACAACCTAAGACAAGGCTTCAAGCAACTCAATTGGGATATTAGGGAACAGCTATAACCCTGTTAGCCCAATTGTGGCAGCTTTTTTACCCAGTCGATGAGCAAGACTAACACCAAAACGTCCCACAAAACTAGCTATTACATCAGAATCAGACAAAAGTTTAGTTATATCCGAAAAAAGACCAAACAAGGCACTAGGGTAGGAGTCCGGCGAATCCAGCGAGGACAGCAAAACTTGGGATATATATATATATATATATATATATATATATATATATATATATATACTAGTTATTAACGCGTGCGTTGCACGCGTATCGATTGTCTAAGTTTCAAGATACATAATTTATCTTAAGTTTCTAATATGATAATATTTAATTAATACATGGTCAAGTTAATGGGTTGCGAGAAATGAATATGTATGATAAAAAAAGAACGACACAATCTAATTCAAAATGGGAAAAGTAGAAGATGTTAATTAGGTACAAAATTAACTATTGTTTCAGTTACGGTACTAAATTAGCCTTACAAGTATATATATTTACGGTTAGAACTAATACTGAGTTGGATCGCGCATAACGTGGGTTATTAACGACAAAGTTGTATCTAACTCATCAACTTGAGGATTGAAGAAACCAGTACTTAACTACTTAGAGTCATCGGTGATCGGTGAAGCAGTTTAACCTATACAAACGTAAGTATATACTTTCCTTGCAATTTTATACCATAATACCAACAAAAATTGATCTAACCCTAAATGAAATTTAATTCATTAAAATATAAAGTTTATACTTAACTTTACGTCAATTACTTATTTAACTACTAATTAGTTTGTACACAATTTGTTTGAACTGATAGGCGGAATAACTAAATTAATAGTTTAGGACCCTAAATGTTGCATGATGAGTAATTTATCTGTAAGGTCAAATTTCAAGAATTGTGGTTGGCCCATATTTTGTTTATATGATTTGACAATTGACTAATATATGTGATACAAAAAATCTCAACATGTACTCGAAGTTTGCACGGGTTGAGTATATATCCTACTTTCAAGGTGACTCAAATTTATAGGTATATTGTATTAAGAAGTTAATGATAATTAATGTAGGATATTAGTTAAGCGGTCTTAACTAAAAAAATTAATGAAATTTAACTAATCCTAATTTTAATAATTCTCAAATATAGTACTAAATCATCAATTTTTTAAATCACCATTGTCAGAAGTTTATACTTGAATTCGCCTTAACTATCTATTCAACTACTAATTAGGATATACCTAATATGATTGAATTTACAAACACAACAACTAAATTAATAATTCAAGCCATTAAGTATTAAACATTAAGTAACATGTTATATGTAAAGTCAAACTTCAAGAACCACATTTGATTTACATCTTGATATGTTATTATATGAGTTGACAAGTGACAGATTTATGTGATACAAAATGTCAACATGAGGAACATCCCCAAATCTGGGATATGGTGAATAGAAAAATGCATGCACCCGACATTTTAACATACCGAATGCATATCATATGTCAATGCTGACTCTAATTGATAAGTATATTAAATTTAGAAGTTAATAGTAACTACGGTGACCTGTCAATTAAGCTAGCTTAAAAAATAAAAATAATCAAATTTAACTAAATAATTTTTTTAGTAATAGTAAAGATAAAAATATATGGGTCTTAGAGATAATAAAGACTAAATCACCAATTTTATAAAAATATGGAAACTAAATATAATAATAATAATAATAATAATAATAATAATAATTATGTTCGAAAGGTACCTATAAAGATACCTCACATTTTATATTGGTATAAAGATATATGGTGATTTCATGGAATAAACTTTCATTTTAATTGCTTTCCTTTTCAGCTTATTGAAGATAATATATACTTTCCTTAAGAAGGAAATTTGTGTGAAAACAGATACATAATTGGCACGCGGAAAAATTCACGCTTAATATATACAATCTCTCAGACAAATTCACACTCTGCAAACACAAACTGACCGGAGCACTCTAGAAGATGGAAGCCCCTAGAGAACGACACAATTCCATCCAGACCTGCTATAGTTCTGTCCCCGTCCTGCAGTAGATTTGTCCCTGTCATGCTCTCCTCGTTCTATTGTTCACGTCTAAGTCTTGTTGTCCTCGTCCAAGCCTGGTAGCGCCTCCATCCTTATTATGCTTCAACTATGTTATTAAGGAATTGATTGTTCCTTGATATATATATTGTAATCTACCTATACTGATTCCTGATTCATATACTGATCCTTGATTCTTTATTCTACATATGTTGAATTCAGATCTGCTCTTAATAATACATAGTTGATCATTCTTTTTTTTTTTAAAACTTGACGAATGGTCGGGCTTTTTTAGAAACATCATGAACTAGACTTTTTGTTCATGATGAAACGTCATGAGTGTGCTTGTCAGAATTCGCTCCTCGATTGTCTTGTTCATGTTATTGTCTTATTCATGCAATCACAAATAGATCTAGAGCTTAGAGCTATGCTTATACTGTTGCTTCGGTAATGGTGTTTGATGACACAAGTATATTATTGGAATGGAGTCCAATAGTTGTTGGTTTGGGTCATATGGTGCCTTTAAGAAGAGTATATACACGTATTATTATCCATAGTTAGTTAATTATGCGTGTTAAGGAATAATAATAATCTTCAAATGCAAGAGAGACTACAAACGGTGATCTAGTCCTTTATAGTTGAAATGGAAGTTTTTTGGAGTTTTAAATGAATAGAATGTCCTTTTGAGTATAATTGATCTAGTATGTATATGCACGGTCTAACCTTTGCTATTTCAAGCTTTTGGGTTGTCGAGAATAATTCTAGCTAGGCTTGTTCATCTTTTAAGAGTTTTTCTTGTCGACGACTTGCATCATTGACCAGATTGGAAAGTTGGGAGGTTGATCATGCTACATTTTTTATATTCCTGATGATGAAAAGGAGGCGTTAAAGAAGCACGCATTAACAAATATAGAGTTGATGACCGAAGTTACTGAATTAGAAGGTCTTAATAATCACCGTACCGATGTTATTTTACTGCATTTTTATTTAGACACTTTTATGTCATAATAGAATTATTGGTATGCATGTTATTAGACTTTAGTAATGTCGAATAAGTTGTTTATATGGGCATTCTAAACTTGATTATTATATTTAATTATGAATGTTTTTTATGATATGTGTCATTTAATCATATAATTATATTTATATTTATTTTAAATTATATGTAATAACTAAATTAATATTTCTTTTACGATAAATATTTCGTCACAATATTTTTAAACAATGCAAAATTTACAAACATATATTGTGATGACAGATCGTTGCAACATATTTCTAACTTAATTTGTTGTGACGATATGTCAAAATTATTTGTCGCAATAAAACTACCACTCGTTATAAAAAGTGAATAAAAAATAAGCAAAATACTCTACTGCAATAATTTTATATTTTTATCGTCACAAATGAATTAAAAGATCCACGCATTAGACAATATTTTTTTGATGTGTCATCGCAATAGAGTTTTTAAATCCTGGCAATACGAGACCAATTTCGACAATATTCTAAAATTTCTCATTGCAATAGAATTACTAAATCTTAACAATATGTATCTATTGTGATAATATTTTTAAGTATATCGTCGCAATATAGCTATCAAATCCACGTAATAGGGATACCAATTGTGATAATGACTTCAAATTTTTCGTCGCAACAGAATTGATGAATCCTCACAGTACGTGTACCTACTGCGACAATAATTTTAAATTAGCCATTGCAACAGGGTTACCAAGTTCTCGCAATAGATCGGTCAATTGCGACAACTAATCTCACAAATGTGTTGATAATTGTCCTCGCAATAAAGTACATTCTATTGCGATGACGGTCATTTTTGTCGCACTAGGGACCTATTGCTAGGGGTCTATAGTGACGAAGCTATTGCAATGATTCGTCGTCGCAACATACATACAGTGACAATTTTTGGGGTTATTGCGATGAATTTGGTCGTCGCAATAATCCTTAATTCTTGTAGTTTTTACCTGCTTGTGCCGACATCGGACATAAACCCTCCCTAGAGGGTAGCCGCCGTTTAAAGTCGGTAAAATTTTCTCTATAAGTACCCCTAAGTACTTTCATTATGTACACATTCAATATAATTTACAAAGTACTACTCTCTCAAATTCCATTACTGACTCAAGCTTCGAAGTGGAATCAAAGGAAAATCCCCACCCCATTTTCAGGTTAACGCCTCCAAGACTCCGCGAAAGGAAACTAAGTTCCCATTGAGGTCGAGATAGAAACTTAAGAGAGCAAAGAGAGGCTCCACCTTGAAGTCCATTCTCGAAATGCTGGGCCACGTCAACTTGATCCCATCACCTATCATCCTTAAACAGATGGGAAAACTGAGGTTGTCAACCGTTTTCTTGGTAATCTGTTGCGCAACTTAGTCGCTGATCATTGGAAGTCATGGGATTTGAAGTTGTCTCAGGCTGAGTTCGCACACAATCACGTTGTCAACCGTAACACGAGCTTCAGTAATTTCCATGTGGTGTATGACCTTTCCCCAGGGGTCCTATTGACTTGCTCACATTGCCTAGCAAGGTTTGTGTTCATGCTACAGCCAAGGATATTATTTCGCAGCTACATCAGGTTCATCAGGCTACGCATTCCCATTTGACTCCAAGTACCGCCCAATACAACGTACATGTTGATCAGAAACATCAGGATGTGGAGTTTGAGGTTGGCGATTTTGTTTGAGCTATTTTCACCATGGACCTTTTTCCAACTCATGAGTATAGTAAATTGGTTGCGAAGAAGATTGGTCATGTAGATATTATGGAGAAGATTAATCCTAATGCATATTGTCTTCGGTTGCCCGGTCGTATTCATACTGTTAGCATATGGTGAAATGGAGCCGTAATAGGAGTCCGTTAATTAAGGGAATTACCTAAGTTAATTAGGTAATTGTCAATCTGGGCTAATTGGGCCAAATCCAATTAGTAATTGACAAGGGAGGCCCAAAATGGGTCTCCCCCCTTATTATGCATGGTTCGGCTGAAACCCTAGTACCACATTGGTTGGAGTCGCCTTTTGGCAACTCCACCCAATACTATATATAGGGGTGACTCCTAAGAGTTTAAACACACAATTAAGAATAAGGATCTCCATTGAGAAAACTTGTCACCCTAGTCTAATATTTCGACACCACCAACGTCAAGTCCGAGGTTCCATCTTCAAGAATCGATCAGAGATTTTGTTGTGGAGCTACATCGCGTGGGACTTCTTTTAACGAAGAACTTGCACGTGGTTCCGACCGGAGGATCAGAACTCCCTCCACATCGTTCTTGGGCAGGAAAACTAAAAGGTATGTGTACTAATTCCGCTGCGTAGATTAGATTTCTTGCTAGTACACGTTTAGCATTCCGTAGTATTACGTCCCCGTAATCCAACAGTGGTATCAGAGCAAGGTTAGGAGTTCTTAAATTTTTGATAAATTGATGTTCTTGATGTTATGAAAGATCAGAAATTTTCAAGTATAGGAACACCATGAAGAAATCCGAAATTTTTAGTTAAATTTCATGTGTTTGATCTTTAAAAACTAAAAAATTTCAAATTTACATGTTTTTCAAGATCAAAACCGAATTTTTCATGATCAAATTCAAGTTTGATGTTCATAATCTTCAAGAACACCATGAGTTTTATCAAGAACACAATTTGGATTCTTGATCAAGGTAGTATTTGAACTTAAAATTTGACAACCTTTTGCAATTTCATGTTTGTTGGCCGAAACCCTAGGGGCAATTTGGGTAAAAAATTTAATTTTCTTAACCCCTAAATAATTAAAAATTTCGGCCACCCTATTAGAGATATAGGTTGCCATTTTTAAATTTTAATTAATAGGTAACTATATATAGAAGTTGGAAAATAAGGATAGGTTCTAATATAATATTGTAAATGATATTAACTATCATAATATGTTGATTAAAATAGGGATAGTATATATATTGATAAATTTAGTTATTATTAAACGATTAAGAAGATATATTGTCTACATATTTTAATCCCTAAAAGATATATTTGACAATAATATATATATATATGGTTTGGCCGAATTTTATATATATATTATATATTGTTAATTGATTTACATCTTAGTGATAAAATCTTCACAATATTTATATATATATATATATATATGTTTAGCCGAATTATATATATATATATATATATATATATTAGCATTGTTGAAAATTATTTTATATAATTAATAATTCTTGATGGCTAAGTTATGTATTATGGTGGATTTTAAAATCCTACTTAGCCTAAAGAAATTATTTCGGCCGAACCCTAGGGTTCCAAGGCCGGTCCAATTGCTAAACCGGAGTGGGTTAGACCAATTCGGGTTTTCTTAATCGGGTCGGACCGTAGTAACTAAATTGAACCTAACCTAACCGGTTTTGAGTGATAAACCGAACAACTATCTCATTTTATTGAACCGTTTCGGACCAAACCGGAATTTTTAAAATCAGACCGAATTGAACCGAATTTTAAAATTTGGACCGAACCATTTAAAAATATTTGGAAATTTTAAAATGTTCAATAAAATAGGATGTCAAATTTAAATCCAAAATTTTTTCGAACTTTAAAATTAGCCTAAACAGAGCTCTTAGGGTTTTTGTTTTAATACACGGTTTCAGTCAAAAGCCTAATGCCTGGTTTCAATTATGGGGATGGATCTCGGACTTGCATTTTTTTGGGACTGGATTAAATTAGTGGGCTGATTTGCAATTGTTTACTTTCTGCATCATATATTTTGATATAATTAGAACTGACGTCTTGACTTAGTCATGCTAGCTGGATATTATAGTGCGAGCATTGAGCTCTGGGATTTAAATATATGGTTTGCGCAATAGGATAGACATGCTATGCTGATTGAAAGTGCCTAGAATCCATGTCTAGAAATTTGCATGATTGATTGTAAGCATGAATTGCAAAGCAGCCCCTAATATTTTCAAGCGTTTTATAAAACCGAAAATTTCAGTCGCCAATTATGCATGATGTGTGCGGATATTGCATGTTTTGACGCGTATGCTAGGATGTTCACAATAGAACGCATGTGATAATTTACTTTACGTAGAATTATGTATGCTAGGAACATTAGACGCATGACGCGTAAGCATGTTGTGTTCGATATTTATGGCATGGTATGATGATTTGCTAGATGTAGTATAATTATAAATATGCATGCGTAAATTATCGGATAATTTTACAAAATCATAAGGGCCTTGGAAAAGCCAAGATCGGGTATGCTTATTTGAAATTTCTCGTTCCGGTAATTTGCAATAGAATGACCGTTTTCAAAAGACTGATCTATTAGATTGAAAACGACAATAGTGTGAATTCTTTCACGACACCCCCTTCCTCGGTTTACTGAAGGTTGGTTTGGTTTAGTGACTGAAGAATCACTATTCGTCGTATTCCATCTTAATAGATAATCCAATGTTTGCAATTCTGTCAAAATGTTGTTGTCTTCCTGAATTTGCATAATAATCAATATATTAGTTTTCATGGCTAAGTCGGTACGCTTCCATGAACCTTGCAATCTTGATGGTATAAATTATGATGAACATAAGGAATACGTATTGGACTCATCTCTGCTACGATTCCGAAAAGCGGAGAGGACAACTACGAATGAATATGGTAGTTTGTATGATTTTGACAGTGAGAGATGAACGTGATAGTTTATTTCCCAAGAATTGGAGTAGGTTCTTTGATAACCTGAATGCATATGTGGTGATACAAGCAACCCTGGTTTAAGGGGGTTGAAGAAGACTGCAACTGCAATCAGACAATGTCAAAGCTTGGTGTTCCTTTGCATCTGCCTCGGGAGAAGCAAGGATGCTAAAGCTAGAAATATTTCGGTTGAATGTGATGTTCTTTTATTTGTCCATGGATACCGGTGAAAATCCGTTCAAGACCTTCGCAATGAAATGTCAACATGGAAAAGATGTTTAAGGTTGCCTTACATTGACATGATTCAATAACCCTGAGTCTAGTTAAGCGAAGGAACCAAGGCAGTGAAGCGACAACCTTCTCAGCTCACCACAAGAGATCATCTGAAGTCAATAGTGATCCATATATCATGAAGTGAACTAGACCGTACAAGGTTTTATACGATAATCCGGTGGGTCAAATCCCGTTATTAAAGTGCATCTAAAACACGCCTCGTATGACATGTATATAAAGCCGTGAGATGAGATGAGATGATTCACTAGTGAATTTAATCAGATGAGATGTTCAACATGACTTAAAGTTCAGATATGTATGGATCGAACATGAGACTTTCAGATCAAGAACCCTACCATTGTCATTTATCATTCGTTGTTCGTCTGAATTATTAAAATTTTGGTTATTTTGAAATTCGGAGTTATTGAATAAAGAAATTGTTGCTCGATTAGAAGCAAAATTTGCTTATCAATTTAACGTTCCGGTCAAAGGGAATGATCCGAAACGATAATTCAATCCTACAGATTAGAACCAAAATTTCGGCCAGGTAAAAATGGTCGAATAAGACGAAACGATTCACATACTCTGTCATTTCAGTCAGGTCAAACTGAACTGAATAAATCCGCCGGTCGCGTAGTTCTAAAAGGGCAGACCGACTTAACTCATCTTGTTTGTTAGTACTCTATTAAATGACATATTCCGAAATAATGTGCATGTAAAACCGATTTGATTTTAAATTTGGAAACGAAAACGATTTAAACCACGGGATAAACTGGTTTTAGGCGCCATGCGCGCGTGTACCTCGAAAGACGGAACACATCGTTTCAAAGTACAAATTTAATAATGAAGTGTTTTAATAAATGAATGCTGAGTTTTCGTTTGTAATTCTTCAGATATAACTCATTGATAACTACTCAGATTTTATGTTAGCTTTCCAGCTACTACAATTTAATTAGAATATCAACCATGGCATTAAAAGTGACAGCCTAAATGCATAGTCCATAAGATAAATATATGGATGAGTTAAATAAACGAAAAGAAGTAGTCGGTAAAACGACTATCCGACCCTTAGCCTTGAACGAAGAGTTTGGCTAAAAGCATTCATTAAACACTTCAAGAAACATAGTTCAGAATTACATAATGTTAGAGTTACACATTAATTGTTCCTGCGGGATGAGATTAATTTAACTCACATTAATATAAAACACTATGTTCTGACAAAATCGGTTAACACGTTACCATAAAGCTAATGAATGATTCGGGTAAAACCTTATCACAAAGACGCATTAATTTGCGCATTAAAACGAGTATTTATTAAGAGTACGCACTACTCTCGGAGAATACGAGTTTCAAAATTAGCTTGAAACAATGGTTTCGTGGTCAAACATAACACATTATAAAGATTTGAGGGTGAATTTCCAACGCTTTGCAGAACAAAAAAAGCTAGTACTGATTGAGTTAACAGATGGTTGATGGAGATTCTAAGGTCCCACTTACTTCGAGTGGGAGAATTGATATAGCATAAGTGATTGATTTGGTAAATGATGATGGAAACGTCTTCATAATAAATCCAGTGAGAGGGCTCACTCCCCCCTACACATAATCATCACTAAATTTCAAAATGCGAATCAAGTCGGACCTGATAACCATGATAATGAACTATTTCAACTACCCATTTTTCCTAGTGGGAGTGGAACAACCAACTTGATTCCAGATCTTAGTGATCGAGGAATACATCTCGGAGGTAAAAATCCGAGACCGAGAGGATATTCCAAGTAAGTTCAACCACCACCATTGTTCCCAGTGGGAGTAATGCCCCGATAAGAAGCATTATTCCGAGTGGGAGTAACGATCAGACTAAAACATGGGATTAACGTGCCTAGACATAGTCAAAGGCAACGAACTTCTCTCGAGAAGTATCCCGTCAAACGAGATGTGTTAAACATCTTGATGTTCGTTCTTGAACCAGTGACGGTTCAGCAAGCAAAGAAAGGACCTCAAAACGAGGGAATTGAGGAAAACAATGCAGGATGAAATTGCCTAAATAAGAACTAATTCAGTTTTACTCTTTAGTTGATTTATCTGTTAACCACAGAACTAGAAACTGAAATCTTAGAATTCACTTCTGGTGGAAATTTCGAGTGATGCAAAACTCGAATAATTGCAAAAGGATATACCCAAATTCACGGAGTGAACTTTGATAAAGACGGATTCACCGACTATGCGTTACACCATCGTCAAGGCCATCATTTCCCATGACTGCAAGTCTCGAACTCGAGCATGCTTCAAATGGACATTAAGACCAAACCTCTCCAAGTAAAACTGGAGAAAGAGATCTATATGGAGCAGCCGGAGAGTTTCATTACTCCTGGCAAAGAACGCAAAGTTTGCAAACTCCAAAGATCTATATACGGTCTTAAACAATCGTCTCGGCAATGGTATCGCAGACTCCACGAGGAAATCGTTGGAAACGGATTCGTGAATCTTCACAAGGATCCCTGCGTATACACTAAGACCTCCGGGTCTAAGTATGTCATCATAACACTATACGTGGATGATATACTCATTGCTGCGAACGATATGAGTTTCATGAATAAATCAAAGTCCTGGTTAGCATCTGCATTCGAGATAAAAGAGATGGGAGAGGCTACGTACATCTTAGGCATCAAAATTGCCTGAGATCGTGCCACCCGGAGATTATGTCTATCTCAAGAATCATATATTAACAAATTGTTGAAAAGATTCAGAATGCTGGATGCTAAACCCGTGGATACGCCGGTTGTGTTCGGGTGCGCCCTATCGAAGCGAGATGGCCCGAAAAAACAGCATGAGCGCGAACTGATGAAGAATGCAGAGTATCTGAGCATGGTAGGGAGTCTAATGTACGCCAAGCTCTGTACTCGGCCAGACATCTGTTATGCTGTGGGCCTAGTAGCAAGATTCCAGTCAGATCCTAGTTATCAACATCTAAAGGCCGTAAAACGAATTATTAGATATCTGAAAGGTACTGCCGACTACATTCTGTGCTATGAGGGCGATCGCCTCGAATTGACCGGTTATAGTGACGCCGACCACGATGGCAATCCAGATGATTGTATGTCCACCACAGGAGGAGTTTTCCTCCTTGCTAATGCTACCATATCATGGGTAAGCAAGAAGCAATCCTGTGTCGCGCATTCCACTATGGAATCAGAATTCGTTGCCCTCTCAAAAAACGCACAAGAAACGGTCTGGCTGAAAAGGCTTCTTGCTGCATTAATTGGCACCGACAAGAAGAGTAAACCTGTGAAGGTGTACTCCGACAGTCAGGCGGCCGTTGCGGTAGTTAAGAATTCAAAGTACCTTAGTAGGACAAAGCACATTGATGTGAAATACAATTATGCTAAATATGTTCTGGAAGACAACATAATCGCTTTAAAATACTTGCCTACAGACAATGTGGTCGCAGACCCTTTAACTAAGCCGTTACGCATGGAGATTTTTGAAAAGCACGTAAAACTGCTTGGATTACGTAGGGCTTAAACTCCGTGGCTTGTAAAAGTGAAAACATTTTGACATTTGAAATTATGTTTAAATTAAATAAAAGAATTGCAATTTGAGTTTATGATTTATCGACGTCATAATGATTAACAACATCGGATTTTACGGTCTATAAACTAAGTCGTAGGAAGAAGTAAAATTATTCCACCAAAATTATGTCGAATGTGAACCTTGCCTCGTCACACAGGCACGGTCATCTTGTAATGAGAGAGGGAGCTCTACCATAACAAGATTGGCTAAGAATCAGGGGGATAAACCTGATTAAACAAAACGATAGCATTGTCACGCTTAACAGCTCGACTTAATCTTCGTTTTGTAAATCGCCGAATTGGACTTTTTCCATCACTATATATCATATTCAAGGCCAGATGAGAGATTCTATGATAACATTATTGACATATCCCATCCCTGGCTTTACCAGGTGTGCTATCGACGCGTGCTTCATACTGCACGTGCCACGTTCAACCACAAGGTCATGCTCGGTTGTGCTAGCTAGAATCCTTGTGATTCAAAGGGCCCATACTTCTTCACCTTGAGCGTGTGATTGATCCCGGATGCCTTATGAAGAGGCATCCAAAGTATCCCACGGACTCATAACTTATACCTAAGGTCTGGCTCAATGCTCGCTTCCCGGCGTACGAGCGTAGTGCCAAAGAAAATAGCCAAGTGACCACGTCTTGGAAACCGGTTTAATCAGACTAAGGGTATAAACAATGGGGATTGTCAAGTTCACCTTTAATTCACCGACTCTCGTGTTCACTAGGTGGCCGCCAACCGGATATTAGTTGAAGGTTGTGAATACTTGTACAGATGCCCTGGAGAAGTATTCCTTTGTGGAAAACTGGGCAATTGGAGAATTAACAGTTGACCAAGGATACAGTGCGGTACATAGTTTTATTTCAAACAGGTCTGGTTCATGAAAGGGAATCAACGTTCTGCGGGAGCTACAATACTCCTAACAGATGAGTAGCACAATGCCCGTCGTATCCGCCGGTCGCACGGCAAGCCTCGTATGAACTATTCGGAGACGGAGACAAAGACTGAAGACTGAGATGTTGATACTATTACGTAACCGTATAGATTAACGAGCACCCTCCGATTTCGGCGAGTGGGAGCTGTTAGCATATGGTGATGTGACACCGTAATAGGAGCCCGTTTATCAAGGGAATTACCTAAGTTAATTAGGTAATTGTCAATCTGGGCTAATTTGGCCAAATCCAATTAGTAATTGACAAGGGAGGCCCAAAATGGGCCTCCCCCCTTATTATGCATGGTTCGGCCGAAACCCTAGTACCACATTGGTTGGAGTTGCCTTTTGGCAACTCCACCCAATACTATATATAGGGGTGACTCCTAAGAGTTTAAACACACAATTAAGAACAAGGATCTCCATTGAGAAAACTTGTCACCCTAGTCTAATATTTCGACACCCCCAATATCAAGTCCGGGGTTCCATCTCCGTTGAAGAATCGATCAGAGGTCTTGTTGTGGAGCTACATCGCGTGGGACTTCTTCTAACGAAGAACTTGCACGTGGTTCCGACCGGAGGATCAGAACTCCCTCCACATCGTTCTTGGGCAGGAAAGCTAAAAGATATGTGTACTAATTCCGCTGCGTAGATTAGATTTCTTGCTAGTGCACGTTTAGCATTCCGTAGTATTACGTCCCCGTAATCCAACACATACATCTAATGTGTTTAATGTGAAACATCATATCTATTTTACTGGCGGCACTTATTTTGACGAAGACCCGACCTCTGATTCGAGGGCGAATCTTCTCTACCCCGGAGGAAATGTTGCGGGTGAAATAGTCAATTGTGCGACTACCGGTGTCGGATTTTGAAGTCTCGAATTTTGGCACGCTTATACATTTTTTCATGTGGAAACGACACTCTGAGAAATACCCATAGCATTGCAATGGAGTACAATTTTTTTCTGCCAAATTACTTCATCTAAAGTCAGAATCGCAATTTATATGCTTTTAAGTAGTATTTGCAATTTGTCGTTTTGTTAGGACGAAATTTGCTATTTTGAGATTTGTTCTAGATTAAAGGTTTTATTTCCAGTATTTAAACTCTATTTAGCCGTATTTAAAAAGTCAGTATTATTAATAAATTAATTAAAACAAACAAAATTTTACTCAATTATGTGTCGAATTCTCAAACTAGTTTTTATGTCTTTTGACCCCTAATCTATTCCATCATACTACATCTACAATCTACATCAGTAAGGCATGTGGCAGCAGTAGTAGCAAAGTCAAATAAAAAGCCAACTTTTATTCCTAAGAACTACATGCAACCCACTACTTATTATTTTATTACTTTTGGCCACCAACTCACTGCTGATATTATGAATCTTGTTCTCTTCCAAGCTCACCATGTGTCTTCTTGTACCTCACACCTCTTTTAAATAACACACCTATAGTCAGTCTCTCGTACACGTAACCGATTGCTCACACTATTTCCATACTAATAAAAATAATTATCTTACCCAAAGATAATATCTTATAGTAGATGACTAATCATGTTGATCTTTTCAGACATTACAATATATATATATATTATATGTGATTTACGCAAGTAAGCTTCCGACGTGTTAAATATATCTCTATGGTCTATATGATAGATAGATTTTTTTTTTTTTACAATGTATTATTCTAGATGTCGAATCTTAAAGTAACACACACGCTACATTGGGCATGCCAAAAAGATAAAGAGTTGGGTTCAAATATGAGACCCCTAATTATTAAGGGACAAAGGATGACTACAACATCATACTATATAGTTTTATATGATAGACTTATAATTAAGTAAATATAATATTTAGTAATTATTTTATACATTGATTGTAAATTGAAATTTTTTTTTGTTTGCCATTATAGTATATTTTGAACCTAAATTGAGCATTATATGTAATATTAGATGCTAATCTCGCGCACCGCGCGAATAAAAAAATCGAACTAAAAAATTAAGTTTAAGATTTTAAAAATAATTTTAAAAAGTAAAATCTTTAAAATTTTATTTGTAAATAAGTAACTTGAAGATTTTATAGTATATAATATTGAAAAATTTATCTATTTTAACCATTAACCTAAAAATTAAAATATATATAGATTTTATATTATATTTATGTAATCGGTCGTAGTAATTAATTTTTTATATTATATATATTTATGTATTTGGCTGTAGTGAGTTTATATATATATATATATATATATATATATATATGCGTGTAAGTTTATTTATTTTGAATATATATAATATTTATATTATAATATGTAATGTTAGTGTATTTTTTATTTATATATTGTTTGGTTAAAAACATAAACGACAATGTGGCGAAGATAGAATGCTTCACAATAAAAATGTATAAATATATCATTATTTAAATAGAAACCTTTATTTATTACAATTTTATTTAAATAGAGAGTTTCTTTATTTAATTTAGAGGCTAAAATAGAATAAATTTTTTATTTATTAATTTATAAGTACCAAATATTTTATATCAAAATTATAGAGCTGCGATTTAATTAGTTAACGGTGATAGTGGAAAACGTAGAAACATGCACGTGTGGAATATATATGAGCATGAATATTATAATATGCAAGACTATGAAAAACATACACATGTGCTGGTAAGAAAAATATATTTTTAAGTAACTGGTAAAAAAAATATGTAATTTAAAATACAAATTTTATCCCAATAAATATTTTATAAAGTTAATATATTGCTAGATTCTAATTATGTGAGTATTTTTCATTTTTTTAATTTTACAAATTCATCCTAACATAATTAATTATACTATATTGAATACAGGAGGAACAAATCATTGATAAGCTATGATGGGTTTCGCTATGGCCGTTAGGCCCTTTCACGGCGAGGAAACGGCGAATAGGTCCACTGGGCCCTAAAAGGAGGTCAAGAAGAGTCCCGATGGTGAAAGGTCCCGACAGAGTCGGACCCGGTAGACGAGCTGGGCGCTCCCGATGAGATGCCTTTAAGTAGGCCCCGATGATGAATCCCTGAGAATGATAGGCCCTGTCACGATGACGAGTGGCCCCGAGCGGTGACACAATGAGATAACTCTGGAGTCCCCGATATCAGTCGGGACTTTCTATCAGAGGTTGAGGCCGAGATACGCGTGGCGTGGCCGAGATACGCGTGGCGTGGCCGAGATACGCGGAGCGTGGCCGAGATAAGCGAGATCATGGCCTAGATAGGCGGGATCGTGCCCGAGATACGCGGAATATGGGCTAACCACCCCAACGGTTCACCAGGTAACTGAGGTACCTCTCCGCCTATAAAAGGGCAGAGGTTACCTCAGATCACATGACGTTTTGATAAAGACTCTTTGAGATTGCTGCTTGCCAGTTTATACGAGATACTCATTTAAGCATCGGAGAGGGATTCTGGGTCACCGCCCGGTCTATCCACTCTTGCAGGATTACGTGGAGCAAAGGAGCTCGGATCGCCGTCAAAGACCGTACCGGAGTTCCACCGTGATCCAACATTGGCGCCGTCTGTTGGAACGTGACAAAAAGCTAATATGACTTCTACTCGTTCAATGGCGGCTGGCAAGCAAAGAAGACAAGGACAATCTGGTGGTTCCCGTCATCCTGCTGGGACGACTCTGAATTCACCACCGGAGCGTGCTGAGGACCAGAATCTCCCTGTTGAGGTCTCCCAGACAGGGGGGGCACAACGAAGTCCCTGAAGATGTTGCTCAGCACCAAGAGAATAGGGAGCAGGAGGCTCCTCCAAATGCGGACCTGACGAAGGCTGTGGCGGAGGCCATGCCGATGTTTTTGGCACCCGTGGAGGCTCTCTTAGATCGGAGAGAGGCTGCGAGGAGACAAGAGGAGGTGCCCCCACCAAGGGGGAAGTGCCCCCACCAGCAGAGGTTCAGAATGTGCAGGAGGCCCAACCCCGGAGCCAGGATAAGGGTAAGGAGCCTGCTCAGTCGGAGCGATTTGTGGTCGATGGGCCAGGACCAGTGCAGCATAGGACCATTCCCCTCAATGGTCCCATCACCCCCGATCAGGTGGTGAAGATCGTGAACATCTGCATGGGAGAGCAGAAGCCGCTGTTGTCGGAACTGAGGGATCGATCCACTCATCCCTTTGTTCCTCGACTAATAGACACCCTTGCCCCGCCAGGGCTGGGTATCCCCACGATTAAGGAGTATGATGGCGAGGGAGATCCGGTTCGTCATGTCCAGAAGCACCTCATGGCGTGTCTGGGCAGAGCCACGAATGAAGATATCGTGTGTACATTGTTCCCGAACACACTTGGTGAGAGAGCCCTGACCTGGTTCTTCAGTCTGCCCCCAGGGTGCATCACTTGCTGGGCTGATATGCACGACCGCTTTATTCAGCAGTACCAGGGTCGCCGACGTCTGTTGAAGAGTGTGAGGTCCCTGGCCCAGGTGGTGTAGAGGCCCGACGAGTCGCTGGCACACTATTACCAGCGATATACTGCCAGCGTGGCGGAGATTGACGAGGAGATTTCGGAGGGTGAGACCATCCGTACCTTCATTCGGAACCTAACAGCCCCCTATGGTTCCGACATGATGCACAGCGTGGCTGAGAAGGCTGTGTGGAATATGGAGGCACTGCAGAAAAGGGTGAAGCGGCAAATCGACGTCCAGGAGTCGAAAATAACTGCTGGAGAGCTTGAGCCCCCGAAGTCAAATAAGGGAAAGTAGTCACTCAAACCCTTGGACGACCGTAAGTCGAAGGATAAATCCGAGAGCAGTCGGAGTCGAGGCCGCTCTGATCGAAGGGAGGATAGGCGTTCCTCGAGGAAAGACAGGCGGGTGGATCATAACATTCCTCTCAATAGCTATGGCGGAGGTGTTAACGGTCATGGAACGACATGGTATCTCCAGGTACCCCCCGAAGAAGGAAGGAGAATTTTTGGGATCCCGCACCGATTGTTACTGTCGGTTCCACCGCGCAAATGGTCACGACACTAATCATTGTCGGGAGCTGAAGAAGGAGATCGAAAAGCTGATCCAGAAGGGGAAGCTTAAGGAGTTTGTCGGGGAGAAGCGGTGTCGATCCCGTTCTCGAACCCGATCGCGGTCCAGTTCCCGATCCCGTGATCGGTCCCCAAAGAAGAAGAGGTCTGAGCCGGAGTCTTCTGGTGCCCGTATGGAGAAGCGGGGCACTATCAACGTGATTCACGGATGATTTTCTGCGGGAGGTGATACCTCGGCCTCTCGGGAGGTTTATGCCTCTAGAATTCCCTCTGCTGTGGTGTTGGGTAAGAGGTCCCGATCTTGGACCTTGAAGGAAGAGATGGTGATTTCCTTTTCATCGGAGGATCTGATAGGTGTGGAGAGTCCACACGATGATTCTCTGGTCGTGACCCTTGACGTGGATGGGTACGAGATGAAGCGGATTCTGATCGACGGCGGGAGCTCCTCTGATATTCTGTTTATGGATGCGCTGGAGGCCATGGGGAAAACGAAGAAGGACCTGAAGGAGGTGAACTTTCCGATGGTTGGATTCTCTGGCTTTACCTCCTATCCGCTCGGAGTGATCACCTTACCAGTGGAGTTTGGTAGTGGGTGGAAATCGGAGAGGAGGAATGTGGAGTTTGTGGTAGTTGAGTCCGCGGGGACCTATAACGCGATTATCGGGAGAACTACCATCAACCTGCTGATGGCAGTTGCCTCGACTGTGCACCAGAAGATGAAATTCGCGACTGACCACGGAGTCGGGGAGGTCAAGGGCGACCAGGTGGCCTCCAGGAGGTGCTATGTTAATGCCACCCGACGAAAGAGACGAGAGGCCATGGCTATCCTCCAGACCGATGCCGATCCCAGAGAGGAGTTTGGGCGTCCCGCCCACATGGAGGATTTGAAGGAGGTCGAGATTGACGGACCTCAGAGGAAGGTGAAAATCGGGTCCGCCCTGTCTGACGAGAGGGCCCGAGAGTTGATTGAGCTGTTGAAAGAGTTTAAGGAGCTGTTTGCCTGGTCCCCGAGTGACATGCCAGGAATCAGCCCCGATGTGATAGTGCACGAGTTGAAGATTGATCCCGCGATCAAACCTATCGCGCAGAAGAGGCGTCCGATGGGCGCGGACAAAAGGATCGCGATCCAGCAGGAGGTGGGGAGGTTGCTCGATGCTGGATTCATCAAGGAGCTCCGATTCCAGACTTGGGTCGCCAACCCAGTGCTGGTGAAGAAGAGCAATGGGAAGTGGCGGATGTGTGTTGATTTCCGCGATCTGAATAAGGCTTGTCCGAAGGACTGTTACCCGCTCCCGAGAATCGACCAGCTGGTGGATGCCACATCGGGACATGAGTTGTTGAGCTTCATGGATGCGTACTCGGGCTATAATCAGATCAAGATGGCTAAGGAGGATGCCCCCCACACTGCCTTTTATGCCGATAGTGACATCTATCACTACGATGTCATGCCTTTCGGACTGATCAATGCCGGGGCAACCTACCAGCGGATGGTGAACAAGCTGTTTGGGGATATGCTGTGGAAAACCATGGAGGCTTACGTGGACGATATGCTGGTGAAGTCCCGACAAGCTGAGGATCATGTGCACAACCTCGCTACGGCGTTTGAGCGGATGAGGCTTCATCAGGTTCACTTGAACCCGACCAAGTGCGCCTTCGGAGTCCACTCGGGGAAGTTTTTGGGCTTTATGGTGAGTCAAAGAGGAATTGAGGTGAACCCCCAGAAGCTGAGGGCGATCGAGGAGATGCAGTCTCCGATAAATCATCGGGAGGTGCAGATGCTGAATGGCCGACTGTCGGCGATGAATTTCTGTCCAAGGCAAGTGACCGATCTATGCCATTTTTTGAATTTCTGAGGGCCAACAAGAATTTTGAGTGGACTGCCAAGTGTGAAGACGCGTTCCAGGCACTCAAGCAGCACCTTCGCACCCTCCCGCCGTTGGCGAAACCAGTCCCAGGCGAGCCGCTCTATCTATACTTGGTTGTTTCTGAATTTGCCATTAGCTCTGTGTTAGTGAAGGTTGTCGAGGGATCAAGTCCCCGTTTATTATCTAAGCAAGGCGTTTGCCAAGACTGAAATGAATTATCCCGCCGTTGAGAAGTATCTCTTTGCGTTGATTATTACTGCTCGGAAACTGAGGCCTTATTTCCATGCGCATGAGATTACTGTGTTGACGAATCAACCTCTGAAGCATTTTTTGAACCGACCTGATGCGTCGGGGAGATTAGTGAAATGGGCAGTCGAGCTTAGTGAGTTTCGCATACACTTTGCTCCGAGAACGGCTATTAAGGGCCAGGCGTTGGCGGATTTCATAACAGAATCTACAGCCCCCGATCTGGAAGAAGCGAGCCATGTAGAGGGGGCAACCATGGAGGTCCCGATAGCAGAACAACCAGAGATGACAGAGCAATCGGAACAGCCAAACGAGGAAAATACCTGGGAGATGTATACAGATGGATCCTCGAGTTCAGACGGATCAGGAGCAGGCTTTGTATTGATACCACCAGGCGGGGGTGAGCCCCTTCGATATGCTTTGGCTTTAACGTTCAGAGCCACGAACAACAAAGCTGAGTACGAGGCTCTTATCACAGGCCTGAAAATTGCCAAAGGTACGGGAGTTGCTCACTTGAGAGTGAAATGTGACGCGGGCCTGATTGTGAATCAAGTCCAAGGGCGATATGAGGCGAAGAACCCGATGATGAGAAAGTACCTTCGTGAGGTGCAAGTCTTGAAGGAGAGCTTCAAAAGCTTCGATATTGAGGCGATCCCGAGGGAAGAAAACGTGGAAGCAGATGCCTTGAGCAAATTTTCCTTGGGGGCACCCCTGGAGGAAAATCGGAAGGTGCACTTCTTGGAGAAGGTGATCTTGTCGACCACCGACCCGTCGCAGGTGTGTGCTATTGAAGCAGGATCGGAGAAGAAGCCCACTTGGATGACCCCGATAGTCGCGTACCTGACTACGGGGGCAGTCCCCGATAATGAAGTGGTAGCTGACAGGATACGTCGGATCTCGGTTAATTACGTGGTGCTGGACAATCAGCTATACAAGAAGGGCTGGTTCTCGACTCCGTACTTGAAATGTGTGGCTGAGCCCGACATAGGTCGAATATTGAGGGAGGTGCATGAAGGGGTCACGGCTTGTCACGAAGGGGCCCGATCCATTATGAGGAAAGTCCTGAACTTGGGCTATTATTGGCCTACGATGAGCAAGGAGGCAACGACGTTGGTCCGATCCTATGACGCGTGCCAGAGGTATGCCCCGAATACCGTGGCTCCGGCCGCTAATCTGACGTCCATCAAGAGTGCTTGGCCCTTCGCGCAGTGGGGCATCGACTTGGTGGGACCTCTCCCGCAAGCGCAAAGTTAGTGTAAGTATTTGCTTGTGGCTATCGATTATTTTTCGAAATGGATAGAAGCTAAGGCATTGGCCAAGACGACGGGGAACCAGATCATCAAGTTTCTCCAAACTCATATCCTATCCAGATACGGGATTCCCAAGGTGGTGATCAGCGACAATGGTCCACCGTTTAACGGGGCTCAAGTGAAGGAGTATCTGGAGGAGTTGAACATCGAGCATCGGACAGCCTCTGTCCATCATGCTCAGACTAATGGCCAGGTGGAATCAGCCAACAAAATCGTGATGGATGGCCTGAAGAAAAGGGTCTATGCCTTGAAGGGCAAATGACTGAATGAACTGGAAAACGTGCTTTGGGCTGTTAGAACGACACCCAAACGATCAACTGAGGAGACTCCGTTTGGCCTTGTTTATGGCACGGAGGCTGTCGTGGAGGTAGCTGTAGCGTCCCATCGGATGAGATATTATGAGCCTTTGACGAATGATGAAATGAGACGTCTGGATTTGGACTTCCTCGAAGAGAAGAGGCGGGAAGCCGATGAAGTCCAGGCTTGAATGCGTTTGGCGACGGCCAGGTATTACAATCGGCGAGTTAAGTCCCGACAATTCTTCGTCGGGGAGCTGGTTTTGCGTCGCAACGAGTTTACCCTTTTGGATCGGATCAACAAGATGTCACCAAAATGGGAAGGACCTTACAAGGTCGTGGGGATGCCAGCTGCGAATGCGTACAAGTTGGAAGACCTCGATGGCAGAGTATTAAAGCATTCTTTCAGTGGCGAACACTTGAAGAAATGTCATGCTTGATGAAAAGTCGCCTTAAGTGGTTCCTGATGTAAAATCGCCTTAAGTGGTGTTAGTTATTTATCGTTTGATTCGATGTAAGCAGATTTTGTGCCATCAATGAATAAATAGGTTGCTTCCGATCAGATTATTCTTAGATTTATTCTAAGTGTTGTTTAAAAGTCGCCTTAAGTGGTGCACGAGAAAAGCCGCCTTAAGTGGTGCACGAGATTAAGTCGTCTTAAGTGATGCATGATTCTTAGATTTATTCTAAGTGTTGTTTAAAAGTCGCCTTAAGTGGTGCACGAGATTAAGTCGCCTTAAGTGGTGCACGAGAAAAGTCGCCATAAGTGGTGCACGAGATTAAGTCGTCTTAAGTGATGCACGAGATTAAGTCGCCGTAAGTGGTGCACGGAATTAAATCGTCTTAAGTGATGTGTGAAAATATCTTAAGTGTCGAGGTTTCGCCTTAAGTAAGTATAGTTAAGTCGCTTTGAGAAGTGCAATGGAAAATCAGTGCTGTGATAGTCTGATATTAATGAGGGCTCAAGGGCCCGAGGATTACAAAAACGAGGAAAACTACAAGGACTCTAAAGATAAAGCATTTAGGCTTGGTCCTTGTCGGCGGCATCAACGGGAGCAGGGTCCACAAGATCTGTGGCAGAAGGCTCCACAGGTTCAGCTGCTGGAGGGTCGATTATCGGGGCGTCGGCACTTGGAGGTTCCGCCGTGCCTTCAACAACCGCGGGGGTGCTCCCCTCATCATTCTCCTCCGAGAGGGCAAAGTATTTCTTCGCGAAGGGAGTGAGAGATGGAGACTTGTCGAAGTCGATGGCGTCACCATACTCCAGGTGGAGTTCCTTGACTGCGTTGAAGTGGGTGTTCACCACCTCCGCGCTGCAGAACTTCACTGCATCAGCCTAGAAGTCCTCGAACCTCCGATAATCCTCCCGGCCCTTGGTCTCGGCTGCGACCAGCTGCGCAGGAACCTCAGCGATCTGCTCCTCCAGAGCCTTCTTTTCAAGGACAAGCTTGTCCTCAGCAACCCGCCGCTCCTGCCGCTCCCGCTTCAGGAGCCCCTCGAAGTCGCGAACCTGCTTTTGGAGGTCCCGAGTCTTTCGGTCGAGGATGGCCTGCTCCTTGGCCAGTTTTCCCCGCGAAGACTTGGAGGCCGCGAGATCCTCCTTAAGCTTGGCCACAACCGCGGGAGCCCCCTTTGCCCGCTCCTGCTCCAGGGCCTCCTCGAAGGCGAAGATGTACCCGAGTAAACGGTTGATGTCCCCCATCTCCTGCTAAGGAAGGGAGAAAAGTGTTAGCAGATGAGCAACCGGTCTTATTGATGAAGGAGAGAAAAGTGAAAGTCTTACCTCTATCCGACGCATGGACATTTCTTGAACATCCCGACGGATTTCCTCCCGATCCAAGGAAATCGGATACCTCATAGTGGGCAGGATTGAGCCTGCTAGCAGATGTGGAGCCAGCTCGGGGTACGTGTCCCCCTGTCGGAGCTGGACCCCTTGCAGCGTTTGGATCGGGGTCCAGGGAGCATCCTTCTGTGCGGGGTCCAAGACCTTTTAAAAACTCCCGTCGAGAGGGAGAGGAGAAGGGACGACTCGAGTCGTGGAGGGGCGTGCCTCCGACTCACCCCGGGCTGGGGAAGGAGTGAAGTCGTGGATGGGCGACGGTTGTCGCTGTTGTTGTGAAGAAGGCGAGGGGGGCAGCCCCTTGGAGGTTGGTTTCAGTGGGGACTGCCCCGTCCTCCGACGATGGCGAAGGGAGCCGCCTTCATCAGTCTCCTCGGAGGAGTCCAGGTTCTCCACCCGACGAAATTGATCGCCGGTCGGGGTCTCTCCACCAGAGAAAAGTGGTGCCCCTGCTGAAGGTGGTGCACCTGCTGAAGCTCAAGCACCCGACGGAGCTCCCGAGTGACCTGCACCTAGAGGACGAGAGGAGGCTTCAGAAACATAATCAGGAAGTTCGTTAGGGCCCTTACACTAGACGATGTGCCGAGAAACATATTGGTCCTTCCCGCGGTAGTTGTAGTAGCCCGCCTTCAGGACACGAGGAGTTTCTCCTCGGAGAACACGTTTGACATCGGCGATGCGGGCCTCCATGGTCAAAGGGATCAATTCCTTCGGAACTAGCTTCCAGTACGATTTAATAGCGAGGCGGAGCTTTTTACCTTCTTCAGCGTTCTGGACATCGAAGAGTTTGTCCACCTCCACGCGGCTCCGCTTTGGCCTCTCCGCGGAAGGAGATCCCGATGGAGTAGCAGCCTTCTTGGCTGACTTCCTCTTCCGCATAGGGCAGACAACATCGGTCTCCCCCTGCTTAAGGATCAGATTGGTCAGCACGGATACCTTCTTAGCTGCAAACAGTAAAAAACAGAGATTAGAAACGTTACCCAAGGAACCATATTGGAGGGGCCGTCGAAGAGTTGACCCCCGGAGACTATGTCGAGGAGTCGGATCCCGGCATTCACCAGGTCCCGCTCCACTAAAGAATTGGCATCCAGGGGAGTATAGGACTACCCCCATCGGTAGAGCTGGATGAGATGAAGAGTCTGGAAGTCTTCATCAGAGTATGTGTGGTAGGCGGGAGGAGAATCCGCTTCCACCTCCCATCGGGGCCACGGGATCGAGGAGTTCTGGATGAAGAAGTAGCTCCTCTTCCACCCACTGTTATCGGACCCTGTGTCGACCAGGAGTCCCCGACCCTTGACCACCTTCCAGGTGTCGTTGGTCCAGTTGCACAACCCGATTTGCGTCTTGTTCCACTTGGGCATCCTGGGGTAGAAGGCATAAACCCCCGCCTCGTTGCACTTCATCCCGTAGAAGGTTCTGAAGAGCTTGAGGCTGTAAACCTACTTCTGTCGGAAGCAGAGGACCTGGAAGGCGTTCCATAGGTGGATGGCGTGAGGAGAGAAAGTGGTTGGATGCGTCTTGTAGTGTTGGCACATCTCGACCAGGTTGCCACAGAAGGGGAATCTAATTCCCGCCGATATTTGCCCCGTAGAGACAAATACCTCCCCTTTTCGGGGACGGATAACCTCAAGGTTACTCGAGAGGCGGGGTCAAGGATACGGGAAGCGAGGTTCCCAGGTAGAGGTGATGCATACCTCCCGGAGAGCTGCATCGTAAGCAGTGCTGGAAATCTCGTTGAGAGCATAGTCGAAATTGAAGGGCTTTCTCCCCTCGGAAATAGATCCACTGTCTGAAATAAGTCACGGCAAGGAAAGGTACGTTGGGTTTTTCGGAAAATTATGAACAAACTAAGCAAAGATGAAGGAAAAGATATATAAGCAACGAGGAAGAAATCCTTACCAGACATGATGATTGGAAGTAGAAGGGATAAGCTTGACGTTGTCGGAAAGTTGTTCGGAGAACAGGAGGCCGGAGGAGCACTTGAGTCTTCGAAATCGCAGAGCTTGGGTTCTCAAAGTTGCAGAGAGCTTTTGGAATTTCTGAAACGGTAAAAGGGAAACTGTGCCCAGGGTTAGGGTTTTATAGGCGAAGAGGACAGTCGAAAGGACGCTCTAATCTGAATCGTCGAAGTCGAAGCGTTTTGATCTGAGCCGTTGAGATGAAACGTGCTGAATGACAACGGGTGTAATGATGAAACGGCCTGAAAAGCACTTTTTCAGAAAAAGCAGGCGCGAAAAATCAGGCACGGGTGCCAAAGACGTCGCTTCGTTATCTGCTGCATTTAATGGCTGGGGAACCGAGGAGTCTTCTCGGATTTGGTGGTTATCCTCAAGGCATCGAGGAAATGTGAACGAGAAGATTTGTATCGAGTGACTGTATCAAGGGAAAGGTCCCCGACTCTGATGTCGGGAGGTCGGGAGTTGAAACACACGACGAACTGTAAGTCCCTCATGTCTTGGGGGCAAATGATGGGTTTCGCTATGGCCGTTAGGCCCTTTCACGGCGAGGAAACGGCGAATAGGTCCACTGGGCCCTAAAAGGAGGTCAAGAAGACCAAGGCGAAGGGTCCCGACAGAGGGAGTCCCGATGGTGAAAGGTCCCGACAGAGTCGGACCGATAGGCGAGCTGGGCGCTCCCGATGAGATGCCTTTAAGTAGGCCCCGATGATGAATCCCTGAGAATGATTGGCCATGTCACGATGACGAGGGGCCCCGAGCAGTGACACAATGAGATAACTCTGGAGTCCCCGATATCAGTCGGGACTTGCTACCAGAGGTTGAGGCCGAGATACGCGGGGCGCGGCCGAGATACGCGGAGCGTGCTGAGATACGCGGAGCGTGGCCGAGATACGCGGAGCGTGGCCGAGATACGCGGAGCGTGGCTGAGATACGCGGAGCGTGGCCGAGATACGCGGGGCGTGGCCGAGATAAACGAGATCATGGCCTAGATAGGCGGGATCGTGCCCGAGATACGCGGAATATGGGCTAACCACCCCAACGGTTCACCAGGTAACTGAGGTACCTCTCCGCCTATAAAAGGGCAGAGGTTACCTCAGATCACATGACGTTTTGATAAAGACTCTTTGAGATTGCTGCTTGCCAGTTTATACGAGATACTCATTTAAGCATCGGAGAGGGATTCTGGGTCACCGCCCGGTCTATCCCCTCTTGCAGGATTACGTGGAGCAAAGGAGCTCGGATCGCCGTCAAAGACCGTACCGGAGTTCTACCGTGATCCAACAAGCTAAAGAAATTTTAGATTAGACATTATTATTCTTGAAAAATTTACCACTTTTAATTGTAACTTTGCCGTTTGCCCATATATTTTCTCCCTCCATTTGTTGTTCCCTGTAACAATTATTAAATATAATAATCTAAAACTAATAGCTAATTCAAACAATTCAATTTTAAACATAATAATATTAAAGGCTGCATAAAACTTTTAAAGTCCATATTTGAATCATTTTAATGTGAAAGTTAAACTACTCTAAATTTAAAATTATTAAACTATAACTTTTGTAAAAATAAAAGTTAAAAAGTTTCAGAATGACTATAATTTATTAGTTAAATAATTTTTCAATAATTGGTTGTTAAAACTTAAAAGTAGCTAATAGTAATCGAATTAAAAGCTTGTTTTATACGCTCCTCTTTTAAAGAGAGCTTTTCCATGACCTGTTATTAAAAAGTAGTTAACATTAATTAAAAAACTAGGTGCTGACCCCGCGCTCGCGCTACGCGCGGGGTGACCTGTTAAAATACAAACGTTAACCTTATATGTAAAAGATTGAAAATCTATTTTAAGTTTCTTGACTTTAGATATAATATGCATCAAGTCTCTTATTTTCAAAATTGTCGATATTGAGAGCTCTTCTCGACCCGCAGATTGAATATAATTTAAAATTTTCATAATGCATTGGTTTCAAATTCTTTTATCATCATTCAAATTCATATCGTCATTGTTGTCATATTCACATTCATCAACGGGAAAAGGCCAAAGCATCCTCATTTTCACTTTGTAGATTAAACTAAATAATAAGAGTGTTGTCTTAGCTCAGCACATAAGATGATTTGTTACAAAAGTGTATAAAAATGCCTATCCCACATTACACCATATTGCATTATTCCAAATTATCGAATTTGTGTTAATCACATCTTTAATTTTTCCTCAGGATAGATGAAATTAATGTTGAAATTGCTAAACTAACCCCGAAATAATGATGAGTAATTAAATTGTGATTTCTTTTATTCTCAATTAAAATGTAATTTCTTAATTTAAGACATAAAAAAGTACACGATTGTAAAACTTCTTCAAAGAATATTCAATCTTACCAATTCCAAAATAAATGAAAATATAGATAGATGTATTAGCAAAATAAAATCATAAAAAATATACAAAAATTATATATCAATTTTGTTCAATATATATTATGAACAAAGTTACACCTCGTTCATTCAAAAAAAAAATCTAATCATTTTAAATTATTAAATAATAACAATAAATATAACAAATCATTACTATCATTATTCTATTCGACGTAACTGTATAAGGATGAGTTTGTACTAAATAAAATGTATTACAGTATTAAGGTTACATGTTGTGGCCCTACTATTTCATTATTGGGTTTGAATCGGCCCACGTAAATATTACAGTATCAAACATTGCTAAAAATAATTTGAGTCAAATGTATTCAGCCAAATCATTCAGCCAAAATACTCAATTTAGTAGAGTGTGTGCTGATGCGGCAGTCTTAAAATTGCCTTAATTTCTGATGTGGCGGCCTCAAGATTGTTACATCTTTTTTCTCTTCCTTTATTATATATAGATAATAATGGATGTTTAAGATAGTGTCGTAACAAATTGATACAAATAAATATAAAACGATATAATATTTTAATTTTTAACATATTTAGACTTAACTGAAACTCTCTTATTCAAAAAATGTCCATTTAAGATATCAACCTCATGTCCAGTTCAGAACCCACAAGAATAATAAAAGTGAATCTACTGTGGAATGTGAATAGGCTACATGGATTTGATTTAGCATGCCTTGCTATGTGAATGGCCCAGAAAACAAACTCAGCCCACACTGATAATGATGTGGATTAATGAAGGCTGACGTGTCACACAGTGGTAGGCTGATGTGGCACTTTCATATGCACTCTGGATGCTGACGTGGCATCACCAGGTTAGTCTTCTATCTTTCCTCTTGCTTTTTTATATATATAGATTCTCTTTCCATTTGCTTTATTATATATATATATATATATATATATATATATATAAATGATGATGTGTCAAAATGTATGAGAATGTAAAAGCTGATGTGTCATGATGTAAGAGAGTGGTTCTCTTTCCCTTTGCTTTATTATATATATATAGATAGATAATGATACCATTCACTTGGAACTTAATGCACGGGCATAGGACCCTAGTAGTTTTTTAATTGATAGATAGTAATTATTAATGAGTGAGGATTTATGGTGTAGTTTAATTGATAGATAGTGCAATTATTAATGAGTGAGGATTTATGGTGTAATTTTTTTTTTTACAAATTTGATGATTAAATTTAATACGTGATGTGTCAAACTTGTCATAGTCTTATTGGAAGACCGGTCGATGTGGCAGAGCTAATGTGTCATCGCCGAATTTACTCTTAACGCTGACGTGGCAGTATCATAGTGAGTCTCTCTCTTTCCTCTTGACTTATTATATATACTAGGTGCTGTCCCCGTGCTACGCGCGAGGCGACACGCTAAATTGTACTTTTTTTACAGATATGTAAAATATTAAATTATATTTTGAGACTATTATAAAAAAATTGTTTTTTTTTTGGCCAAATAAAAAAATTGTTGAAAAGCTAATATTGAAGTGTATAATAATGATGTCGATCGATTTATAAAGGTTGTACGATTTTAGCTATGAATCCTTACTATTATTAGGCTGATGTGTAATTCTCTATATTAATAAGAGTATAATTTCATAAAAAACTATGTCCAATTTAATTGAAAAGTTACGATACGATTAGTAAAAATAATAAATACATAAAATTAATAACTATCTTTTATCTAGTAAGGGGAGTTACTCATTTTTATTTTATTTTTTTAATTTTTGCCTAAAGTACTCATTTATACTGAATTGATATAATTTAGGAACAAATTAGGAATAAGAATCAGTATAAATTGAGGTTCATCAATATGTAAGTATATAAGCCTTACATAATTGACCATATTCTGAAGAAAATAAATGTTCAAGTTTGATTTCATAGACAATTTGAAACTCAAATATGGGAAACTACATACTGCGAAAGAGCACTACTTATATGACCTGAAAAGAAGAGCAGAGTATTTTCTCTCAAAAAGGCGTCATGGGAAAACAAAACCTAAGAGATAAGTTATGAAGAAAATTGCAGCAGTTAAATCTTCTTCATGCAACAGAAAAATAATAAAAATCAGTATTTAAATGCTAGACATTTTATTTTGAAGCACAATAGAACTAAGAAAAGCAACCAAACAATCAAATATTGATGATGTTCCTATAAAGTTTACTTTAACTTGATGATGTTCCTATCAAGTTTACTTTAAGGGTTAAGAACACAGAACACAGGAAGGGCCTGAATAAATGACCATGTTAACGGGAGAGGTCCGAATGTTCAAATGTTGATATTAAGGGTCTGAAATTTCAACTTTTTGGATATAAGAGGTCCAATGATTTTTTCCTCTTTTTGTACAAAACCATTCGAATTTATCCATTCCACGGTGACGTTTCCTAAAAGCATTCCAGATACAATCTTCCTGCAATGAATTGTTTTCCACCTACGGTCATCCATAGTTGCAAACTGATTGTAGAAGACGTCTTTACAACGTATATAATTTCTGGATCATAAAGCCATTGCATATATATACGTAGATATAGTATCATCTTCATTGTATGCATGTTTGAGCCATTTCAATCCAGGTATTGGCCTGTCGTGAATTCCGATCATAATAGATGCATCACTTATTCCACATTTATGTAGCTTGGCATGTGACCGGAAATAAAATTAAATACCCAAAATACCCTTCTATCAAGTGTGCCCCTCACATGCTTGAAGTGAAAAGACAAAAATGCCCTTAAAGCCACCACGGCTCCGGCCACCGTCAACCCGGCTCCGGCAACCACCACCCGACTCTGGCAACCACCACCCAACTCCGGCGAACACCACCACGGCTCCGATCGGAGATCTGTGGCTCCGATTGGAGCTTTTTGGCTCCGATCGGAGCCGTGGTGGTGCTCGCCGGAGTTTGGTGGTGGTCGTCGGAGCCGAGGTGGTGGTCGCCGGAGACGGGGGTAATTTTGTCATTTCACATTTCCTCAAATAAGATATTTAATAAAAAAATATTAAAATAGGCAAAAATGTCATTTCACACAATTCTGTTAAATTTAACCCTAAAAATGGACGAAAAATCGAAAAATAACAAACATGATAATTCAGATCCTTAATATCAACGTTTGAACATTCAGACCTCTACCGTTAACATGGTCCATCATTATTCAGGCCCTTATTGTGTTCTTAACCCTTACTTTAACTTCACTGATTAAAAAAACAAAGAAACATTGATATGCTAGATATGCTCATTTAAAAAGGAAACATTAAATGTCCTCTCGTATCTTCTCTTTCTCCTTATTCCATAAAGGAACACAACTTTTCTTCTTCTTCTTATGTGATGCATTTTACCATGGAAGACGTGATTATGGAGAAGCAGGGCTTCAATGTGATCTCCAACAATTCATCATCACATGGCATCCGCAAGGTTTCCAGAATGGTAACCAAAGTGAAGCCCAAGATCCGAATCATCCACATCTTCGCTCCCAAGATCATCAAAACCGATGTCGCAAACTTCCGGGAGCTAGTTAAGAGACTCACAGGAAGACCTAACAATTCCCCTCCACCGCCTATAAGAAGATCAAGTCGATATTATCCAGCAGATTCAGTCATCAGCAAGATGAAGTCATGATGGATCAGCACCAGCAGCAATAAACTTGATGATGATGAATATTGGTGACGAAGCACACTTGTATTTCACGTTTCTGGAGATGGGTGGCTTCATTCATGACATCATCAGTGAGCAGCTTCCTGTAAGATGCTTCTCATCACCATCTTCTTCTTCCTTTTGATCAATCTGGGAAAATTCTTCAACGTAATGATTCTCATCTATATGTCAAAGCATAATAAAAGATGAGAACATAGTAAAAAGATAAGGTTGAATATTATTTCAAAAAATAAACGAAGAGACACACCTCTACTTGATTGTAGATGTTGACATAATCATCCAGATTCATGTGCATATTTTGCATCTCCAACTCTCGACGTACAGATATGTGGGTAAAAATTTAATTGGCTTCTAAATAAAATATGAAAAGTTACGACTGATCCCTAGATCATTTACTCCCTCCCAAATCACTCGATCCCCTTCCGAACTACAATTTCTATTTCACTGTTAACTACCTAGATCATTTATTAGACGCTGCTCTTACTGTACTTTAATAGTGCATATAACAGTATATCTGATCAATTTTATTCTAAAAAATGCTCGATTCATTGCTTTTTTTTTTTTTTTTTTTGCTTATGGTCATGGATGTTCAGCATAGTTATTGACCAAAACCTTTCAGATTTTGTCAGGAACTTAAGAGTTCTATTGACAGCTCAAAGCATCTCAGCTAAGCTTCTATAAAGGAAATTGCAGAATTTGTGCACTCTTCTCCTTCTCTTTTTGTTTCTAATTAATTTTGTCTTGTCCTGACCACAATTTACACCACAACAATAAAACTTGTTCCGCAATCCATACTCAGTAAAAAAAATTACTAATTAGCATACCTAATTGTTTGAGGAAATTTCAACATCAATGACAAAACACATATGTTCCCAAGCACAATCAACATAATAGAATAGAAGGAGACGAATTCAAATTATTTATTCAACGCTCACCGGACAGATTATGAACATGGAACTGCCCCAAGAGAGACGTCCATCATCAAACATATCCCTCATCAATTGCCTAAGCTGCTAGCCTTGACCATTCCTGAATCGGCTAATCATGAAACTGTAACCATAACAGCAGGAATCAACCAACAAAAGATCCATATATGGATCAAATTTGAGCAGATTAGGCAACGACAAAAACAGGGAGAGAAGACAATAATGTTTCAGACAAAGAAAAGATTACCTATAAGAGAAAACCGATCAAACGGAGTACGAAACAGCGCACAAAAATGTTTCACAAATCATAATTCATTCCAAATAGCCCATCACTCAATTAATATATTCAACTCATTTGTGTTCAAACTGAGGTTATCATTCTTAAAAAAATCACCATTTGTAGTCACACATAGGTTATCATTCAAACATGGCTTGAGAAGTTAACATTCTGCAGGTTGATAATCAAAACTCTTCATCAGTTAGCTAGCTAGTTGAATGATTCGTTACTATTTCTATCTTATAGATTAATTGATATTAATCACACTCAACAATATTGAGAGTATGTTTTTTGTCAGCAAGAGAATTAGCATCACAGCTAAGTTAGCTAGCTAGGTTTACCTAACTACAAACCCCTGACCACTACTATATATAATAGATCTATGAACAAACACATTGTTAACAATGAAACGAAATATTAAGAATCTAACATAAAGTGAGACTCCAAAATGATAAGCGCATGAATTGTGTGTCAAATCCAAGATAAATTCGTCAAGTTTTAAAATCATCACCAAAACACATGAGATAGACACCCGTGGTCCAGAATTTTAAACTTAAGAACCATACATATGTATTTGTACATGACTCTTCCAATTGGTTTACCTCAAAATTGGATATAAAATTTGATTCTCGTTTGCCCACTCTTCATAGGAATGGCTTGCCCGTTCATGAAGGTTTCCCCTGGAAATAATCAAATTTTTTAGTAAATTATTAAAATGTGTGTCATTAAAGTAGAGATGAATTATTATCAAACAACAAACACAGTAAATCAATTCTGACCATACCATTATTAGCAGTTGGTTTTCAATATTTCAATAGAACCAAGAACATGCAAAGCTGAGATTCAATTAGATTGCACTAGTTTGGAAAAATGAATGTTGATTTATAATTTACCAAACACACAATTTAGTGATAAAATTTAATGAGAGATCAGACCATTTTCTTTCTCTTTACCATCGGTATTGAAAATAAAGTTGTCTGTCTCTCCCGCACATGCAATAAAAACCAATGGAATTAGAAAACAGAAGCCTCATAATACTTATAACATGCAAATAAACAGTTGGGCTGAACAAATAGGTACAGGTAAAGCCTCCCATTATTTCATATGAATCATAATGACAAACAAAGTTGATGGAAGTAATGAGAAATCTTTGTGGATCTTAGCAAATGGTTTAGTAGCAGCCTGACAATATGCTTCATCTCTTCCTCAAAGTTTTGTCAAGACCTTTATTTCCATAATCTTTTAAAGAAGGTGGGAATTGGCTAAATACATGCCCATCCGAGAACAGACTCGGGGAAGGATCTACAAATTGAAATATTTCAAAAGGGTCTTTCTCAAATGTGCTGCTTGAACTCAATGATCCCAGCAGATCAGTAAAGTCCCCCTAGAATTTCGAAAACCTATAATCAAATGGAAAGACGTGAATCAAGCAAAGATCAAAGGGTGAATGTCAAGCGAACCATGATTAGCAGCGGTAAATTAGTTGCAGAGAAGATTGTTGGAGCCCAAGAACGGGAGATAGAGAAAAGTTAACCTCGTAATCCCGATTGCGAGCGAAATAGATGAAAATGGCGCCTGAATTGCTAATGGATACTGGACTCAAATAAAATAGCAGATGCAAAACCCAACTGATCCGCGAGATTGAAACTGAAGACGAAAGTGAAGAAGCATACAGATTTGCGGCAGGAAGAAGATGAGGACTTTCTGATTGCACTACCCAATTCTTTGACGACTTGCCGATTGCGCCTACCCAATCTTAGCTGTAGCTGGAGCAAAAACCTAATATTACACTAAACAATTATTTCAAATTATAGAGTAGATAATAAAAAAAATCCAATCAGTTTGAGTCTGATAAGAGATTGATTGGAAGATAGAGGAGGAATCACACTCGGCGAAATTTCTTGAGAAGCTTTCGCTGGCGCTTGCTGGACATAGGGCTGAAACGACGACCGGCCTATGAAGATGGAAGCAGCGTGGTTTTGCTTTATTCTGGGCTTCTCCTTCTTGATCTTCTCCTTAATGGGCTTCTTCTTCCCGATCTTCTCCTTCTTGGGCTCTTTCGTGCTTAGATTCTCTTCTCCCTTCCTTGCTTACCTGCAAAAGGGCACTAGGGGGTCCCGGTAAGCCACCTCCAAAGCTTAAGTCAGTTGAGAGCTTTTAGAGAGAGGGTGAGCTTAAAGAGAGAGAGATTACCTTCAAATGAGGGGATGGGCTCTCTGTTTATAGAGTTTCTATTGGACCGCCCCGGTTCCAGTGGTTCTCTAGTCTGGTCGTGGCGGGTTCGTAATTATAAGTTGGCCTTGACCGTAAATAAATTATCTTTGACCCCGGTTCGACCGTAGGTAAGTTCATTATAGCTAAGTGTTGGTGTGTGACCCTCTAAGGGCAAACCCCGGGCGGGATAACGTCCAGGAGTGGGGTTCCGAACGAGGAAGGCTCGTCCAGACGAATGGGGGTACCCGGGGAGGTACCCCCCAAGACCTTGCTCGGGTGCCCCCGGGTGGTCTTTCCACCCGGGGTCTTCCCGAGTGGATTTTGCCACTCGGGATATTTTTCGAGCCCATGTGATGGGCCCCGGGTGTCTGTGCTCCAAGTCTCAAATTATATTCGGTTTCGGCCCACTTCTCGGGTCCGATTAGTGATAGCTTGGGCGTATATCCACCAGTCACCAGTAAATCGAGGGAAGGGGGTTCGTGAAAGAGTTCACATTACCGTCATTTTCAATCCAATAGATCAGTCTCTTAAAAACGGTTTTATTCGCAAATTACCGGAATGGGAAATTTGAAATAAGCATACCCGATCTTGGCTTTCCCAAGGCCCTTTTTGTATTTAAAAATGTTCCGATGAACTTACGCATGCCTATATAATTCTACTTCACTAGTAAATTATCATAGCAAGCCAAAATTCATCAACCAAAAAATACATCATGCATACGTGTCATGCGTTTAGTGTTCCGAGAAACTCATGTTAGCATATACATAATTCTACTTTCCAAGTAAACTATCACATGCAGTTACATCCTCAACATTCAGGCATACGTGTCATACATGAAAACTTCCACGTCAATCATGTATATTTGGAGACTGGCTTTTGTTTTTAAAACATTTAAAGTATTAGGGGCTGACATGAAATTAATGCTTACAATTTAATCATGCGTATTTCTAGACATGAATCCTAGGCAATCACAACCACCACAGCATGTCTGTCCTAATGCGCAAACCATATATTTAACCAGGGCTCCGCCCCCAACATCTAGCTAGCTTGACGAGTCAAGACAACAGTTCTAATAAATATACGTGACGAAAAGTAAACAATTGCAATTCATCCCTCTAATTAATCCAGTCCATAAATCATGCATTTCCGAGATCCATCCCCATAATCCAAAACTAAGCATTAATGTTTGATAAAAAAAAACATGAAAGTTTTAAACCTTCGAGCACTGTGTAAACTAATTAAAGTTAAAAACATTTGGATTTTTAAAACTTGACCATCCTATTTTATTAATTGACTTGAATTCGATTTTGAAAATTTGGTTCCGTTCAGTCAATTTTGGTCCGGTTCGGTTCGGTCCAGTGAATCTGGTTCGGTTCGGTCAGGTTTTGTTCTCAAAATCTTGTTCGGTCAGAATCGGTCCAATAAAATAGGGTTCGGTTCAACACATAAAACTGGTTCGGTTAGGTCCTCTTAGTTACCCCGGTTCGACCATACTCGGCTAGGTCGAACCGATTAAGAAAATCTGGTTTGGTTTTATTCCTATCCAGTTAAGAAAATTGGACCGGCCCATCAATCACATAGGGTTGGGCCGAAATAATCTTGTGCGCTAAATAGGGTTTTAAAATCCACTAAAAACCTAACTTAGCCTCCAAGAATTATTAATTATATAAAATAATTTCCAATATTGCATATATATATATATATATATATAAAATCGGCACACATCTATATATATATATATATATTTATTGTCAAGATTCTATCTATAAGATGTAAATCAATCAACAATATATACACATATATATAAATTTCGGCTCAATTATATATATATTGTCAATATCTTTAATAGGGAAACAAATATACTGATAATATATTTTCTTAATCTTTTAGGTAACTAACCTATCAATAATATCTTAATCCCTATAAATTAGCTAGATATATTGATAGTTATATATATTTCCATATATTTAATGCGAGCCTATCATTATGTTTCAAATTACAGATATATTGTTACCTTTAATAAAAACTAAAACATGGTAAACAATCATCTAGACCTATTTCGGCCGAAACTTTTAACTTGGGCCTAAGAAATTAAAAAAATTCACCTTGTAATTCCTATAGGGTTCGGCTGAAAACAACAAATTGGAAACAAGTGGTCAAATTTCAAGATCAAATTTTAATAAGATCTACAATCCAATGTTTGATTTTGATAAAAGTCTCATTTTTCTTGAAGATCATGAACATCAAATTTTACTAAAAACATCATGAAAAATTCGACACACCCATTAAAATTTCAAAAATTTTAAAAAGTGTATATTTTCAAATCTTCGGCCAGAAACTTAAATTTTCAAGAACATCAATTTATCAAAATCAAAAACTTCTAACACAGGCTCTGATACCACTGTTGGATTACGGGGCATATTACTACGGAAACATTAACAAGGTACATTCTTGTAATCAGAATTACGCAGCAGAAGATATGCACATACCTTAAACCCTTTCTTAGTCCCCCAAGGATCCTGCTAAGGGAGTTCACGACCCACCGGACGGAACCCGTAGAAGTTCTTGTTAAGGAAGCCCTACGCGATATTAGCGCCACTGCAAAGCCTCTGATCGATTATTGGCAGGGACGAATCTCCGGAGTGTTTTGCTCTAAGCAAATTGGCACACCCTTGGTGGTGCAATAGGTTCGGCCGAACTAGTGTTCTAGGGGGGAGAGTTTTCTCTCAAATCACCACTTAGAAGGAATTGTGAATTACGCCCAATAAATTCCTAACACGCTTTATTTATAGGAGGAGCAAATTGGACAACAATTAATTTGAGCCTCTCATGTCAATTGGGATTTGGGTCAAGCCCAATTTCCCTAATGTCACATTTACCCAATTTCTTAGGTAACGTATACATATTAATGGGCTACCAATTACGGCGCCCAATCACCATATGCTAACAGTAATGTGCATCTCTGGTCTTGGCTTTTCATCCTTGAGTCGATCCTCCTCCAACTCGAGATGAACTCGTATTGACTCGAGCAAATCGAGATGTGTAGAATGGGTAAGGTGCATTTTCATGTTGTTCCAAGAGTCCGGCAAAGAGCGAATGACGCATTGGACCTTCTGTTCTTCGGGCAGTGTTTCCCCTACTCCTTGAGTTCAGCAAGCATGTTAGACATGTGTCTAATGAGCTGTATGCTGAGGATTCATTTTATATGAGTCTAAAGTGATGTTTAACAATCGCTTCTTGGCTGTGGTGTAAACACCAAACCCTGCTTTGAGACCATCCCACAAGTCATTAGCAGACTCAAGATAATCATACCCATAGAGTATGTCATCCTCCAACATAGTCATCCAGGCGGAACGAACTTAAAGGTCCTTGGCATACCACTCGTCATGGGATTTCCTTTGCCCATTAGTGAGGTCACCCTCATGCCTAACTTTCTTAGTAGTTAATGATCCAAAAAATTCATTTCAGTAATCACCATATTTGCGCACTTATTCCAAATTTTATAATTGTCACCATTCAATATGATCCCCTTATTCATTTGAGAGATAACTTTTCTAATCGCAGCCATCGATACTAACACAAATTGAAAAACATGCGACAATCAGGGAGATAATAACATTTTGAAAAAGAATTGCATGCATCTGATATCTATGAGATATAAGGTGAACGACAATGTTTACTCATCCATCTAGCCAACCCGACCACCAGTAAACCAATGGAAATAGGTCGTGAAATAATTCACGCCGTCGACGTCTCCTTACTAATAGATCAGTCTTTTAAAAAGGGTTTAATCATTTTCACCGGAACGGGGAGTTGTAACATACACCTGATCTTGGCTTTCCCAAGGCCCCTTTTTTTTTTAACGTTTCGAGGAATTCATGCAAGCAAACATAATTCTACTACACGAGTAAATCATCATATTGTTGGATTACGATTTTAGCTTTCCTGCCCAAGAACGATGTGGAGGGAGTTCTGATCCTCCGGTCGGAACCACGTACAAGTTCTTCGTGAGAAGAAGTCCTACGCGGTGTAAGCTCCACAACAAAGCCTCTGATCGATTCTTCAACGGGGACAGAACCTCGGACTAAGATGTGCACCGAAAATATCAACTAAGGGGGTGAGAGGTTTCTCTCAAGTACCTCAATGGAGGTACTTCTTATTAGATTGATGTGTAAACCCCTTAGGTGAGTCCCCTATATATAGGATTGGTGGAGTGGACAAAATTCCACTCCAACCAATGTAGGACATTAGTTCGGCCGAACCATGCAATTAAAGGGGGGGCCCAATTTTGGGCCTCCAATGTCAATTAGGGATTGGGTTTGGCCCAATTAGCCTAATGTGACAATTACCTAATTAACTTAGGTAATTTCCTTAGCATTAACGGGCTGCCAATTACGGCGCCACGTCACCATATGCTAACAGCTCCCACTCGCCGGAATGGGAGGGTGCCTATTAATATATAGTTATCCAATAGAATCAACATCTCAGTCTTCAGTCTTTGTCTCCGTCTCCGAATAGTTCATACGAGGTTTGCCGTGCGACCGGCGGATACAACGGGCATCGTGCTACTCATCTGTTAGGAGTATTGTAGCGCCCGCAGAACGTTGATTCCCTTTCGTAAATCAATCCTGTAACATGTATCGCACTGTATCCTTGGTCAACTGATAATTCTCCAATTGCCCAGTTTTTCACATAGGAATACTTCTCCAGGGCATCCGTACAAGTGTTCACAACCTTCAACTAATATCCGGTTGGCGGCCACCTAGTGAACACAAGATTCGGTGAATTATAGGTGAACTTGACCATCCCCATTGCTTATACCCTTAGTCTAACTCAACCGGTTTCCAAGACGTGGTCACCTGGCCGTTTTCTTTAGCTGTACGCTCGTACGCCGGGAAGCGAACATTGAGCAAGACCTTAGGTATAAGTTCTGAGTCCGAGAGGATACTTTGGGTGCCTCTTCATAAGACACCCGGGATCAATCACATGCTCAAGGTGAAGAAGTATGCGCCCTTTGAATCACAAGGATTCTAGCTAGCACAACCGAGCATGACCCCGTGGTCGAACATGGCACGCGCAGTATGAAGCACGCATCGATAGCACACCTGGACAAGCCAGGGATGGGATATGTCAATCATGCTATCGCAGAGTCTTTAATTAGGCCTTGAATGTGATTTTAATGATGGAAAGAGTCCAACACGGCGATTTACAAAATGAAGATTAAGTCATGCTATAAGCGTGACCAAGTATTGTTTCGTTTGACCAGGCAATCTTGTTGTGGAAGAGGTTCCCCTCTCCTACAAGATGACCGTGCCTGTGTGACGAGGCAAGGTTCACATCCGACATAATTTTGATGGAAGATTTTTACCTCTTCCTACGACTTAGTTTATAGACCGTAAAATCCAATGTTATTTATCATTATGACGTCGATAGATCATATACTCAATTTGCAATTATTTTATTCAATCAAAATATTATTTCAAATGTCAAAATGTCATCATTCATACAAGCCACTTATTAAGCCCTACGTAATCCAAGCAGTTTTACGTGTTTTTTGAAAATTTCTCTACGTAATGGCTTAGTTAATAGGTCTGCGACCATATTGTCTGTGGGCAAGTATTCTAAAGCGATTATATTGTCTTCCACAACTGATTTGGCATAATTGTATTTCACATCAATGTGTTTGGTCCTACAATGGTACTTTGGATTTTTAACTGCTGCAATGGCTGCCTGACTGTCGGAGTATACCTTCGAAGGTTTGCTCTTCTTGTCAGTGCCAATTAATGCAGTAAGAAGCCTTTTCAGCCAGACTGCTTCTTGTTCGTTTTTAGAAAGGGCAACAAATTCTGGTTCCATAGTGGAAAGCGCGACACATGATTGCTTCTTGCTTACCCATGATATGGCAGCATCAGCAAGGAGGAAAACTCCCCCTTTGGTGGACTTACGATCGTCCGGATCGCCACCGTGGTCGGCGTCACTATAACAAGTCAATTCGATTTTCCTGCCTTTATAGCACAGAACATAGTCGGCAGTACCTTTCAGATATCTTATAATTCGTTTTACGGCCTTTAAATGTTGATAGCCAGGATCTGATTGGAATCTTGCTACTTGGCCCACGGCGTAACAGATGTCTGGTCGAGTACATAGCATGGCGTACATTAAACTTCCTACCATGCTTAGATACTCTGCATTCTTCATCTGTTCACGCTCCTACTGGTTTTTCAGGGCCATCACGCTTCGATAGCGCGCACCCGAACACAACCGGCGTATCCACGGGTTTAGCATCGAGCATTCTGAATCTTTTCAACGGTTCGTTGATATATGATTCTTGAGATAGACACAATCTCTGGATGGCACGATCTCTGGAAATTTTAGTGCCTAAGACGTACGTGGCCTCTCTCATGTCTTTCATCTCAAATGTTGATGATAACCAGGACTTTGATTTGTTCATGAAACTCACATCGTTTGCAACAATGAGTATGTCATTTACGTATAAGGTTATGATGACATATTTAGACCCGGAGGTCTTGGTGTAAACGCAGGGATCCTTGGGATGGTTCACAAATCTGTTTCCAACGATTTCCTCGTGGAATCTGCGATACCATTGCCGAGACGATTGTTTAAGACCGTAAATAGATCTTTGGAGTTTGCAAAATTTACGTTCTTTGCCAGGAGTAATAAAACCCTATGGCTGCTCCATATAGATCTATTCCTCCTGGTTTCCATGGAAAAATGCGGTCTTTAACATCCATTTGATGCAGGCTCGTGATCGAGGCTTGCAATAAGGGCAAGGATGGCCCTAACTGTGGTGTAACGCACAGTTGGTGAGTATGCTTCATCAAAGTCCACTCCGTGAATTTGGGTATATCCTTTCGCAATTGTTCGAGTTTTGCACCACTCAAATTTTTCATCAGTAGTGAATTATAAAATTTCACTTTCTAGCTCTGTGGTTAGCAGGTTAATCAACTGAATACCAAAAATTAATTTGTTCTCATTTAGGCAATTTCATCCTCCATTGTTTTTCTCCATTCCTTCGTTTGAGGTCCTTCCATTGCTTGTCGAACCGTCACTGGTTCGTGAACGAATGTCTCATTTGATGGGATACTTCTTAAAAGAAGTCTGTTGCCTTAGACTAAGTCTAGACTCGATAATCTCATCTTTAGTCTGATCGTTACTCCCACTCGGAATAATGCTTCTTCTCGGAGCATTACTCCCACTGGGAACAATGGCGGTGCCAGAACATTGGTCTGCAACTATCTCAGGATGACCTCTTGGTCTCGGGACTTTATCTCCGGCGGAGACGAACACTTCCCCCGCCCGAGGAGGCGTAATGATGTGCTTCCTTCTGACAGCAGATTGAGACTCATACGGGAAACGAGGTTCCCAATCGGAGGTAATACACCCCTCTCTAAGGGCAACCTCATATGAAGCCTCAGAGATCTCATTGACAGCAAATTCGAAAATGAAAGGAGCCCTAGCCTCAGAACTAGCTTCGTCTAAAACGATTGCAAACAAGAGAATTTGAGAAAAGGAGAACAAACAGCAAGTAAATCACGAAAACATAGAGGAAAACCCTTACCAGACATGATCGGTGGTCGAAGATGTAAAATGAAGGAAGATCGGAAGGGTTGAAAGCCTTGGATCACTTAAACAGCAGGAGGAGCTTAGAGAGGAAGCTTCGAATGCAAGAACGGCTGAAATCGAGAGAGTGCAGAAGAAGTGAATAAAGCCAGGGTTTTAGCTTTTATAAGCAAAAGGACAACTGAGGGGACTTAATCTTGACCGTTGAAGACGGAACGACTTGATCTCAATTGTTGAAATTATGAAGACGGTACGGAAGAGACAGCTGGATGGGCCTGATCTGCACCGTTGAAGAGGAAACGACACGATCTTAATCGCCGAGATCATAGGTACGGAAGGGACGTGCGTGACATCACAGCTGCTTTTCCAGAAAACAACAGTCACGCCGGTTTAAACGTCGTTTCCTTATCCCTAGGCATTTAATGCTACAGTAATCAAGGAGTCTCCTCGGATTTGGCAACTGCCCATGGGTTCTGGTGGGCCCAAGACAATCATGAGTAAGAGACTCTGTTATACAACAATCACACGCAAGGCAAAAGCCTCCGACGGTGGTATCGGAAGGCAGGAAAACAAAAGCCTCCGACGGTGGTATCGGAAGGTATAAAAACAAAAGCCTCCGACAACGAGGTCAGAAGAGCTGAATTAGAAAGACATGACGAACTAAAAGTCCCCCATGTCTTGGGGGCAAATGATGGGTTCCGATGTAAATCGTTAGCTCCGTTAATAGCCAATGGTGCGAGTAGGTCCAGTAGGCCTCGAGAAAAGCCTGGAAGGCCCAGAGGCCCAGCACGAAGGGCCCCGACTCTAGTGGTCCCGATGTATGAGCTGAATGCTCCCGATGAGAAGCCTCTGAGTAGGCCCCGATATGCCTTAGTAGAGGCCCCGATAATAAAGCCCCGCAGAGGCTGGACATGTCCCGTAGAGACTGAAGGTCCTGAGTGGTGATCTAGAATGAGACAACTCTGGAGTCTCCGACAGGAGTCGAGACTTGTGATCAGAGGATAAAGACCGAGAAACTCGCCTACTAGATAGAGTAGTGGGAGACGGTTAGAGATAAAGATAAATCCCCCGAGATACGCAGGGCGTGCCCGAGATACGTGGAGTACGGGTAAGATACGCGGAGCGTGGGACGAGATATACGGAATCCCGACCGAGATATGCGGAATCGTGGCGAGATACACGGAATCATGGGTAAAACTGCCAGGCGCAGTAACAGGTAACTGAGTAACTTCCCCTCCTATATAAAGGAGGAAGTTACCTCAGAAAACCATCATCTAATACGAACTTAGACTTTTTTCTTATCACCCCATTGATCACATACTCATTTAAGCATCGGAGAGGGATTCTGGGTCACCACCCAGGTCATCCCCTTTTGCAGGATTACGCGGAGCCCAGGAGTCCAAAGCTTTCCGTCAAGGACGTAACGGAGCTTCGCCCGTGATCCAACATTGGCGCCGTCTGTGGGAAGCTTACAAAAAGTCAAGATAGCTTCTACCAGATCAATGGCCGGTGGTGGCAAGAAGAAGCAAGTTCAGGCTGGCAGTTCCCGTCCCGCAGGAACTATGAATTCCCAGTTGCCAGACCGTGTTGCTGAACAAGGTGAGAACCCCGCTCTTTCCCAGACAGGGGGGCAGGGTGACGGTTATGAGGTCTCAGTCCGAGACACGGAGATGAACAGGCAGGATATCCCGGGTAGGGATGAAGATGAGGCTCCCCCAAACCCGGTGGGCCACGGAGGAGAAAGAGTCCCGCGAAGGGAAGAAGGGTCGTCTTCGAACTCGGAATTGGCCAAGGCAGTAGCAGATGCTATGCCCATGTTCTTGGCTGCCATGGAGGCCTTGCTGGACAAGAGAGAAGCCGCCAACAGGGCGGAGGAGTTGCCTCCGCGAGAAGAATTACCTCCACCCCCCCCCCCCCCCCCCCCCGAGGGTGGTCCCAGAAGAACAAGAGGTTCAGGAGGTTCCGCCAAGGAGTAAGGGTAAAGAACCGACGCCCCTGGAGAAATTCGTGGTCGACGGCCCAGGACCGGTGCAAAACAGGACCATTCCCCTGAATGGCCCTATCACCCCCGATCAGGTGGTGAAGATCGTCAACATCTGCATGGGTGACCAGAAGCAGATGACATCGGAGTTGAGGGATCGATCCAGCCATCCTTTCATTCCGCGGCTGTTGGATACGGTCGCCCCGCCAGGGCTAGGCATCCCGACCATCAAGGAGTACGATGGTGAAGGAGACCCGGTTCGCCATGTTCAAAGACATGTCCAGGCTTGCATGGGAAGGACCTCGAACGACGACCTCGTGTGTTCGCTGTTCCCGATTACTCTGGGAGAAAGGGCCATGACTTGGTTTTTCAGCCTCCCACCAGGATGCATTACGTGCTGGGCGGACATGCACGATCGGTTTATCAAACAGTATCAAGGTCGGAGGCGCCTTCTGAAGAGTGTAAGGTCCCTGACCCAGGTGGTGCAGAGGCCTGACGAATCGTTGGCATATTACTACCAACGATTCACCGCCAGTGCCGCAGAAATCGATGAAGAGATATCGGAGGGAGAGACCATCCGTACTTTCCTGCGGAACTTGAGCGCTCCGTACGGTTCCAACCTGATGCACAGTGTAGCCGCGAAGGCTGTGTGGAGTATGGAGGCCCTGCAGGCGAGGGTGAAACAGCAAATCGACGTCCATGAGTCGAAGATTGCTGCCGGAGAGCTCGATCCCCCGAGGTCGGGAAGAGGAAAGCCATCGTCCAAGCAGTCGGATGATCGCAAAGGGAGCGACAAGTCGGAAGGGAGTAGAAACCGTGGTCGTCCCGAAAAAAGAGAAGACAAGCGCCCCCCGAGAAAGGACAATAGAGAAGGTCGGGCCGTTCCCATCAATAGCTCGATGACTTCTGTGTTAGCTGTGATGGATCGGCAGGGTCTCGCCCGATACCCTCCGAGGAAAGAAGGCGAATTCCTAGGAGGCCGCCCTGACCGCTACTGTCGCTACCATCGAGCCAATGGTCACGACACTGAAAACTGTCGGGAGCTGAAGAAGGAAATTGAGAAGCTGATTCAAAAGGGGAAGTTAAAAGAGTTCGTTGGAAGGGGAAGGTGCCGATCCCGCTCCAAAAGTCGGTCACGGTCCCGCTCCAAATCCCGTGATCGATCCCCGAAGAAGAAGAAGGTTGAGCAAGAAGCCTCAGGTTCGGGTGCCCGTAAGGAAAGGCGGGGAACTATCAACGTCATCCATGGAGGAATGGCGGCGGGAGGTGATAACTCTGCTTCACGGGAGAACTACGCTTCCCGCATATCTGCCGCGGTGGTGTTAGGCAAAAGGTCCCGGTCGTGGACTCTGAAGGAGGAAATGGTGATTTCTTTCTCGGCGGAGGATCTAGTAGGCGTGGAAAGCCCTCACGACGACGCCTTGGTCGTGACCCTGGACGTGGATGGATTCGAGTTGAAGCGGATCCTAATAGACGGAGGGAGTTCCTCCGATATTCTTTTCATGGACGCTCTGGAGGCCATGGGAAAGACGAAAAAAGACCTCACACAGGTGGACTTCCCGATGGTGGGATTCTCTGGTTCCACTTCTTACCCGCTGGGAATTATTACCTTACCGGTGGAGTTTAGTAGTGGCTGGAAGATGGAGAAGCGAAACGTAGATTTCGTCGTAGTGGAGTCTGCGGGGGCATACAACGCTATTATCGGGAGGACCACTATCAACCCTCTCATGGCAGTCGCCTCGACGGTCCACCAGAAGATGAAGTTCCCGACTGACAACGGAGTCGGAGAGGTCAAGGGCGACCAAGTGGCGTCGCGAAAATGCTATGTTAACGCTACCCGACGGAGAAGGAGGGAGGCCATGACTGTCCTTCAGACTGATGCCGATCCTCGAGAGGAGTATGGGCGTCCCGCCCCCATGGAGGATCTGAAGGAGGTTGAGATTGATGGGCCTCAGAGGAAAGTGAAGATCGGGTCTGCTTTGTCGGAGGAAAGAGCCCGAGAGCTGATCGAGCTTCTGAAGGAGTTTAAGGAGCTGTTTGCCTGGTCCCCGAGTGATATGCCAGGAATCAGCCCCGATGTGATAGTGCACGAGCTGAAGATAGACCCCGCGATCAAGCCTATCGCGCAGAGAAGGCGTCCGATGGGCACGGACAAGAGGATCGCGATCCAGCAAGAAGTAGGCAGGCTGCTTGACGCTGGATTCATCAAGGAGCTCCGATTCCAGACTTGGGTGGCTAACCCAGTCCTGGTGCGAAAGAGTAACGGAAAGTGGCGGATGTGTGTCGATTTCCGCGACTTGAACAAGGCCTGCCCGAAGGACTGCTACCCGCTTCCAAGGATTGACCAATTGGTGGATGCCACATCGGGACATGAGCTGCTGAGCTTCATGGATGCCTATTCCGGGTACAACCAGATCAAGATGGCAAAGGAGGATGCCCCCCATACGGCTTTCTATGCCGACAGTGACGTTTACCATTACGACGTGATGCCCTTCGGGTTGATCAATGCCGGAGCAACTTACCAGCGGATGGTGAACAAGTTGTTTGGAGACATGTTGGGAAAAACCATGGAGGCGTATGTGGATGACATGCTGGTGAAGTCCCGACAGGCAGGAGACCATGTCCAGAACTTGGCGGCGGCGTTTGAGCGGATGAAGTTCCATCAGGTTCAGCTGAACCCCGACAAATGTACTTTCGGAGTAAACTCGGGCAAATTCCTAGGGTTTATGGTGAGCCAGAGAGGAATCGAGGTGAATCCCGAGAAGCTGCGAGCAATCGAGGAGATGCAGTCCCCGAAGACTCATCGGGAGGTTCAGGTGCTGAATGGCCGGTTGGCCGCGATGAATCGCTTCCTATCCAAAGCGAGTGACCGAGCCATGCCATTTTTTGATGTGCTGAGGGCCCACAAGAAGTTCGAATGGACCAACAAGTGCGAAGAGGCTTTCCAGGAACTCAAGCAGCACCTACGTACCCTTCCGCCGTTGGCGAAACCAGTTCCAGGCGAGCCGCTTTATCTCTATTTGGCTGTTTCCGATGTGGCTGTTAGTTCTGTTTTGATTAAAATTGTCAAGGGCAACCAAGTGCCTATCTATTATGTAAGCAAGGCATTTGCCAAGTCTGAAATAAACTATCCCGCTATTGAGAAGTATCTCTTCGCGTTGATTATTGCCGCTCGAAAGCTACGACCTTACTTCCATGCCCATGAAGTCACGGTATTGACTAATCAGCCCCTGAAGCACTTTTTGAACCGACCAGAGGCGTCGGGGAGACTGGTGAAATGGGCCATCGAGCTGACGGAGTTTCGTATTCATTTCGCTCCGAGAACCGCTATTAAGGGCCAGGCGTTGGCAGATTTTATAGCCGAGTCTACGGCACCCGATCTGGAAGTAACGGGTCCCGCAGAGGGGACAACCATGGAGGAAGTCCCGACAACAGAACAACAGCCAGAACAGCCAAATGAGGAGAACACTTGGGAGATGTACACTGATGGTTCATCGAGTGTAGAAGGCTCGGGGGCAGGATTCATATTAATACCGCCCGGCGGAGGCGAGCCCCTACGATATGCCTTGGCGTTGACGTTCAAGCCACCAACAATGAAGCAGAATACGAGGCTCTCATCACGGGCCTCAAGATTGCCAAGGGTACGGGGGCCGATCATTTAAAAGTGAAGTGCGATGCCAACTTGGTTGTAAATCAAGTCCAGGGGAATTATGAAGCCAGGAGCCCGACAATGAAGAAGTATTTGCACGAGGTGCAGACTTTGAAGGGAAGCTTCAAAAGCTTCGATATCGAGGCGATCCCGAGGGAAGAAAACGCGGAAGCAGATGCCTTAAGCAAGTTTGCTCTGGGAGTGGCCCTCGAGGAGAATCGGAAGGTGCATTTCCTAGAAAAGGTGATTATCTCAAACATTGATACGGCGGAGATCTGCGCTATTGAGACAGGATCGGAGGAAGAAGAGAAGCCCACTTGGATGACCCCGATGGTCACGTACCTGACTACGGGGGCACTTCCCGATGACAAGGTGGCAGCTGTCAGGTTGCGTCGGATTGCAGACAACTACGCGATGGTGGACAACCAATTATACAAAAAAGGGTATGTAAAGCCTTTCCTAAAATGCGTGGCGGAACCCGACACGAATCGGATCCTGAGGGAACTACATGAGGGAGTCGCGGCCTGTCATGAAGGGGCCCGATCTCTTGTGAGGAAGGCGCTGAACTTGGGCTACTATTGGCCTTCGATGAACAAGGAAGCGACAGCAATGGTCCGATCCTGTGATGCATGCCAGAGGTACGCTCCAAATATCGTGGCTCCCGCCGCGGACTTAATGCCCATCAGGAGCGCATGGACCTTCGCGCAATGGGGGATTGACTTGGTGGGACCTCTTCCCCAAGCGAAAGATCAGTGCAAGTATTTGCTCGTGGCCATCGATTACTTCTCAAAGTGGATAGAGGCTAAGGCATTGGCCAGGACGACGGGGCAGCAGATCCTCAAGTTCCTTCAAACTCAGATCATATCCCGGTATGGGGTCCCTCGAGTGTTGATCAGCGACAACGGCCCTCCGTTCAATGGGACTCAGTTGAAGGAGTACCTGGAGGAGTTGAACATCGAACATCGGACCGCTTCAGTCCGCCACGCCCAAACTAATGGCCAGGTGGAATCAGCCAACAAGATCGTGATGGATGGCTTGAAGAAGAGAGTCTATGCCTTGCAGGGCCATTGGTTAGATGAGCTCGAAAACGTGCTGTGGGCTGTGAGAACAACACCCAAGCAATCGACAGGAGAAACTCCGTTTGGCCTGGTCTATGGCACGGAGGCAGTCGCTCCCGTGGAAATAGCGGTGGCGTCCCATCGCGCGAAATATTACGAGCCTCTGACAAACGAGGAAATGAGGCGTCTGGACTTAGACTTGCTTGAGGAGAAAAGATGGAAGGCTGGCGAAGTCCAGGCCCGAATGCGTCTGGCAACAGCCCGATATTACAATCGGCGTGTCAGGTCCCGACAATTCTTCGTTGGAGAACTTATCTGGCGGAGGAACGAATTCGTTCATCAAGATCGGATCAACAAGCTATCACCGAAATGGGAGGGACCTTACAAGATCGTAGGGATGCCATCACCCAATGCATACAAGCTAGAGGACCTTGATGGCAAGACATTGAAGCATTCCTTCAGTGGCGAACACTTGAAGAAGTATCATGTTTGATATTAAGCCTCCGTGAAGGGCGCAAATTGTCTATCAATAAGATCCGATGTAAGACTATTTTGAGTTATTTATGAATAAAAGAAGTTGCTTCCGATCAAATTGCTTTTAGATTTATTCTAACTGTTAGTAAGACGTCATGAAGGACGCGACAAAAGCCTTCCGAGGTACGATAAAAGCCTTCCGAGGTATGCGTAAGTCGTCTATATGATGCGGCCAAAAGCCTTAACGGGTATGGACAAAAGCCCTACAGGGTACACGTAAGTCGTCTATATGATGCAACCAAAAGCCTAGGTACGAAAAGGCCCTAATGGGTCCGCGTAAGTCGTCTATATGATGTGGCCAAAAGCCTTAACGGGTATGAAAAAGCCTTAACAGGTCCGCAAAAGTCGTCAGAGTTGGCGCGACAAAAGCCCTAAAGGGTGTGAAAAATGGCCTTGAAAGGCGGGGACGAGAAGCCTTAAGTGGTGAAGTCCCGATTTTGGACGAGAAGCCTTAAGTGGTGAAGTCCCGATTTTAGACGAGAAACCTAAAGTGGTAAAGTCCCGATTGGACGAGAAGCCTTAAGTGGTGAAGTCCCGATTTTGGACGAGAAGCCTTAAGTGGTGAAGTCCCGATTTTGGACGAGAAGCCTTAAGTGGTGAAGTCCCGATTTCGGACGAGAAACCTTAAGTGGTAAAGTCCTGATTGGACGAGAAACCTTAAGTGGTAAAATCCCGATTGGACGAGAAACCTTAAATGGTGAAGTCCCGAGTCAAGCGTCGGAAGAACGTATGAAGCCATCTTAAATGGTGCATCGGAACGTTCTGAGCAACGAATTTAAAGCCACTTTGAATAAGTGCAAATGATCATCGAAACCAAAACAGATTGAAAGAAATTCCTTAGATAAAGGCTCGAAGGCCTAGGAGTTCTGATACAAAAGACAAAGGAGAAAGATTACAATGACTAAAAAGTTGTAACATTAGACTTGGTCCTTGTTGGAAGATGGATCCTCAGCAGCATCGGAAGGAACAAAGTTCGGAGGGGCCTGGGCGGAAGGCTCCGCAGCTGGCGGAGTCGGGTCCACGGCAGCGGCCTCTTCACTCTCCGCGGGGAGGTTGAAGTATTTCTCCGCGAAAGGGGCGAGGGTCTCAGACTTCTTGAAGTCGATGGAATCCTCGTATGCTGTGTAGAGCTCTTCGACGGCATTGAACAGAACGTTCTCCACCTCGGACTTACAGAACTCTACAGCAGCCACCTTGAATTCTTCAGAGTCCCGATACTCCCCGCGGCCCTGCAGGCGGCCCTCCTCGAGGCCTTGAGCCTTGGCTTCAGCCACCTTGGCAGAAAATTCAGCCCTCTCAGCTTCGAACTTCGCCTTGGCCTCCGCGAGAAGATCCGCGAAGACGTTCTTCTCGTGAATGAGCTGCTTTCTCTCCGACTCATGCCGCTGATTATCCGCCTGGACCATCTTCCGCTCCCGACGCATGACAGCCTCGTGATCGTGGACCTTCTTGAGCAGGCCCGAAGTCATCTCGTCTAAGAGAGCTTTCTCCTTGGCCATCTTATTCCTGGCCGCCACCGCCTCGTCGAGGTCCACCTGGAGGTTGGCCAACGCGTCGGGGTCCGACCGAGCTTGAGCCTCCTCCAAAGCACCCTTCAGAGCCAGGATAAGGCCGAAGCAGCGCTGTTGGTTCGCGGTGTCCTGAGAGAAGGGAGGAAAAGATCAAGATACAGTAATCAGAGACAAGAATGATGAAGAAAATAAAACAAAGATGAAGTTTTACCTCCATCCGACGAATAGCCATATCGCGGATCTCCTCCTCAAGGTCCTCCCGCGCCAAGGATAGGGGTCGCCTCAAGGCTGGAGGAATTGACCCCGCCAGCAGATGCAGGGCCAATCCAGGATCAAGGTTTCCTCGTTGGAGTGGAACCCCTTGGAGAGACTCGATCGGGTTCCAAGGCATCATCCCCTGGTCGGGGGTGAAAACCTTGTAAAGATTTTCATCCACGGGGAGAGGGGGGATGACCCCAGAACTTTCAGCCGGAGGAGCCACCTCAGCTGGTGGCTCGGGAGTCGGAGTGCGGAACTCGGGAGGAGGACTCCGGGACACATCCTCCACGACGGGCCTCAAGGTGCTCCGACCGCGCCTGCGACGGAGCAGGCCACCTTCAGCGGGCTCCTCGGAGGAAGGAGAAGCCTCCAAGTCAGTCACCTGACGGAACTGGGCTTCCGTCGGGGTTTCCTCTGTCACCGGCGCCGGTGGAGTCGCGGCCCGGGCTGGAGTAGCAGCACGCCCCGGAGTGACAGCCTTCGATGGACCTGCGGTGGCGGGACGAATAAAGTCAGGAAGAGTACCCTTAGGGCACCAGATGATTTGACGATCGAAGTGTTGGTTCTTCCCAAAGACGTTGTAATATCCCGCCTTGAGAACGCGGGGGATTTCTCCTCGAAGGATGTACTTGATCTCTTGAACCCGCGTTTCCCGATCAGCGGGGATAAATTCCCTGGGAACTAATTTCTTATATCGTTTAATTGCACGACGAACACGCTTACCTTCCTCGGCGCTAGTGACCCCGAAGGCTTGGTCAATCTCCTCCCTCCTGGCCTTCTTGGCCCCGACTTGCTCTTCAGTCGGAGGAGCAGCAGATAGAGGAGTGGAAGAGGAAGCGCCTTTCTTCACCAACTTTCGCTTCCGCTTGGAGCCACTCTGGACGGCATCAGTCTCGCCCTTCTTCAGAATGAGATGAGTCAACAGAGAAGCCTTCTTGGCTGCAAAAGTAAAAGACAAGATGGTTAGAAGTATTACCCAGATGACCAAATCTTTGGAAACAGAATCAAGGAGTCGGACTCCGATAGTAATCAGGTTCCTCTCCTGGAGCTTGTTGGCGTCAAGGGGTATGAAGTTGTCTCCCCAGCGGTAGAGCTGAACCATTTGGAGGGTGTTGAGGTCATCCTCAGTGTAGTCTAAGAGCTTGGGGGCAGGGTCCGCCACGACCTCCCATCGAGGCCATGGGACAGAGCTGTGCTGGACGAAGAAGTAGTACTTCTTCCATCCGCTGTTGTCGGACCCCGAATCGCGAACCAGCACCCGATCTTTATGAAACTTCCAAGTTTCGCTATCCCAGTCGAAACGTGAAAGTTGCTCCTTTGTCCACTTGGGGAGTCGGGGGGAGAAGGAGCAGACCCCAGCTTTGTTGCACTTCATGCCGTAGAAAGTGCGAAATAGCAGTAGACTGTACGTCCACTGCTGGCGGTGGCATAAGAGTTGGAAAGCATTCCACACACGGATGGCGTGTGGAGAGAAGGTACAAGGGTGCGTTTTGTAGAAGTTGCACATCTCCACCATATTTCCGCAGAAGGGGAACCGAATCCCCGCGCTTATTTGTCCGGCGGAGACGAACACTTCCCCCGCCCGAGGAGGCGTAATGATGTGCTTCCTTCTGACAGCAGGTTGAGACTCATACGGGAAACGAGGTTCCCAATCGGAGGTAATACACTCCTCTCTAAGGGCAACCTCATATGAAGCCTCAGAGATCTCATTGACAGCAAATTCGAAAATGAAAGGAGCCCTAGCCTCAGAACTAGCTTCGTCTAAAACGATTGCAAACAAGAGAATTTGAGAAAAGGAGAACAAACAGCAAGTAAATCACGAAAACATAGAGGAAAACCCTTACCAGACATGATCGGTGGTCGAAGATGTAAAATGAAGGAAGATCGGAAGGGTTGAAAGCCTTGGATCACTTGAACAGCAGGAGGAGCTTAGAGAGGAAGCTTCGAATGCAAGAACGGCTGAAATCGAGAGAGTGCAGAAGAAGTGAATAAAGCCAGGGTTTTAGCTTTTATAAGCAAAAGGACAACTGAGGGGACTTAATCTTGACCGTTGAAGACGGAACGACTTGATCTCAATCGTTGAAATTATGAAGACGGTACGGAAGAGACAGCTGGATGGGCCTGATCTGCACCGTTGAAGAGGAAACGACACGATCTTAATCGCCGAGATCATAGGTACGGAAGGGACGTGCGTGACATCACAGCTGCTTTTCCAGAAAACAACAGTCACGCCGGTTTAAATGTCGTTTCCTTATCCCTAGGCATTTAATGCTACAGTAATCAAGGAGTCTCCTCGGATTTGGCAACTGCCCATGGGGTCTGGTGGGCCCAAGACAATCATGAGTAAGAGACTCTGTTATACAACAATCACACGCAAGGCAAAAGCCTCCGACGGCGGTATCGGAAGGCAGGAAAACAAAAGCCTCCGACGGTGGTATCGGAAGGTATAAAAACAAAAGCCTCCGACAACGAGGTCAGAAGAGCTGAATTAGAAAGACATGACGAACTAAAAGTCCCCCATGTCTTGGGGGCAAATGATGGGTTCCGATGTAAATCGTTAGCTTCCTTAATAGCCAATGGACGGCGAGTAGGTCCAGTAGGCCTCGAGAAAAGCCTGGAAGGCCCAGAGGCCCAGCACGAAGGGCCCCGACTCTAGTGGTCCCGATGTATGAGCTGAATGCTCCCGATGAGAATCCTCTGAGTAGGCCCCGATATGCCTTAGTAGAGGCCCCGATAATAAAGCCCCGCAGAGGCTGGACCTGTCCCGTAGAGACTGAAGGTCCTAAGTGGTGATCTAGAATGAGACAACTCTGGAGTCTCCGACAGGAGTCGAGACTTGTGATCAGAGGATAAAGACCGAGAAACTCGCCTACTAGATAGAGTAGTGGGAGACGGTTAGAGATAAAGATAAATCCCCCGAGATACGCAGGGCGTGCCCGAGATACGTGGAGTACGGGTAAGATACGCGGAGCGTGGGACGAGATATACGGAATCCCGACCGAGATATGCGGATCGTGGCGAGATACACGGAATCATGGGTAAAACTGCCAGGCGCAGTAACAGGTAACTGAGTAACTTCCCCTCCTATATAAAGGAGGAAGTTACCTCAGAAAACCATCATCTAATACGAACTTAGACTTTTTGCTTATCACCCCATTGATCACATACTCATTTAAGCATCGGAGAGGGATTCTGGGTCACCACCCAGGTCATCCCCTTTTGCAGGATTACGCGGAGCCCAGGAGTCCAAAGCTTTCCGTCAAGGACGTAACGGAGCTTCGCCCGTGATCCAACACATCTGATCATTACTTTAGTTTGTTTCGTTCCGCAAAGCATTGGAAGTCCATCCTCAAATTTCTATAATGTGTCATGTTCGTCCACGTTATCATTAATCCAAGCTAATCTTAAATTTGTATTCTTTAAGAGTAGACCGTACTCTTGATAAATACATGTTTAATGTGCAAATCAATGCAGCTTTATGATAAGGTTTCACCCGGATTTTTTTATGATTTTTTAAATAAATATACGCATTTTTTATTTTAAATAAATAAAATAAACAATCCAACTAAAGAATAAAAATTAAATAATTTTAAATTTTCGTAAGTAGAAAACAATTGATGATTTATGAACAGAACTTCCCTATTTCTTATAGTTGGGTGGCCAAAAATTTAAGATATTACAATTGCCTTAGTTTGGTTTTTCATATATTATTATTATTATTATTATTATTATTATTATATTAAATTAAAAACCAAATAAAAACTTGAACTTTGATCTAATTTAAATCGCAACTCAAGCATTACTTTTTTAAAAAATTTACACCTGAATTTTCAATTTATAAGCAAATTGCTCTCTGCTACAGTTTCCATCAAATATGATACAAATTGAGCATGTTCCGACCAAATTGAGTATCTTGATATGTACCCAAGATGAATTTAGCAATAAATTAAAAGGATTGGAACGAAATACGTTCTATTGGACGTTCAATTGTTCATCCACCCAATTTTTACGATACATTTCATTTGAGTATCCTATTGAATGTATTTGGTTGTATTTTATTCAATATCTTGAGAATCGATCATGTATACGTATTAAAAAATCTCAAGTGACCAGCACTTGCTTCATTTCTATCTAATTTAACAGAAATTATAAAAGAAGTATTGTTAGGAAATTGAAAGTCCATATAACTGTTTTTTTAAATAAAGTTGTAATAACGATTTGTAAATGAGTGAAAATCTAAGTGATGCAGCGTGATGGGGGATAGATGGGGCAAAGACTCGTTGATTATAGGGGAATACCGAGAATTTGATGAATAGAAGCACAATAATTCGTTGATTCAGAAGAATACCGAAGAATTGACGCAAGGTAGAGAAAAATCTCAGTTTTTTCCATTAATTAATATTCTCAATGTAAAGAAGGCTAAACATATCTTAAATACTGAAAACTAAAACCCTAACCCTAGGTAAAAATCCGAAATTTGCAAATAGACTCTAACAAAACCGACGAATTACAAAAAAAGACTGACAGAAACATAAAACTGCAATTTGACCCGCTAATCGAAAGAATTTGGCCAAAAAACGTCAAACCCCATAGTTTACAATGTTTCTTGCTCAGATCGCTGTTTTTGCATGAAAAAGTGTACTCGCACGCCCAAATCCGACACTTCGTCCACATCACTAAGTGTCGATTTTGGTTATTAACCCTATATTTTATGAATAAGGCGAGTTAAGCACAAGTTTAGTTGAGTTCCGAGTGGATGATTCTGATTCCTAGCTAGTGAGATGGCTGAAATTTCCACTGTGGATGGTCTATTTATTTCTCATCTCTTAACAAGCTTCTCTTGTTCATGTGCAAGCAATGTGAGGATATTTATATATGCGATATATCGGCATCAGGAAGTGGAAGGATCATATTCATTAATTAATTATTAATATACAAAAAAACTAAATTTCACTGTCAGCGTCCTTTTCGCAGACCAACATATGCACCTTACTGTCAACACCAGAATCCAATGTCTATTCGTTCTTTACCAATAATTAATTATCTATAGATTTAGTCATTCTATATAATATTATATATAAGAACAAGTATATCTCACCAAATCCAAAACTGGAGCATACAATTGTATAGTGTCCTCTATTGTTTTTATAATGAGCCACAAAGATAGGGAGAATCAATAATCATATCATAGAAAGAAGGTAGAAAATGCAAGATTGATTTGGATCATATTAATACTTAATAATAATTGTCAACGAATCTTATAAAACAGAAGACGATTTACATCAACTAGCAAAGAAGAAATTAAATAAGAGTGGAGTAGACGAAACAAAACAGAAGAGGTGAACTAAGTTGATTGATTTTCTTTCTCATCCATGGCTTTTGGTTGCTCATCATTATCACCTACAATCCGATGAATGAAAAGAGTCTGGAAAGCCAGAAGGCTTAGAACCAATGCTAGTCCGTGTCTGAGAGAAAGACATACTATTATCAAACATTCTCGAGGTTCCTTCATCAGCTTGCCACCTCAGCAGCGCTTGTGGGAGGCTCATGTTAGCATACCCATCATTATCATCATCATCATCTTCACGACGCCTTGATGGTTTCCACAGCTCCACAAGCGGGCCCAGTATGTTGACAGCGTGACCCATGTCCGGTCTCTGGAAGGGTTCCCTAGCAGTGCAGTGACCTGCCAGCTCCGCCACCTTGTAAATGCTCTCCATGGTTTCTTCATTGGGGTTCAGGGACTGATCAATGGCTTTAGGGATGTTTTCCTTGTTGATTAACACTCTTCTAAACCAAGTCACCAGGTGGGACCTCTCGTCTGGAACTGAATCGTCCAACGCTTTTCTCCCCGTAATAAGTTCCATCAGAACAACTCCGAATGCATACACATCCACCTTCGTTGTCACCCTTCCCGTTGCTGCATCAAATTAATTCATCAACCTAATATTACAATAAACTTTTGTTCTATACCAAAACTAAACAAACACATTCATAAGCTTACCCTTTTGGGTTGAATATAACAATTAGGGATTGCTGACTTGAGTTTATTAGTAGTAAGCAAGCTAAGGATGCAGTAGTGCATTTTCATAGTATAGTACATTTAAACTTGAAAAAATCATCAGCTAATAAAACCATTTTCAAGTTGCTTGCAATTCAAGAAACTAAAAACTAGATATCATCACCAACACAGAATCTATGGTCAGAACCTAGTGTGTGTGTGTGTGTGTATTAAAATAGAAGAAGTTGATTCCTTACCAGCATATTCTGGAGCAAGGTAACCAAATGTCCCAGCAAGACGTGTCTCGACTGAATATTTACCATCTGGGGCATTCTTAACCAAACCAAAATCAGCTACTTTTGCTCTCATGTCATCACCAAGAAGGATATTGGATGGCTTCAAGTCCCTGTGAATAAAACTTTGCTGCGCTAGACTATGCAAGTATTCCACACCTCTTGCAACATCCAAAGCAATGGTCACCCTCTGTGTCCAACTTAGAGGCGCCGTAGTAGCTCCCCTCTCAAACAAGTGCTGAGTAAGGGTCCCCTGAGGCATATACTCGTATACAATTAGCCGTTCGTTGTCAGTAGTGCAGTAACCCATAAGAGCCACCAAGTGTCTGTGCCTTACTTTCGTGAGAACACCGATCTCTGCTTGAAACTCATTCATTCCCTTGTTACCCATTGCCACCGACTCCATCCTCTTAACCGCAATCATTGTTCCGTCGTTAAGTTCACCCTTATAAACAACCCCGAAACCACCTCTACCCAGAATGTTCTTCTCACTGAAATTATCTGTCACTTGCCTCAGAACATGGATGGGGATAGCAACATTGCCGCCCCCTTCCGAAACAGGAAGCTCGCTATTATGGTCTCCACTGCTTTGGCTTTGGAGCTCACTCGGGACACCGCCGTAGCCATTGGATCCACCATTCATATCCCAGTTCTTAACAACTAGTTCACTTGCACTCTCGGGGTTTGCCACCTTGTTGAATCTCCGTGGTCTCTTTAGGTAGCAATATTTGTACAAGCAAACACCCATTAATCCAACAAAGACTATAACTGATACTACTATCAGAGTGATCTGAAGAGCTGACAATGATGACTTTTTCGGGCCAGAGGGCGGTGAATCTGTAGAACCAGGGGGGGAACTAGTTGGTGTCGTTATATTTTTCCCAATGAAAGGGTTCCCAGTGGATGTGAATTTAACAGTTGCTGGAAACGCCGGCAGTGGTCCACTCAAGTTGTTGTTTGAAACATCAAGAACTTGCAGCTGAGTTAAGGTGGTGAGACTGCTCGGGATGGAACCGGTCAAATTGTTATTGTTCAAATACAACTTCTGCAGAGATGTGAGATTTGCGAAGGCAGGAGAGATGATCCCCTTGAAGTTCTGCTTCCCCAAGTTGACAGTAATCACTTTGTTCTCCTGACAAGAAATAAAAACCCAGCTATTACAAGCATCGTTCCCGGTCCATGAATCCGCCAATGTGGTGGGATAGCCCAACCCCCCAGCAACCTGGAGCAATGTGGTGACTTGAGTATCACAGGGGCCTGGGGTATTGCCGTTGCAGAAGTTGTTACCATCGTAGGTTAACTTGATTTTGTTAGGATTGTCAGGGGCAGGACCCTGAAGCTTGTTGTTGTCCAATGTCAGGTTCTGTAATGATGAAATTGAGAAGAGAGTGGTGGTCGGGACGGTTCCGGTCAATTCATTGTCACGGAGCTGGAGATCGAACAGGGTCTTGCATTTGGACAGATCTGGAATGGGTCCTGTGAAGGCGTTCTTCTGCAGCCAAACTTGGGACAACTGCTCCATCAAGGAGAGAACATCCAGTGTTCCGGATAAACCAGTGCCCAACTGATTATTGAGCCACAGATTCTGAATGGAGGAGCCTCCGAAGGTTGAAGGCAAGGGACCCGTGAGATAATTGTAGGAAAGCCTTATATTTTGTAAGCCCGGAAGGGATCCGAGGAAATCGGGGAGGGTGCCATTGATCTGAGCATTGTCTGCGTAGAAACTGACGAGGTTAGTGGACTCACTCAAATCGGCCGGAATCGACCACTGCTCCAGTTTGAGGTTGTCGCTGAGGCTGAGACTCTGGAGACTGGTGAGACCCTTGAAGCATCCGGCAGGGATGGAGGTGAAGTTATTGCCGTCTAAAGAAAGGGACTGCAAGGAGTTGAGATTGGCGAGTGAGGGAAACGCGCCGGAGAGCTTGTTCCTCTGGAGAGTGAGTGTGCGGAGCTGGGTCAGGGACCCTAGATCTGCGGGGAGGCTGCCGGTAAGAGATTGTCCATCGAGGTTGATAAAGGTGACCCGGTTGGAGGAATCGCAATTGACATTGTCCCAAGAGCAGTACGATTTGGTATCAGACCAACCGGAGGGTGTCGGCGATAGGGCCTCGCGGATGGCGGACATGACGGAGGAGTCATCAGCGGAGACGGCGGCGGAAAATAGGAAGAGGAGGAGAAGAGAGAAAAGGAAAAAATGAGTATTTCTTCCCTTGCCCATTATTGTGGGTCTACTCTAGACTAGAGAGAGAACAGAACATAGGGGAGTTTGATTTAGGTTTGAATAAGAAGCTGTGGCTGCTGCTGCGGCGGAGAGAGAAAGAGATCTGAGGGAACGAGGAAAAGAAAGCAACAGAAAGAAAGGAGAAGGAAAGTAAAGCAAGGAAGCTGGTTCTGGGGTGTAGAGCAGAGCAGAGAAGACACTCACTACTGACGTGCCTCTCTTTCATTGGTTTGATAGTTTAATAGTTTCTTCTTTTGTAATTACAATTTTCAAAAAAGGGTAAGCTGATGGACGGACGGTGGATCTACCCTACCATGATATAAAACAGGCCCAACCAAACACAATCATATATATATATATATATGTTCGTTACGGTTCATTAAGTAACCAACAATTACCGCCCTAATCTACGCTCGTCGTCTCAACTCTCAAGTAAACAAAAGCGGCCTCATCTACGCGTTCCGATGATATTTGTTTTTCCAATCATTTTATATTACATATTATCTCCAGTGCGCGTGGAATGATTTTGTAGGTATTCTCAAATAATCATAGTGATTAATAATAGAAATTTTCACACAAAAATTTATCATACAAATTTAATCAATCCTAAATATATATTTACATTTTTTTTTTTTTTTTGCCAAACTACATGCATTATATCAAACAACTATACAAGAGTCTAAGATGGAAAAATTCTCTATCATTTACAAGTAACGAACAAAGAGAGGATGGGGTATGCAAATTCAATTATTCAAACACGACTTTTTTCTATCCTGGATCGCAGTCCAATTAGCACGGCTATTAGCTTGTCTTGGGACAAACGACCAACTCACTGCTTGAATCAACGTAGCCCTTAGCCACATGGGTTTCGATACGCCAATCCAACATTTGGTTAGCTCCCACGATACTCTGCACGCCTTCCTTCAAGTCAGGTTGAAGTATAACTTGAGACCAGCCCTTTCCAATTGCTAGCTCTAGACCTTGACTCAAAGACCGAATCTCCAAGGCTAGGGAACCGTGAACTGTTGCCGCACAGCAGAAGCCACCGACTAGCTCTCCATCATATATATTAACAAAACATTATTATTTTAATGTTAATTTTTTTTTCATTTTCTTTCGTGTTTGATATTTATTTTTCCTAATAGCATATTTTTAGTTTTACATATTATACTATATATTATCTTTTTAGTTTTACAAATTATCAGTTTTAGAGATTGAATTAGATGTTATACTTTAATTTTACAAATGAAACTAAATCAATAAACACTATTATTTTACTGTTTATTTTTTCCTTTTGCTGCCGTGTTTAATATTTATTATTCCAATGTCACATTTTCAGTTTTACATACTAAACTTGCTATTTTTTCGTTTTACAAATTTTCAATTTTGCATATTAAGTTAGATGATATCTTTTTAGTTTTAAAAATTAAACTAGATTAATAAAACATTATTCTTTTACTATATAATAATTATTTTCTTCTTTTCCATATTTAATATTTATTTTTCCTAATGTCATTGAACTACGTTTTTGTATATCTTATGTTAGAACGTTTTGTATGTCTTTGTTCTTACAACAAAAACATCATTAATTTTATTATCTCATTCTAAATGATTATTTCTTTTTTTGATAGACCATGAACAATTATTATAATATTTATATTTTTATCGGATGTTATTGATGTTTGAAGTTTTAATTCATTAATTATGAGCATATATATATATATACATATAATTGTAATTTAACACTTTCGTTAAGAAAAAGAAGTTAATAGTTCGACCCGGAATAATCTTTGATCCGAACAATTTTTCTAGCGTGAAGAAAGATTATTGTGCACCCACTGACCCCTGGGTCCTGGATTCGTCATTGATCGCAAAACGAACACTTGGCTTCGACGTACTTAGAGTTTACTGCTATTGCATTGGCATGAAGTTTCCACATGAAACTACGGACCTTCTGGATAGCGCTCATTAACCACATGTATGTCCATTTTAATGTTTGGTCGTCATTTGGAGCTTTGAATATCACAGTTTCAGCATCAATTCCACTTCAGGTAATCTGCATATAAACTGAATTGACAGAGAGCTCTCTTGTATTCACATGAGGCCATATAAATCGGTCATCCACCTGCACAGTGGACAGAGGTATGCTCGTTATAGCTTCTTCCTAGTCTAGTTGCAGATTATGTTGGACGGGTTGCAAATTCCAACACATATTCTCCTCATCAAAGTCCTTCACTCGATATGGGTTTTGGCTTTGAACATGTTCATTTAACGGCTGGAGACGGAACATGGGTTGCCCCAGGATCCATGGGTCTTCAAAAACGTTGAAACTTCTACCATCACCGATTTTCCACATACCATTATCCATAAGAATGTCTCGGCTCGCCAGTAAGAACGTCCACACCCAAGATGCTCTCGCCCTTTTTGTAGCTTGTTTAACTCAGCCCTCGGGAAGTAGATTCCCTTTAGGGTTCTGACCCAAAATGCATCTGGGTGGCGTAGTTACTGCCAAGCCATTTTGTGAGTAACGCCACATTAAAAGCTTGTAACTCTTTGAAGCCGAGACCTCCACAATCTTTAGGTTTTGTCAATGCGCTCAAACTCTCCCTCGTGTTGCCCCCACCAAAATCGAGCTATCAAAGAATTGAAAAGACTCGGGTGAACTTCAATTTTTTCTTGGCATTGAAGTTGCCAGGTTTGATAAAGGCATTGTTTTGTGTCAACGCAAGTATGCATTGGAATTAGTCCCCGAGGTTGGCTTAACAAGTTGTAAACCTGAAAAAAAAAAAAAAAAAAAAAAAAAAAAAAAAAAAAAAAAAAAAAACCTATGGAGATTAATCTCAAACTTACTCTTAAGAGATATGATGATGCTCTTGATTAAAGCATTTTGTTCCTTTTCTAGATTATGCTTCTTCTTTTAGAAGACTGATAGGGCAAATTATTGTATCTAACCATTACCAGACCTGATATATCCTACTTTGTGCAGCATTTAAGTAAATTTTTACAGGATCCAAATAAATATCACTATGATGCTGCTCTGAGGATTGTTATATGTTAAATCTGAACCTACTAATGGTATGTTGTTATGTTATGGTGGTGATATTAATATTACTGCATCTTGTTGTGAGTCAAGGAGATCCTTAATAGGTTATTGTGTTTTTTTGGGTAAGTCTGCTATTCATGGAACGTAATGAAGTATGATGTTGTTTCACCTTCTTCTGCCGAGTTTGAATACAGCAGTATCATACATGTTGTTCAGAAAGTTATTTGGTTGAGATGTTTATTTGTAAGAACTTGGTTTTGAACTTGGTTATGATAACAAAGCTGCAGATCAAATTGCCTCAATCCCATTTTTCATGAGAGAACCAAACATATTGAAATTGATTGTCATTTCTCTTGGCAAATTTTGCTTAATGGTTTTGTCATATTTCAATATGTAAAAACTGGAAATGTTTTTACTAAGGCTTTGGTAAGAAAACAATATGACTTCCTGGTTAGCAATTGAATATGATTAAAAAAAAATTGGTTAAGGATTCTTTTGCAGAAGGTGATGCAAATCTGCAAGACGATCCAACGTGAGTGGGAATGTTTGAGTTTGGTGTTATCGGGCTTAATTCAATATGGCCTTTGTTAGTTGGGCCAAGTTGTATTTTCATATGATGTAATAGTCTAGGGACCGAATACCTAAGTATTTGGGATCCCTTTTATTAGTGTTATTAGGTGATAGGGTGACAATTGAAGGAAGTGCAATTGCCCCTTTTGTTTGTCTTCTTCCCATTAATGCGACTTATGTGTATGGATTAGGGTTTCACATTTTGTCAACAAAAAGATGATCCACATATTGTTAATACTCAAACATATATCTTAACGCGCTGCGCACACACACAAAAATATATTGAGTTGAAATACGTAGTAAGATAAGATGAAGGTAGCTAGTTTGTTGGATGATTGATAAAGGCTTTGAAATTAGCATCTGAAGAACCACCTTGTTTTGTAGCTTCTGTAGCGGAATGTTTCCACTTTAAAGCATTTATTCTCATGTCATCTCCCATAAGCACCGCCTGCAAGCACCTGTTGAACTCATCTGCTTGGACTATTCCGTGTTGATTAGGCGTAACTCTAACACCAGTTCCCCACAGATCCTGGATGAGTTTGGAATTGGTGCCCTGATCCGTCCACTGAGGAAACGCCACCACCGGAACCCCCAACACCAGACTCTCCAAGCTAGAGTTCCAACCGCAGTGGGTGATGAAGCAAGCGATAGAGGGGTGTGACAGAACCTCTACTTGGGAACACCATGGCACTATCATTCCAAGCTGCTCTAGCTCTTCCATGCAGCTTAGCTTTTCCTCCTCCTCTTCTTCTTCTTCTTCTTTTGATCGGATCACCCACAGGAATGGTTTCCCTGTCTTGAGTAAACCTTGACCCACTTCTTCCGCTTGTGTTTTGGATATCACTGCTATGCTTCCAAAAGATATGTATATTACAGATGCTTCGCCCTTGGAGTCTAACCAGCTTCTGTACTCCTTTGTACCTTCATTCATTCAAACCACAACATATATTCAACTACGTACGTTTACATATTCATCATATACATAATTACATTTACACACCAAATTAAATAAATCCAATCCAATCCAATCCAATGGCAACAACAACAAGGACAATATGGAAGGGATATATCCTATCTCTATGCCACCGCGTCTTAACAGCCAGCCACCCAATAAACCATATGGAAGGAAGAGATAACGTTAAGGAAGAAATTAAATGATACGGAATGAATTATGAATTGTCACAATCAATAACTATATATATATATATATACGAGAGAGACTTAATTAATTAACTGTTTGAATTTGATAACGGATATATAGGGTAAGAAGATCTTTGAAATGATACATTAACATTTTTCTTTATATAGTGCATTTATTATGTGTGATTTTCTCGTATATATATATATTTAACAGTTTATTTTGTCCATTTTTTAATAACTCTAGTTAAGTTTATTTGATTTGATTTCTAAATATATTTCTTGTTACACACAAAATATGTATACCATCCGACTAATTCTATTAGAAGGTACGTGACAGTAACACCAAGTGAATCAATATATAGTATGAGAGAATAAGAGTTACGTACGTACCTTGAAACAGATCTCCACCGAAAGAAGTATCGGAGGAGTGTTTGGCACCCAAAAAAGCAGAAGGAAGCAATGGTCCAACACCCATCAATTTGTAGTTTTGAATACCTAATAAAGCCTCAGGCTCCAGTGCATCGAATGTGTTGACCAATATTCTAGGGTTACTCTCCTTGTCCAATTCATCCAACTGCTCCTTAAAGTTGGAAAGGATGAAATGGTACTCTTTGGGGTTGGTAGGCAAGAAAAAGGACGGCAGGTCACGACTTCCGAAACCCACCGACGAAACTCCCGGAAAATGAATTAACTCATCATCATCATCACTATTATTACAAATTTGGTTAATAGCATCTCCATACCCATTGAAGTAGTAGTAGTAGATGTTTAGTACGGCGGCAGGTTGAATCCATAGAAGTGCTGATGGAATATTGGCAGTGCGAGCAACCTGAGCTGCCCATGGGAGTAGCAGTGTGTACACCAAACAAGTGATGGGTCGTCCTTCCTCACCACATCTCCCGATAAGCTCCCTAAGAGTTTGGGTGCCATGATGCCTTATCTTTGACATGTAATCCTCCACCTTATCATTTTTTGCATTGAACCCATCGTCGTAACCGTCGGAGAAGGCCGCAAACTTCAAGTGTTGGTGCTGCTTTGACAGCTTGGACATAGCACTCACACTGGTGGCAAAGGTGACGTCGACACCATGCTCTACCAGCTGCTTGGCGAATTGGAGACCCGGGTTGATATGGCCTTGTGCCGGGAAGGTGACCACAAGGAAATGTGGTTGTGGCAATGACATTATTATTACTATTATTCGTGTGGTGTGGTGTGTGTGTGGAGTTAAGAATATGGAAATTAGTTGGAGAACGATACTCATTATAAGTAGATATATATATATATAGAGAGACGTGACCTGCCATTTTGGGTGGTGTTGGGGGAAAGCAGAAGAAGATAGATAGCATGCAGTGCAGAGTAGGAGTGGAGAAGATATATACTCTTTTTAATGATAGATAGGTTCAACTCTGCTGCCATCCTTACCTCTCTCTCTGGTGGTAACCTTGTCTTGGTCTGGGATCACATTTGAAAAAGACAAGAAACCACCAAGTTTTGGTTTCATCCACTATTCCATAACCAAAATCGTCACCTCAAACGTCACTCACCTTCTATTCCCCAAAAACAAAAACCTAACCTTCTTCACCGTGCCAAGCCATTCCATCTTTAAGGTAATTGGATGGATAGGTATTGTAAATAAGGTTTTGAATACAAATCTCAATTCACCGTATTTAGGAATAAAATATATTAGGAATTAATACATTTTATTAGGTTAGATTGAGTTACATTAAGAATACATATATTTTTAATATCTTATCATTATCTCTTTCATTATTATATTGTTATAGATTTAGTCTTTGTTATAGATTTAGTCTTGTATCTATATCTATATATACAGGTACATGTACTCAACCCTAAACAACATCAATAATACAATTCTCATTATTCTATACACCGTTACAAAGAATAACTACTTTTAACGCCTCCCCTAAATAATGAATATTCCATTCATCATTCAATATTTCTAACACTTTTTTCATTTACCAAATATCCAAGCTCAATTTAGGGTTTAGGATATAATTTGTCGGTTTATCTTTATGAATCCAGTTTCATGTGCACAGGCATGCAATTGGTAACTCTAATATGATAATTAAATCGTGTAATATAGTGCAGCGGTTCAACGCTTTCTCAATTAATCCGAGTATTGGGATTTAAACCCAGCCTGAGCCCTAAAAATAGAATAATATTCACGACATCACTTTAAGTGGATAGAATCATATATTAACACATTGTGAAACTGATAATTATGGGATTTAACATCTACATAATAATTATTAAGTCATATAATGACATGTAACGAAAAAGTCATATCATTAACAAGCGAATGAAAATGGATGTCAATACTTGCGAAATATAGATAGATGGCCATGAGTCATCAAGCTAGTATTAGGGAATAAATATATTAAGAAAATATATTTTATTATATTCTGATAAGTTATATTAGGAATATATATATTTTCACTATATTATCAAATTATGTTTTTTTTTATTATATTGTTATAGATTTAGTTTTGTATCTGTATATCTATATACCAGTATATAATATGAGATGGAGTCTTAGCCCCAAAAGGCACCTGCCCTACGAAAGGTTCCACCTCTAAAATTTGAATCAGTCTATTCCGGACGGTTTGTACAAATAATTTACCAAACCGGGTTACACCGGACTCTCACCGAACTGGCGTTATCTATCCTCTTCAAGAAGAGAAGTAAAGACTTTGGATATAAAACCAAACCGCCACAATCGATAGTGAGATTGTGGATCTCTCACGTCGCTTCCCCCTCCGTGCTACGCACGCTAATTTCCAACAAATGGGTGTTCATTTTTGAACATATTGACCACGTTAAGGAAATGCTTCCTAACGCCCCATACAACATAGAGGGTGTCCTTTTGGTCTTATACCAATGCCTTGACGGGGTCGTCCCATCGTCGATCCCAGTCAAGGAAATTCCTTCCTAGATCAGATCAGGGACATACCACCCAGTGTTATGAACCCCCAAACAGTCAATTGGATTGCCTCGGGTGTTGAATACATCATCTAAGATGAGAACAATCTCTCAAAACCTTGGGAAGTTGCGTACCCCCGAGTCCGTGTATCGATGGACCTTGACAGACCAGCAATTCCAGGAATGTTCCTCAAAGACAACCCCCCGGACAGACCGGTGACCATACGTTACCGCAACGGTCTCCCTTGCACGCTTGCGGTAAATTTGGTCATCACGAGATGAATTGTACAATTCATAAGCAGCTGGCTAAGGAATAACTGGAATGCACCAATAACTGGATCAACAGTCACCAATGGATGCGAGCCATAACCAGAGTGGGCGACTCTCTTTACACACCAAAGAACAACAAGAGAAGTGGACGTCTTCTCCATTGGATCGCACGGACCACAGACACCAGTCGTAACACACCTGGTAGAGGAACCCCAACCAAACCATGCTCGGCCACAACTGGATCATCTTTAACCCAGGAAGTTCTCATCAGGCCACACCATCAGCAGGCCAGGGACCTATGCGTCATCAGATTAGCAGCGACAGATTCCTCCGAGAATACCTTAACGCAACTGTTTTTTCTGCGCCGACTGAGCTTCCTACACCAATCTACTCACCCCTGCCTTACGGTTTCGGGATACTCTTCCATGCGACAGAGACCCTCTTTGCTCCACCAACCTGGTCAACCCCAAACGTAATCCACCTCATGGCTATCTTCGACTATCCCAACCAATTCCTAACTCCAATGTGGTCGTTCTACCAAAACCAGATGTGGGAGCCTTCCCCGATCTACAAGGGTGCGAGCTCGAGTTACCCACCAGAATTTGGCGCCTTACAACCCTTCCCAGCAGCACTAGGCCCATCTACTCTCCATTCCTGGTACAACCTTCCAAAGCAGAACTACGCCATCCCCAACATGCTCATGGCTCAGAATGTCTACCCGCCGCTTTCACCACTATCTAACCTGGCAACCCAGCTCCATTACCAACACAACCCAACCCACATGACTAACTGTTCACCCCTCTCGAACATCATCTTTGATCTAGCTCTCGAGGAGTTGCACACACATATATTTACCGAGCCCACTCAGGAGGGCGAGGTTCTAGTCTCTCCTGACACCACACTATATGAGCCCCCTCAAGATAGCACTACCCTAATGACCCATGGCACCACACTACCTGAGCCTCCTCTGGAGGGTGAAGGTAGCAACATGAATCTGGACCTGAATTCCGAGCCCCCACCGGCGGGCGAGGAACCCAAGACCAACCGCCAACCGGAAAGGAGCCAATGGAGTCTGAGGATAATCCTCCCGAAGACATGCAATGCCCATTAAAAAGGCCTCGACTGAACCCGCCCACCGCTCATCTACCTCCATGACGAAACACACCCAGGCGGGGTGGTAGGATTACCACGTGACTTAGACCTTTTCAACAACTGGCCAACCGACGCTACCTCATCCTGCTAGACACGTCCCAGGAGGTACTTCATTTCCACCACAAGTGTCTTTGTTTTCACTATTCGCTATGTGATTATATGTATGCCTTAGATTTTGCAAGTACGGTGGGAGCTCATCAGCCCTCCCGAATCGCCATGAAGATCTTAGCATGGAACTGTCAAGGTGTTGGCAACCGATTGACAGTACAACACATTTGTAATATTATTGCTATTCATAAACCTAATATAGTCGTCATAGCTGAGGTAAAAAGTCAAGTCGATAAAAAAATTATCCATAGTCAGTAGGGCGGGCTTGACTGACCACTTCTACGATGAGCCCGAGAATACTAGGGGGGGGGGTTTGTTTCTAGCTTGGGAGGAACGAACAACAATCCACATTGTCAATTCCAACCAGAAGTCCATCCACACCGAAATCTCGCACCAACGAGGCGCTCTCACCTAGAAAGGATCCTTTATCTATGCGCCCTCAAAACACGTAGATCGCCCTAAATTATGGGATGTTTTACTGGCACATAGAGAGTTTAGACCAGATACATCCCCGTGGATGGTCATCAGGGACTTCAACAACATATGGAGCTTCACGAAAAAAGATGGTCGTTGTTAGGTTCTAAGTTTTAGGTCAACGGGTCGTCGGCCTAAACCTTACTCCTCACTGGTGAAACTACGGGTTCGGTGCTCCTGGGTCCTGTCGTTCTGATCCGTGTCCTTCTGCTTCCTTGCTTCTCTCCTCGTACCCTGCAAGAGGAGCAGTATCAAGCACGGAGGGGGGGGGTGCTTGATGAACCCTCTCCGATGCCTAAGTCAGAATGATATTTCTAGAGAGATAAAGCTAGAGAGATGCCAGAGCTAAGCTTCACAATTAGCCAAGATGACCAAATGAATGGTGGAAGGGTGGTATTTATAGGCAACGGTGTCATTAAGGTGGCTTAATGACATCGTTAACCTTTAAACACAATTAATTAGTCCTTGATCACATAATAAAATCCTTAAAGCACGGAGAGGTTGGCGGAAATAATCTAAGTGCGGGAGTCGGGAAATGGAGCCGGGGCCCTTGGGGGCGGGGAGAAAATCCGACCCCCAAGGGTATGGGTTGGGTGTGGCCACCAACCCCTCCCTAGGGGAGATCGGGTTGGCTGACCCGATCTCCCCTAGGGGAGGTCGGGTTTAGCCACCCAACCTCACCTAGGTGAGTTCGTCGCGGTCCGGACGAGTATTTTCGCCTCGTTCGGACCGTTGGCGTTTTGGCGAGGTGTTTGGGTCGAAGTTTCGATTTATAACTATTAACGGGGTGATCAACATAAGACGATTCGGAAGTCAACGGGTTCAAATTGGGCGTATATCCATCACATGCCCCCGAATCAACCAATGGCCTGACCCTTGATTGACTCTATTTTAGGATGGTATGACACGCGCAATTTGAAGCTGGGATTTTACCTTTTGTCGGAATCCTTACTTACCCATGGGTGTGTGTCTCTGACTCTGCCCCCTGTCTTATAAGATAGAGGAATTGCAAACGTCAGAATAGCACGGACACGTGTCCAAGCACGTGTCCGTCTGAGATGGAAATAATAAATCCAAAACCGTCACGAGCTCATACTCGGAAAATATACGCACGTGTGGGGATGCAACATGAATACGGCTAAATGAGTCCATGCTTCAATTTCATGACGGGGTAAGCCTATGTGGGAAAAATTTCGATTTTGGTCCAAATTTTTTTTCCTATGTATAGAATATTAACTTGGGTGGAAATATGCCTAACCATAGTCTAAGGGAGGTAAAGATGATAGTTTTCCCTTTATCCCTTAGATCTCCTTTAATTTTAAATGGAGGGTTGTGATTATGTCACTTTAAAAAACCCTACACATTTTCAAATATATAGAGGAGTAAAGAAATTACCTCACTTAGCCACCATTGTAATCTTCTCCTTTTTTCCTCACACTTGGAGAGCAAGGAAAAATTTGGAGCACACCAAGGTAAGGGCCGGCCAAGAATTCCGGCAAAGGGGTGGAATTCCGGCCAGCGGTGCGACGGAGGAGGCCAGCAAGGGACGGTAACGTGACCTGAGGCGGCGGCGGAGCAGGTCCTGGTCCACGGCGGCGCCAGGCGAGGTCGCGGGGGAGCAGCGGCGTAGGGGGGACACCGACGGCGCGGAGGACGGCGACCGCGGTTCCGGCGAGCCACAGCAGAGGCGGGGCAGGTGAATCCCGGCGCAGCTCGGCTCCGGCGGTGGCGAAGAACAGCCTCCGGCGAGGGGCTGATTCCCGGCGACATCAAAATTCGAATTCCGGACCCGTCTATCACATCGGGTCGGGTTTTTCGAAGGTCCAATCTTTTCCTTTCCGTTACCATACAAAATGTCAATACTTGAATTGCCGATATTCGATTGCCGATGCTTGATTGAATACATGATTGTCGTAGATAGTCGTTTGTCCAGAGATAGTTTTTTGCTCGTTTAAACTATTCCCGCTTGGATTTCGATATTTGTGATGCCATTTGCACGTTGATTTTCGTGGAGGGGCATAATCGTAATTTTGTTCGAAAATCGGTTTTTTGATTATAGTGAAATTGCCCGATTTTGTCGTTGTAGTGTTCTTAGCATGTGTTCATTACCTTCATTGGGTGCCTTTGAACTTTTGGTTGTTGTTTGTCGGGTGCCGAGGTATGCCCGGTTTTTCCAGAGATCTTCTTATCTTGACACCTGTCATGTTGTGACATGTATTATACTCGTGGTGGTGCCCCCGTACACAAACTTGGCAGAGGCGCTATATCCTTCAAAGGATTAGTAAGTTTCTCTTTCCCTCTATTTGTCGCGTTACTTTCTTTCCTGGCATTAGTTCGGAGTTGGATTCTGAGTCGGATACTGAGCCAAGGTATTGGTCGGAGCCTGATTCGAGCTTGGAATTTCTCACTGCCTTTGATTTAGGTCTCGCTGCTTTGTCGGAGAACTATTTGACTAGGTCCGACTATAATGAGCATGTCACCTTAGGCGACATCTGTCCTTTAGACGAGCCTTTGTATCCCTTCCTCCCTTCTTTGGGAAACACTCGCCAGTCAGTGACAGAGCCTCCCAGGGGGAAGGTTGTTGTCTATCCTTCCCAGATTCGGTTTGGGTTGCGCCTGCCTTATTGCGATGAGCTTGTAGAATTGAGTAGATTCTTTAGGATCTCCCCTGTGAACCTTGCCCCCAGTGCTATTCGCGTCTGGGTGGGTTTCCGGGTGCTATGTCAGTGGTACTCCTGGAAGTACTCCTTAGTCTTGTTCCGGTGCTTCTTCCGATTTCAGTATCAGAAGAAGGTAGGCTTCGCGAGTTTTGTGACTCGCTATCCTTCCCTCAAAGATTCCCGATTTGCTGATTTCGGGTTGAGCGGAGTTGAGTGGAATACTTCTCTTCGTTTCGTGGTTCGGAGCGATAACTCAGCGAGCCATTGGGCCAAACATTATTTCTTTATCACGGATCGATACGTTACCTGGCCGGTTCTGAATGAGGACCGATCAGACGGCTGACCTGCCTTTGGGGAGTTCTCTTCTGTGGACTTAGAGACTATGAAGACTATCTACGAGAGCCACAAGACCCAGTCTTACTGCCCTGTGTCCTTGGTGACCGAGACAGACCTCTATGAGGCAGGGATTAGTTTGACTCCTCTCTCCGGGGATTCGGTATGTTACTTAGTCTTCTCATCTACATTTATTTTCTGTCTTTCCCTTGTAGGTTGGTTTCACGGGAAAACGTATAACGTGCAGGCGGCGCCGGTTGATTTGAGCAAGAGGAGGGCTCCTTCTAGCTCTACTCCGAAGAAATCCCCTATGCCTGGGAAGACGTTGGGGCCTCTGGTATATTTCTTTCTTCCTTCTCTTATGGTATACTTGTGTTTTTTCTCATATTGTCTTCCTTGTGCTGTTAAGGCACTCTCGTTTGGTGACCGAGAGAGTCGTCTCTGTGGGCAAGGGCTCTGGACATTCTAAGTCCAAGTCACAAAGGTCCGACTCTGAGGCCGGGGCCTCGGCTGTCAAGAGGAAGAAGGCGGCAGATCCTCCTCCCCCTGGTGTTCGTCCTCCGACGCTGTCTCGCGACAAAGAGATAGTGGTCGAAGAGGCACCTTCCCGGGCTGATAAAGGGAACCGGCCCGTTGGCCATGGTGGGGTGGTTACTGATTCTCCATCTCCTGCCCCCCAGCCGAGGGCACGGTCTTCAGGTTCGTTTTTTCTTTATGTCATTGATGCTTCTATGCTTGTGTTTTTCTTTACTTTGCTTTCTTTGTATAGGTGGGCCTCCGGCTTTGAGTCGGAAGGACTTTATGCGCCTTACTGACGAGGATATCGTGGGAGCTGAGTGGACTCCCTTTGCTGGATTGAAGGAGTTCCACTTTGACAGCGGTTCCTCCTTGCGCACCCCGGAGGTTGGCATTCGGGTACTTCGCGGTGCCATCGCTCCTGGTGATCGTGTTCCTCAGCCTAAGACCCCTAAGGAGACCCGGCGCTTCATCCAGGGGGTGTTATCCCGCTATGTTCCTATAAGTGGTGTTTCTCTTCCTTTTCTTCTTTTATGTGATTGCTTGCTAAGTCACTTATCCCTTGTTGAATTTCCAGGGTATGTCCGACATGGTGAATGTTGGATCACGGTGGGAACTCCGATACGGTCTTGACGGAAATCCATAATCCTTCGCTCCACGTAATCCTGCAAGAGGGGAATAGACCAGGCGGTGACCCAGAATCCCTCTCCGATGCTTAAATGAGTAACTCGATAAAAATGGCACGCAAGAGTATGAGTATGTAAAAGTGTCCCTGATCTGAGGTAACTTCTGCCTTTTTATAGGAGAGGAGTTACCCCAGTTACCTGATGAACCGCTGGGGCAGTTAGCCTACGTTCCGCTTATCTCGGCCACGATCCCGCTTATCTCGGCCACTTTCCGCTTATCTCGGCTACGATCCCGCTTATCTCGGCCACGTTCCGCTTATCTCGGCCACTACTCTGATAGTGGGCGTGTTTCTCGGCCTCAACCTCTGATAGCAAGTCCCGACCAGTATCGGGACTCCAGAGTTATCTCATTTGGTCACCGTTGGGGCCCCTCGTCATCGTGACAGGGCCAACATTCTCGGGGATTCAACATCGGGGCCTACTTAAAGGCATCTCATCAGGAGCATCCAGCTCGCATATCTGGGGCGACCTTGTCGGGACCCTTCAACATCGGGCTTCTTGACCTCTTCCAGGGCCCAGTGGGCCTATTCACCGTTTACTCATTGTTAAGGGGCCTAACGGCTGTAGCAAAACCCATCATTTGCCCCCAAGACATGAGGGATTTACAGTTCGTCGTGTCTTTAAACTCCCGACCTCCCGGTATCGGTATCGGAGGCTTTTCCCTTGACAAAATTTATTGACACGGATCTTCTCGTCCACGATTCCTCGATACCTCAAGGATAGTCACCAAATCCGAGAAGACTCCTCGGTTACTCGGCCATTAAATGCGGCGGGTGGCGAAGCGACGGTTCTGGCACCCGTGCCTGATTTTTCTGAAAAAGTACTTTTCAGGCCGTTTCATCATTAACGTCTCTTTCCATTCTACCCCCTTTTATCTCAACGGCTCGGATTGAAACGTTTCACCTTCGACGGTCTAGATTAGAATGTCCTTTCAACTATCCCTTCTCCTATAAAACCGTAAATTCTGGGCATTGTTCTTCTTTACCGTTTCTGCGATTTCAAAAGCTCTGCAACTTCGAAAGCTCAAGTTCTTCTTCGACTTCCTGTTTTTCAATCAGTCTTCCAGCGACCGTTAAGATCATCCCTTTTGCTTCGATTCATCATGTCTGGTAAGACTTCCTTCTCTGATGTTAGCGTAGCTTTTCCTTTGTTTTTGATCAGTTTGCTTGTATTTTTCCGAAAACCCACCACGCCTTTTCCTGCCATGGCTAATTTTCAGACAGCGGATCCAATTCTGAGGGTAGAAAACCCTTAAACTTCGATTACGCTCCCAATGAAATCTCGGTGACTGCCTATGATGCAGCTCTCCGAGAAGGATGCATTACCTCAACCTGGGAGCCTCGCCTTCCTTATTCTCGCTACCGTGCCTCGGGCGACCCTGTGGTCACTCGTCCCGAGGTAGGGGAGGTATTTGTCTCCACCGGACAGATATCGGCAGGGATCCGATTCCCCTTCTGCGGTAATTTGGTTGAGATGTGCGCCCATTACAAGACGCATCCGACTACCTTCTCCCCCCACGCCATCCGCGTGTGGAATGCTTTCCAAGTCCTCTGCTTCCGCCAAAAGTGGGTTTACAGCCTCCAACTCTTCCGAACCTTCTACGGAATGAAGTGCAACGAGGCTGGGGTTTGCGCCTTCTATCCTCGGATGCCAAAATGGAATAAGCAGCAGCTTGCACGGTGCAGTTGGACCAGCCACCTGGAAGGTTGTCAAGGGTGGGGGGCTCCTTATTGACACGGGGTCCAACAACAGTGGGTGGAAGAGGAGCTACATCTTCATTAAGAATAGTTCTATCCTATGGCCCCGATGGGAGGTTGAAGCGGACTCTCCTCCCGCTTATCACACCTATTCTGATGAAGAATTCCAAATCCTTCACTGCATCCAGCTTTACCGTTGGGGGGAATCTTACACTCCCCTCGACGCTAACTCCCTCAAGGAGCGGGACCTGGTGGACGCCGGGATCCGCCTCCTCGATACGATCTCCGGGGGTCAACTCCACGACGGCCCCTCCAATATGGTTCCTTGGGTAATATTTCTGATCATGTCTCTGTTTTCCATTGTTTGCAGCTAAGAAGGTATCACTGCTGACCAATCTCCTCCTTAAGCAGGGAGAGACCGACGCTGTCCAGCGCCCCGCGCGGAAGAGGAAGTCGGCAAAGAAGGCCACCGCTTCGTCGGGATCTCCCTCCGCGGAGAGGACTAAGCGGACCCGAGTAGAGGAGATGGACAGGCTCTTCAATGTCCAGAATGCTGAAGAAGGTAAACAGCTCCGCCTAGCTATTAAATGGTACAGGAAGCAAGTTCCTAAGGAGTTAATCCCCTCCAGCAAGGAGGCCAGAATCAAAGAGATCAAACGCACCCTCCGAGGGGAAACTCCCCGCATCCTCAAGGCGGGTTACTACAACTACCACGGGACAGACCAATACCTCTCTCGGCGCGTCATTTGGTGTAAGGATCCTGACCAACTTCCTAACTATCTTTCTGAAGCATCTCGTCCTCTAGGTGCAGGTCAATCGGGAGCTCAGTCGGGGGCTGGAGCTTCAGCAGGGGCACCACTTTTTGGTGCTCCAGTTGGAGAGGGTCTCCCTCAACTTCCTGCCCCGATGGGATCGGGGGCTGAAGAAACCCCGACAGGCGATCAGTTTCGTCGGGTGGAAGATCTGGACTCCTCCGAGGATACAGACGAGGGCCTTGCCTTAATTCGTCGTCGGGGAACGAGGCAGTCCCCACTGAAGCTAACCTCCAGGGGGCTGCCCCCCTCGCCTCCTTCGCAGCAGCATTCGCCCATCCACAGCTTGACTCCCTCTGGGTCCCAGGGCGACTCGGAGATGCGCACCTCCACGACTACAGTCGGTCCTCCTCCTCTCCCCTTGGACGGGAGCTTCTACAAGGTCTACGACCCCGACCAGAAGGCGGCTCCCTGGACCCCGATCCAGACGCTGCAAGGAGTACAGCTCCGACAGGGTGATACATACCCGGAGCTGGGTCTTCATCTGGTGGCAGGCTCGGTTCTGCTGTCTCTGAGGCTTCCGCTCTCCCTGGATCGAGAGGACGTCCGCGCGGATATCCGTGGAATGGATATTCGTCGGGTGGAGGTAAAGTTCCTATTTTCACTCTTTAATCGATAAAGCAGGATATTCATGTGCTAACCTTTTCCGCTTTTCTTCGCAGGAGATGGCGGACATAAACGCTGTTTCGGGTACATTCTGGCCTTCGAGGAGGCTCTGGAGCAGGAGCGGGCCAAGGGGGCTCCCGCGGTTGTAGCTAAGCTCGAGGAGGATCTCGCCGCCTCCGAGTCTTCGAGAGGAAAATTGGCTAAGGAGCAAGCCATCCTTAATCGAAAGACTCGGGACCTCCAAAAGCGGGTTCAGGACTTCGAGGGGCTGCTGAAGCGGGAGCAGCAGGAGCGGAAAATGGATGCGGAGGCTCGGGACAAACTTGTCCTCGAGAAGAAAGCTCTGGAAGACGCCAAGGCGAGACTGGAGCGGGAACTTGCTGAGGTCCCTGCCAAACTGGCCGAGGCTGAAACCAAGGGTGAAACCAAGGGTCGGGAAGATTATCGGGGCTCTGAGGACTTCCAAGCTGACGCGGTGAAATTCTGCACTGCGGAGGTGGAGAAAACCCTCTTCAATGTGGTCGAGAAGCTCCATTTGGAGTATGGCGACGCCATTAACTTTGACAAGTCTGCGACTCTCGCCCCCTTTGCGAAGAGGTATTTCGACCTCTCGGAGGAAAGTGATGAGGGCAACACCCCCGCGGTTGTTGAAGACGTGGCGGAGCTTCCAAGTGCCGATCTCCCGACAGTTGATCCCCCGATAATCGACCCTCCAGCAGCTGAACCTTCATCGACTGGCCTCCAAGGGTCTGATCCTATGGAGCCTTCTGCCACAGATCTCGTGGATCCTACTCCCGCCGATGCTGACGAGGACCAAGCTTAATGCCCTATCTTTATAGTCCTTGTAATTTCTCTCTTTGTAATGACTCCTCGGGCCTTTGAGCCCTCTCAAATATCAAACTATCTTAGTTCCGATTTATCGTTGCACTTCTTAAAGCGACTTAACTATGCCACTTAAGGCGATTCAACACGTCACCTAAGACATTTCAGCACATCACTTAAGACGATTTAGCCCACACCACTTAAGGCGATTTAATTGTGCCAACTAAGGCAATTCAATTCGCACCACCTAAGGCGACTTAGCCAGACTTAGAATAAATCTAAGAACCACGCACCACTTAAGGCAACTTTGCCACTTAAGGCCATTTACTTGCACCAATTAAGGCGACTTAACAACACTTAGAATAAATCTAAGAACAATCTGATCAGAAGCAACCTCTTTATTCATTGATGGCTCAAAATCTACTTACGTCGAATCAAACGATAGATAACTTGCACTACTTAAGGCGACTTAATAACATCGTGCACTACTTAAGGCGACTTAATAACATCGCGCACCACTTAAGGCGACTTAATAACATCGTGCACCACTGAAGGCGACTTAACATTAAACATGACATTTCTTCAAGTGTTCACCACTGAAAGAATGCTTTAATACTCTGCCATCGAGGTCTTCCAACTTGTACGCATTTGGAGCTGGCATCCCCACGGCCTTATAAGGTCCTTCCCATTTTGGCGACATCTTGTTGATCCGATCCAAAAGAGTAAATTCGTTCCGACGCCACACCAATTCCCCGACAAAGAACTGTCGAGACTTGACTCGTCGATTATAATATCGGGCCGTTGCCAAGCGCATCCGAGCCTGGGCCTCCTCGGCACTCCGCCTCTTCTCTTCGACCAAGTCCAAGTCCAGACGCCTCATTTCATCATTCGACAGAGGTTCGTAATACCTCGTCCTATGGGATGCCACAGCTACTTCGACGGGAGCAACTGCCTCCGTGCCATAGACGAGGCCAAACAGAGTCTCTCCGGTCGATCTTTTGGGTGTTGTTCTAACAGCCCAAAGTACGTTTTCCAGCTCGTCCAGCCATTCGCCCTTCAAGGCGTAGACCCTCTTCTTCAGGCCGTCCATCACGATCTTGTTGGCTGACTCCACTTGTCCATTGGTTTGAGCATGACGGACATAGACTGTCCGATTCTCAATTTTCAGTTCCTCCAAGTACTCCTTCCACTGGGCCCCGTTGAACGGAGGGCCATTATCACTGAGCACCACCTTGGGGATCCCGTATCGGGATATGATATGGTCTGGAGAAACTTGACGATTTGGTTCCCCGTTGTCTTGGCCAATGCCTTAGCTTCTATCCATTTTGAGAAATAATCAATGGCTACAAGCAAATATTTGCACTGACCTTTTGCTTGTGGAAGGGGTCCCACCAAGTCGATACCCCACTGCGCGAAGGGCCAAGCACTCTTGATGGACGTCAGATTAGCAGCCGGAGCCATGATATTCGGAGCATACCTCTGGCACGCGTCACAAGATCGAACTAACATCGTCGCCTCCTTGCTCATCGAAGGCCAGTAATAGCCCAAGTTCAGCACTTTCCTTGTAATGGATCGGGCCCCTTCGTGACAGGCCGCGACCCCTTCGTGCACCTCCCTAAGAATCCGATTCGCGTCGGCCTCAGCCACACATTTCAAGTAAGGAGTTGAGAACCACCCCTTTTTGTATAGCTAGTTGTCCACCACCACGTAATTAACCGCGATCCGGCGTATCCTGTCAGCTACTACTCCATCATCGGGGACTGCCCCCGTGGTCAAGTACGCGACTATTGGGGTAATCCAGGTGGGCTCCTCCTCCGCCAAGTGGTATTAATACGAACCCTGCTTCTGATCCGTCTGAACTCGAAGAGCCATCACTGTACATTTCCCAAGTATTTTCCTTATTTGGCTGTTCTGATTGCTCTGCCATTTCTGGTTGTTCTGCTATCGGGACCTCCATGGTTGCCCCCTCTACAGGACCCGCTTCTTCCAGATCAGGGGCTGTAGACTCTGCTATGAAATTCGCCAACGCCTGACCTTTAATAGCCGTTCTCGGAGCAAAGTGAATACGGAACTCACTAAGCTCGACTACCCATTTCACTAATCTCCCCGACGCATCAGGTCGGTTCAAAAAATGCTTCAAAGGCTGATTCGTCAATACAGTAATCTCATGTGCGTGGAAGTAAGGCCTCAGCTTCCGAGCAGTAATGATCAACGCAAAAAGATACTTCTCAACGGCGGTATAATTCATTTCAGATTTGGCAAACGCCTTGCTTACATAATAAACCGGGACTTGGTTACCCTCGACAATCTTCACTAACACAGAGCTAATAGCAAACTCAGAAACAGCCAAATAAAGATAGAGCGGCTCGCCTGGAATCGGTTTCGCCAATGGTGTGAGGGTGCGGAGGTGCTGCTTGAGTGCCTGGAATGCCTCTTCACACTTGGCAGTCCACTCAAATTTCTTATTGGCCCTCAATACTTCAAAAAATGGCATGGATCGGTCACTTGCCTTAGACAGGAAGCGATTCATTGCAGCTAGTCGGCCATTCAGTACTTGCACCTCCCGATGATTTGTCGGAGACTGCATCTCCTCGATTGCCCTCAGCTTCTCGGGGTTCACCTCAATTCCCCTTTGGCTTACCATAAAGCCCAAAAACTTCCCCGAGTGTACTCCAAAGGTGCACTTGGCTGGGTTCAGACGAACTTGATGAAGCCTCATCCGCTCAAACGCCACCGCCAAATTGCTCACATGATCTTCTGCCTGTCGAGACTTTACCAGCATATCGTCCACGTAAGCCTCCATGGTTTTCCCCAGCATGTCTCCGAACAGCTTGTTCACCATCCTTTGATAAGTTGCCCTGGCATTAATCAATCCAAAAGGCATGACATCGTAGTGATAGATGTCACTATCAGCATAAAAGGCAGTGTGGGGGGCATCCTCCTTAGCCATCTTGATCTGATTATAGCCAGAGCAAGCATCCATGAAGCTCAGCAATTCATGTCCCGACGTAGCATCCACCAACTGATCGATCCTCGGAAGCGGGTAACAATCCTTCGGGCAAGCCTTATTCAAGTCGCGGAAATCAACACACATCCGCCATTTCCCATTGCTCTTCTTCACCAGAACCAGGTTGTTGACCCAAGTCTGGAATCGGAGCTCCTTGATAAATCCAGCATCGAGCAACCTGCCCACCTCCTGCTGGATAGCAATCCTCTTGTCCGCGCCCATCGGACGCCTTTTCTGCGCGATAGGCTTGACCGCGGGGTCAATCTTCAACTCATGCACAATCACATTGGGGTTAATTCCTGGCATGTCACTCGGGGACTAGGCAAACAGCTCCTTGAACTCCTTCAGCAGCTCAATCAATTCTCGGGCCCTCTCGTCGGACAGAGCGGACCCGATTTTCACCTTTCTCCGAGGTCCGTCAATCTCAACCTCCTTCAAATCCTCCATAGGGGCGGGACGCCCAAACTCCTCTCCGGGATCAGCATCGGTTTGGAGGATAGTCATAGCCTCCCGTCTTTTCCTTCGGGTGGCATTAACATAACATCTCCTGGAAGCCACCTGGTCGCCCTTGACCTCCCCGACTCCGTGGTCAGTCGGGAACTTCATCTTCTGGTGAACAGTCGAGGCAACTGCCATTAGCGGGTTGATGGTAGTTCTCCCGATAATCGCATTATAGGTTCCCGCGGACTCAACCACCACGAACTCCACATTCCTCCTTTCCACTTTCCACCCACTACCGAACTCCACTGGTAAGGTGATCATTCCCAATGGATAGAAGGTAGAACCAGAGAATCCAACCATCGGGAAGTTCACTTGCTTCAGGTCCTTCTTTGTTTTCCCTATGGCCTCCAGCGCATCCATAAACAGAATATTGGAGGAGCTCCCTCCATCAATCAAAATTCGCTTCATCTCGTATCCATCCAGGGTCACGACCAAAGCATCATCGTGTGGAGTCTCCACACCTACCAGGTCCTCCGCTGAAAAGGAAATCACCATCTATTCCTTCGCGCTCCGGGATCAGGACCTCTTGCCCAGCACCACAGCAGCGGAAATTCTAGAGGCATAGACCTCCCGAGAGGCTGTAGTATCACCTCTTGCTGCCAATCCTCCATGAATCACATTAATGGTGCCCCGCTTCTTCTTACGAGCACCAGAAGACTCCGGCTCGGATTTCTTCTTCCTTGGGGACCGATCGCGGGATCGGGAACGGGACCGCGATCGAGATCGGGAGCGGGATCGACACGGCCTCTCAGCCACAAAATCCTTAAGCTTCCCCTTCTGGATCAGCTTTTCGATCTCCTTCTTCAACTCCCGACAATGATTAGTGTCGTGACCGCTAGCGCGGTGGAACCGACAGTAACGATCGGTGCGAGCTCCCAAAAATTCTCCTTCCTTCTTCGGGGGGTATCTGGAGATACCCTGTCGATCTATCACCGTTAATACCTCAACCATGGAACTATTGAGAGGAATGTGATAGTCCTCCCGCTTGTCCTTCCTCGGGGGACGTCTGTCCTCCGTTCGATCAGAACGGCCTCGACTCTGACTGCCCTCGGATTTATCCTTCCGCTTATGGTCATCCAATGGTTTGCACGACTGCTTCCCCTTATTTGACTTCGGAGGATCAAGCTCTCCAGCAGCTATCTTCGACTCCTGCACATCGATTTGCTGGTTTACCCTCGTCTGTAATGCCTCCATGCTCCACACGGCCTTTGCGGCCACACTATGCATCAGGTCGGAACCATAGGGGGCTGTCAGGCTCCGAAGGAAGGTGCGGATAGTCTCTCCCTCCGATATCTCCTCATCGATCTCGGCCACACTTGCAGTGTACCGCTGGTAATAATGCGCCAACGATTCGTCGGGCCTCTGCACCACCTGGGCCAGGGACCTCACGCTCTTCAAGAGGCGCCGACGACCCTGGTACTGCTGAATAAAACGATCGTGCATATCAGCCCAGCTGGAGATGCACCATGGGGGCAAGCTGAAGAACCACGTCAGAGCCCTTTCTCCCAATGTGGCCGGGAACAGCACACACACGGTATCATCATCGGGGGCTCTTCCCAAACAGGCCATGACATGCTTCTGGACATGGCGAACGGGATCTCCCTCGCCATCATACTCCTTAATTGTGGGGATACCCAGCCCTGGCGGGGTGAAGGTGTCTATTAATCGGGGAACAAAGGGATGGGTGGATCGATCCCTCAGTTCCGACATCATCTGCTTCTGATCCCCCATGCAAATGTTCACGATCTTCACCACCTGGTCGGGGGTGATGGGACCATTAAGGGGAATAGTCCTATGCTGCACCGGTCCAGGCCCATCGATCACAAATCGCTCCGACTGAGCGGGCTCCTTGCCCTTGTCCCGGTTTCTAGGTTGGGCCTCTTGTACATTCTGATCCTCCCTCGGCGGAGGCGGAGGCACCTCCTCCTTCCTCTTGGCAGCCTCTCTCCGCTCTAGGAAAGCCTCCATGGCCTCCAAGAACATCGGCATGGCATCCGCCACAGCCTTCGTCAGGTCCGCGTTTGGAGGAGCATCCTCCTCCTTATTCTCTTTGTGTTGAGTAGTATCCTTAGGAACTTCATTGTGCCCCCCTATTCGGGAAACCTCAGCAGGGGGATTTTGGTCCACAGCACGCTCCGGCACCCCAGAATTCAGAGTTCCAGCAGGGTGACGGGAACCACCGGATTGTCCTTGCTTTTTCTGCTTGCCAGCCGCCATTGAACGAGTAGAAGTCATTTTTGGCTTTCCGTTACGCTTCCCACAGACGGCGCCAATGTTGGATCACGGTGGGAGCTCCGGTACGGTCTTGACGGAAATCCGAAATCCTTCGCTCCACGTAATCCTGCAAGAGGGGAATAGACCTGGCGGTGACCCAGAATCCCTCTCCGATGCTTATATGAGTATCTCGATAAAATTGGCACGCAAGAGTATGAGTATGTAAAAGTGTCCCTGATCTGAGGTAACTTCTGCCTTTTTATAGGAGAGGAGTTACCCCAGTTACCTGATGAACCGCTGGGGCAGTTAGCCTACGTTCCGCTTATCTCGGCCACGATCCCGCTTATCTCGGCCACGTTCCGCTTATCTCGGCCACGATCCCGCTTATCTCGGCCACGTTCCGCTTATCTCGGCCACTACTCTGATAGTGGGCGTGTTTCTCGGCCTCAGCCTCTGATAGCAAGTCCCGACCAGTATCGGGGACTCCAGAGTTATCTCATTTGGTCACCGCTCGGGCCCCCTCGTCATCGTGACAGGGCCAACATTCTCGGGGATTCAACATCGGGGCCTACTTAAAGGCATCTCATCGGGAGCATCCAGCTCGCATATCGGGGCCGACCTTGTCGGGACCCTTCAGCATCGGGCTTCTTGACCTCTTCCAGGGCCCAGTGGGCCTATTCACCGTTTACTCGTCGTTAAGGGGCCTAACGGCTGTAGCGAAACCCATCAGTGAATATGTCGTCTCTTGCGCTTGAGCTGTCAGATGAAAAGAAGGCTCTTGAGGATAACCAGGTATCCTTGAAGGCGGAGCTTTCCACTGCCGCTGAGAAGGGTCGCATGTCTGACTTGCAGATGCAGGAACTTAGGGACCAGGTAGCTCTACTTGAGACTACCGTGGGTAGTTTGCGCCGTGAGGCTGATGTTGCATCGTCACTCCATGCTGAGGAGTTGACGAAGCTTGAGGCGAGGTGCCGGGCGGAGGAGAGAGTTGTTGCAGTATCTGAGTACAAAGCTTCCTCTGCCTTTACTGCTGATTACAGCGTTCAGTTGAACCAGGAGATGAACCAGTTCGGGGAGTACCTTGTTGATCACATCTTTCGTATTGATCCCCAGTTTCCCGTCAATGATCTGGGTGACTTTGGACCATATGCTACTGGTTATATGGCCGTTCTTAGGGGTCAAGCTGCCGTTGCTGATGAGCCTGCCCCTGCACAGGTGGATGCTATACCCGTGGATGTTGATATTTCAGGCTCTTCCTCCTCTTCTTCGAGCTCTGTTGGTGGTTCTTCCTCAGAGGGTCAAGACCGTGAGGACTCTCCAGCAGGCTCTGGTTGATATGCTGATATCTCTTTATCCTAGTACATATGACTTTACTTTTTCTCCCCTTTAATGGGTTGAGTGTTTCTCCCCTTGATGGGTCGAGTTCATTTTGGGATTGCTATACTTGGGATGTTTTGTTGCTTTCCTTCTTTGCATGGTTATGTTGACGGTGTGTGGAACACCTGCCTTTGGTTGTGGTATGCATGGTGTGTGGAACACCTACCTTTTGATGGGTACTTCATATGCTTCTGTATATATTCCTTTGATCATGGACTCTTCCTTTCCTTGTGCTTTCCTTTACTTATCTTTCTTTTGTGTTTTCCTTCACATCATACATGCTATCTCATCAAGAAAAAACATTATGTGTTCTTCATACAACTTTGCTTTGTAATTATTTTTTCATGGGATACTTCTTAGTATGGTGCAATGATCTCTTCTGATACCCTTTAAATGGTATGTATGGTATTGTTAGACCAAAGATACGCTCTTGGTGGGCGTCGAATCTGTTCACGAGACAGGCTCTCAGAGGGCGCTTAACGTTTCACAGGATAGGCTCCTGGAGGGCGCAAGTTAGACCAAAGATACGCTCCTGGTGGGCGTCGAAACTGGTAGTTTGAAATCTACCTCAAGATACGCTCTTGGGGGCGTCGAAGGTCGTAGTTTTTAGAAACCACTCTCAAGATACGCTCTTGGGGGCATCGAATCTGGTAGTTTGAAATCTACCTCAAGATACGCTCTTGAGGGCGTCGAAGGTCGTAGTTTTTAGAAACCACTCTCAAGATACGCTCTTGGGGGCGTCGAAGTTCGTAGTTTTTGGAAACCACTCTCAAGATACGCTCTTGGGGGCGTCGAAGTTCGTAGTGTGAAAACTACTCTCAAGATACGCTCTTGGGGGCGTCGAAGTTCGTAGTATGAAAACTACTCTCAAGATACGCTCTTGGGGGCGTCGAATTTCGTAGTATGAAAACTACTCTCAAGATACGCTCTTGGGGGCGTTGAGGGTGTTGTTGACTTGGAAGTCATATCTGTGTAAGGATAACATAATGATTATATCACCACCTTCTTTGAAAGATACTTTTGAGTAACTTCTACTTCATTAGGAGCATTCATGCTTTATGTACACTTGGGGTGCCTTGGATGGATCAAGACACCCTTTGGAGGAAATCAAAGATAGTTGTAGAGTCGGAGTAACTTCGTGAGTTCTCCTTCTCAAAAGTTGTTTTTGGAAAACTTAAAATGCTTGAACATGCAAAGTGTTGAATATTAAACTAAGGATATGGGGTGGTGAGTGTGTTTGTTGCCACGTACTCCTTTAGGCCTCCTTTGTAAATCATCTCTTCCACTTCTATCTTCAACACCATGCAATCATTGGTTTGATGCCCCCAGGTCCCATGGTACTCACACCAACCCTGTGCATCTCTTCCTAGGAAGGCCTTGCCCTCCTCTTTGCATTTTGGTAGCTCTTCCTTGAGGTACTCCTGGAAAATTTCTTCTATCTTCATTGTAAGGGGTGTGAATTTGAAGTTTACACCTCCTTCCAGTGTGTCAGTCCCTCTTCCTTCTTCAAGGACTTCTTCACATCGCCCTATCTCTTTTTCGAATGTCTTGTCCAGCCTCTCTTTGAGCTCCCTCATTGTGCTTGTCATGACCACCTCATAGAGCCCTCCATATGCTTCGATTGAGGTTGGATGCATGTTTCTAAGGAAGGCCCTTACGGCCTCTCTTCTTGTGATGTCCATGCTTACACCATAGCTGAAGAATCTCCCAAAGTAGCTTGATATGGACTCCTTTGGCATTTGCTTGATGTCGTCTATATATCAGAAACCCTTTACGATGGAGTCCCTTGTTCTCTTTCCTTCTGCATTCTCTGGCTGCCAAGGTATGCTCGTTACCCTTACAGTCTTGCTTATCCGTCTCTTCTTAGCTAGTCTTTGAAAGAACTGCTTACTCAGGCGGAGTGCAACTCCCTTTTTCATCTTTCCCTGCCTTAGCCTTTTCATCACCTTCTCTTTGTCTTGGATGGCCCCAGTCATGTCCATAGCCACTGTGCCTGATTTGTGTGATCCACGTCTCATGGAGTTGACGTAGCACTGCCTTGCAGTGCATTGATCACCTAAGACTTCTCCAATTCCGTTTTCAGTGATATACTTCAGCTTCTGATGCACTGTAGACGGCACAATTTCATATGGGTTTATGGTTGTTCTTCCTAAGATCCCGTTGTAGGCTCCCAGGCTTTCAACCACCATGAAGTTGACGTTCACTCTTAGCTGTGTCCATCCCTGGCCCATGGTCATTGGCAGGGTTATCATTCCTAGGGGATAACTCGTTGCCCCTGAGAAGCCAACCAGAGGGAAGTTGACTGGTTTGATGTCTGCCTTTGTTTTTCCTATCTCTTCCAGGACCCTTAGGCTTAGGAGGTCTGCAGAGCTGCCCCCATCTACCAGTATTCTTTTTACATCGAAATTATCGATGTCCATCGTGATGACTAGAGCATCATCGTGCGGGAAGACAATATGACTCTTGTCCTTCTCTGAAAACTCAATCTTCATTTCCTCTCCTTCTCGTGGTCTCTTTCTCCACTTTGGCATTGAGCTCAGCTTGGATGCATAAACCTCTCTTGCATTGGCTGTTGGGCCACCTGATGCCACTCCTCCATGTATCATGTTTATAGTCCCCCTCTTGTTAGGTGGGGGATTATAATCTACCTTGTCTTTGCCTTTATCCTTGTATGATGGTCCTAGCTGTGTGCAATTGCCACCGTGATCAACAAACTGTTTTAGCTCTCCTCTTTGGATGATATTATTGATACTTAGCTTCAAGCTAAAGCATTCGTTCGTATCATGCCCATACGCCTCATGGTTATCACACCATCTATCCTTGTGTGTCCCTACCATTGGGGCTCTCCATCTTCCGGGTGGCGACCATAAATTCTGATTTCTCATCTCTCTCAGGACCACTGCTGGGGTGGTGTTCAATGGTATGAACTTGATAACATTTATTTCCCTAGCCTTCAATGGTTCACTCATCTGATTTCTTTGCTGAGGCGGACGCCATTCTTGTTGCCTTATGGGTTGAGGTGCCTGAGGTGGCTTTCCCTTATTCTGCTTTGTATTGTCCTCCTTTGCCGCTTGAATCTTGGCTTTTTTACTCATTATGTGCCTCTCTAGGTCTATATGAGTTTTCACTCTCCCTGCCAGCTCCTCTAAGGTGCTTGCAGGTTTTTTGGCCATCTTTTCTGCCAATGTGGACCCGAAGCGGCCTAGGTTTCTTATGAAGGCTCTTATTATTTCACCCTCAGTGATGTCGCCTTGTATGTCTGTTATGTTCTGGTTGAACCTAGTGTAGTAATCAGCCAAAGATTCATCATTCTCTTGCTTCACATCATCTAGGGAGCCTGTTACTTTGAGTAGCTTCCTTTCTCCTAGGTATCTCTGAAGAAACTTCGCCTTTAGCTGCGCCCATGAGTGGATGCTCTCAGTAGGTAGGCTAAAAAGCCAATGTGACGCCACCCCTGACAGGGTGTTTGAAAATAAGAGTGCCTTGTAGCGGTCATCAGTTGTTCTCCCGAATAGAGAGGCTTCATGCTGCTGAATGTGCTCTAAAGGGTCTCCCTTGCCATTGTATTTTGCTATCTGTATTGTATGCAAGGAGTCCGGCACTTTGTTCATTTCCAACTCCCTTGTGAAGGGGTGGTTTGTGTTGTCACTCAGGCAGTGCAGTCCGTTCCTCTTTGACTCACTCATCTTCCTTACTATCATGGCTTCTATCTCCTCCGGGGTAATCATCACCGGCGTTGGAGTATAGTCTCTCTGATATCCTCCATAATTGTAAACTGGGCTTGCTGGGATCCCTTGTCCGTGCTGGTACGGACTATAGAAGTGTATATGAAGACTATGTTCAATACACTATGCATACACTTAGTTTCACTATTGCATATACCCTGCCACTATGTATGCACCCGGTTTTGCTATGCAAACACTATGCACCTGGTTCACAAACTCTTTGTATAGTCTTAGTTGGTGAGCCTAGTTTCACTTAGTATATATATTGTATCATCTTGTTTGTAATCCCTAGTGATCAATGAAGTAAATTTCCAGCTTATATGGTATCCGAGCTATGTAAATGACGGCGCAAACTTGGAGATGAAGCAACCTAGTTCTTCTTCATTTCCACTTGTGATTTTCCATTGATTCAACTTGGATTCAGCTTGGATTACTTCTTGGTTACTCAATTCAGCTTGTACTAACCTTTCTTTTGCTTAAGAAAGGCTTTGGGTAAGTCTCATTTCAAGATCTGAGCTGCGTAGGAATCATTTTGGTGATTTGAACTAGTCTCCAAGCTGATTTGCCTAGTTCTTTATGGATTGAGCTATGGATTGCTATTTGCGTGGATTCTCTTGTTGAATTCTTGGCTTTGCACTTGATTCCTGGTTATTATAGTGACCATATTTCACTATTGAGTTGTGCTTATAGCTTGATCTCCATTGTTTCTCTGCGTTTTGAGCTTTGATAGTTCATTGCTCGACTAAGGTGTTCTTTCAGTTTGCTGAAATTTTTTGCATTGAGATTGTGGATTTCTGCTTCCACAATCATTGGAGATTGTTCAGATTTGATTTTTGGTGGCTTCTATTGATTGGTCTACTCAGATTTGTGGGCGGATCTGTACGAATTCAGTTGGATTTTGCTAGCTGATTCTTTGTCCTATTGCAAGTTTGGTTGTGTGCCACTTTTGTCACATTGTGGTAGCTGGTTCATTTCGGTTTTCTTGGAAATCTGCTGATTATATTCCTTGAATTCTCCCCTGTTTGAATCAAGTTTCTGAATTGCAAGATGGCTAATGAGTATAGCATTGATGATCCCCTTTATATTCATCCCTCGGATACAACTGGCCACCTCTTTATCCATTTTCAATTGCAAGGCATTTCCAACTACCATGCTTGGAGCATCTCAATCAAAGAAGGCTTGTTGGTCAAAAACAAGTTGGGTTTCATTGATGGAACTTTCACAAGGCTCAGTGTTCCACTTGATCAAAGGGTGAAATGGGATAGAGCCAATGCCATTGTAAAGGCCTGGCTCAGAAACACTGTGGTAAAGGACTTGGTTTCTGGATTGATTTATAACCCAACTGCTGCTTCAATTTGGAATGACTTGAGGGAAATGTATGAAAAGGTGGATGGAACTCAAATTTTTCAACTGACAAGAGAAATTTACCAAACTTCTCAAGGAACACTTTCCATCACTGAGTACTTTGCTAAGATGAAGCAACTTTGGGATGCTCTTGCTTCCATTGATGACTTGCAACTTGAATGTGCTGGAGACATTGCCATTGTTAATGAACACAAAGAGAAGCAAAAGCTAATGGCATTCCTCTTGGGACTGAATGACTCCTATGGCCACATTAGGAGTAGCTTGTTGATGAGACAACCACTTCCTTCCTTAAGCATTGCTTTCTCTGTTTTGGTTCAAGAAGAGAGTCAGAGATCAATCTCTGGTTCTATTGGAGATATTGGTGAGACTACTGCCCTATATACAAGAAGGAATCAATCATTTGGAGCTGGAAGAGGCAATGGTGGTCCTGGCAGGGGCAATGGAAGGAATGGTGGCAATCCTGGTAGGGGCTATGGAAGATCTAATGACACAAGGTTTTGTAACTATTGTGGAAAAAGGGGTCATTTGGAAGATACTTGTTTCATCAAGAATGGTGTACCACCACATCTTCAACCATTCAAGAAGCCTAGGGCCAATGTTGTTGACAATGGTGGAAGCTCAAGTACAATCATGCATGTGGCAGCTGGGGACAAAAGGATTGTACATGGCACAACTGAAAAGAGGATTCACCATGTAGCTGCCCATGATGATCATTTTGACCATTTAACCTTTGAAGATGCTGATCAAGCTCATGTCAATATGGCAGGTACAACTAATGAGCCTATGATTTGGATAGTTGATTCAGGTGCAACTAACCACATCACTCACCAAATTGATTGGCTACATGACTTGAGAAGAAGTGATTCAGATCACCAATTTGTTCACTTACCAAATGGTCACAAGTGCAAAGTGACTCATATTGGTTCTTGCACTTTCTCTAGTGGATTCACATTGACCAACATACTTTTGGTCCCTGATTTCAAATTCAACTTGATCTCAGTTTCTAGGCTTCCTAATCAATTGAATTGCAAAGTGATCTTTACTTGTGATCATGTGTTGCTTCAGGGCCAGAATGGCAAGTCCATGGTGATTGGGGAATGGAATAAAGGACTTTACACCTTGAAGGATGTAGTGCCTTCAGACTCAAGAAAGATAGCTAATGCTTGCTTGGGAAATAAGGAGGATGTTTTGATATGGCACAAACGTTTGGGTCATGTGTCAGAAACTTATTTGAATCATTTGGATGTTTTAGGTTTGAATAAGTCTTATGGTTGTATCAAACAATGCACTATTTGCCCCCTTGCAAAGCAATCTAGATTTTCTTTCCCAATCAGTGATTCAATTGCTTCTAGACCTTTTGATTTGATTCACATGGACTTATGGGGTCCCTACAAGGTGCCTACATTCAAGAACAATCAATACTTCTTGACCATTGTTGATGATTATTCAAGAGCAACTTGGGTCTATTTGATGAAGCACAAGAGTGATACTTTCTTGCACATCAAGAATTTCTTGATAATGGTGAAGAATCAGTTTGCAACTATGGTGAAGACTTTGAGGAGTGACAATGGGACTGAGTTCATCAACTCAGTTTGCAAGGATTTACTTCACCAATTTTGCATCCATCATCAAACTAGTTGTGTGCATACACCACAACAAAATGGAAGAGTGGAACACAAATAGGGATATCCTCAACATTGCTAGAGCAATAAGGTTCCAAGCCTCCATGCCATTGAGACATTGGGGGTATTGCATACTCAATGCTTGTTATTTGCTCAACAGGCTACCATCTTCTATCTTGAATTTCAAGTCACCCATGGAGGTATTATATGGGAAGGTGCCTTCTCTACAACATTTAAGGGTGATAGGTTGTTTATCATTGCAACTAGGCTAAACAACCATGACAAATTCAGTCCAAGGGTTGAGCCATGCATCCTTATGGGTTACTCCACATCTCAAAAAGGGTACCTTCTCATGAACTTTACCAACTCAGTCTTTCATGTATCCAGGGATGTTAGATTCCATGAGGATATTTTCCCATTCAGTTTATCAAAGGAGGCCTTGAGAGCTTTGATCCTTCTTGCTTGGATGCCAAGCAACATCTTGAGGAGTTTCCAACTGAGACTCCAATGTACTTTGATGACCCTCCACCTCAACATGTTGATCAAGCTCATAATCAAATACCAATTGATGATGCTCCTAATGATGCTCCTCAACCACCTACTTTGAGGAGAAGTGCTAGACTTGCCAAACTACATCCACCACCTCTTAGGAGGAGTGCAAGGATTGTTGAACTACAAAACAAGGCCACTTCCAATGCTACTTTTGGCATGGAGAAATTTATGTCTTATGACACTTTGGGGCCTCAATACAAGTGTTTATTGACTGCCATTGACAAAGTCAAGGAACCAACTATTTACAAGCAAGCCATCAAGGATCCTAACTAGATTATGGCAATGAAGGAGGAGATACAAGCTCTTCAAGACAACAACACATGGCAATTGGTGGATCTTCCTCTAAACAAATCATCAATTGGGTGTAAATGGGTCTTCAAAGTGAAGTACAATTCAGATGGATCAATTGAGAGATACAAGGCTAGATTGGTTGCCAAGGGTTTTACTCAAATTGAAGGGACTGATTTCAATGAGACATTTTCACCTGTGGTCAAGATGGACACAGTGAGGATTGTTTTAGCATTGGCAGCTGCCAAATCTTGGGGACTATATCACATGGATGTTAACAATGCATTTCTTCAAGGTGATCTAACTGAAGAAGTGTATATGGATATTCCCCAAGGTTTTGATCATTCCAAATCCAATGATGGGTCTCCTAAACGTGTGTGCAAGCTTATCAAGTCCCTATATGGCCTCAAACAAGCATCAAGACAATGGAATATCAAGCTCACACAAACTTTGGTGAAGAATGGATATAAGCAATGTGCTTCTGATCATTCCTTGTTCACCAAGATACAAGGCGTTGACAAAGTCTTCTTGCTCATTTATGTTGATGATTTGCTAATCACAGGATCCAATGCCAAGATGATCAATCAATTGAAGTGCATTCTACAAACACACTTCAAGTTGAAGGATTTGGGGGAATTGAGATATTTTTTGGGATCGGAAATTGCAAGATCCAATCAAGGACTTGTGATTAATCAAAGAAAGTATGCTATGGAGTTGATTGAAGATGCAGGCCTAGGAGCAGCTAGGCCTATTGATACACCAATGGAATTTAATGTCAAACTCACAACATATGAGTATGACAAGGCAACCAACTCAAATTCAGATGATCCTATTTTAGAGGATGCCACTTCTTTTAGAAGATTGGTTGGTAAGTTACTATATCTTACCATGAGTAGGCCTGACATTAGCTTTTCAGTGTAAAGGCTTAGTCAATTTGTGGACAAGCCTAAGAAATCACACTACAATGCAGCCATTAGAGTGATCAAATACATCAAGGGCACCCCTGGCCAAGGGTTAATCTATCCCTCAAACAACAACCTCAATTTGAGCTTGTTTTGTGATTCTGATTGGGCTGCTTGTCCTTATAGTAGAAAATCAGTGAGTGCCTATTGTGTAAAACTTGGAGCAGCTATGATAGGTTGGAAGGTCAAGAAACAAGATACCATTTCACTATCAAGTGCTGAAGCAGAGTATAGATGCCTAAGAGTTGCAATTCAAGAGGCACTTTGGGTAGGCAGAATTCTTAAAGAACTTGGTTTGCAAGTAAGCCTTCCTATTCCCATATACACAGATAGTCAAGCAGCTGTGAAGATTGCTAAAAATCCAATGTTTCATGAGCGTACAAAGCATATTGAATTGGATTGTCACTTCACAAGGCATCACATTGAACTTGGGATGATTGGTGTCCATTACATTCCTTCAAATGATCAACTAGCTGACTTGCTTACCAAAGCTTTAGTGAAGAACCAACACTTAGCCTTATTGAGATTATATGGAATTAAAGATGTCTTCCAAGAAAGAAAAGAAGAGGAAGAAAAGGATGGGAGAATATAGAAGTGTATATGAAGACTATGTTCAATACACTATGCATACACTTAGTTTCACTATGCATACACCCTGCCACTATGTATACACCCGGTTTTGCTATGCAAACACTATGCACCTGGTTCACAAACTCTTTGTATAGTCTTAGTTGGTGAGCCTAGTTTCACTTAGTATATATATTGTATCATCTTGATTGTAATCCCTAGTGATCAATGAAGTAAATTTCCAGCTTATACGAACTATAGGCGTATCCCCCCTGTTGGGGTACTTGGTGGAATTCCTGCCTCCTTGGAGGTCTTGCCTGTCTATCTGCCCCCAGCGGGGTGTATGCCCTGGCTTCCTGCTGTGTCTGTTGCTGCCTTGGAGGCACAAACTGCTGCCTTCCCTCTGGGGGTGGCCTTTGGTTATCTCTCCTTTGTTCTTCTCGCTGCCCTGTTGGAGGGTGCGAGTGGTGTTCTTCTTCTGGGACTTGTTCTTCCTCATGAACTTCTTCTTCTTCATGCTGGTGTTGCCTTCCCTGCCTATTCCTTAGAGTCTCTTTATAGGCTAGTAGCTCATCCAATGCACTCATCAACCCCGGAGTCACTGTTTATGCTCCTTGTGAGTATGCGGGCCTTGTGTTGGTTGTGTGGGCGCGATTGTCGTTCCTTTGAGCTGGCATTCCATAAGGATACCCTTGAGGTTGTGCCTCATAGTAGTACCCCTGAGGAGGTGCCGTGTAATGGGATGGAACTCCTTGTTGCCCCTCTGTGTCTGTGGCCTCCTAGCCAATGGAGTTGAGGTTGTGGAAGACTCAGCCCCAGCTGGGCGTGAAGGTCCTCCTTCCTGGTTGTTAGGCTGGGGTGCCTGTGGGGCTACCTGAGGCTCTGGGTGTACATGCTGTTTCTCTGGGTTAGGCTGCCTTGCTGGAGGTATAGGCTATCTCTCTTGCCTATTGCCCCCAGGTGGGCGATTATGTCTAGACGCTAAGCTATTCGTCATCGCTCTTGTGATTTCCAGGCTTTCTGTTCGAAGCCCACGGACGGCGCCAAGTGTTAGGTTCTAAGTTTTAGGTCAACGGGTCGTCGGCCTAAACCTTACTCCTCACTGGTGAAACTACGGGTTCGGTGCTCCTGGGTCCTGTCATTCTGATCCGTGTCCTTCTGCTTCCTTGCTTCTCTCCTCGTACCCTGCAAGAGGGGCAGTATCAAGCACGGAGGGGGGGGGGTGGTGCTTGATGAACCCTCTCCGATGCCTAAGTCAGAATGATATTTCTAGAGAAATAAAGCTAGAGAGATGCCAGAGCTAAGCTTCACAATTAGCCAAGATGATCAAATGAATGGTGGAAGGGTGGTATTTATAGGCAACGGTGTCATTAAGGTGGCTTAATGACATCGTTAACCTTTAAACACAATTAATTAGTCCTTGATCACATAATAAAATCCTTAAAGCACGGAGAGGTTGGCGGAAATAATCTAAGTGCGGGAGTCGGGAAATGGAGCCGGGGCCCTTGGGGGCGGGGAGAAAATCTGACCCCCAAGGGTAGGGGTTGGGTGTGGCCACCCAACCCCTCCCAACCCTATCTCCCCTAGGGGAGATAGGGTTGGCTGACCCGATCTCCCCTAGGGGAGATAGGGTTGGCTGACCCGATCTCCCCTAGGGGAGGTCTGGTTTGGCCACCCGACCTCACCTAGGTGAGTTCGTCGCGGTCCGGACGAGTATTTTCGCCTCGTCCGGACCGTTGGCGTTTTGGCAGGGTGTTTGGGTCGAAGTTTCGATTTATAACTATTAACGGGGTGATCAACATAAGACGATTCGGAAGTCAACGGGTTCAAATTGGGTGTATATCCATCAGTCGCATTCTCGACGTCAGCTACTCGGATTGTACAAGCTAAATCTTGGTCAAATGCGGAAAAGTTGATAGACCTGGGATACACGGGTCAAGACTTCACATGGACCAACAGATGTAACCCCCCTGACTTGGTAATGGAACGCTTGGATCGTACTATGGTCAATCTGAAATGGAAAATCCTTTTTCCACATTCAACTAATCGTCATTTAGAAATGATTACTTCTGATCATTGCCCATTCCTCCTCAACTTTCTCCTCCACAACCTTACACATAGGAAGAACCAACATTATCGGTTTGAATCAATGTGGCTTAGACATCCACCTTTTACCAACCTAGTCAGACGCTCTTGGGATTGGAATCCGGTAAGCTTGGATTAATCATAATTTTGTTAGAAATTGCGTAGCTTTAGAACAGGCTTGAGGAAATGGAACCGAACAACCTTCGGTCACTCGGAAACTTCGATTTGGTACACACTAGCCAGACTGAACGATATGCAATGCTCCAACGCTTCCAAAACAGTTTCTGACCAAATAACTAAGGAGCTTCAGGAGATTTACACTAGTCAGAGATCACGTGGAGACAAAAATGGAGACAAATCTGGCAACAAGTTGGGGACCATAACACGAAATTCTTCCATGCTTTTGCAATCGCAAGACGGAGACGGGACTCACTGTTCTCAATCATAACTGAAGAAGGCACAACCTTGGACATACCGACTCAAGTCTCGGATCATGTCAGAGACTACTGCCAACTTCTCTTCCAAGCGCAACCTGATCTTGGTCCACCCTCCTCAACCCAACGCAACATCCTAAAGATCAAAACAGACTTGATCCTCTCCCTTTGAGAACAAGCAACCGACACAGAAATGAACAAGGCTCTATCACAACAAGGCCCCGATAAAGCTCCTGGGTCAGACGACTTCCCGCAAATTTTCTTCCACCAGATAGCATGAGATAACCAAAACGGACCTGGCAAGTGCTACACATCACTTTTTCCACTTGATGGGTTTCGCTATGGCCGTTAGGCCCTTTAATGACGAGTAAACGATGAATAGGCCCACTGGGCCCTAAGAGAAGTCAAGAAGACCAATGCGGAGGGTCCCGATGAGAGGAGTCCCGATGGTGAAGGGTCCCGACAAGGTCGGCCCCGATATGCGAGCTGGACGCTCCCGATGAGATGCCTTTAAGTAGGCCCCGATGATGAATCCCTGAGAATGTTGGCCCTGTCACGATGACTAGGGGCCCCGAGCGGTGACACAATGAGATAACTCTGGAGTCCTCGATACTGGTCGGGACTTGCTATCAGAGGTTGAGGCCGAGATACGCGGAGCGTGGCCGAGATAGACGAGATCATGGCCGAGATAGGCGGGATCGTGGCCGAGATACGCGGAGCGTGGCCGAGATAGGCGAGATCATGGCCGAGATAGGCGGGATCGTGGCCGAGATAAGCGGAACGTGGGCTAACCGCCCCAGCGGTTCACCAGGTAACTGAGGTAGCTCTTCGCCTATAAAAGGGCAGAAATTACCTCAGATCACATACGTTTTTGAGATACTGAGAATCTTGCTTACCAGTTTATTGAGATAATCGAGATACTCATTTAAGCATCGGAGAGGGATTCTGGGTCACCGCCCGGTCTATTCCCCTCTTGCAGGATTACGTGGAGCGAAGGAGTTCGGATCGCCGTCAAGACCGTACCGGAGTTCCAACCGTGATCCAACATTGGCGCCATCTGTGGGAAACACAACGAAAAGCAACAATGACTTCTACTCGTTCAATGGCGGCTGGCAAGCAGAGAAAGCAAGGACAATCTGGTGGTTCCCGTCATCCTGTTGGTACTCTGAACTCGCCACCGGAGCGTGCTGAGGACCAAAATCTCCCTGCTGAGGTTTCCCAAACAGGGGGGCACAACGAAGTTCCTGAGGATACGGCTAGACACCAAGAGAATAGAGAGGAGGATGCTCCCGGTGCTCCTCCAAACGCAGATCTGGAAAAAGCCGTGGCGGATGCCATGCTGATGTTCTTAGAGGCCATGGAGGCTCTCCTAGAGCGAAGAGAGGCTGCCAAGAGACAGGAGGAGGCGCCTCCGCCAAGGGAGGTTCAGAATGTACAGGAGGCCTAACCCAGAAATCGGGACAAGGGCAAGGAACCCGCTCAGTCGGAGCGATTTGTGATTGATGGGCCAGGACCAGTGCAGCATAGGACCATTCCCCTTAATGGTCCCATCACCCCCGATAAGGTGGTGAAGATCGTGAACATCTACATGGGGAACCAGAAGCCGATGATGTCGGAACTGAGGGATCGATCCACTCATCCCTTTGTTCCCCGATTGATAGACACCCTCGCCCCGCCAGGGCTGGCTATCCCCACGATTAAGGAGTATGATGGCGAAGGAGATCCAGTTCGCCATGTCCAGAAGCATCTCATGGCCTGTCTAGGTAGGGCCCCGAATGACGATATTGTGTGTGTGCTGTTCCCAGGTACACTTGGTGAGAGGGCCCTGACGTGGTTATTCAGCCTGCCCCCGGGATGCATTTCCAGCTGGGCTGACATGCACGACCGTTTCATTCAGCAGTACCAGGGTCGTCGACGCCTCTTGAAGAGCGTGAGATCCCTGGCCCAGGTGGTGCAGAGGCCCGATGAATCGCTGGCACATTATTACCAGCGGTACACGGCCAGTGTGGCCGAGATCGATGAGCAGATATCGGAAGGAGAGACTATTCGCACCTTCCTTCGGAACCTGACAGCCCCCTATGGTTCCGACATGATGCACAGCGTGGCTGAAAAGGCTGTGTGGAACATGGAAGCACTGCAAAAGAGGGTGAAGCAGCAAATCGATGTGCAGGAGTCGAAGATAGCTGCTGGAGAGCTTGATCCTCCGAAGTCCAATAAAGGGAAGCAGTCGCTCAAGCCATTGGATGACCATAAGCGGAAGGATAAATCCGAAGGTAGTCGGAGTCGAGGTCGTTCTGATCGAAGGGAGGACAGACGTCCCCCGAGGAAGGACAAGTGGGAGGACTACCACATCCCTCTGAATAGCTCCATGGCGGAGGTGTTAATGGTGATGGATCGACAGGGTATCTCTAGGTACCCCCCGAAGAAGGAAGGAGAGTTTTTGGGATCCCGCACCGACCGTTACTGTCGATTCCACCGCGCCAGCTGTCACGACACTAACCATTGTCGGGAGCTGAAGAAGGAGATTGAAAAGCTGATCCAGAAGGGGAAGCTTAAGGAGTTTGTGGCTGAAAGGCGGTGTCGTTCCCGCTCCCGATCTCGATCGCGGTCCCGTTCCCGATCCTGCGATCGGTCCCCAAAGAAGAAGAAGTCGGAGCCAGAGTCTTCTGGTTCCCGTAAGGAGAAGCGGGGCACCATCAATGTGATTCACGAAGGATTTGCCGCGGGAGGTGACACCACAGCCTCTCGGGAGGTCTATGCCTCTAGAATTTCCGCTGCTGTGGTGTTGGGCAAGAGGTCCCGATCCTGGACCGCGAAGGAAGAGATGGTGATTTCCTTTTCAGCGGAGGACCTGGTTGGAGTGGAGACTCCACATGATGATGCTTTGGTCGTGACCCTGGACGTGGATGGGTACGAGATGAAGCGAATTTTGATCGATGGAGGGAGCTCCTCCGATATTCTGTTTATGGACGCGCTGGAGGCCATGGGGAAAACGAAGAAGGATCTGAAGCAGGTGAACTTCCCGATGGTTGGATTCTCTGGTATTACCTCCTTTCCGCTGGGAATGATCACCTTACCAGTGGAGTTCGGTAGCGGGTGGAAAGCGGAGAGGAAGAATGTGGACTTCGTGGTGGTTGAGTCCGCAGGGACTTATAATGCGATTATCGGGAGAACTACCATCAATCCCCTGATGGCTGTTGCCTCGACTGTTCACCAGAAGATGAAGTTCCCGACTGACCATGGAGTCGGGGAGGTCAAGGACGACCAGGTGGCTTCCAGGAAGTGCTATGTTAATGCCACCCGAACGAAAAGATGGGAGGCTATGACTATCCTCCAGACCGATGCTGGTCCCATAGAGGAGTGTGGGCGTCCCGCCCCTATGGAGGATTTGAAGGAGGTCGAGATTGACGGATCTCAGAGGAAGGTGAAAAT